>VZDJ01000623.1:9990931-10228263 GCA_008694505.1 Cyanoderma ruficeps | reverse complement strand
AAAAAAAACAAACCAAAAAACCAAAACACCCCAAAAACAACAACACCAACAAACAAAAAACCCATCACATGTCTTTTTGGTCATTTGAAGTTATCTGCTTTATAGCTTAATGTGCTTTCCCGTCATTCTTGGATTATGCAAACTAAGACATAGTAATTTCTTACCGTTTTCTTAGTACTATCACAGTTTTATAAACGTTCATCATATTCTTCTTCAGCCATCTGTTTTTTCAAACTGAAGAGTCTTAGCCTATTTAATCTCTTTTCATAGAGAAGCTGTTTCATATTTCTGCTCATGCTGGTTGCCCTTCTTTGTATCATTGCTATTTTCTTTTAGAGACAGTAAGACTAGAAATGTATAGCATTCAAGATTTGTGGAGGCACAATGGACTCACACTCAGCAGAATGCTGTCTTCTTTCTATCCCTTTTATAATGATTCCTAGCACTCTATTTCCCTTTTTTACTGCAGCTGTGATTTCTACAGATAATGATTCCACATTTTTTTTCCTCCCTTATTACTGATTGAAAAATAATTATTGTATATTGTTTGCTTTTGTCTCTCTTTGAAAGAATTTTCAGGAATTTTGCCAATACTTGTCTGGGCACTTCTCAGGCCTAGGAACTTGAGGACAATTGGGTAACATCTGAAGTTTAGTTATGAATGGATGTGGAGTCATGCTTGCATCACCACACAAACTTTCCTGAAAATATACTAAAGACGTTTGGGAACCAAATTAAGTGAAGCAAGCGGCCGGCTAATGCAACCTCTCAAGAACAAAAGTAAGGATACTAGGAAGAGTGTTTATCTTTGAAGACATTGGACAGTAAAGCTGCTTTAGCTAGCCTTGGTAGATGAGTTTGAGTATGGTGAAGGAAAAGTCCCGTCATCAGAAGTGATGTGACTTAATATCCAGTTCTTAAGGACTCATCAGCAAGACCCCAAACTGTGTGATCATTTGTACAGATAAGATTGTTAGCATTTAAAATAATTAGGAGTTATCAGTGGGGTTTTTCTGGTACCAGGCAGGCAATGTTAAAGAAAATAAAGCGTCTCTATTGTGCAGCAATTAGTGTGCCACTTTCTCAATTGGTACTTAGTTCTTCCTTCTTAAGAATTCAATACAGAAAAGAAATTCTAACAAGTAATTGGAAACAAAGATTACAGGGTTTGTTTTTTTTACTCTTCTCTGTTACAATGTGGACATTTCCTGTATTTTTAGAATAATGATTATTAGATCTATGGAAAATCGAGTCTATACATCTTAGTCAAGCCATTTTGACCCACTTCTTCATTTTATTAATCTATTAAGGAAAGGCAATATTTACTTACATAACTCAGAAGTATTGTGAGTGATAATTAATGCTTACAAGAAGTAGTATGATTGAAATGAAGAGCTATGCACTTCCAAAGGATTATTAATTTTATTATCATTGTTATTACTTTACTCAGCTATTGGAAATTACTAAAAGATAGGCAATGGCTCTTCTTGAGATGACTTTGTAGGGTATTAAAAGAAGAGTGTTACACTGCAGAAAACTCAAAATGAAGTTGTAAAAGTGAGATTACATCCCGTGCCTTAAAAGGGTATTGTCCACCCTTTAAGTTAAAAGTAAAAATAATAAATAAATACTACATGATAAAATGTGCTGATCTGTCTTTTCACTTGCAGTTGTAGTAACTCGTTTATGGCTTGCTTGAGAAGCTTTCCGCCCTCTGTCTCAATGATTTTTGAGTCATATGCCAAAAATGTTTGTAATTTTGGGAAAATGAGGAACTGGGTTTCTGCAGATTAATGAGGGCCCATTTTTCAGCTGAGCTGCTGAATTATAGCTGCCTCCACCAAGAATGTGAGCCCAGGGCAAGTTTCTGTGGTCTGGCAGGTGATGAGCCTCTGCTAAGCCATGGTGAGCCGATAGCCAGAGTGTGACCAACAGCAGCAGAGCTGGATCAGGAGATGCCTGTCCTTGGTGCTTCCAGCTCTGGGCTCTTGTCCTCGGCTTTATAGGACACCTTCCTTAGTTAAATCAATCTGGCTACATGACTGCATTCCAAAGTACGTACGCTGTGAAATGGATCCCATTAAAAACTACTCTAACAACATCATTTTGGGAAAGGTTTCTTTTCAAAAAATGGGTCATTTACCAAGCTGGTTTAGAATATGGCTGTACCTTGAGACTGTCCCCATGAAGATTTAAAATAGCTTTGTTAATATCCACTTTAAATGGCTATTTGGATTAATATTCTTGAGTTTCCCATGAACACAAGTCAAATTATCCTGTGAAGAAAATTAATTCATTTCCACTGCCAGTAAGGAATAATTTCTTATGCAGAATTTCTGCCTCTTACTTGACTGGATTTCTAGACATTCCAATTTAGGTTCTTGATGAATTGAGAATAAAAGATTTCCCTATTCTAATCTGAAAGATTAATTACCGAACAAAGACTGTCTATGAAGAAAAATGTTATTCCTCTCCTTTTACCCCTGCTGAGAGAAAGTAATTAGTTAGGGGTCTAATCAAACTCCAAATAGGATTTGTACAGTGGGTTAAACCACCTCTGCCCTTGCTGGCACCTTGCTGTTCTGGGTGCTGGAAAGAGCTCTGGTTTAATTGCAGCAATCCAGGACTCTGCCTGTGACAGAAATCTGAAGTATTGGAAAGCATGATCCAGAGGAACACTTCACAACAGCTGACAAAATTGTGCTGCAAAAGCAAGTGTAGCAGTGCCATGCAGAAAATGCCTTGTTGTGGACTCAGGAAGGTGGTGACTCTCACAAAGGGCTCAACCAACCCAAGTTTTTACTGATTCATTTGGGATATGCTTTGTTGGGATATCAAACCAATCCCAATGTGGTACGTATCTCAGTGTTCACAGAAAGCAGCTTGGGAGAAAAGAATCTGGGGTCTTGGTGGATATCAGGCTGAACATGAGCCAGCAACATGCCCTTGCCACAAGGAAGGTGAATATTAATCTGGGCTGCACTAGGCAAAGTGTTGCCTGCAGCCTGAGAGAAAGATTCTCCCATTTCATTCAGTGCTGGTGAGGCCAAACCTGGAGCACTGTCCAGTTCCGTGCTCCTTGGTACAAGAGAGACATGGATAAACTGGAGAGAGTCCAGCAAAGGGCTGCAAAGATGATGAAGAGGCTGGAGTACCTTTGCTATAAGGAAAGGCTGAGTGAACTGGGACTGTTCAGCCTGGAGAAGAGAAGGCTCAGGGGGATTTCATCAGGGTATACAGATACCTGGAGGGTGCAGAGAAGACGGAGCCAGCCTCTTCTCAGCAGTGCCAACTGACAGAGTCAGAGGCAATGGGCACAAACTGGAACACAGGAGATTCCCCACAAACACCAGGAAACACCTTTTCACTCTGAGGGTAACTGAGCACTGGCACAGGCTGCCTAAAACTAAACCATATAACAAAGAGTGTCATTGAGGTGCCTGTTGAATTCGGACAGGGCTGGTGCTGGGACCATTTCAATGGGGAGCCTGTTCAGTGACTAACCACCCTCTCAGAGAACTTTTTCCCAGTATCAAAGCTGAACTTCCCCTCACACAGATTCATCCTGATTTGTCATGTCCTATCAGTGGTCAGCAGACAGGAGTCTCCATCCTTGGAGATATTCAAAGTCCATCCAGATACAGTCCTGGTGGCTATGATTGAGTACAGAAGTTGGACCAGACACCTCCAGAGGTTCCTTCCAACTCTAAGTGTTCTGTGATTCTATGACTTATGATGTTTACTGACCAATCTACAGGTTCATGCTAAAAAACACTCTACAACAGTATGGATGTATTTAATATGTCAAGCACTTCACTATATCATGTCTGTTGGCCCATTTTTGTTGTTTGTCTCAGTTCCCTCATGGCTACTCCCTCGAGGAATTTGCCCATCGAAGTGTCCAACCAAATCCTTACTCCAACACATTTCACACAACAAGTCACCTTTGCCCACCGGCCTGTGAGGGTCCTCACCTCTCAGCGAGGCGCGATGGGGGCACGCGCTCACCCCTCCATACAGGGGCCTCTCACCCTTCCCTGAGGGAAGGGGGCACGCGCCGGAGACGCGGGGATGGCAGCTCGGGGTCGCGCCGGGGGCCGGGCTGGCGGACCCCGCCGGACCACGCTCCGGGGCCAAGGAGCTCCGGGGCCAGGGAGCTCCGGCCCCCCGCCCTCACGCCCACAGCCCCCGGCGGGGCGGGGCGGGGCTGGGCCGGCCCGCCCGACGCGTTTCGAACGGGCCAACGGACGGCGCAGGGGGGGCGGGCGCGGGCAGGCCCCGCCCGGGACTTTAAAGCGCCATTTTGTGCTGGGCGCAGGACATCGATCGCTGCTCCCACCCGGCGGGCGCCCGGCGGCGGCCGGAGCCTGCCTTCGGCATTGCCTCCGCTCTGCCTTTTCGGCCTCTGTCCCGCCACCCCGTCCCGCTGCCTCCATGACCCGCAGTAGGAAGCAGGCGGCGCTGGAGAGAGGAGCCGGGAAGATGAACACAGAGGCGGGGAGCGCTGCGGCGGCGACGGCCGCGGGAGCCCGGGCAGCGACGGCGGCGGCAGCAGGGGCAGCCGGCGGTGAACCGGCGGCCGCCGCCTGGGGGCTGGAGGGGGAGGCGGAGAAAGTTGTGTACTCACGCTCGCAGGTCTCCTTCGCCGGCACCAAGGCGCTGGGCGACGCCCTCAAGCTCTTCATGCCCAAGTCCACGGAGTTCATGAGCTCCGACTCGGAGCTGTGGAACTTCCTTTGCAGCCTCAAGCACGAGTTCTCCCCGGTAATCCTCCGCAGTAAGGACGTCTACGGATACTCCTCCTGCCGCGCCGTCGTCCCCGACCCGCCGCCGCCCTCGGAGCGGCCCCGCCGCCGCGCCGGCAAGCGGCGCCTCCCGGCCGCCGACGCCAAGCGCCGGGCCGGGGCGGCGGGCGGCAGCGCCAAGCGGCGGCGGCGGCGGCGACGCCGCAGGAGGGAGCGGGGCAGGCAGCGGCCCGCGGCCAGTGGCACCCGCACCCAGGACGAGGAGGAGGCGGCGGCGGAGACGCCGGAACCCCCGGGCGAGCAGGCGGACAGCGAGCAGGGCAGCTCGGCGGCGGCCGCCTGGGAGCCGTTCGGCGGCAAGTCGCTGGAGGAGATCTGGAAGGCGGCCACCCCCCGCCTCACCACGTTCCCCACCATCCGTGTGCGGGGCAGCATGTCGAGCCGGCGGAGCCTGGCGGCGGCGCGGCGCCGGGCGCAGCGGATCCTCGGCGTGGACCTGTCCCCTGTGGTGCGGGTGCGCCGCTTCCCCGTGGCACCGTCCTGAGCCTGCGGGGGCTCCGCTCCCCGCGCCTCACCTTGGCCGCGGTGCGGACAAAGAGACCGGTATCAGTCACCTGTTTACATTGCTTTTGTCTGGATCGTGTTCTGCTGCTGCACTTTATGGCCCGCTCGGGCGGCGCCGGGCCCCCCGCCGCTCGGGGGGCGGTCTGCCGGGCCCCGGCCTCGCCCCGTGGTGGGACCGCCTGGCAGGTATCACGCGTGGGGACCAAGTTCCACTTCCACTTTTTTTTCTCTCCCATTGGGCTACCTCACTGGTCCAGAAGTCCACCCAAGAAGTTATTTTCCAAAGGAACTTACTTTCATGCTTGTATAATAAAGCACCATCTGATTCTTGCTATTTTTTTTTCCTTTCCCTCCTTCCCTTTTTCCGATGGATTATGTATGCTTTGTGGTGTTGCACTAGTATGTGCTCAGGGTATTTTGAATCCTAAGCATTCCCAAGTTTCAGTTTACTCTGATAAAGGATGCATAAAGAATGGAGGTTCAGGACTTGTGGCTGTTCTTGATGGTGCAAAAACTTCTTAAATTTTAATTTCTGGAGCTTAGTGATATATAAAGATGTATCGCGCAGTATAATTGTTACACTTTTGTATCTAAAGTCATTTTTAAAGTTTTCTAGTTGAACTAAGTATTTGTTTCTATGGAGCACCTAAAGATAGAATCATCCTGATATTTTATAACCCTGTTTGCTTTAGGGAAGCTCGTTTGGTCAACCTAAGTGAACTTAATAAAAGTCAAAGAACAAATGGTGTTTCAATTCAATGAAACTGCACAGGGATGGGTTTCTAGTGAACTATACCACCACTGAGGCATTCTGTCAGTGAGCTGTGGCTTTGAGAAGAATGTAACTGCTTATCCAAGCAATGTATGGGTGTCTGGTGGTGAACTATGATCCAGCATTGGTGGTGACAGCCAGAAGTCAGTAGCTTGCATGACACAAATATCACACTGAAGTGCCTCTCTCTGCAAAAGAGTGAGACTTGATACCTGGTCACTCGATAACAAACTAGCACTTGTTGTCGTGTGGTTGCGAGATGGTTAATGATGGATAATTGTGTTTAATATAATTACTTGCACATAATTATTTTTATAAACCTTTCATGGGTTCCACAATAGACTGATGAAAAATTTATGATGTAGCTTGGTTATTTTGACCGAAATATAACATGGAGTCATTCTACATGATAGGCAGTCTCTCTTTAAACTGATTTATTAAAGGGTTTTTTTAACTCCTATGCCTTGCAACTGGTGTGCGAGGAGCAAAGGTGTGTGTGAGGGAGAAAGTGATTAATTACTCTCTTTTTGCAATAATTTTTTAATACTTACAAGAGGATTAAGAAATGCTGGGTAATACACAGTTTACTTTCCAACTATCCTGGCAGATGGGACTAACCAATTTTCATGGTGGAATGAACAACCTCACAACTTGCCTATAGCATCGTTTGGTGATTTAAAATTTCTCATGTCTCTTGACTCCTTGTTGCCTGCCTTCAACAAAGGCAGCAAGACATATTGATGGTATAGAGGCTGCTTATAAAAACTTGTTGGTGTTAATGTAAAGCAGCCAGCTTCTTCTAAAAACGTGTGTTTTGTAGTTTTATTTCTTACTTCGTGAAGCTGCAAACTCATTATTCTTCCAAAATAATGCTTAATCTATTCAACATCCATTTGGCTTTTGAAATTGTTTACATAACGTTAGACCTTCTGCTGGTGGCTGTGGTAGTGCCACGTCACATTTCAGAACAGAATTAAATGAAAGTTCAAGGGTGCATATTGTTGTGCTCTTCCTCTGGGTATAATACCTGCATGAGTGTAAAAGCAAAATTGGGTTGATTTAAAACCCAGTAAGGCAAGCTGCAGAGTGATCAGATGCCGAGGCTCCAGGTATTTCAATCTTGAAATTCTATTTCAGAAACACGAGAGTATTGTTACTAGTTCTTAAAGTGTATAGGTGATTTCAGTGCTCCTACTGCTAGCTTGAGGGTTTTTAAAGTATTATTTTCAACTCTGTAGAAAGATGATAAAATTAAGGATTTGGCTTGTGCAGATTCTTAACTCCTAAATAGGCGCAAGACAGGCTAGGTTAGATTTCATGGGTGAGAGTTAAGACTGCCAGAGGTATGATATGGGAGACGTATTAAATTTGTGCTGCCTTGTTTGAAGGCATATCCTGAAATGTTCTAAGAACAAAATACAGTGAAGGAACTTATAACTTTGTTGAGTGACTCTTGCTCTGGGGGCTCTATGAGTAAGACTTGCTTATTTTTCTCTTGGCTGTGCTTTGACTTCTTGGTTTAGAAGTGGGAGCTTTACTGGGGGTATAGTGTGTTTAGCTGATACCCTGTTAGCAGGTTGGGTTGAAGTTTCACTGGAGTTAGAACTCCTCTGACAGCAGCATTTACAGATTCTTAACTGAGCTATTTCAGTTTGTGAAGTCAGTTAAGAATGGAAAACCTTTAGTCAGGCTTTCTGGCAATGTAATGAGCTGAAATAGCTCAGCGAAGGTTCTGAGTACAGGATGGAGTGCAAAAGCCAGCAGGTCACAGGGAAACTAAACCAGCTTATTTCATGATTGTATTCATGGCAGTTTGTGGCAAGCCAGGACAGAATTGTCTGTGGTCCTGTTTCTCCCCATCTTTTTTCTTCTCAAAGGTGCTGCTCCCACCTACCTCTCTGTGTTCATCTTAGGAAACTAAGCAAGCAGAAAACTTGAATTTTAGGTTTGACTTCTGTTCAACGTTCTAGCTGTAGACCAGATCTGAGAAGGTTGGAAATTGGTGTGCAGTATTGCCACAATGTTGAGTTAGATAATTTTAAACATGATTTCAGTAGGTTTATTTTATGAAAAGGGCTGATACTGTTTTTGTACTCTACCTATTTGTGTGGTGTTGGAGATAGCACAATGGATTAGACAAACCTCTGGTCTGACTCCATGTGGCTGTTCCTGCACCCACACTAAGCGGTGTGAGAGGTGTGATTCGCTTGATTTAACTCAGCGGTTTCAACATCCTGTCACATGGGGCTGATTCTGAGACTGACAAAATGCAGGCCCAGAATAAATCCAGTGTACAATGCCCAGTCCACTTCAGTCAGCATGGATGATCTCACATTAAACAGGAATTTTGTGGTAGCCTCTCTTGCTGGTTCCCTCCCTTATGAGCTCCTTTTATAGAATATAATATGGGCTATTTCCTTTACCAGACCTGAATTTTCAACCAGTCACTCAAAGGTTATTGAACTTCAAAATGTCACAGTGCCAAAAAGAGTTGGATGACGGCTCCAGATGTCAGTTGAGGTGACCATTGGTCTAGCAATGTTGCCTGGTGTAGTCTTTACATTCAAAAGGTAGTGCCTTTCTCTGAGTCATTGCACAAATACATTGTTCAGGACTAAGCTGATAAAAGGAGAATGCAGTGCCTTGCAAGAGTTCGCCCAGAGTCTATTGTTACATAAAAGTTTTCACATCAGAAAGATCAAGGTGTACAACTAGTCCCTGAAACCCTCAGTTTGCTGGTGTTTAAACAACAGAAAGTCTTACTGTCTCCAAACCTCATGCAGAGCATCACTGTATTTGCAAAAGGCAATTCTAGTACTTGGATTTTTTCATTGAAGGGGTAGGGAATGTTGTGTGTATCTTTATTTCCTTGCCTATCAGAAGCAAAAGGCAGAGTGAATCTGAAGATTTCAGCATTGATCCCAAATAATTTTTCACTTACTGCTTCTTCAGCAAGGCAGAGTCCTGGGCTCTTCATCCTGTTTAAAATAGTTGACTTATGGTAATATGCGTTGGCTCAATGCTGTACTTCAAGCCCAAAGTTTGCATGCCTATGAAGCCAGTAATACAGAAAGCACCTCTATTTCTTTTTGGCCCAATGGACCAAAATAGAAGTTTTGATTTGTATGTATGAGTCAAAACGAGTGATTTGGGGTTGAACAGAAGGTTTTGTTTGATTTGAAATGCTCAGGTTTTGCTTATGTATAAACACAGGAAATCTGGAAACAAAGAACTAGATTGGTAAGAGCGAATGGAAATACCTCATGGAAACGGGGCAATTCATATCAAGAAAGTAGGTAGATCCTAGAAATCCTAGACTTCAAAGACACAAATTTCAGTGCCCTCTCTGTCACACTTATGAGGGTGAACTTTGAGGTTCTGTGTTATGAAGGACCTGTTATAAGAGCTTGAACCATTTAACTCTGTACAATACATACTCCCTAAGTGAGAAAAGATTATTGAATATCACAGTTTTTAGGAAATAGCTTGCTTCTTCATACACTATTTATTTTAGGTGAGCATAACTCCCTTAACCAAAAAGACTGAGGCAAACCCATCCCACACTATTCTGTGGTAGCGAATCTGCTCAGGTGGTGACTCCAAATGTTGGAGTGCTCTTGATGGTTTATTCCCGAACTATAAAGAGGCATCCAGTATATGTGGTGGTAGGACTATGTAGGAGAATTTCAGAACGTCTTATCCCTAATCAAGGCAAAGCCGTTTTTCCATACTGTAAAAATAATGCATATCTATATATCTATATCTATATCTCTCCTCAGTATTAATACTTAAATATCTTCATAAAATTACAAAAAAAAAATCTTGCCACCATTATCTTTGTTTAAAGAAACCTTAAAATGTTTTCCAGAGTCCAAAAATAGTCTTACTTATCAATTTATCTATTGTAAAACTCCTCATGAAACTGTTAAGGAGTACTCAACATTATAGGAGATGGAAGAAGTGGGCCTTCATTCTTGCATTTTTACTTATGCAGGTGTGCAGCCAAACAGGAAAGTCTGTGGTTCCCTGTGCTTTCTGCTGGGCTTTAAGAAAGCTTCCATTTTGGTTTTCTTTCAGCCTCCTTGTTTGGGACTATAGGAGATTAGCATTGACAGTGTTGAAGTTAAGAGCTGATAGAGTCAAAGGAAAGCCCAGTCTCTTGAACTGCTCTCATTGTTCTGGGTTTCCCTTCCCATTGCTGCTTCCAGGATGCAGACATCCTGCACCTGCCCCTGCTCCCATCCTTCCTTCCCAGGCTGATTTTGAGGAGAGAGACAAAATTGATCACTCTAGAATAGATAGGAGGTGAAATACTTCCTCTGAAAGACAGGTGGGGGTTTTGTTGTTTCAGTGGACTTTTGTTTGTCTGGTTGGGATTTTCATTTTGTTTTTATATGTGTGGTTTGTATGTAGCTGGCTGCTGCCTTCCACCTCTTCAGAGAATCTTCACTTTGCTGTGCCATCAGCCAGCTCTAATTACCTGTTACTTTGCTTGTGCAACTGAGCCCCCTGTTCATCACCTCATGTTGCCCATGCCAAACCATCCTGCTAAAGGATTATGTCTGAAGATGGAGAGGACACATTCGTATGTATACATAATAAATATTATCCAAACCTCACATTTTGCCAGCAGTGGGTGTTACTCAAAATATCAGATGCTGTTTCCAAATGGATGGTATTTCCTGGAGGAGAGGTAAGAAACCAGACTAAAAGAGCCCAATGTGACAGTTTCTTGTGTTTGAGTCTGTGTGATCCAAGATGCCTTTTCAAAGTGTTTTTGAAAGAGAAGTTTCTTTCCCTCTCCCCATTAATTCCTGAAAATTCTAAAATGTAGATATTATGTTATTATTATATCTTTTCCTTTCCAGTTGAGCAGTTGAAATAACAACCATCCATTTCAGAGCTGTTAAAGTCATTTATAACTGAACTTATCCCATGTCTCTGTAAGGTAAATAGTGAAAAAAGAATATATACTTCTGAATTAACTGTGCATGTCAGATTGTGTACGAAGCTGACACAACACATTTCCCCCCTTCAAGGGTATGTGTCTACTCAGCTAAAGGGAATTAGTGTCACAGTTTGGGACCAACAATGCAAGTTTTCTTGAAATAGAGCAGAAAGTGTGGGTTAGGGCATGGTCCCCTATCCTGTGCTTACCCTTCGTTCTCCCAAGCTCTGGCGTAAGGTTACAAATAGCAATGATTTCCTAAGTAAACAAGTATAATTATGTATAGCAAAGGCTAAATTTTACAGATGGTATATATAATTATGCAAGTTTGTAATTAATAATAGTGTTTGTACTCATGCACACATGCACTCAGACCCCAAAGCAGTTCTCCTGAAGAGGCTTCCTTTGTAGGTTTTATTTATTCAATGCCATTGGAACATATATTCTAAAAATATCCCACATATATTATAAAAATACTCCACATTTCCCTGCTATGCAGGGTCATCAAAACCATCCCAAGGCCACAGAAATCCCTCCTGGAATCTACCTGGTGTACTTCCTAATGGTTATCCCATCCAGAAACCCCTTTCCAGTAAGGTTTCTGTAGACTTCTGCCTCATGCTAAATCCACTAATATTAAAAAAGTTGTGGTATAATCTCCACTTAGCATTTGCAGTCTTGGGAGGTTGTGAGGGGAGTTCAGCTCTTCCAGAAGAATGGGTATCTGATTTTTACTTTCACCATGACAGTGAGAGAGGAAGCAACCAGAGGCAGAAAATCTTAAACCCCATCTTTTTTCTCTAGGAGAAATACTGAAGTGCAGATCCTGCTGCTGTTGAGTGGCCTTCAGCAGGAAGGGTCACACAGCTCAGTCACAAAATGCCTTCCAGTCAAGTACTTTTCCCTGGAAAAAACATAGAGCATCTTGTCCTGAATGTACAGAAACAGTGCAGTGCTGATCTGAGTGGGCTTTAATGTGGTTGTAAATGTCAGTTGCGATTTTTCATAGAAATTCTCAGAACTTTGTAGCTTAGGGTATACTAAGGAATAATCATCTTTTCTTTGCATTCCTAGATCTTTCAAGAAACTCAAAGTTTAAATCTTTTAAAAGCTGCCCACACTATTTTTTCCCCCCAAAGATGTATCAGTTGCTCAGGAAGCTATGCCTGTGGAACACAAAATAACTGAGGTTAGGAGGGACTTAGAGAGGTTAACCTTGTCAAACAACATCCTCCACAAGCAAGCACAGATAAAAGCTGTTTTGAAAAGTGGTCCTTTAAAGACATCCTAACTACTCTTAAAAAAAGAAGGAACAGGGAAAGAATTAATTAGAAACGATGCTGGGACAAATTTTCCTGTATTGAAATGTATCCCAGGGTCCTGAGGGAACTGGCTGATGTCCTTGCCAAGCCACTCTCTGTCATATTTGAAAAGTCATGGCAGTCACGCCAAGCTCTTGGGGGCTGGAAAAAAAGGAAACAACACTTCTATTTTTAAAAGGGGGAGGAAGAAAGACTCAGAGAACTGCAGACTGGTGAGCCTTTCCTCTGTGCCTGGAAAGAACATGTAGAAGATCCTCATGGAAGCAATGTTAAGGTGCATGCAAGACGAGAGGTGATCTGAGACATCACTAGGGGTAAACCATGCCTGACCAGACTGGTGACTGCTGTGGTGGAGTGACTGCAATGGTCAAAGGAGAGAACAACCAATGTCATCTGCCTAGAATTCTGTAATGCTTTTGACACAGTCCCACACAACATCCTTATCTCTTAATTGGATGGAGGGGTGGACTATTTGGTGAATAAGGAATTGGCTGGATGGATGGAGCCAGAGAGCTGTGGTCAATGACAGGCTGGATGGGTCTTTGAGCAACCTGGTGTAGTGAAAAGTGTCCCTGTCCGTGGCAGGGGCATTGGAACTAGATGACCTTTAAGGCCCATTCCAACCCAAGGAATTCTAAAAATCTATGAAGTCCACAATGAAAAAAATAAGGTGCTGATCTTTGATATTGTAAAATCTGTACATTGTGACCGTAATGTCATTTGGAACTTTTTATACTCTCATCTTGTATGATGAAATTAATGATGCTGAACAGAAACATCCTAATACTTATTTCTGGAAAAGTGGAAAAAGGTAAAGGAAAAGAGGAGGAAATTTTTGCCAATTTTTATTTCCTTTAATTGTTCTGTCTACTTTACTACTGCCTTTGTTTTATGATCCAGCCTTTCACTGTAGCTCCATGTAATTTGACAGAATTCCTGAGTGCAGTGAGTTGTGCTGCAGAGAATATACCCTAGGTGCTCTTAAAACATATTAAGTATTTGAATACTGACTAGATACATCAAATGTGCTCATTTATTAGCAATAAATAATGATCTTCTGTGTAACAAATGTACATAAATTACTTCCATCTGCACATAAATTTCACCTCATTGTCCAGTATCTCATGGAAACCTTTCTATCATACCAGGTGTCTTAATAATCCCCTGTTGTTTGTATCGTTCTGATTTGGCTTAGTACTTATATCATTGTCTGTTTACTCATTTCCAGCTTCCTCTTCCATATTTCCACTGTATGTACAAATCCCTTTCCTATAAAAAAATCATAATTGCTGGGATCGTGGACTACTTGAAACAATTTGAATGAAACAAAACCTCATGGAATTTGGAGAGCTGCCTGAAATGATCCTGAAAAATAAGTTTGTCTTAATGAAAAATGCCCCATTTAAAAGAAAAGCACAAGGCAGCCTGTTGTTTTTCCATGATTTATTTTGTTGACATTTTTATAAAAACATATTTTATTTTTTCAATCAGTCTTTCATTAAACTAAATGTTTGAAAGCTTCCATTTTTAGCAAAAGTAGAAAAGATAATGGAGGTGAAAGCCACTTAGGTTTTTTTGTTGATTATTTGAGTAACTTGTTTTTTTAAAATGCAGAACAATATATCAATGAGCACTGGAAATAATTTATTTGAAATTATTTTCGCCATGGTTTTCTTGGTAGTAGTGTCCAGTGCAGGGCAGTGAAAGTATCTACCTAAAGGGATTGTGATGCACATGAACAGGTCAGCTGGACACTGCCTGGGAAGGAGGGTCCTTGTCTTGGGCATAACTCTGGCACACATGGTAGGATATTGGGATTGCTGTGTCCTCCCTGCTGATGCTAAGCATTCCCCCTCTCTCAAGGCACTCCTTCCCTGAGAGAAGGTGGCCTGAAACCCAGGTCTGCAAGGCTGTTGCCCTCCTACATTGTGTAGGACTTTTTCTTGGGCATGGAATGTAAAATATCACCACATCAGACTTGCAGCTTCTGCCTTCCCAAAATACTACATAATATCTGGAGTGCCAGACAAGGAAATAATATTTCATGTCAGCAGTGTTGCTAATTAACATGTAAATTATTTTGCTCACTTTTCACCATCACAAGATAGGCTTACAAAAAATCAAATATTTAAAAATTATATATATATGTATATACATACCTGCAACTTTTACAAGTCACAAAATATGCTTTTCAAGATCTTCTTTGCCTTCAGGAAGAACAGAATCTCATTTTAACTTTGAATGACAAATAAGTTTTCTCAGTCTAGGAATGGGGACAGTAAGAAAAACAACAAATACCATGATCCTGGCAATAAAATCCCAGAGTTGGCAGTCGTGAGTCAGAGAAGACAAGGCTTGGGAGAGAGCCAGACCCTGCCTGTGAGCAGGAGCAGCAGGCTGGAGACAGCTGTCTGGAATCTGTCTGGGCAGCAGGCACCCCAGGAGATGAGAGAGTCATGCAGGGAAGCAGCTTTTTGCTGCTATGGGAGCCGAACATCAGAACTTGTTTCCACTTAAAAGGAGGTTCCTGTTAAAACTGCAACTGGCAAACCCTGCCCATGAAGATGAAAGCTAGGCAGCTTCCCAGAATAGAATTACATGAGCAGAAGGGAGTTGCTGCATGTATAAAAACATCTATATTAGAGGATTCATTGACATGGTTATAGGGTTTGAGAATGGGTGGGTGGTTTGGCTGTTTGGTTTTGGGTTTTTTTTGATGAGGAGCAAGGTTATAGGAAAGGGAGAGGACACCGGAACAATGTAGGGAGACACAGGAGCCATGTAGAGAGACACAATTTGCCTTTCTCTATGCACAGTTTTGAACAACTGACATGAGGTCAGATCAGGATTCCTCAGGTGTTAGAACTTGTGGGGAGATGCAGATGACCTTTGGTAACAAAGCAATCTTCTACTACTGCCATGAAAGTTGGGAATGCTTATGAAAATTCATTGTAAAGTGTATGGGTTTGCAAAGTCCAGAGCACATCCCATTTTTGGCTCTAGGCTTCTTGTGCACAGAAGAAATTCCATCACACACACTAATCATTATTTTGGGGCTAGCTGGAACATGAATTTGAGGACATGTTAAAAAGTTTCAACCATATTAGCCATCCATTTTCTTTTCATCTCGATAGCTTCAGTTTAGACATAGATTGTTCTTAGGAAGACCGAAGTATCAGGATGTCTCATGGTGGACCACTTTAATTCAATCCAGGTGATATCAGTCTGTCTCGACTATGTAAAGGAAAATTTGGAAGCATGTGATAGCATAATGCAAATATTTAAGCTTTTACCACTCCAGGCAGGTCGGGAGTTCAGCATTCACAAACCAGAACAGGTAGTAGAGGGTGCTGGGCTTGAGCACAAACTCAGACCCAGAACTGACGAACAGTGCAGGCATAGCCAGAGAAAGGGCTGGCTGATCTTGGAGATGAGGACACCATCTGGAGGTGTGATAGGTTTGACAGTGTGTTGCACACTCCTACTGGTGCCTGCTCCTTGTGCCAGTGCAAATAACAGAGTTGGGCCCAAAGGCAGTGACTGCTGTTCATGTAGTGACCTACTTCAGCATGTGGTTACTAATACTGCAACATCCCAAATGTGTCTCCTGCAGTATGAGGGACCTGCTGCATTTTCATATTTCCTTGCAGCTGCCAGACCTCAGGTTTTTTGTGACTATTTTGTTCTTTCTTAGTTAACTATGTCATCTTCTTTCTTGGAAACCCTGACTTCTCCTGCTTTCCGCAGCATTTGCTGTTCTCCTCTTTTTTTCTCTTTCCTCCTGTTCTCTTCTGAGGACATCAGCATCCCGGAAGACCAGTGGGTTTGCAACTGAGAAACTGGTGCAACCCATTAGCTGTGCTTCAAGAGGGCTGTTAGTGTACCCAGAAGCAGCATAACCCTGTGACAGTACCAGGAGGCTGACAGCTGCTGAATGGTGCCTCATTAAACTGGGAAGGTTATGGCTTTGCTCATGAAGATCCAGACAAATTCCTGCTGTTATAAATGAAAAGCAAAATCAGAAATTAATAACAAGCAATTTATTAATACAATCCCAAAACCAATTAGAAAAAGCCACAATAAAATAATCAACACTGGTGTGGGTGGCAGAGTAGCAGTCTCCAAGAGAGGAGTCCACCCTGTTCACACCGTACAGTCTCCAGGGTCTGGTTTTTATAGGGGTTTTTGTATCCTCAGGGAAAGTCCATTGTGAGTTTCGGTATACTGTTCAAATGTAAGTCCAATGTGCCATCCTCTGTTTAGGGTTTGAAAAGGTTTCCTGGACAAGCTTGGGTAGCAGAATAGATTTCCTGGTAATCTTTTGACAGCTGTGTTCAGAAACTACAGATCCACATCAGTTGTCGATGGCTGATGGTAGGCGGGGACTATGGGCCATCTCCCGTTCAGCCACTTCTTTGTCTGGTGCTAATGTTCCTTGTTATTGTGTTGAGAAGAATGAACCTGATAAGGAGATATCTGTACGGGACACACCTGCATTCACAGTTAGGGTTACTAATTTCTTAACTCATTTTACAATATATTTTTAATACACGAATTTTTCCCACACCAAATATCACACTGGGGTTGGCATGGCTCAAGTGTCTCCAATGCAGACAGGTCAAATCAATCTTTGGTGGGAGCAAAGCACCCTGCCTGTTTAGCACATGGACAATTTGGAGGGGCACACTTCTTCTGGCACTCCTTTGGGACCCCTGGCCTTCACTGAAGAGCCATGCAAGGATATATCAAGGGCCATGCCTCTGGTCCTCTTCCCCAACCCAGCTGGAATCAGGGGAACATTAGTGGACCAGCTTCCAGCCCCAGGTGTGTGCTGGAAACCAGCTCTGGTGCTGTACATCTGTGAGAGATCACAGCACCATTCCTTCACCATCCACCCCTAACTCTTTCAGCCTCCTCTNCCTTCCTTCCTTCCTTCCTTCTTCCCCTTCCTGGTGAGTTGAAGCTCACAACGGGGGAGGAGGTGATAAATGTAAATTGTCTCACAAAGTGACTAAAGGCATGGACTTTCCTTTTGTCTTTCCAAATCCCACAGAGCTGATGTTGGGCTGTGGCTGTATTCCAGACAGAATATATGTTCCCATAAAACTGTGCTCAACAGCTCTCACTACTATTGAAACCACCAGCATGTTAAAACACCTTGTTACTAGTGGCAACCATTTTCTGCTAGTCTAATTTCTGTGCTTTCAAAGAATGGGAAGGGATAAAATAGCATTTCTTGTTTGCTTGGGAAGCCCAGTGTCTTTTACATTCCTGCACAAATCAGTCTCCCCTTTGCTGCTTTTTCAGACCACAGCACGGCTAGTGAATTATCCCCTTAGCAGCCTCTGGAACAAAGGGTTTTCAGGATGCTGCCATAACCCAGATTTCCCCATGCTGGTCTCTGTAAGCACAGCAGAGGTCACAGCCTGTCCATGACCGTGCAATGTGAGCCCCATCTCTCCTGCCTTCTGTTAAGCGGCCTCTCAGCCATTCTTCCCCATTCATTTTTCCCCAGCAGAATTATTTTGTCTAGCTCAGAGATAAAAATAGCTCATTGTTTTCTAGGGTCAAATTCTAGAGAGATATTCCCAAGAGAAAAGCACTGAGCACCAGAAAAAATAACCAAAGGAGTACAATTCCATGATAAATCCAATACCTTTGAATATACCTAGATGGTCTGTGAATACAACTATCAGAAATAAAGAGGAACGATTTTTGCTTTTCCAGTCCATCTTTTTTTGTTGCTGTTTTTCTGCCTTTGTCAGAATAGGCACTACTCTGAGCAGTACTGGAGAACCTTAACTACAGCAGGACTTAAAGACATAGAAGTGACATAATTCCCATTTAAACCTATGAAGTTAGCTACTGGGAGCTGTGGATATATTCAGTTTAGTTGTCAAAATTTTGCACTTATACATAAAAGTTCTGATCACTGGATATGAACTTTTGCTCATCTCAGTCTTGTGCAGAAGGTGCAAAACATTGCTACAAAATTCCTGTGAGGACTCAGAGAAAGCCTAGTGAGGTTCTCAGAGATTTGCCCAGCTCCTTCTCCATTGCCATGTGCCTCTGCTGTCTTCCCATGTCCAGAAGTGTGCTGGATGCAGAATGCTTGAAGGGTTTTCCCCTCTGACCTTGACCAAATGTGCTCCCACCCTAGTCTTGACAAGCAAACATGATGCACCTCATGGCATAAACTGCTTCTTAACAGAGCAGGCTTAAATGTTTTGAATCTTTGCTGACCTCACTTCTAGTGTCAGCCGAAGTGATAGCATCTAGCTTCAAGATTGGAAGACACATTATTCAGTAAATGCGAATCGAAATCCCAAACCCTTAATAACAAGGGACATTTTAGTGATTTGGTATCTCTCACTTGGGATCTTTTCTTCTTAGCTGAGGGCTCCAGTTCAGTCATTGCTCTGCTTGCCTTCTGCAGAGCAAACCCTCAGAATTTGCATTAAAGTTGGACTATTGGGTTGTCACTCTGCACCCTTGTCTGCTCTACAGATGGTGATGTGATGGTGGCCACTCCAAAGCCCCTCCTGGTTTAAATTGCCGATTTCAGTCCCCTTTGGTTTCACCTTAAATTGCTTATTACCCCTTGCTTATTACCCCAAACCAACATGTTTCTACTGGGGTGACAAAGCATTCCCAGAAAAACAGCTTTCCTCCTATCCCAGACCTTTTTCCAGGCTGTTACATTGCCTGGGATTTTAGTAACAGCTGTTGGGATATATCTTTTCCTCTAGTCTTCTCCCATCTAGACAATGGTGATAGGATGCATAATGCAATACAGACATCACGTCCCACATCCTATTCCTTTTTTCCTAAAATCATGTCCAGTACCATACACAAATTTTGGTGTTTTCAATTTCATTCTGTGCAGCTGCAGTTTTGGTGAGCCATCTTTCCAAAGGTTCTGAAAATCAAATGTAGCATGTGGGTCTGTTTCTGCAAGATTTGACCCTTGTGTTGCTATGTCTCTTGAGTTCTTCATTTGCCAGATTCCTCCCACCCAAGGCAACACTGGTATTTGTTCAGGAGGTTTTCTGGGTGTTGCCACACTCCTGAAGACTGTTCTTCAAAAGATGCATCACTGAATGATTCATTGCTCTTGCATCCTCCTTGGTTGTCAGCCTGTAGTTCTTCAGTTTCTTACATGCTTATATTGTGTTTTATGTACCTTTTCCTTTTCCACGCTTGCAATGAATTTAGGGGCTCTCAGTGAGGTGCATTGCTTTCTGTCTGCACACAAGTGACAGTGTGACACCCAGGGGTGGCAGTGGCTTGGGAAGGAGGCTTGAGATGTTCAGCTGATTGAGTGCTCATTGTATCTCTGACCTAAACATGGGGAAGCCACTGTGGTCACTGCACAAGCCCTGAGGTTTGGGGGTGTTGCAAGGAGGGGGTGAGGAAGGGTTCACAGCTACAGCAGTGCTTCCCCATCATTTGTCGCCCAAACACTTGACTACACTTTTCAGACAGTTTAAACAAAATACAGACATGACGGATTTATGCAATGGTGGTGTCAAAGAACGCAATTCTTTTCTGTTTTGATTCCCAGTCCTTGTCCATCTCTGCGGTCTGATCCCCACTGCTGCTGCTGCACATCATCTCCCTCTGTTCAAGGCCAAATTCCTCAGCTCCAGAGATAAGGTGTCCTTGGTTGCTGGCCCTTGCCTGTCTAACGCCTTACTGGGAAGTCACTACTAGATAGATAAAGCCAAATCTGCCCTTCAAGAGTATGGTTATAGATGCAATAACTTGGAACAAGGAAAAAAAATCCACAGGAAAACAACCACAACAGTACAGGATGTGCCAGTGCTCAGGGTGGTGAAAGGCAGGCTCCAGTGATGATAATCCTATGAGACAGTATTGTATTTGGCACTCAGACAGTGGTGTGATCTGCATTTCAGGAATCCCTTAGCAAGATGAGAAAAGCGTTTCCAATCTAAAAGGAAAAATGACAGAAACTGGGAATGAAAACTCACCTTGTTCAATTTATGGCATGTCCATGTTTATATCCTCCATAAATCTTGGAGAAGAAGGGACCAACCATGGCTCTCCCACTCACCTCTAATTGATAGTGTTCTTTCTCTGCAGACTTAAGTTCCAAAGAAATAGTATTTATCTTCAGAATTTATGTTTGGTTTTGTTCATGAGAGAATTATTCTGTTTTCTTAACTTCAGAGAAAATGAATCATTGTGCAGTGGGAGGCTTGCACACAAAGTTGAACAAGAATGAATTTCTTGTTTTATGAACTAGTGAGTACAAACCCCAACACCTTTTAGTAAATATTTTTTGATGAAGATTTTCGCACTCTGCTATAGTTGAAACACTAGTAGTCCACATTGCCTAAAAGTATTTTAGGAGCTTGTCAATATTTTATTTTTTAAGTATACAACCATCTAAAATCTAACCATGTATATTCTTCTGTTTGCTATTTTGATATCTTCAGCTTTTAATTATAAAGCATTACAAGTTGGATAAAAATTTGTTGCTAGCTGAGGCTGGGTGTGTCCCACTTTAGGGACAGAAAGAGAGCAGGCAGACACAGCAGTGGTGGGGAACAAACTCTTCTACTTTATTTACAATTTTCTACTTTTATACATTTGTACAGAGGTCCAGAGATTGGCCACAGTGGTCGCCACCTCTTAACCTGTATGGTGGACATCACCATCAATCAATTCTTCTCTCAGAGGAGAAGAATGCAAACATTCCAAAAATAAACATTGTTTACATCAGAAGGCTACATGAGAACTTCTGCACAGAGACAGAAAGGCAGAAAAATCTCAGGGCAACAAAAGTTCTCTCTAAAAAATTTTGAAGTTGAAAAGGTAGCAATTTTTCACACAATGAAATCCTAAAAAACTTCAGTATATACTTCACATATCAGCACACAAACAAAACAAGTTGTAGAATCCTTGTAATGTGTGAAATGTTTTGACTCAAATAGTTGGTGATGAATAGCTATAGAGATATATGTGTGTGTGCATAAAGTAATATTTGATTTGTGGTGACTGTAGCACCTCCTTAATCAAATATCTTAATTACAAGTCACGGTGTACCTAGTCTCTAAAAATAACATACTCTTTAAAGAAGTTTATGCTACAAATGGGTAAAAAAATCAGGTTTTGGATTTTTTTTCACAATTGACAAGATGTTAGGCATTGTAATTTTCACTCTTTTTTATCTATTAGAAAGTAAGTAATGAATTAATATCTTATTTTCTTATATAATCACAAAAATGCTGATTATACAGAAAAATTAGACTGTGAAATTTCTGAAGTTTGCAAGGAATCCAGAAGGCAGATGCAGGACTTGTAAACATGCTGAACTGAATTCAGACACCAATAGGTTTCAATTTGAGTGTGCCCACTGAAATCCATGTATAACCTTGCTATGGCAACAGCATTACTGGGGAGAATTAACATAGAGATAGACTTGGTATTACTTTATGTCTTGTTTCAGACTGCTCAAATAACAATAGCAATAGAATGGAAGTGCCCTTTGTGCCAAGAACAATAAAAGGGATGCACTCAGTCTGAGTATTCTTGGCAATAAATACCTCTCACAAATTCAGCTCTAATATGAAGTATTTTCAGTATTTTATCCTTTCATTGGATGAGCAAAGGATAACAGTCCTTGGAGCAAGTCCCTATCTGTTTTTTCCTCTTTCTGAAAAAGAGTGCAATTCTTGGAAATAGGGCCTGCATTTCATTCCAGGAGAAATTCTTACTCATTTTAGTAAAAATACAGGGTTATTTTTTTCTTATTAGTTCAGCATAGAAACTCAAAACTCAAATTGTGATATACTGACAAACTCCAAATTGTGCCAAGGGACTGGTGAGAGAGGGAAGACTTTCCTTGAAGTCTCACAAGGAACTCTGGTTATCCAAGGAAATAATGATGTTCAGCATTTTCTGTGAACCACATAGCAACTTCAGTTAGCAGGTCTGTGTGGATGATTGTCATATTGCTACTTATAATACCACCTTGCACATCAAAATATTTTTTTCACATTGTAGCACCAAGAGCTCTGTCATTATTTGAGACTCAATTTTCATTAAAAGAGGGAGTGGGGGAAAGTGCATGCCTAACCCTCAGACCCATGGAGAATATGAATTCCAACCTTTTAAAATAAAAGACAGTTCTAGTTTTAATACATTTTAAATCAAGCACAAGATTTTCAGGATCTGGGTTTGTTTGTGTTTTTTTTTAACCTGGCATGTTGTGATTCTCCTGCATAAGCAAATTGTCTGCTTCTAGAGACAAGAGCTTGATTTCATTGTCTTCAGGTTGTAATTGTTATCTTAACCACAGCACAGCAGTGGTCTCTGGGCAAGAAGGAGGATGATTTTGGTTCTTCTCCTACTGAAAATCCCTCTGAATTCAGTGGAAGGAGGGATGAAACAGCGACTCATAACAAAGAGAGCATTGTTCGGCATTGCAGGGGTCTGGGATGCTGGTGATGCCTTTCTTCTTTGTGCTCACTTCCTCTGGCTCATTAGGGCTGTGGCTTTTGGTTTTACAGCTCCAGTGTGTATGTTTGCTGTTGGGTGTCAGCAATGTTTTGTGGGCTCCGGTGCTTACTGTGCCACAAGGCAGGTGTTCCAGCAATACTTTCAAATGCAAGATCCATTGTAGGGGAGTGGGATGTCTCCTCCTAATTTAAATGCAGAAAATCTAAGACTGGTTTGATTTCACATGAGATTAGATTTGCATGGTTTTTTATTTTCTTTTTTTTTTTTTTTAATTTCCAGTAATACAGCATAACTTAAACCCCAAGGGGCTGCCTTAAGCACCTGTATAGCTCTTGTCTTTCTTGATGTGTTGATCAGTAGTGTGTTTCCTTCTCACTGGATGTCAGCAGGCTTCATTTTCCATGCTGAAGTGGTAGTAAAATAGCATAAAGAGAGGCTTGGAAATTGAGAATTATGGGAGTTATCAAGACCTCAGTCTTGTAAGAGGTCCCTGGAGGAGCACAGATACATTGTTCCAGTCGAGATAAGAGCACTGGCACCCTGGTTAAGTGGGTGCCAGGCACAGGGAGCGTTCAGGAAGCATTAGGGGAGGAGAGGACAGTCAGTGTCTTGAGAATAGTGGGTACTTTTGTAAGCGTATGCATAAGCTTTCAAAATGCATATTTTAAAATTCTGATATGTAATGATTCTGTTTTTGCAGGCTAAACTATTAAGATTAATTACCATCTATTTTAATTCTTTATAATTACTGTAAAGGTTAGACAGATATATTTGTTCCAAATTAGACTTTATTCTCATCCTGAAGTATGTGTTTAGATTAATTCTACCTGAAGTGGATGAAGTATTTTGGTTTTACAAAGCAATCTGGGCAAATTTCCCAACTGGGCATTTAAAAAGATGGAATCTGAAACATCAAATGTGCTTATCATCCCTCGACGAAGAGACCTTTTCCGTGCAGGGAAAACTGCATTATTGTTGTTCATTCCACAATTCAAAAGCTATTCAGGTATAAATTGCAGACACAGTTAAAATACAATTTTAATTACTACTAGTATTTCCAAGGCTCTCAGAGGTGGCAGCTAGCTTCTTGAAACATTGTCGTATCTGGGTGCATCTGCTACTAGTGGAAGGTAAAAAAATTCTCTCTGTTTTGGTATTTCCATGTTAGAAATTAATTTATATATATAATTCCCAGTTTTTCCTGTCTTCTCTTCACGAGACTGTATGGCAGCTAAGAAGGTTTTGTCCTCAGCTTGCCCCAGAGCCTTTGGGGAGCCTGGGCTGTGGATTGTGCCAGCTCACTCTCTCTGAAGGGTTCAGGTGCTGTGGCTGTACAAAACCAGCTCTGGCTTTGCACCTCAACCTGCCCCAAGAATGCAGGACAAGGCCTGAGCACCTCCAGAGATTGGGAAGGAGCCCTCCCTGAAGCAGTGGAGGTACTGCTGCCCATGCCCTGCCTCCTGTGCAGCATATCTGACTCTGGTATCCAAGGTTAAAAACAGCCACACTCTCCTTTAAGGCTGCTGGTGTTACAGAGCCTGTGTATTGTATCCTGCTTTGGGAGAGCTGGAGGAAGCAGTGTGAAACCCATGTTTATAAAAGGATGTGAGATATAAACTAACACTCCCTTTCTGATATCTGAAGATTTATCTTCCAACTGAATTCCTAAGAGAAAACTACAAAAATTCAACCTCACTGCTAATTAAGAACCCATAAACTGCATTTATCTGAATTTACATATGGAAGAGAAGGTGGTATGATAAAAACAGAGATTTAACTATACATCCCTCGCTGAAAATATAAATACAGTTTTCCCTGTGTTTATGCTAGACTGTCTACAAATGCATTGTAGTACCAAAAAGGGATCCTTGGTCTCCTGAGAACAGCTCTGTGCCAGGGCTGAGCGCTTTGGCAGGCGGCTGCAGCACACAGAGCAATGGGGCTGCTCTGCAGATGAGGACAGCAGCTAGGATCATGACATGAAAGGCAAATCCAGGGCAGGATTTTGAGTGGGGAGAGCTGTGGTTAAAGATGGGAGACGAGCAGTTGGAGAGGAAGATGTACAATTATTCTGAATGAGAAGGAAACACTGCTTGAGCAGCAAGGATGAGTAAACAGGATAATTACCAGGAATTTACAGAAGTATTACTGCAATCATGGAATGGCCTTTGTTTGAGCGCAGAGAAGGCGGTGGAGGAGCCAGAAATAAAATCCTGGTTAAAAGTGGCAATGACAAAGATTTAAGAGTAATTTTAATTGACATGAAGAATAGAGGAAGGAGAAAAAGTATTAATTAATTTTTGAGATATCAATGGACCTTGCAGGAGCAAGGAAAATATGTGGGTCTGACTGCTCACTCATGGTTGTTGGTGCAAATGTGATAATTTTAACTGAAGAAAAGAATGTAAATAGGCAGATATAAAAGGGAAGCAGGGTAACACCTCCACCAAGGATAAGAAGGAGACAAAGGAAAAAAAAAAACAGGAAGAAAATCTGAATGAGAAAAGGATATGCTTGGCTGTTGAAGGTGAAGGAGAAGTAGGGAAAAATAAAAAAGCAAGTCTTGCTCTTAAGAAAGAGGTGGAGGGGCTGCTTTAATGCCCAATGGAGAGAGAAGCTGGTATGAGGAAGAAAAGGAAATCAAAATACTGGAAGCAGAAGCCTTGAGCTTTTGAGAAGCCTGGAGATGAGGGGGAGGAGGGAGAGCAAGCAGCAAGCAGAAAAGGAGGTGGAGCTGGGCAGGCTGCTAAAGCCTCCTAGACTCCCAGAGAGAAGGAAAGAAACCCGGGAAAAAATGGTTAGTGAGAAGCTGAGACAAAGCGCAGGGCGGGTGTGGGGACATGAGCTACAGAATTACAACTGGAGCAGTGAATTGCAGTGAGAAGGAATCAGGAAAGAGGTTTGGTAATGCATCCTCATACAAAGCCTCTTCCCATTATGTCTGAACATGTTTCTGTCAATTTGTTTAAATTAAGAGGTTGATCTCATTATCCAAGTGATGGGTGGGTCCTGATGCATAGCCCTCAGGAGCATATAGAGCCTAAAGGAAAAACTGATTTATGGGTCAGTGGCCAAAATTTAAAAAAATCCCTAAAAGTCCCAAACAACATGGTCCTAAACAAAGTTTATCTTTTCCCATTTCCCTTTTTTAATTTTTTTTCCTTTTGGTGGTGAACAAATAAGAGCAGAAATAAAATTCTCTGCATCTGATATGAAGAAAAATGTCTAATTTCAGGTCTTCATAAAGAATGTCCAACAAACAAAGTGGCAATCTTTTTCTGCTGCTGCTACTGCAGGAGCTGCAGCCTCACTGTCCCCATGGGAGAGCACAGACCACACTCCAAGGAGCTGCATTTCACTCCTGCCAACAGAAATTTGACTCTACCTTTCTCTGGTGACTCCCTAAGGGCTGGGCTGATGAGTCCTTTGCCTGTCACACTTTGTACAAGGCACAAAGTGTCACCAGCTGAGACTGGTGTGTGTCACCTGCCTGGGCTGTCCTCTCTGGAAGGACATGGCAGGTTCACACCCACTGGCTGCCCAGTGAGGGTTGTGGTTGTTGATTAAATTCCTCCACCTTTCACAAGCAGGCACTGCAGCCTGATGTTGAGGGGTTATCTGCCCTCCCTGATGGTAGCCAAAGGAGGGCCGCAGAAGAATTGGTGGGGCATAAAGAGAGAAGGTGAATGGCTTTGTGGCCTGGGACTGGAGTAAAGTTTGAAGACCAAAGAAACACATGATGTTTCTTTTAGATGGGCTGATCTTTTTTGAGGAAGCATAATTGTTTGGGATGATCAAACATTAGCAGCATCATGAGAGAGGCACAGGACTCCCTCACAGCTTCCACACCAAATCCAGTGGATGCTGGAAAGTGACTGGAGTATGCAGTTAGCAATGTTTGGAGGAGATGAAACTGCCTAAGGGAGCACTTGGTTGGTGGGGCTTGGTGTCTCCCTCTGAGAAATTCTAAAGCACAAGTCTGATGAGAAGTGGCTCAGGGAGCTGGGGGTGTTTGGCCTGGAGAAAAGGAGGCTCAGGGTCTCAACAACTACCAGAAAGAAGGTTGTAGCAAGGTAGGTGTTGGTCTCTTCTCCCAAGTAACAAGGGATAAGATGAGAGGACATCACCTCAAGTTGTGCCAGCTCTTTGAAAGACATGTGGATATGCCGCTTACAGACATGGTTTAGTGGTGGCCTTAGTGATGTTGGGTCAACAGTTGGACTCAGTGATCTGAGAGGTCTTTTCCAACCTAAACACTTCTATGAGTCTACAATTTGCTGAGCTCATATTGCTTTTGGGGCAGCAAACATACATGCTTGAGTATAAATGTGGTCCTCAGAAAAGAAGAAATTAAGGGAAATCCCAGACCTTGCTCGGTGCCATGCTTGCCTCTCTGCACTTAGACAGTGAAAGCCCTTGCACCGGCAGTGGGCAGTCTGCTCAGAAGGGGAACAGGGTTCATTCCTCTCCATGGCTGTTGGTTTCCAGCAGCACAGAGATGCTGGGCTCCAATCTCCAAGGAGCACACCAGCAGCCCTGCTTGCTGAGGAGTCCTTCTGGCAAGTACCAGGGATATTGCATCATCCCTCCAAAGCCCAGCCATGGTCCCCAATACGATTATTTCTCTTCAAGCATGGTGCATTCCATGGGTTGCTTTGGACAGAGATCTGTAGATCTGCCAAGCACCTCACCATGTGTGAGGCCTTGGTTTTTGCTCTTCCCCTCTGGCCAAAGCTTTCCCACCATTTGCTGAGTCTATGTCAGGCTTCCCTTATGCCAGCTGCAAACTCCACATCCAGGGAGGCTGGAGGGGGAGGAGCTGTTGACCAGTCATTCCATTTGTTGGTATGAAGGTTTGAGCTCCCTGGCTCTCAGCACCATCCCTGTTCAGTGGAGCTCGGGGTCACCTCTCCCACTGCCCCGACTGACGCCGAGCCTTCCCGCAGTGGGACTCAGCTGGCACTGGCGTGGAGCAGGGTGTGCTCTTGCTGTGAAGCAAGGTCTGTTTAATACTTGTCTGCACTCAATGTGTAAATATTATGAGGAATCTGAAAAAAATCTGAAAGCCACTTTACACAGATGTTACCATGAATAGATTATTGTCCATTTATGGCCGAGGGAGAGACTTTGTAATTTACAGTTCATTTTATATCTCTATGATTTCTGTGGCACTGGGAGTAGCCAGCAAAAATCTATTAATAACAAATAGGACAGAGCTAGGATCTTTGTAATAGGAGAAAGAAGGATGGTAGAAGGGTGATTTATGATTACTCAAAGAAAACAGTTTTATCTGTTTGCTCAAAGGCAGATTGTCTTCTTAAGAAAAATATATTGTTATGTAAACAGGGGTACATAATCATTTATAGTGAGACAATTGAAACAGGTGATTCTTCATAAAAGTACAAATAAATGTACTGCTGTTTTGACAACAATCTTGTTAGTGGCCAATGTCCCCTTTAATTAGCTCTTGGATATGCTGCTTTGGACTTTCCTGTGCCCACTCTACATGCTATGTGAGCTCCTCACAACAGTTTTGTCTTGGGGGGTGGCTTTTGTACAACTGAAACTTGGAAATGTTGCCAACCTTTAAAAGAATCATAGCAGAAGAAAGCCCTGAGATTTTCTGATAGCCTTAAAAGCAATGCAGAATGTACCCTCCCTGCAGGCATCAAACCCAGAGGGTGCTGGAGCCAAGGGAAGCTCTTGGCTCAACATTTGCTTACCAGTGCATGATAAATCCAGGTTGTTAATGCCATGTGAAGAGTGTGCAAAGGAACATGAACACAGAGCCATAAACCAGGGCCACCTTGTTCATGGAAAAACTGCAGTATTGGCAAAGGAGCCTCAGAAATTGCTTTTGTTGTGGGTTAGAGTGTTGGGGACAGAGGGAGAGGCTGAGAGGAAACTAATACAGCAGAAGACACTGGGCTCTGATGCGTCTCACCATTTGGGCCTCTTTTTATACTTAGTGAAGTTGTTCTAGGAACATCCTTATCTCAGGAATGCATATGCAACTAAAAATAACTCAAAATGAATGTAAGCTAAAGTCAGCCCACCTGGTGGCTGCAGACACATTTGTATCCTGTTCTTTCCTTCCTGCCTGCCTGCCTGTCTGCTTCCCTGAGCTCAATTTAACCAGAGAACAGGCATCTTCCTGCACACCAGCACTGGAAAGATGAAGCAACCCCTTTTCTGTTAAACCAGTGGGGGATTGATCACTTGTGTTGACTAACTTGTGAATTGGAGCAGGGTGATGCTAATGCTCTGAGGATGCTTATTTTCCAAACCTCAGCAGTCACAGAGGGAGCCAATAAGGTGGGACATGGGATGGCTGCCCCACCTGAACTGCAGAGAAGCAGATTGCCTCAGATGTCACAGAGAGAGGAGACAATACCACACCAGCCAAAGCCAAACATGAGTAATGCCAGCACAGGTAGCAGGAGGACAAATCCTGGGGTTATACCTTTCCTCTACCCCTTTGATCTTCTCTTGGACTCTTAAAAGTTACCAGTTGAGGTCTTCTTTCCATCGCAACTGAAGGGAGATAAGCAGACATAAACAGATGAATAATTTTATTTAGTTAGACCTTTTTTATGTACAAGGTATGTGCTTCATGTCCCTTTCAAAAAATGCCTTCAAAGACACCAATTTCTTTTGGCATAACCATGTTGATCCAAATCTAACTTGAAGGCAAGACAGGGCAAAACTGCTCTGCCAATTCCTGCTCTTGGAAGCTGTGGACATTTTCTAGAGATGAGATTGGGTGCAAAGGAGCACTGAGCTGTTTATCAGCTTTTCCAGCAATTCTCATGTGGACATGGACACATTACCTAAATTTTTGCCCTCTGCATTTCCATAAATGTAACAAGAGTAAAGATAATTTTTCTAAATAGCTTCTGGATCTAATGAGGAAAGACACCACAAATAGGACTTCTGAATATGTAATCAGGCCCAACAGGTAGCCTGCAGGCTAGATCCTGCCTTCAGCTTTGAGGTGCTCATTTTGGCAGTCCTCTAAGGACAAGCTACTGGCCTTGCATGTGAGCTGGTTCCTGGACCAGTGTGGGGTATGAGGGGGATCCCAAATGGGGGCCACCCCACACTGCTCCAGAGGCCAGCTCATCCTGGAAACACTTTCTGTTTGGATGGAAAATGGAGATGCACAGCATTTTGGTTTTATTTTTATCTTTGCATGTGTAATGAGTTCATACACGGAATGGTAATTGAAAATGTCAGGTTTTACCCTGAATGAAAGACACCAAATATTTTGGCAAGAAAACAAAATCCACAGTGGTTCTCATGCCACTTGCTTCTTTTCAAAAAGCTTTCAACTTCATGTGAAGCTTGTTGTTTGATCCCCCAAGAAAATGGATTCATTCACCTGAGGAAGTTATATCTGAACTGGGAGAGCCCTCCATTCATCACCCAGGAGCAAAGAAATAATTTTCAGCTCTCACAGCCATGTTTCTAGGACCTCTCCATTGCCCCCTTCTTTTCTGTTTCATAAACCCTATCTTCCCTCACAAGCCCTTCCTCAAAACCTGCTGCTCTTATCATCTCCCTTCTGGCCTGAAAGACGTTTACCATCCACCATCCACCATCCTTTTGTCACATCTTCCAGCAAAAACCTTAAAGTGTGAGCTCATGGCCAGCACTGCCAAGGGGAGCTCCCCAAAACCACTTGTACAAGTCTCTGTGGAGTGTCCTTTGGTACAGCCACATCAGCCATTAGGTGTGCAGGACTCCTTGTCCTTGTCCTTGTCCTTGTCCTTGTCCTTGTCCTCCTCCATTACTCAATACTTGCCTGTTGTCTGCAGTGCTATATTTAAACAGTGCACTACTTGGAGCACACCCTGTCCTTTTCTTTTGTGATTGCACAGTGCCTCATAAAATGGGATATTGCTTCATGGCTTGTGCTCTTCAACATGGACACAAAGTAAACAGATAATATTAATACTACTAAAAGCCTTTCCTTACTTCCTGCTTTTGTCTTTCTTTTCTTTGCTTATTTTTCTTTACTCTTAGAACTATGCTTATTTCATTTAAATAAAAGAACCACTCAGTTATCTCTTGGTTTTTATCTTCCCAAAGATAAAAAAAATTGGTAATTCACTTGGGGATTTTCCCAAAGTTAAAAATAGTGAATACAAAAACAAGCAATGAGGAGGTTGTTTTTAATAAAATAATATTGGTGGGCACTACTGTTGCTTGGGAAAATATTCCATCCTGTCTCAGCAAAAGCCTATGCATAGCATTAAAACCAATTCCTAATTAATTTGTTGTTCTTTTTACTTTGATCAATACCTCAAAGAACAGCTCTTTTGTATTAAAAAACTCCAAAGTCTCTTACACCTTTCCGTTTGATCACTTTAAGAACTGCTACTGAATAATTAACTTTGTTCTTGGAAAACATCTTCACTTCTTCTCAGATGCATCACTAAACATGGCATACAAAACACAAGACAGTTACAGCTGCAGCTCGTAAACTGCAATTTTTCTTTTTTTACTGCAAATAGCGAATTTGCCCCTAAATCTTGCTTTAGTTATTCACAAACAATTTGTATACATGAGAAAAGTGTACCAAGTAGTTTTGGCTCTTTATTGGAGAGAAGACATCCACAATTTATACAAAACTCTGTGATCTGTATTATCTAGGCAGTAGAAATCTTACGTGTGATCCCCATTTCTTCATGTGGGACCTAAACCCTGCTTCCCCAGACAGTGGTCTGAGCAGCAGCCTGAGGAGTATTTATGTAAAAGGGCTTACCACAGACTTCTGCAGTCCTGCTGGGGTTGGGATATGACAACAGCCTTACTAATTTTGCTGTTATTTTGCTTCAGGGATAGAAAAGAGAGACAGACACTATAGCAATATATAAATTGTTAATAAAATTAAAACTTTTGTACGATCTATCCTTTTTTTTTCTAGTAAAGACTGTTACTAAAAATTGTATTTAGGTAAGCAAAAGAAATGACAAAATTTAGGGTATAAAATACCAGATTGTCATAAACCATGGGAAATTTTTGTTGTGCTTAGGCAGCAGCCTGATGGAAAAGAAGACAAAGGATGGGACTGAGCTTTTAGTATGAGCAACTTCTTCTCCATTCGTATGTTCACTGCATCCCAGAGCATTAATGGTTCTATAAATGAGCCACTGAAATGGTAAGAGTTATCTACATATTCTATTTATTTTATAATAGTTGTTAATCTTATACCTGATTTGATAATACAGATCATCACACCTTGATTTCTGTGTGCTTAATTTAAACAGTAATTATCTGTGCACTATATATGCAAATTGCAATGCAGGAGTCTCTAAAAGTAAATGAGGATGAGGCTATAGTCCAAAATGAAGTGTACAAAGCTGTTGCTGAATTCCTATGTGAGTGTAAAAAGGAGACCAGTAGAAGAAACAGAATAGCTACTCTAATATAGGCCAGCCCATGCCTTTAGGTTTCCAGACACATGGTGAAGGGAAAAGGAAAGTATTAACCTAAGGGGCCACATCCACCAGAGCCTCATGACCAGAGTATCCCTTCTGGGCAAGTTCTACTATCATAAAATTTGGCTGCTTTCATGGCTCAAAGCGAACAGAAGACACCCAAAATAATGTGGAAGGGGATGTAAATGACAATGTTTCCTCTTGGGGAAATGAAAGAGATAGATACCTGAAAGTTGAAGTGCAAATACACACTGAACTCAGGCTGACAAAATGTAGCACATTGCCCTTTGGCCCAGACCCATGATTTACCTCTGAAACTGAGTTGAATGGGACATCTTAATAATTGTTTCTATGTGCTGAAGTCCAGTGACAAAGCAGATCTGCAATGAAAACACAAACCTTTAATTACAATTACTCCATTGCCTTAACAACAACTTAGGCTCTTGTTTCATGGTCACATCCATGAGAAAGTTTGCATCCTGGTGGAGATAAGTCCTGCTTCCCCCAGCTCCTGCACACATGCCACCCGTCCTCCCTTTTGCCACACACTTTATGTGGCCAGGCAATAAGTTGGCTCTGGGAACTCATCTGGGTTAAAACAAGCTGGTTTTCCTTAGAAAGGATTGCCCCCAAGCCCCTTCAGCACTGCCTTTGGAGTGAGCCACTGACAACAAAACCCTGGGTGAGGCGGCAGCTGCTTGCTCTCACCCTCTCTCCTGCTGGGGACATTAACTTCTCAATCAAAAGTGGTCAGAAAGAGAAACGAATCCCAAATCATTCTAAGTTTTATGGGAGGGATTTCAAAACTTGGCCAGCCCAAACTTGGGTGCTAAGTCAATTAAGTTATCTTTATTCTTCACCCAAGATACACTTTTTCTCCACTGTTGTTGAAAACTTCCAGTGAAGGATGGCCTTTTAGACTCAAGATAGAACAGGAGAAAATTTCTCTTCTCTATCTCCCTGAATCCATCTAATCCTTCCTTTTGACTTATCTTTACTTATCTTTTACTTATCTTTGCATCAAAAGTATGTATCTTTTGAGTTGTGCAAGAGATTTGAGTGATGTGTTCCCCAAAAATTGCCTATGATCTTCAGTGTACCTATAGAAAGCCATACACTGATACTCCTTAGGAGATGGATGGATGAATAAATACCTCAGCATGTACACACCTTCAGTAGGTATTTGTTTTTAAAAATAGGAATGTAAACAGCCATGCTGGAACTTGCAAAACTTCTTGGTATAATTATTGCTGTCCTATGACTGTATCCCTATGACTGTCCTATGACTGTATTCCTGTATGATGAATACTCTTTTAACATAGTTCAATGTAAACATTTGATGTGTTAAGAAAAAGCTTTCTTGTTTGTTGGAAATAGGTTCCATTGGGTTATGGTACTAAGAGACCCAAGTTCCTTGAAATGTTTGAGGAATAAATTTTTTGTGTTGCTAAAATAAACACTGCTGGAGCAGTCTGTTCCTGAAGGACTGCATCCCATAGAGGGACCCATATGGGATGCAGTGCTGGAGCATGATTGAAGAGCTGCAGCAATGGGAAAGACCTCTGTGGGAGGACTGTGTCTCATGGTCTCATGTGATGGACCCCACACTGCAGCAGGGGAAGAGCGCAAGGAGCAAAACAGAGAGAACATGTGATATACTGACTACAACCCCCATTGCCCCTGACCCTGCACTGCTGGGGGGAGGAGAAGGTAGAGGAATTGAGAAAGAAGTTAGGTCCAGGAAGAAGGAAGGGATGGAGGGGAAAGGTGCTTTAAGATCTGATTTTATTTCTCATCATTGTACTCTGATTTGATTGATAATAATTTCCCAAATTGACTATGATTGTTTTGACTGTGAATGTAACATATTTATAATATAAACTTCAGCATACTGAGGGATGCTCCAAAGCAATCCAATTCTCACAGATGTCAGTTGCCCCTAAGTAATCCTATTATAGACCAATACTTTTAATTTTATCCATCTGCTAATCTTCAAGGTCACTTCTCCAGTCTTTCTCACCCTGCAGGCATTCCTCAAGTCAGCATCTTCTCCTCTGGCCTGCAGATCACTGAGTCTGTTTTTAGTATGGTCAGGATACAGCCAACAGATTCTACCTTCTTTGTCTCTACTTGTGGTCATCTACTGGTGATTGTAAACACCCCAGATTGTCATTGTTCTTTATCCAATACTTTTATTATGAACACCTGATATGCATCTCCAACTGGAATATGCATTTCAAACAGTGCTTGGAGAACCTTTTGCTTCTCCCTCATCTACAGTTTAGTGAAAACATTATTTATGTGAGACTCTGTATTCTCACCAGGACTCTTTCTCTTGCTCATCTGAGCCCTGCACCACAGAGTCACAAGGGCTGTGAGATACACTGCCTGAGTAAATAAATGTGACAACAATGCTTGCAGTTACTCCTTCCATAACAGCACTGCCACGTAAGGTCATATTTATTTTCATGGCCTTTGTTTTCTGACCTGTTGATTATAAGACCTTTTTGTTTTGCTGTTCTGACTAAGCTGTTTGTCTTTTGTTGTATCTCCTCTGGTGATGAATAGATATCCTCAGCAAACTAAGACTGCTGAACACCCCTGGGACTCCAGTCTCTGTGCAGATATTTGTTACACAGCACTATGAGACACTGCAGGGAGATGATGCCCCTTCACCCATGCAGGCAGTGACATCAAAGCAATGATTTAATTACTTGCTTACTGAGAAAGGTTTTGGAAAATATATACAGTTTTGCAAAAAAATCCGTAAATTTTGGTGTCTTGCTACAACAGGATTGGTGTCAAATGCTTTCCTACAATCACTGAAGTGTAAGAGTACTACTTGCTACTAATTTTTTGTTCATTAGTATTATGTAGTGTAAAGGTGTGGTCAATGAATAAAGTACTGGGAAGGAAACCAGCCAGTTCTACTTAGTGGTTTGTGTTCAGAATAATTGCAAAAAGCTCCATAATGGGCGGGAGCATTATTTATCTCCAGTTGTTTTCTTACACAATTCTGTCATGGTGGATTTCCTCCTTTCCTTTGAGATGAATTTTAGACCGTGTTCTCTGCTGTAGTTTCATTCTTTATATCACTTTGAGTGGATGTACACTCCCTATCCTTGCTGACAGTCTTTATAACTGTAGCTGGTTGCTGGAAGCTTCCAGGTCACCCTATGTAATCCATGTGATTGATTATCCAGATATTTTCTCTTCATTACATTGCCAGGTTCAGTCTTGCGTCAGCTGGGGGTCTAATTAGTGTACAATAGAAGTAGTCCATGATCCATGTTGGAATAACTTGTATGTCCTATGTGTTTTTGTGCTGGCAGTGATTCACTACTCCTTCCTTTCTTCAGAAAGTCCCATCACATCCTCAGCTATATCCATGAATGTGCTTCTCATGGGTCTCTAGGTCTAGCCCATTGAAAAGAAATTCCAAGTCCTTCCAGACAGAAAACTCATCTGAGGAGAAGTTGGGAACAATGCTGTGATGCTTCCTATTGCACGACTGAGCCATTGACTCTGGGTGACCACTTCTAACCAGAAAAGCACCCATTTCCATAGCCTATGCAACCATATCACTAAATCTGTCACTATACTACAAATCCTGCAGTTGAGAGTAAAGAGATGGATCTGAATATGAATGTTCCAATTGTATAAAATGCTTCCACTCTTGCTCTGCCAGAGGGCCACATAGAGGGCTCTTATTCAAAGGTCTTTCTTTTTCTTGCTTTCTTACTTGTGAACTACTGTCAGAAGTACCTGTCTGTTTTACATGTAAAATATGAACTCAGGAACTCCATTCAAGCAATATAGTTTATGCAATTTTATACATTTGTGAATAAAACAAGTGGTATTAATGAGACAGACATTTATAAATCACCAAGTGTTGAATATTCATTTCTGGTTTTACTGACATTAAAACACTACAACCCAATGGATCAGTGTTAACAGGTATTAAACTATATGAGCTATGAAAACTGTTGACTGCAGAAGTGCTGGAGAAGTTTCTGTGGGCACTTTTGGAAGACTCTAATTGCTAAGCAATTTTAAAAGCTTGGCTAGGTTAGAAAGCACTCCATGTAAACTGATTTTTACAAGTCACAGGATAATGATGGCTTTCTTTGTGAGATTAATTAATGATTTATTATTTATAGCCAGAATCCTTTTTTTGTGATTGTCAGCTGCAGGTGCTGATTCTTACGATGGCATCTGCCCTTTGCTAAAAAACTCCATGTGAGAGGTTTGTAGCAAACCTCCATGAGATTCCTGTTAGGACACCATCAAGAAGATTACTGTAATGAGCCCAGCTGGTGCAAGTGAAAATAGGCTTGGAGCCTCTTGGAGAGCATGGTGGAGAGCTGCTGCCCTTGCAACATGCTCCTGGAAATCATTTGTCCCCTGCCACCCAAGAGCTGAGTGCTTTACAAACAGTGTGCACCTACTCCTGAGCCCTTGGATAGCTACAGAAGTCACTGAGATCATGATAAGCATTGACTTTTTGACACTAAGGCACAGAATGTGGAGGCTTCTCCATTTGTTATGTGCTGTGAACCAACGGGCTGACAAGCTTCTGCCAGTAAATCCAAGTGCTGTCATCAAAGCAGCTTCTCAGAAGCAGAGAGTTAATAGATCCTGACAAAGGTAAGTTCATAAATAACTTAATCAAAATACATGAGCATGCCATATGATAACCTTTTTCTTTCAATACTAAAGATTAACAAAAGGCTCATTGTCACCAAATCACAAAAGGTTGCTGAGGCTATTTTTTGCTGAGTTTCTTAGGAATTAGAGGATGGCTGGCAATTTCACTTACAAATATTTGCCTTCCTAGGCAGGCAGAGGAACCTTTGAAGGCTGGAAGAATGATGGCTGTTCTGCATCTGCAGAGAAGGCAAACGAGCTCTAAAGCTATAATCCCTGGTCAGGAAGCCTTGTCTTGGACTGATCTATAGAGCTGGAAACCTCTATTAAAATTGTGTTCAGGAACTGGCCCTGACTTCTGGGACCAGGGTCCAGCACAATCCACCAAGAAACTGTCTCCCAAAGGCAGCAGCCATGCTGACTGACCTCTCTGGGTGCTCTGGGGAGTGTCTGCTCTGCTGAGCAGTCCCAGTCATTTTCTCATCATTCAAAACCTCAGCGACAGCAATCTGCATGCCTTGCTTGGCAGCCATCCCAGTAGCACAAGAGCACTCTGTGATGGGCTCTTTGAGTTTCTAAGCTTGTGTGACTGTTTTTCAGACCTTGTAATAGCAACATTTCACGCTATCTTCCACGGATTATAGATACAATGGCACTGCAAGTGAAATATTAGGCATACACTCTTCCAAGGACTAAGCAAACCCTTAGAGATGATCAGGGATTTTGAGCTCTATTACTTTAAGGAGACTATATCCATATATATGGATACCCTCCCCCAAAGAAGGATGGATTTGTAACCTCTGCTCTCAGACATGTCCCATTCTCACATGTGGAATTCCAAGAGCAATGACAGATTAGAAACTCCTGCCAAAGTCGCTCAAGCATTTAATAGAGTCTGAAGAAGGCAGTGTCAATCTTTTCTTTGTCCAGAATTACTTTAGCAGAAGTATACAGGCTCTTCACATTCTCTGCGTGGTTCAAGTGAAGCAAAATCTCATCTAAGTGCAGCGATCTCGGGGCATTAAATTACATTTAACCTAAATTGTTAACTGTTGTTGATTCTCCATGTTATAATTACATTGGCTAGAAATGGGATCAAGTCAATAGCGTGGAGGAGACGTCAGTGGGGTGACTGTGAAGTGACAGGCAGCAGCACCAATCCCCGGCCCCTCTGCGTGGCTCGTGTGCGCTCACAGCTCCAGGCTGGGAGGGCTCAGAAGAGGAGGGGGGCTCTGCACATATGTCCAGAAATTGCTGCAGTGGATGGCTTGGCTCGGCTCTCACTGCTATTTAAAGGCGCATGAGCTGCATGTTAAATTGGGCACTAGTATTTGCCTGGCTCTCCAATACACGGCGGGTCTGACTGTGCTATACACACATCGAGGACAAAATGCAGGCAGAGCCCATAAGCACAGAAATTGCAGGACACTAGGGGCTGACTTCTGCTTCTCCTCGCCAGATGACAGTTTCATAAGGGCAACTCCCTAAAACAGAACAGTATTAGCAAATTAAGATTATGGTTTGTCACTGTTCTTTGAGCTGCCAAGAGGTGCTTGGTTTCTTCCTCAAAGTGCCAGCTCAGATAGATCTCAGGACTTTTAGTACCAGAAAAGAAAGAGTATTTGCAAGCACTTGCAAGCCAAAAAAATAAAGAGGATTTGTCTTTTCCATCACCGAAATACTCAGCATGAGTGCCTGTTGCTAGCAGCTATTCCAGCTCTGCAGGAGGTGGCTGCAAAGCCTCAGGATACCTGAAGATTTACTGTGGACTCATTCTAGGAAAATAAAACAAGAAATTCTGCTAAGTCCTTAAATTGCTGTCTAAAATACCTATCAGCTGACAAGCAAAATGTTAGCAAAAAGGTTTTAAAACACAAGTGAGTGAGAGAGGAACCACAGCACAAAGAAACCAAAGCTGTGTCTACACTAGCAAATTAAATATGCCCGGGGCCACTCACTGGCACTGAGGCCAATTGGCAAGGAGCTGCCTGCATCTGTAACATTAAACTGTCTTACTCTCCAAAACAGGGTGGCCACATGGAAACTGGTTATGGGAGCAGTCCCTGGCCCATGGTGGTACTGAACTCTACCCAGATTGGTTGGGATAGAGCTACCTGGCACTAGTCAAAATGTGTCAAGCTCAGTGCTAAAAATTTGTGGTGTGGAGGATAGGGAATGCTGAAGGATGTTCCTGGTACTGTTAAATGTGGTGATACTGAGGTAGTCTGAGAATTTCAACCACTGCTATGGACAAAAAGAAAAATCTCAGAAAGAATAGGAGCAACACCACCCTTTTAAGTTCCTGGTTGGGAGCATGAGGACATGCAAGATGTGTACTTTGCCCCGAAAGCCTTGCTGGCAGGAGTCACAGCCCATGTGCATGGGTGGGTACTCACCTCCTCTGGAGTACAGCTTTGCATTTTGCCGAAGAGAAGCTTTAAATTTTTTTTTTAAGTACAGCTTTTCCTATTACTTTGTTTGGTTTATAAAACTTTGTTTTGCTCTAATTTGCTTCCTTATTGTTCTACACTCTGTAAATGGTAATATATATATATACTTTCGCCTCTTAACCCTTTTCCATCTTTGAATTTCATTTTCATGACAATAGGTGGCAAATATAAACGCCGAATAAGATAGGCACAATATTTCTTATGATGGAAGATATCAATGCTTAGTTATTTAAAACAAAACAAATTTTAAAAATACAAATCCCAGGAAAGATGACTCCCTGCTTCTAATGACAGCTCCTTTTGTAAATCTGAACAATGTGGAGCAGGCTGGCCATGGAGCTGGGCTGTGGTTTCTTAACACTACATGTTCAGGGGCAATGCACATTTCAGTTATTCTCACAATCACTCATTTCCACCACACAACTGACATTTCTTGGCAGGATTTTTTTTTAATTGTATCAGGTCCCTTCTCCAGTTCAAAATAGAGACTTGTAAAGTGTTGTGCTGTCACAGCTGAGTGGGCTGAAGACCAGCAGACAGGACACAGGGGACAGAGAAGGGAGGCAGGGAAGGCACCAAATATTGAGCTTGCACTGAGTTTATAGTTGCTCTCTCTTTCTAATGCCTGCTGCTTTTGCTTTCTGCTCCACCTGCGGGTGAAAGCATAATCTGAGAAGACAGCGAGCTCAGGCTTTCGCAGCTGTTCCATTGCTTGTTTTCTTTGCACCCTCCTTCCTTCTCAGACTTCAGTGATGGTTTGTGCATAGTCCCATGCCCCTGAACTGCTTTGGCAAAGCAGTGTTTAAACTTCTTCTTTCCAAGAAGGAATCATTCAGAAGGCAGGAGGTTTTCAAGGTAAACATCAGTTTCTTTTGCTTGTATAAGGCTGGTAGATCTGGCCATTGACACCACCCCTTTGAAAGCAAGTCCTTATTCTATCAGGACTTCCATGATCATTCATGTTACTTAATAGACTTTTTTATCTTCACTAAAAAGATTAACAGCTATCAGATGATTAATGCAATTAACACCACTGTTGTAAGGGGAAGAACTGAAACTAGAAGAGAAGGAAGAGATTAGGGAATGCTCCTTCAATTAGATTTTTTCAGCTTGATTTGGTCTAATGAAAATCCCTCTACAGTATTTAGGGACATGGCTGAAGCAATCATGAAGGTATTTGCAGCTGAAACCAGCTCTCAGGCATCTGTGGTTGAATTACCCAGTTTGTAGATTATCTGTACCACAGATAAAGAGCTAGCTAGTGTCTGACACAGCTCATTAGCACCAGCCCCACATGTATAAAGCATTGCATATTCCAGAGCCATGTTGAGTCTGGAAATAGTCCAACTACTTCCATTCAGGGCAAAGCTGAATTCAGTTTTCTCTCTGAAAACCCATCTGGATGTGAGCTGACTTTACACTTGTACCTGTATCATATTCCCTGCTGAGCTCCTGGAGAATCATCACAATTCATCACAGACTTAGGCACAGCCTAAAGGAGCTGGTTTGGGTAATTTAAGACTTGTTAGGTCCATCAAAAAAGCCACAGCTAACATGAATTCCTAAGTCTAACTGGATCCAAGCTAAGTTGCAAAAAGCCGTGGACCATCTCTGTTCTGTGTTCTCACAGACCTACATGGTTCCTTGTATCCATCGCCCAGACTGTCTCAGCATCCTGAGGCTCCAGTGGGGAGCTGATGATATCTTGGAGGGTTTGTGAAACTGCAGAAGGTTGGAAAAGGGGTAAACATTAAAAGACCTGGTATGGGTCAAATCAGTCATTAAACGGCTGAATAAAAAATTGCCTGTTGGACTGTACTGGGGAGAAGAAACTCAGATACAAAGTAGCAGCCCACAGGGGTTGGCTAAGAATAAGCCACACTGAAACAATTTAATTTCTTTCTACATTTTGATCCAGCCCTGCCTGTGACTGTGGCTTTTCTTGCTCCCGGCTATGGGCGTTTTCCAGGATTTGCTAAAGATGCAGAGATGATGTCACCAGGTTTAGTGCTTGGGTGGTCCTCATTGCAGACCTCTTCCTAGGAAATGAGGTGGCTTGATGGTGCAAACTCTACCTGCACCAACTGATCCATGCTTCAGCACTAACTTATTCTGATGAGCCTTTCCCAAATAAAGGGTCGTTTTACCTCTCCCAGCTCTTGACTGGCACAATATCAGTTGCTACACACCTGCAACAAGCACCAAAAGGCTCTTAGCCAAATCACAACACAGTATGAGGAGAGAGAAATATTTAAAGGTATCTAAAATATTTAAGGTATCTAAACAGCCCTGCTTCTTTCCACTAACAACCTTGTGCCTTTCCACTAATTACAATGGAGTAAGAAATAAAATTAAATACCTTCCTTAAAGTATGTTTAAGTAGTAGTTTAATTCTAAACTGGATTTATGTAGACATTAGAGTTCCTCTATTGCAACTGCACTCTACTTGTACACTAAGTAATTATATGACTGGGAAAGTTGTGCAGGTATTATATATGTGTTCTTCCATACCCTGGGATATTTTGATATACATTTAAAAGAAGAAAACCTACAACTCCAGACACTGCCTGGAAGTTAAAAATGTAGGTATGTAATAAGAGACACACTTGTCTTCCAGCAAAAAACACTCCGAAAGACCCAGCAATAATATGCTGCCCCTCACACTTTTCAAATCACAGTCTGTATGCCACATCCAAGAAACTTCCTTTTCTGATTCACCAGTACTGAGCAGTGATCAGTATTTTCCAGTGCTTCAACTGATTAACACCTTATTCATCACATACTTGAGGGGAGGCTGAATTACACCTGTGACTCAGATTTTTCTTGTACCATAATTATACACCAACAGCAGAAATGGAAGTTTCATAACTTTGTCACTGCAGGTAATGGATGTGTCTTTGTGCTGACAGTGATGTGAGCTATCCATCTGCCTGTCTCCTGGCTCTCAGAGGAGATCAGAGAGATCATCTCTGGGGTACCAGGTCACATCTGAGTCTTCACACTAGTTCCTCCTTATTTCCTTCCTCTTTGAATTTTGCTCTGTATGTCCAGGAAAATCTGGGACAGTCATTCCCATGATTTCATTTTAAGGCAGATTAAGTGGCTCAGTCCAAGGATCTCCCCTCACTGCAGATGCCAATGCACACCCAACTGTGTCAGAGCTGGCTGCTCTGGGCTCCCCTTCAGTCACTGGAGGGAAATCAGGCCTGATTCACCTTCACTAGATTAAATATCAACATTAGCATGAGGTGACTCCTTTTATAAAAGTGTGGTTTCCCTTGCTGACTCCTGAGACAGCCTGCAAGACGTGCTCTAGCATCAATGGCTATGCTGCAGAAAACCTGCAGTGATGGGTGATGTGTCCTGCTCTGGGCGAGTCAGAAATATGCATTTTGAGATGTGATAAAATAACCTGCTCTGTTATCCAGACATAGTCTCCCACCCTCTCTACATGACTTATTGCTCTTTCTATTATTATTTTTTTGTTGCACAGATAACATTTGGGCAGATCCACTGGATTAATTGGCATGACAAATACAGGACAAATAAAGTTCTTTTATGCCCACACCTCATCTGTTGAGATAAGATGCCCTAGGCAGCCTTTCCCTCTGCCCTGCCCTCAAATCAACAGGCTTCTGGTCTAAAGTAATATACAATCAAAAATTTGAACTTGTATCAGAATAAGCTGGACACTCTTCAGTCTCAAATCACTTTGGAAAGGTTCTCTGGACCGATGCAACTGTGCTGAGTCCTCCAGTGCTGAGGCTGTTCCCATTACCGTGTGCAATGGGAAGATATCAGGAGAGCCAAGGACAGATAAGCCTGGCACTCCCCCGGCGTATGGAACGCCCGTTCTGCTGATGGCAGGGTCTGCTCTCCCCCGTAGTGGCAGGAGGTAGCACAAGCAGGTGTCAGAAAACCTTCAGAAACTGTCCTATAAACTGACTGGAAACTAATTTGACCTTTTTATTTGCTGTGATTTCCACTTTGGTGCAGCAGCCCAGCGCTGCAGGCAGTGCACCTGGGTGCCCACCAGCACTGATTTGGTCTTTCAAAAAAGTAATTGCTAATTTGCCAAGCTATAGATTTAGAGATCTAGTTTCAAAAAAGGCAGCATAATATGTTCTTTTCAGGATCTGAAATGCTCCATTGGATGGTTTTCCTGGGATTTTTTCCATTATTTATTTTGATGTATACATCCAGTAAAAGGATAATATCTATCCCAACTATAATGCCACTGGCTACTTTTTAAGTGTAACTGTATCATTAACTGCTTTTGCTGAACAAATCCTTTTGGGAGGAAGAGAGAGTAAAAAAAAGAGCCTAACAACAAATAAAAAGTCATAACATTTTAACAAAAAACATTTATCAAATCACATATAAGCCCTTTCAGGATTGTAATCAATTTCAGTGAAAATAAATTCAAAGAAGAATTATGACAGCTTAAATACTGTCATAAAAGTGCAGCCTAGATAGGTGGGTAAAAATGAGAGATTAAAAGTTCCACAGCATTCACAGTAATTTTGTTGTGAAGCCTTGGACCAAATCAAACAGTAGGTATATTTACTGAGGAACACCCAAAAAACCCTCATGTGATGTGATTCCTGAAACAAAGTGCCCCTATGAATGCGGCTGTGCTGAGAACAGCCAGATTCAGACTACTCAGACCCAGTGGCCTCCACTTCTGAAACATGCCATACCACCAACTTATGGCCATGCTGGTTTTGAGCAAGAGGGCATGAAAACCTGCTTTTACATCATAGATACTTGTGATGATTTTTTTTCAGTGCCATTTCATAAGCCTATTTATGTAGGCTTTATTCCTTCTAGGCCTTTAAAACCTGTATGCAGAACAAGATGTTCCATAATCCAACCTTCTCAACATTGTTATCCACCTTCATACTCTGGAAGAAAATCTTTCTTGTTGTGTCCCTCACTCTTTGATACAGTCTCAGACAGTAGGATATCTGTCACAATAGGACACGAAATAAAGATGTTTGACTCCAGTCAGAAGGCAGTAGAAATCAGAAGGCTTTATTTACAATTCATCCAGCCCTTTTATAACATGCTACACTAAGAAGACACATTATTGGTTCATAGGGCTGACACCTCTCCCATTGGCTAAGTAACAGAAATAGCAAACCACACCTGTTGTTATGAGAAAGGAATATTGTTTACACAAAGTGGTTTTGGGAAAAACTGTTGAAAAGTTTCCCTTGAGAAGAACTCTTCTCAAACTCAGAAAATATCGAGCCCACAGATATCCATGAACTGCAGTTTGTCTCCTAAATGATAGTAGAAATTTCCAGCTCCAGCTGGTGCCCAGGGCCAGCTCTTGACTCCACCTTGGAAGAGCTGCAGCCCTGCCTGCTAATGATGCAGTGTTCAACAGCATCAAAATAATATTTTGTAATGTGATGGGACTGACAAAGTACTTTGGCTGCTGGAGGTTGTGGATAAAAAACACCAAGGTGTCAGGTAAGAGCAGAGTGATGGAGAAGGCCCCCAGATCTTTATTTCTGACATCTGAAATTATACCCTCCAGGGCTGCATCCTGACAGGAAGGGCAGGAGCTTGTGCATAGAAAATTTCAGGAATGTCTCCATTAGTTTTAATGACCAGACATAATTGCAGCACAGATTTTGAACCAGGTACCTGGAAAGTTTTGACAAGCTCTATGAAAACTTTTGCAGTTCATCTCAAGGACTACCATTACAATAAATGTCATTCTCTAGTTTATAGTTCTAATCCTGGAGCAAGAGCTGACGATTGTTAATTTTATGCTTTCTTTCTTTCTTTCTGCTTACTCATTATGTCAGCATATTTCATTCCTGCTACGCTTTCTGAAATCAATCTTCATTTTAATGTATAGCTCCCTATTGCCTTTTTTCCCAGTAAACAGATGAAGATTTAGTGTTAGCCTCTAACACACTGAATCCATTTATGATAGTTTACATAATCAGATTTTCAGTGCACTGTAAATCCATCTTTAAAGGTTTACATTGCTCCAGGACTAAACTGGTTAAGTTTCTGAGTTGTTTTTCATCACTTGTGTACAAGTCACCATTTTAAGGAACAGTTAAGATGCTATTTTGGTGGGGCTTTAACACCTTCTATGTGTCATTGATTATTCTTTCCCCAGTGGGGAATTTCTACAAATAATGTTATATTTCAGAATAACAACTACTTTGGTCATAAATATCTTCCAAGCTACTAAATGTCAAACTTTCTTGAAGCAGTAGGATAATTCATCTCTTGAATATAGTGGTTGACTTCCGCCATTAAAAAAAGTGATGACATTTCACAGGGAGGAACAAGCAAAACTAGCCAAAACCTTAACATGCAGATGGGTGGTGAATCTATGAAGCAGCTCTGACAGGAAGTAGGAATGTGCTTCTACAGGCTGCCCATGGATTTTCTTCAAGCATGTGGCACCCTGCTTTTAAGCTCTGAGGAGCATCATGACTAACAGGAGCAAGACACAAGCCCAGGTGTAGGGCAGTGCAGTCGGGGCTCTGAAATGTCCCTTCCTGCCATGGAGGACCAGACTTCTTCAAGCACAGTGGTTTACTCTGCTGTGTTCTTTGCCAGTGGGCCACGACAGCAAGGTGTAAGCCCAATGGAAGGGCCTGGCAGCCACTAAAGCAGACACCAGAAGAGCCTGCCCAACTTACCCAGGGATGTGTCGCTTCCCTGATATGGGTTTTAGAAGGCTTCAGTTGAGTCATGGCTCAACAGACACATGTGTGACCTTGCCATGAAGAAGTTGGAGGGTTATAGAATTCTGCTTTCTGGGGCTGCTTCACCGGCTAGCTAGCCCTCGGGATTCTCTATGTCAGAGGTTTGCTGGTCCTGGATCTCAGGCTGAAGCGTGATAGTTGGCGTGGAAGAAAGAGTGGCTCTTGCTGGGTTTTAGATGGTTTATTTCTCCAGGAAACCCCTCAAGGGCAGATGGAAGGCAGAGAGGGTCCTGGATCCCAGGTGCAAGAGAGAGAAAATTCCTCTGGGCTTACTTTAAGTACCCAGGGGCGTCTCTGGGGCAGGAAAGGGCTTGGGACCAATTGTCAGTAAGGTACATTATAAAGACAATAGATGTAGGTAGCATCTAAATTACTTTGACAAATCAGGGGCTTCATCCCCAGAATCTTCTAACTCTAGCAGGGTGATTGACACAGAGAAGTTCAAGGGCCACACCATCAGGGGGTTTTAAGGGGGGGGATTGGGACAGAACCACTGCAAACATACAGAACATTGGAAAACCCAAATCATGCACTGCTACATCGGGTGAAGCCCCTCAGCAGCTGCCAGCCAGGCTGGAGCATGGAGACACAGCTGGGGATTGCTTGCATTTGCAAGGGTGGGTCTGACCCGATCCTTCCCTGAAAGCTAACATTTCTTCCTCTCCAGTGTGAGGACAGCTCTACAGAAATGCAACCCATTACACAACCTGAGTTTATAAATTGATTGCATAAATCAAGAGATTTTTCTCATAAGGAAGCACATTGACTTTGGTTCATACCTTCCCATATAAAGCAGACTCAATACCAGCCTTGAACTTGGTTTATGACTGCTCACACTGAGGTGTTATTAAATCATTTTAGAAGCTGAACTGGTGTGGAGAATGAGAAAATTGCACTGGGATGTAGCTTGTGAGTGTGGACAGATGCCAAATACAAAGTGTCCAAGTTCAAGGTTGGGAGATAACAGCTTTCCAATGCCACAGCTGGCTTCAGTTTTCCCCTGAGATAGCATTACCTTGCAAAACTAAGAGTAAAGGAGCGAATGATAATATGGATTTAACTGGAATAAACCAATATTACTCAGATACAGTTGGGTAAGTATCACTTCATTTACCATATGCCAATACATAGAACTTAATCAAAACAGCCAGACAAATGTCTATTTTAAAACATTTGCTCCAAGTAAAACCCTAGGTTTGTCCTGGAGATTTATTTTAAACACACAGAATTGCCTAGATGAGGAGCAAACTGGGAAAAGAAAGGTGGTGTGGAAAAGAGGAAACAGCTGGAAGGAGCCAAGTCTGAAATGAAAGCTTGGTGAAAATAAGTTAAAATATTTGTACCCCTGCAATACTGAATGAGAAAAAAAACCAAACAAAAACAACCCCAAGAGAGCCACATATGCTTTAAAGGTTTCAGATGGCTCATGTGGACAGCAAGCATTGCCTGTATGGATGCTGTCCCTGACATCCTGATACCAACAGCATGATGATATTTATGGGACTTTGGGATGAGTTATTTTCTTCTAAAACTTAGGAACAAATGCACAGGTTAAAAACTGTGGCCCCGGCACATTACTAAAGTTATAATGTTAATCTCTTCAGAATTTTGAAGTGCTAGAAAGAAGCACATCTGTGCTCTCTGTGCACATCCTCAGTTGAGCAGCCTTTAACCACACACACGGGTCATACCAATAGCCCAGGCTCTGCTGTGCTGGGCTTTCTCCACTGTTTGACCTCCAGACACCTGTCCCCTGTAATTATGGGCTGTGGCACTCTGCTGAGTTTAGCAGGGCAGGCAGGTAAGAAAATTGTCTGGGAAGTACCTGCTAAATTTACGGAGCTTTCAGGGCTGGATGGCCTCACAGCCATTGAACGTTAAATTATTCTCTTAGACACAGACACAAATTCTTCCTAAACCCTTGAGTAGTTTCTTTTGCTGGTGTTGAGGACTTTGGCCCTAGAACTGGGAACAAAAAATAAGCATATTGCTTAATTGAGAGTAATATGATCCTTATCAACCAGGTGGAGCAACACCATGAAGCAAAGGAGAAGGTCAGCACCCAGCAGTCCCTGAGCTGCCCTCTTTAGTCCTCTGTTCTACATGCTAAGCATATAAAGCATATAAATTTGCCCTTACAGAACAACATCCACATTTCTCCCTTGTGTTGGTTTGAGCTGGATGTAACTTTGCTCTCTGTCTGTGGGATGTGACCCACGCTAAGGAGTAGTAGGTTACAGCTAAGGCTGTGTATGCTGCTCTCAGGGTGGCCATGAGCTGCCCTAAGGGTGCTACAGGTTGGTGGGGTCCTGGTGGAAATTTGTTGCTCACTCTAATTCAGCTGCTGGAGTTTTTTCCTGTTAGGGAGTTGTGTATCTGAGGTGGTCTCTGGAGGACTCTTCAATGTGATTGGGGCATAAGAGCTGGAAAAGACCATGTGCCCACAGAATAATTATTTATTCTGTAAGGCAGATCAGAGGAACTCAGATATTTTTTACTGTCTGTTCATGTCACAAGTGTTTCTAACCAGATATCGACCTGAGCTAGATTTCCAAATTCACATACACTTGAACTTAAAAGTAACCCAAATCAGGCTGCATGGTAAAGGACTGAATATTGAGTCATGGTCATGGACAGGGCTGAATGTACAAGTTCTTTGAATCAAGGAAGAAGAAAGATGGGCTTGGATAAAGACTTGTGTATGCAATAGAGAAAAAAAAAAATGTGATGGAATTGGAAACTGTTGTACAGCTCTGGGTACATGCCTGTTTCCAGCTCCAGCATATGTAGAAAGGGTGTTCCCAGCTTTCCAAAACAGGCAGGCACAGTGTGTTCATGGATTTGAATAGTTTCCGTGTGAAGAGTACTCCAGCTGAACATCCTTAAAGTTAGGCCCCTTTTGCAGAGTTGACACAAGGGGACTGGCTGTCCTAGGGGATCTCTAATAAGCCACGTTTACTGTGAGGCTGCTGGATGCAATCTCATCTGCACAGATTTGTAATGGAGCTGTTACGTGAGTGATTGTGGGATCTGAATTTTTGCACATATGGAAAGGTGGAGCTCACATTTCTGCACAAGGCTAAAAATCAGAGCTGGAAAGAAGGAATGTGGGAAGGAATTCACCCTGCAATGCAAAATGTGGATTTTGATAAGGGAAGCACCATCAGTCATTGCCTAGTGAGCAGGAAATGTATTCCTGATATGGTGTAAATTAGCGGATTAACTGGTATAACGACCACAAAGCAATGGCACCCTTTTATGGGAAGCACCTGAAAGGACTTAGCCTGCAGGTTCCCAGGATGCTGATCCACTTGAGCAGCTCTCTGCCTGGGAAGGGGCTCCCTCAAAACAAAACATCTGCCCTGAATACACAGGGAGGGGTTGGTGCTGAGTGAGGGATGCGCTGCTGGCAGACTGGGTCTGGAGTTCTTTCTCATCTTGTGTATGCTGAAACACCACATATACATCTTGAAAAGCCTGTTCTACTTAAAATAAGAAAGAAGAAAGAGAAGGCGTAAGCTGGATGTCCTCCACGTACACTCTATCAGGTTCTCTAATCGAACAATGTATTGGTCAGCAGCAGACTACAATATCCAAAACTTAAATCAGCTACTATTGGGCTATATATTTTAAGGTAGAAAGCTGACATACAGTCAGGATTGACAAACCAGTCCTTGGACGCACTCAGTCAGAAATACATCTGACAACAAATTTGTGGCAGAAATTTCAAAACAATGAGATAAAACACAGCCAGTATGACAATATTTATGCTCTTTCTGTTTGCTGAGCCCTCAAGGTTCCTCTTTTTTTTCCCAGCCAAAAGATTATCAAATTTAACATTTAAAGTGGAAGTGACAGTGCTCCTGTAACTCTTGACACTTTTAAATGCACGTGTAAATGTGATTTCTTAATTAACAATGAAGCTGAGCAGTTTGCAGAAGTCTCAGTAGAAAGTTTTTGAAGTTGTATTTATAAACAAATTTCAAATCTCTCCAAATCCATAATTATCTGTCACAACTGATGAGCACTGAAAATATCTTCCAAGATATTGTTAACCTTTTAGAGCTGTTGGAGCTGTGAGTTGTTATACCTTTGTTACTTCAAACAGGGAATGTTTATATGAAGTTTATATTCACCACATGGTTCTGTGAACTAGATTTAAGGGAAACAGCAAACACTGTGAAACTGTGATGAAGTCTGGAGAGCTGGTGAAAGCATGCTTGCACAGACAGTGTAGATCCAAGTGTGAGACACCCTGTACACTCCTGTGGGATGTTCCTTAACATGAATAGCAAACTGAAAATGCTGGTTGGCTGCCTCAAATGCCAGCTGTGCCCACAGGCTCGTCTCTCAGCACTTCCTACCTTTGAGAATTCCAAAAGATGCTGAATAAGCTGTGGGCATACCCCTTTGTAGTTCTGGCAGAGAAGCTGGGAGGTGGGAAGGAGACTGTATCACACCAGTTTCTCCATATGTGTGTTATAGCTGGGGCAGCCCTGTGCCAGCCCACAGCACTCCCAGCCACACACCTCCAGAAGGACCACTTACACAGCCATCAGAGTTTTGACGTAATTTCCTCACTTTTTTAAACTACTATTAGAATCAAGAGCAAAAATGCTGCCCCAGCTCTTGGATTTTTGACCGACATGAACCCTGTGAGAAGGATGGGTGCAGCTGTTCCCAGTATCCTGCCCCCGTGTTCCTCAGTGGAGACCCTGTTTCTCTCTTCTTTCAGGAGGGGTGTTTGGAAGGTACCTATCTCTCAATTTCATCGAATCTGCATAATGTCACACCTCTGACACCACAGGGATCCAGCGATCCCCAGATACTCTCAACCATTGACCAGACACTTGTTTTGCTAAGTGTGGCACTCCTGTCACACCAGAATTCCCTCATACCCTGAATTAGAAGCTGGTGAAAATATGGTCCAGCAGCAACAGTGGGAAACACGGAGAACTGATGCAGAGTGGTTTGATCCCATTGAGCCTGGAATGGTCCTCATTAGATCTGGGATCTGAGCATCTATTATGTAGGAACATTGTTTCAGGAGTTTTTAAGTAGCTCACACTAGCCACATGTGCAACATGGGACCCCCCAATGTAACTGGTTTTTGTCAAAAAATAGTCTCTCAAATATATTAGTGTGTATTTAAAAATGGAGTTACAGGAACAAATTGCATCTCATAACAATGATATTTCTGACAGATATATTCCTCAAATAATGCCTTTTGGACTTGCAGTAAAAATGTGAAAATGCCAGCAGTATCTCTTTCTATGATCTCACTCCTAAGATTTTTGATAGTAAAATAATTCAGCATTTCAAAATAATTTCCCCCAGCTAATCCTTGGCCTTGAGTACACCACAAAAAAACATTCCAGTGTGTTCAAATGAAGAGAACTACTGATGGCATGAAAAGGAGGAGCTCAGCATCAGGAATGACATCTAGTTTTATCATGCTCCCATGTATCCTGGTGAAGATAACAAAACGAGACTACTCCAACCACAACTTTTTGTTCATCTCTAGTGTTTAAAATAGTAATCTCAAAAATGATCCTGAAGGCTCAAGGATGGCAAAGACTTTTGCATACAAAAAATATTTCAATCGTTCATTTATCAAGTTTATTCCTGACAGTCAATACATACTATTTTTCCCCCAAGTTTGTTTTGAACCATGACTGTATTTATTTTGGGATGAGTAAAACTGCATGATACTTCTTCTCCATTCCTGGGACTACAGTCCACTGTAGCGAATGAAACACTAACATTAATTGCAGTGGCACTCTTTATTCATCCTTTGGTTTAACTCCTGTGCTAGGCTGGGCAGTATAATCTTTCACTTAAACCTTCCAGGTAGGACCCAACCCATGGAGCCTCTTATTTGTCAGCTTTGCCCCCAGCCTTACCCAGCTCCTGCTGTGAGAGGGGCACTGTGGCACTTCCAGCACTGCACAGCTCAGAGAGAGCACAATGGCTGGAGGAGGGAACTGAGGTCTTTGCAGTGCCAGACCATAAGACATTTGTTCCATGAGGCAAATGTGGGTTTGTGGTTCAGGAAAACTTTTGGGACCTGGCTTTCTATCTTGTAGAGTTTTTCATTGTAAACCAAAAAGCTATACACAGAATTGTTTGGAGAAAAGGAGCTGATGTCTTAATTTTAGACTAAAAATTGCATTTCCAGATGGAGTTAGTAGATTTGTGATCTAAAGCTGTGGTGAGTCTTAATACGCCCAGAGTTCTGCCACAAGCTTGTTGTGCAGAGAGACCAAAGCAAGGCTGAAATGAGCCCTCACTGAAGGCAGCAGCACAATTCTGGTGGTACTCAAGGACCTGAGATTTTCTTTAGGAATTGAGGTGGATGAAGTTCAGAGGTGAACAAAGTTCAGGCATGACTGAAGTTCTTAGTCATGTTTCCGGTGAAGCACAACTTCCTTTGGCTAATCCCCAAGGCAACACCACATCTCTTGTGAAGGCAGCCCAGCCTGAGGGAAAACTCCTACCCCTGCCTGTCACTTCTGTTTCCCAACCCTCGGGGATGAGTTCAGGGGTGCTGCCCAAAGTGGGACCCCAGAGGGAGATGGAGAGTGACAGGGCCAGAGAGCAACTCACAACACCTCTGCCTTTCCCACCTGCAAAGCTGGGATGTATCAGCTCACCTCAGCACATCTTCCAGCCCATGTGGGAGCAGAGGGGAATCTCAACCATCAGCTCCATGTTTGGCTGGCAAAGTGGAGGAGCCCCTCTGTCCCAGGCTGCTGGGGGGCAGGGGAGGGAGCAGAATGCCAGGCAGTGCTGCGAGGCACATGAGGGAGGAATATTTATGTAGGTCATATTGGTTTGTAATTACTTGCTCCAGGACAAGAGAGTATGCATGGAAGAGGAAGGACAAAGTAACAACACTTTGGGGAGGGGCTGGATTGCATTCTCAGGCAATTGGCAAGGGTCGAGTCATCCTGTGGCTTCACCTTCACCAGCAACAACGAAAAAAGGCAGTGGTGTGGCCACTGCCACCACCTCCTCATCACTCTTTGCGGCTCCTGCATCTTCTGCTAAAGCAGCTGCTCTCCATGTGCAGAATCAGATGAGAGGATGGAACTCAGCAAAAGGCTGGGCTTTGGTGTTTGTTTGTTCGATTGTTTGGTTTTTTTAAACCCAGTAGGTATTTTTCAGGCAGATCAACCGTCTGAACAGGTTTGGTGTAAAGCTGTGCTAGCAGAGCAGAAGCAGTGGCACAGGTTGAGTACGGAGAGAGCCCTGCTGAGCCCACAGCACACACACAGAGGTAACCTTGGGGTGCTACATTTTCAGACCAAAAGCCAGTAACTCTGGAAAACTAAGGCCCCTCCCATGCACATGGGAAAGAAGCACAAAGCTGATCCTCAGACAAAATCTTTATTTCTCAAATTTTTATAAATAACCTTTAACTTTTGAGTCTGGCAGCTATATGGTTTGTATGCCTTCCACCTACAGTTTTCCATAGATTTTTCATTCTAATTACATGAGAGTTGTCGCAAGAGGACAATGTCTGCAATGGTGAGTAAGGAATGAGGAAATTGACAGTAAAACAGCCACAAGTCAATGAAGGGCAATGAATTCACTGTGAGTGAAATGCAGAAGGAACAGGTAAGCAAACAGGATGACTGACAGATTTTACTGCCAGGATGGTAGAGGTCCATCCTCACCACAACTTTATTGCTGTTGGAAATGGTTCTAAGCCCTGTGTTGTCCCTGTGCTGGGTGTGGCCAGTGGCCCAGGTGCTGCAGCAGGGAGCAGTCACCTGCACACCACTCCTCTAGGGATTTTTCCTTCTGTCTCAAAGTTTGTCTTGTTAGTGTTATCTGGAAGTTCAGGGCTAAGGGTACAGCTCTGTCTCCCTATTTCCTTCTGCAGGCTTGTGTGTTCTCTGCCAGTTGCACATGCAGTTCCCAGAATGTGCTCCAAATTCTGTATTCACAGCTTGCTAATTGCCTGCAGGTTTCCCTGATGGAGATGCAAACATTAATTGACCATGCACTTTGATATCCAAGATAAAAGTTTCCCTTGTCTGCTGATTTTTCCATACCTGTACAATTGCAAATGTTTCTTCTATCTTTAGGGATCACTGGGCCATTGTTTTAAGTGGGCTCTGTGGTGCATCCTCAGCCTGGTGCTGGCCCACAGCTACAGCAAACAGAAATGCTCCAAAGGGTGGCCACAACCAGACAGTTGAGCTCAGTACAACATCACGACGGTGTGCAGAGCTAGACATGGGACTGAGTCTGGGGACATGTCCCCTCCCTTGCCATGTCAAGGTATGTACTGCCCCAAGGATGCAGGATGAGGCTCCACAGAGAGTGGGGAAGATGGACAGGAAGAAGCTCTGGAAATGAGTAGAGGAAGCACTTGGGGCAAGGATGGGAGCTGGGACAGGGGTCACAAGTGAAGGGTGTGATTTGAGATATGACAGGGGTAGCTCAGGCTTTGGGAAAGGGACAAGAGGGCCAGGGAGGGAGACTGGAGGGTGGAGTGTTGGCGTGGGATGTTGTGGGTGAGAATGTTTGGTGGGTTGGTGGTGGTCGTTTGAGGGGGGTGAGAGGTGTAAAGGGCCTGTGGCATTCAACAGGAGAGTCTGTAACAGAATCACCCAGGCCAGAGACCTGACGGAGAAAATTTCCTGGCCTCGGGTCCAGCAGCAGAGTGGTTTCAATGGATTGTAACAAGTTTTCTTCACTGGGAGTCGCCACTTCAGATGTTGCAAGGCCCTTGGCATCCACACAAACGCTGCAAACAGGAAGCCATCCTGTCTGTGCTGGAGGCCAGGGCTTGTTATCTGCAGGCAGTGGGCAGAGAGCAGAGGGCAGAGGGCAGGAAGAACTCGGCAGAACATTGGGAGGGTGCAATTGCAGCTGCCAGCCCTGTGTCATGCAGCCGTAGGATGCCTGAATGCACAGGTGGAGGCCGACTGCACAATACGGGCTGGGGTGGATGGGGGCTGTCACCCCCGTGGGGACCTAGTTCCAGGCTTGAGGACAGTGCAGCACTGGCCTGACCTCTGCTGTCACCTCCTGACACTTATCTCCCATCCTGTGGCTGATTTCTGGACCCAGTCCAGGATTTTGTGTGTCTTGCAGGGATTGGCAGGCTTTGAAACTGCAGCTTCCTCACTTGGATGGGTGATGAGATGATGAGGATGACAACTGTGCTAGAGGGAAGGATTTAATGCACCCTCCCAGTACCTCCCAGTGCTGTATTAGTAACAAAGGTCACATCTATTAACAGACAGAGCTGTAGTGTGTGGCAAATGTGTCACATGTTACCAGCTTCTTGTTTCCACTCTAATTCATGCTAGAAGGGAAGTACTGTGATGTCAAACGATTTCTCTGGGACCAGAGGTCTCAAGGCAGGGAATGCTGCTTCCATCCACTGCCTAACAGGAACAGGAAGCAGAGGGAGGTAGCTACCAAAAGATTTTGCCTATACAAACTATTTACCTAAATTCCCCAAGGGGATAGGAGAGCACAAAGTGAAGCAAGAAGCACTCAGAGAAACTTTTCTCTTACTGCCTTTGTATTTACAAGAAGAGATCTTGCAGATCCTTTCCCATGTGAGCTTTCTAAGCAGACCTCTTCAAATCCCATGTTGGGCATCCACAAGTTACTACCTGTCTACACAAGCTAGAACTACTTTAGCAGTAGGAATGAAATGAGAAAACTCAATTCCTAAGGCGCAGGTCCATAGGGCAAAGGCTTGGGTTGCTGCCTGAGGAAGAGTTGGCAGCTGTGGGAAGAGGTTACCTCCCTGGTGGTGGTACAACTTAGTGCTGCTGTGTGGTAAATGAGATCAGAGATCTGAGCTGGCTGGAAAAGAATTTTTTCCCCCCTCCTCTTTCCTCCTTTCAGCTGGGTGAATTTTCAGCCAGATCAGTTCCCTGGGCCAGTTCATGGTGCAGCTGCATATTGACTTGTGATGGCATGATATGAAGACTGCACAAAAACAGAGTGAAGGCACAGATGGGAGAGACTCTTTCAATAATGCTCACCAGATGCAGCTTGAATGACCTCTGAGGCTCCTCCTTCCCAACAGTTAACAAAAGCTCTGTTAGGCAATGTCCTCAGCAATCCTGAGGCTTTGCACTGGGGAAGGTCTGCTCTTCTTCCAACATCTGTCTTCAAATGCCAGCTTCCCCTTCCCATTGAATATGAGCAAGAGGAGCAGATGTGATAAGGAAGACAATTAGGAAGATGGATTCTGAAAAGGTGGTTGAGACCCACAGATGTAACCTCCTGCTGCCAGTATGCATCCTTGAATAGTGGGGATCAAGGACTGGTCTATGTGGAGAGGCCCAGCTTTGCAAACTGGGTGTCTGAGCAGCATGCAGGGGAACAAACATAATATAAAGGTTCACACAGAGGTGTAAAACTGCAGTGTCAGAACCAAACTGCTGCAAGTTTGGGTTTTTTATCTCAATAGGGCAAAGAAGAAAGAATTTGCTGAGGGCTAGTGATATCAGGCTGAAGAACAGATCCAGGTGGGGTCAGATATTTGTAAAGTTCTTTGTCAAGGGAAATACTATTAAATTGTTTGAAAAATTCTATTTATTTGGTCTGAGAGGCTGGTATCCTCACAAGCAACATGTTTTACAGGAATCTTTTTTGAGCCCTAAGCTGAAGGACATTTTCAGCAAGCTGCTTGCTTGTGCATTTCCCAGTGCACAGCTGACGTGAACAGACATGGCACGTCACAGCCTGGAACAATTTCCAGTCTCAATGCAGGTCAGCAGCTATGCCATGACTGCAGAGCAATTTGGCACATTTCTAGTTTAACCCAGTTAATCAGATCAGCTTCTTAAAGTGATTTTTTTTTCAGCACTCCAGGAAAAGCAGTCAACTTCAGCTGAAAGAATAAAAGACTCTTCATCAAAATTACTGACCATAATGTGTGCACTTATTGAGAAACTTCATGTAGGAGTTGTAAGCCAAACAAATCAAGATCAGTCCTTCAGGAAAACATAACCTCAGAACAGGAAAGCCTTATTTCAAGGTCATTACCTAAAATAAATATTGTCTGTATGAGAAAAAAAAATCGTGGTATTTAGGAAAATGCCCTAGAATGTGAAGCATTCTACTTCTCTGTGAAAAAACATATTTATTTTGCTGGTTATTGCTGATGCAATAGTGCTTTGAGTTACTAATGAATAGTGGTTCCTTCCACTTGGATATTTCTTAAACCCACGTACCCTTAAGGAAATTTGAAAGTCTTGGCCTTTTGGGGGACTTTGCAGCTTGCTTTGGGGCCATGACTGTGTAACATCTCACTGGTAGATTATATCACGTTTGAAGTGGAGGTAACTCTGCTTATTTCAAAGTGCTTATTAAAAAGATTGAAAAAAACCCAAAACAACTGTGCTGTGGGCAATACCTACATAGTAGTTATTATTTAGGACATCATGGACACTCTGCAAAGGAGTATCTCTGAATTTAACATTTTCTTGGATCCAATCAGGACTGAAATAATTTGGATCTGGCTGATAGATAACACACACAGATAAATTGCAAATTCTGCCTGTACAGACTCACCTGTGCCATGTCTCCTGTTATCTCGGAGATATCCTTTGACCCTGAAACTCCTCACTTAACTGCTTGTCTTTATGTCTCGAGGGCTTGATCCAGTGGAAGCTTTGCTCCTGATTATAGTGGGGCATGTTTGGGCTCAGCCCAAGCATTGATGGAGTTGAAACTGCAGCTTTTCTTCTGCCTTCTCATGTACACCTTTGGGCTGCAGTTTAACTGTGTCAGTTTCACCCAACCTCCCAACTTCATCTCCTGCGGTGCTGCATGCTGCCACCTTAGCTCCCTTTGGGATCCCTGTATTTACTTGGGTCTATCTTATCTATTTTCACTCCAGGTAACAACAGCTGTGCTGGTTTGGATCATCTAACCCATTCATCTACTCTGCCTTCAACAGGGGCCATAAGCAGATTTGTATCAATCAGTTACTGCAGTTTCCAACTATTGTCAGCTCAGAGGATTTCCTGAACCTGCTGTGGTTTGCCTGTGGCACGGACCCCTCCAAACATTTGAGTGAGCATGTTAGTTCTTTGTATCCTCAGGGTGCTTTGGAAAGGATCTCCTCAGCAGGTCCACTGCCTGCTGCATGACAAACTCCTTCCTTCTGTGTGCTTGGAACCTGGCTCCTACCAGCTTTGTGGGCTGCTCCTTCATTGTCCTGGAGACATAACCAACACTCCATCCCTATCCAATCTCACTGTGTCATTAATGATATCATAGCTTTTCCTGTACTGTGTCCCACATCTCATGTCTTTTCCAGCTTTAGAAGTCTTATTGTCTTGCACTGTTACTTGTACAGAAGTAGCGTCACACCTTTGCTCTTCCTGAATTTTTTCTATCTCTTTGCTATCCTTTTCAGGGGCCCAGAACTGCACTGGGCATTCAAGATGCAGACACAAGATGGATTTATACAGCAGCACAGTGATCTTTCTACCTTATTGGCTTTTCCTTTTGTAGTAATCCCAAACATTTATTTGTTCTTTGACTGTTGCAGAGCAGTGATTTTGTATTTTCAAGAAAGTGTCTGTAGTAGTTCAACCAAGGCTGCCGTCCTGAGTAGCAGCAGTAAGCATGGAAAACATTATTTATATGTGAAGATGAAGATGCTTCTCCTTAAATGCTTTCATGGCTTTACACCTGCCTAGACAGAATTCTATCTGCCATTATTTGGGCTGGTCATTCTCTCTTTTAAGATCTTCCTGAGGACTTCACCATCTGCCCTCGTATTCCCTACCAATAACTTCGAATTTGTACTTTGTAAGTTTTTGATCTCCCTGCTCACCTCATCTTGCATTTCTCTGTTCTGGCTTCCCTCTCCTGCTCACATCTCTGCCTTTTCCTTGTTTTCGCCTCTCCAAAGACTCACAATATCCTTCAGATTTCTTCATTGGATCCATCATCCTACACATTCGTTATCTGCAGCCTACACCATCCAGAAAAGCCATACTCTTTTTTTTCTGTACTTTCTACATTGTCACATGGTTGAAATCATGTCAAAAGGAGTTGTAGCAAAACTCCAGTGTCTGAAGGGAGACTGTCCCTTCTGCAAGGGAGAGAGCGAGGACAGGATGCTCCTGCCAAGCTAATGAAGTAATATTTAGGAATTTCCAAAAATACTCATGAAGTCTTTTTTTTTTTTTTTTTGAAAGCTATAGAAAATAAAGTTGTGGGTTTTGTTAACAGGAAAAAGAGGATTTATTAGCCTTTTTTGACCCTAATGGTTAGCCAAAGTTTGGATTGTTTCAAAACCTAGCTGTTTATTTACAAAGAACAGGCACTGCTTTCTTTGCTTAACATGAGGAAACACTTTGCTTGCAGCTCCTTGCAGCTCCAAGCCCTTTTCCAGTGAGTACAGCCTGCAGTCTGTACTACCCGGCAACACCCGGCAAAGTGCTTTGCTGGTGCAGCTCGGCTCCCTCAGAAGACTTGTGTCGTGCCTGCCTTTTGGGTGGTGGATCCTATTGTTCCAGATAGTTTATTCCATAAAGGAAGTTAGTGGTTCCATGTTGCCTAATGAGATTGAATAGGGCTGCAATACCTTCTGCTTCCAACAAGCTTCAGAATGATTTATGATGGAAGGAACTTCATAAGGAGCCAGTGGTCTTCCAGTTGTGTTGATTTTTCAAGAAGAAATACTCTGTGTGAAAACTCTCATTTTTTTCACTACTTTCTTTCACCAGAAAAGCACAGTTCAGGCATGCAGTCTTCATACCACAGACATCTCAGCTCTCTGAAACTCCAAACAAAGTCAAGCCTTGCTGTAATAATAGCATAGAATTCCACCACTGGATGCAATGTTAGCCAGGCTCAAGACTTTCAGAGATTAACCTCCTGGCCCAGCTTCCCTATTGAAAAGTTGAAAGTAGTACATTGCATCTTTTCTTGTTTTCAAGGGTATGTAAGTGGACTGTCTCTAATGAAAATGTTAGGGAGACAAAGAGTTAATTTGGAAATCTGATTTGGCTTTAATGACATTCAAAATTTGCTACACCTTTTTGCACTACATAAAAGACTTTCAATAGGTCTGTGAAATCCCAAAAAATGAATGTGGCAACAACTGACTTTAGCGGCTGACTCTAAAGCTTTGCTTCTTCTCCATGTTGGAACATCTCTTGGTCTTTTCCAGTGATTTTTCTCATGGGGATGGTCTGATTTTTCCTCCCTCCATTCAGACTGGTCCACACTACAGTTTGGAACACATCTCTGAACTCCTGAGGTGATGTATCTCTGAGCAAATCTCCTGTAGCCCGTTCACATTTTGATTATGTTGTCCAACATCACTGCTCATAGCCACACCCAAACACAGCTTTACAGACCAGCCAGTCACTACCACTGCAATTCCCAATCTCTGCATGGTGTAACCCAACTCATGGCACAGCAGGAGGGGTAGCATCTCTTTCATACTCCAGGGATTTTTTGTTCAGTGCCCAGGCTTTTTATGAGCTATCTGCTAGGAAGACATGCTCTCTGCTCTGCTTCAGAGGAAACAGAAGAGAGGGCTTTCTAACAGCAGCCTTCTTCTGCATATTTTTCACTGCAGAGAACATAAATGCTTTTCCCCAAGAGACTGTGCCACTTTTCTTGTTGTGGATGCTGCTTCTCACACTCCACTTTATGAGCAGACATATTTTCAGCCTAAGGTGTGTGTAAAGAGCAAAACTAAAGAAATCCTCCAGTTGTGTGAGTGATATTACAGCATGCTACCTTCCAGGGCAGCACAGCAGCTTCCTCACTCTGCTGCATGACAGCACAAGGGTAAAACACCCATGGACAGCTTGGTGAGCTATTACAGGCACCTGAGAGCTTTCTCTTGACTGTAACTTTGGTTATTACTCCTTCTTAGGTTTCTCTTCACCTTGAGCATCTCAAAGAGCAATTGTCTGTTCAGGGAGAGACTGTCTCAGGCTCCCTCACACAGAGGTGCTCTGAAAATGTGTTGCATGAGACCCTTTTCCATGTAAGAACCCAACAGTGAGACCTGGGCAGCTTTCTGCATATGTCAGATGTGTAAGCTCATGGTTTACAAAGGCTGAGGCAGTGTTTGATGCATCAGACAGGATTTTCTGTGCAGCTGGAGGTGAGCACACGCAACCTTGCTAAATCCACAAAAAGGCTCATGAGCTTCTCTCAGTGGTTCTTCAGTAAATCCTCTGTTGCTAGGCTCAGGCTGATGGGAACAGGAGAGAATGGGAGATGTTGCCTATAGAAATGGACTCTTCCTGGAGAAGATGTTTCTATCTGCCTTCCCCACTGTCTTGCAGCTCTTTGACTCCTGTGGTCCAAGAGCCCTCAGACACATCTCAGGCCTGAGTGGTATAATCTTTTCTTTAAGGTTTTTGTAACAATGAACAGACACCACACTATAAAAGAAAAACACCAACTTGAACTAGTACAGGTCAATGAGTTACAATGAAACTACTCCTTTAATTGGATAATTTTCATGGATTTTGCTGCAAATGTGAAAATGCAGCAAAATCCAATGTAATGTGTTAAATTTTTACGACAATATACTTTGTTAGAAGCTAATGACCTTGCCTCTCAGATGCAATTACTGAAATTTCCTATGAATATGTGATATAAATAGTTGCAGTTTCCAAAAAGCCTAGTGCTAATACTTTATATACATATTTTTCATTGCATTGGCTAGTTTGTCCTTAATCCAATAATAAACCTTTAGTTGTTCAACTCTGAGAAATTTTTTTTGGTATCAAAAAGCTGACAAAATTCAGTGTTTGTGAGTGGATAAGTAGTTCTGATTTGGTAGGTTCAGACTCCACTAATGATTAGCTCTTGGTGTGCAATAATTTACACATTGTCCAAACTGGAGTTTTTGCAAAATGTGGCTTTGCATTTGTAATGCTTTAAGTCACTTGCACCATTATATCCATAAATAGTAACTCTTAGGTCAAACACCCACATATATATGTTTTATTTCAACCAGGCAAATCTTCTGCTACAGTTTGAACAGCAGCTCAACCCAAAGCAGAGGCCAGGAGCCCACAGTGGAGGGTGAGAGGGGTGAAGGACTTCGTCAAGCACTCAGGTAAACAAAACGCTTGTTAATCTTTGCCCTCAGCATGCAGCAAGTGTGAGGGGGAAAGCTCTCATCTGGAAGAGTATTCGGAGAGAAGTAGCAAACATGCTATAAATTAACACCCTTGTTGACTTAATGAAAGCCTTCCTGCCTTAACAACCTGCCAGACAGGGGTATGATTGATCCGTCTTCCCAGCAGTGCTCCCTACCACAGAGGAAATCTGTGGGCACTGTGAAGGATGGCTGGAAATGAGCAGTGAGAGCAGCTGCCCCAGCCAAAGGCAGGCCATGTCCCCAGCAGCCTCCACACCATTGGGTTTGCTGGGTGCTGCATCTGTGTGCGTGCTGCCACCACTGGAGATCTGCCACCAGCAAGGACGTAGCTGAGATTTATTAAAAGGAACTGTGGTTTAACAAATCATAAACGGCCTCAGCGCACTGTGGTTCAGCTGGACTCAGCTTGCTCTTTGCCTCTGAAGCTTCTTGTTACCAGGAGCCCAGCTACAAAGACATGGCTCCTTTCATGTGGTGTCCTGCCAGGCTGGGTCACAAGTGTGCTACTGAGATCACGGGTCTACTCCAGTATCTGCCACTGGGCCCTCCTCTGCCTCTCTGTGGGAGACACCAGTCCTTCTTCTTTATTATGAGGAACTCTGTGCAGGGAATTGCTAAGCCGTCCAGCATCTAAGCCATCTGAGAGACAAACACAATTGCTCTGTCACCTTTCTTGTGCTTCTTCTGTGGATCTGCATGCATAATCCCACCGAGGGCTTTGGACTAGAAGATTGTTTTGTTATAATCAATGACAAGTTTGCTAAAAATGAGTGTCTTACTGTTGTCATTTTATATGTATTTTTGAGGGATGCTGAGAGATTGGGGATGATATGCAGTGGGATCAAATTATGAGGCACAAGGAGAGCTGTGTCTCCTTTAATAGTGGTCTGAATCTGTCCTGGTTAATTGGTTAATCCAAACAAATATTTGTCAGCAGCTTGGCTTGTAGGAGGGAACTGTGAGGATCAGTCCCAAGCATGGCTTTGCTGTTGAGAGGAGCTATTTTATATGCAGGCCTTTTGATGTTGCAAAGAGTGGAGGAAGGGTATTTCCTTCAGCTCAGGCTAAGGAAAGTGAGAAGGAGTAGCGAGAGGCAGTGGTGCCTATCTTGCTGATGTGCCCTACAGTACGTTGCAACCAGGACCTTGTCTTTGCATGGGATTTTATACTGCAAATAGCTATTCCATATTTGCTCTTTGTTGAGAAAAGAAGACCATTTTAAATAGTACACCACAGGCAGCAAATTCTAGGGTCCAAGATCTGGGTACTTCTGGTGTTGCCTCTGGCAGAGGACAGACTGGGTTGCAGAGGCTCCTTGCATGTCGGAGCTGGCCTTTTGGGAGCTGCTTTAAAGCATTTTGACAACATGCATTCCTTTCTCCCTTGTACCTCTCCAGCCTTTAAACAGCAGATTTCAGCAGATTTCAGATTTCTGCTCCTGGACTTGTCCATTTAGAGCAAGTGAATTTTCTGCTGTAGTTTTGCAGTCACTCTGGGTTGATAATTTCTGCTGCTCCCATTGTTGTACCCTCCCTCCTGTGCCCGAGGGGAAGTAGCCCATGTTCCCCACGACCAACTCCACAGGGAAGGACAGTCCTGGTGTGGGACCCATCCCAAGGAAGGTGTTTCATGGAGATCTGGTGAGGCAGAAGAGAGGAACCAACAGGCAGGTGCACTGGTGAACTGCTATGTTAGAGGTATTTCTGGTAGCATGGAGTTATATCATTGAATGAAGAATGTACAGCAGAAATTTCAGCCATGAACCTTGTTTCAGTGTCCCTGATCTGAATGGCTGTGCAAGGGCTTCTTTGTGTAAGGGAGGCTGCAAATGAAGGAACAGAATACTGAAGGCAAGAGAGATTTTGGTAAATGTGTGAAAAGGAAGCAGTTGATGCAACATTTCCTCTCTTGAGCAAGGGGTGGCTCAGCTTTCAAAGCAGCTTAACTCTGTGTGGGTCCTGGAACCAATATGAGCTGAGGTGCTGGCACTGGGGGAGCCCAGGTGGGATCAGAGGCAGGTGCTCCCACCAGTGCACCCCCTCATACCTCTTTGTCTGATTTCCCTCCCCTCCACCCCCTCTCTTTTAAGAAAAATACTGTTTGTAATTTGGTTCATAATTTTGGGAGTAGGAAGAAATTGTTTACCAAGTACCAGTTTAGCTCAATGTTCCTGTGTTTCTGCATGGTGGTCTTGCACCTGGACTATTTTTAATGACAATGTTAAATCTGAGGTCTGACATTGTGCTGGCTATGACGGCTGGCAGAAGGTCTGCCCTCTAATCCTACTTCTGCTTTTCCATCTCTTTCTCCCACTCAGTTCAGGATGAAATGCTCCCATCCTTTTCATGGCTTGGTTTTACACCCTGGTTAAAGAAGAAAAATATATATGCTATGTAATAGTGCTTGCTTGTTCTTTATCAGATGTGACTTTACACATGTGGAAAGTGTTTTCTACTCTCTAAAAAAAAAAAAAAAGGGAAAAGCAAGTTGGAGCCATACCAACCTAGAGGTAAAAGCTACCAGGAATATAAAGTGTCATCCTAACCCGGCAGGAGTGAGCCACAGGACAACTCCAGAAGCAGCTTTCCAGCAGTGCAGCCCTGCCAAAGAATCAGGTGCTGCTGTGGCTGCTGCCATCGGGGGTTGGGATTTTTTAATTGCGTCACTTGAAACGTGGCCACGAGCATAATCTGAAGAGAAAGGCAGGCAGAGGAGGGCAGTGGGCGGCCCTCCCACCAGGCTGTCTCCCGACAGCTCCACCTCTGCCTGCCCAATCTCTCCTGCATTGACACAGCGGTGTGTAAACATCTGTCTCCTGTGTTCCTCCTGTGCTTTTTCAGAGAAACCTCTGCCTTTGGCTGGTGAACAGCCAAAGCACTACTCATGGCTTTCTCTGTTCCCAAGGATGGAGGCTCTTCAGACCTTTAATGGGATCTTCATTGTCCAAATCCAAATATCTTTCAAGCCTTTCTCTATTGAAATGATGCACCAGATGTCCATGTCGGAGCCATGAGGATTGGCATTTGCAGATAGGCAGGAGGAAACGCAGTGAAAGGAACCATTTTCTCAGTAACAGACTGCTGAAGGCTGTGTTTATGTTAAGCTGTGCTCTCACATTTCAGACCAGTGCAGTGTGCCATCCATGGCACCAAAATACACAGGGTGATGTATTTTTCAGTGGATTTCACCTCTGTGGACTTTTCTGATTTCTAGCTGCTTCTCAGCTGATGGAAGTGCTCAGGTCCAAACCAAGCCTTGTTTCTCTCATAGGCTTCTCCCATGTTAATGCCCATCAAGGGTGCCCATGAGGTTTTAACTGGGAGGTGCAACCACTGCTGCAAGATGAGGGGAAAACTGCAATGCCTTCAGATATATTTCCTTTTTAAGCTTTACGTACCTGCTAAACTGGCAGGTAGCTGGTATACACCAGGAGCTTTCAAATCCTCCTCCTGCCCAACACAGCGTTACCTCCCTCATCCACACCAGGCTGGCACTGCCTGGCATCTCACCAGTGTGAACTACATTGGCAGAATTCCCATAATTATGTTAATAAATATTCAGCCATCACTTGTAGTATTGCTTGGAGTCCTTAATTGTATGAACAGGGAGATGTCAGTGACATCAGGGAGTGTAATAATCTCCCCTTATCCTTCAGTAAGGAAGTTTCCAATGCAAACAGTAATACCGTGACAGGTGATTTTTCAATGGTTCTTTTACAAAGCAACAAAGAGAAGGAGAATTTGCTTTTGAAGATATAAAATTGCCCATCTGAGTGGGTGCACAGCAGTGGCAGTATCACACAAACAGCACTGGGTGTGTGCTCCAGCTGCATTCCCTGCAAAGGGCTGAGCTCCCAAATCTTATGTCCACAGAAAGTAACGGAAAATTCTGTGTTAGGGAGTACATAACTTACCTGAGACCATAATCTGCAGAGACTTCTTAGCTTTGCTTCACATTCCTTTTCTGAATAAGAAAAGAAAAAAGGAAGTTATTTCTCTGGAATGCTTTGATGAATGCTATTTGTAAACCCTTTCAATTATTTTTTCCTGTTATGGAAGCCTAGAAGGCCAGTGTGTCCTTTTTGTGGGGTGTTTGCAATCAGACAAGGCCATATCTGTGGAATATTCCTGTCTTGTAGATGATTTCTCTCCCCCTGCTGTGTCAGAAATCAGCCTGCCCAGCTGAAGCTAAGCATTTTGAAACAACTATCAAGTTTGTACATCTGTGCTTTGGCTTTTTTTAGTTTGGGTCCGCCCTCTCCCTAGTTAATACACAGAAGACTCTTCCGATTAGCCCGACTGCCTTACATCTTAGCCACTTCTGTTGGATACTCTGGCAGTCACTGCAGCTGTGAGGAAGTGATTCTCAAGTTTTAAAGGAAAAATGAGTCTGCCCTCTAGCTGCTGAGTGCATCCTTGTTCCCGCTTCCTCGACTTTCCTAGAGCAGCCAGGACAGAAAGTCAGTTTTGCTCCCTCCCCTCATGCTTCTGGAGCTCTGATGGTCCTTGTCCTACCCAGGGGCTCCAGCTGCATTTGTCACACAGTTCCTCTGCATGGACACAATCACCCGGATGGCCATTGACTGATAAAGGACAGTTGTGTGACCTCTGCACAGCAAAGCTGGCTCTCCAAGCCACAGGGCAGCAGTTTGTGGAATAATTTCAGCTGCATTGTCTTTGCCATGGTGAGGAACCCGTTCTTGAAGGGCAGGACAATATCTCTCAACCCTCAGGGTCTGGTGATGTATAGCACCCAAGGTCAGCACCTGGGTTTAAACTACGTATTAGGTAAGGACCACACTGTTGAGGGGAGAAATTATTTTAGGGGTGTCAGCATAGCTCAATGATTTTTGGCTGTGATAAAGCCTAGCACTGGCCTTTCACAAAAGAAAGTAATTTTTCCTATGGTCTGAAAGAAAAAAATGGTACATCATTTCAGAAATGTTGAAAGAGTTGCTTTGTGTGTTTTGTTTTGGTTTTTTTTTTCCTAGAAAAATCAAAGAGTTTCTTGCAGAGAAAACTTTCCAGTACTTTCAAGAGGAACTATTCTGTTTTCAAGCATTTGAAATAAAAACCAAAAAATTAAGATTTAGGGAAAGTTGCTTCTTTTTTAATGCTGCCTCTGCCTAAACAAAATGCTGGAGATAACATGGATCAGGTCCAGTTCCTTTCTTTGCCCAGAGTAACTTGGACAGCCATTGCCCTGATTTAGGGATGATAAAGTTCTTCCTTTCACAGAGCAAATGCATGCTCTGTGTGCTCTGTCAGGCATCCTGGCTGGAGCTGGGCTTGTCCAGGGACCGAGGTGCTGGCAGTCCTTGAGGGGCGTCCACTGACATGTTCTGCAGACACCATCTCACTTTGCTGGCAGCACACTGGGGTTGACTGAGGCACACAGGCATTCAATTAAAACAGGGTCAGGACACCTTGTTGGGAAGGGTGCAAGACTAATCAAATTACTTCTTCTGGAGGCAAAACATTGCCCCTAACCAAAACTTCCTTTTTCTTGGAGAAATGGCCTAACTGAAAGGCTGTGGCAAAACACCTTTTGTCTGAAGGAAAATGGCTATAGGGCACTCAGCAGCTGTTGAGCTGAACAATTAAATCCTCCTTGACCCTTGTAAGAAGTTAGGAAGAGGGAAAGAGGAAGACCACTTTAAACATTTCTGATTTTTTTCCCCTTGGAAAACTAGGATTTTAACTAACATGAACTTTGTGGTTAGTGTCTACCATCACTGAATGATGAAAAGTAAAATGTACAACCTTCTCCCTGCAGATATTTGGTTAAGGTCATGGGGCAGAGGGGCAAGGTAAGCGGCCAAATGGGTGCAGGCTCCATGAAGGCTTTGAACACGGCAGAAAACAGGAGAGAGCTGTAAACACAGGCCCAGGGGGTCGAAATTCCTCGGAGGAGTCTGAGGGTACAGTGAGGAGCTGGCGACAGGCGGCTCTTGGCCGGGGCCATCGCGGGGCAGGTTTGCAGAGGTGCCGGAGCTGTGTCCTTCAACAGCGAGCTTGACGTGTACGGAACAGCTGGCAGAAGCGGCCTGTCTGCAAATCACATTTATTAAGGAATTTTCCACTTGGGAAGCCACTAGGTGGCATGTGAGGTGCAGCAGAAACGAAGCGCAAAAGCAGGAGGCAGAACAGGCTCCTCAGAGGGCAGGCGCGGCCGGAGGGGCCATCGCCGGCTCAGGCCCCGGGGCACCAGAGCCGGCTTGTGCCAGTAACTGTGTTCTGACATTCCTCAGCGGTGTGGCTGTTGTGCTGTGGCGTTTTGTTTTGATGATTTGGCTGGGATTTTGTTTAACTGTGGTATCTTTACATTTTATTTGTTTGTTTGTTGGAGGGATGATTTTTTTTTTCCTTTGAAAAGGAAAGAAAAAATTTGGGGATTGCGGGACACAATACTTTAGCAGGCAGGAACCAGCTCACGGTTCACCACAGGTACCTCCTGTGGGGTACAAACCAGGGGAGATGTAGCCATCCACCCTGGGCAGGCCATGTTTGAGTCTTCATAGCTGTTAGCAGTCACGTCCTGCTGTCTTTTCAGCTTTAAACAAAGTGTTACTTTACACAGATGTTTACTGACTAGGCCTTTATCTATGGCCAGATATATTTTTTTAAAGGTCATTGAAGAGCCACAATCACTCTATACTATTGCAGTGTTGGAGCTGTTTTCCAGCTCTGTCATCTCTGCCATGTAGTGAACCATTTGGTCATTTTCTTGTGTTTTTTTTCTCTGGTGTGTAGGTTTTTTTAATGTTCAAGTTGAGCAAACTCCAACAAAGATCCCATGCAAACCCAGATGACAAATCAAGGCTACTTATTTGTAGCGATGGGTCACAAACACATCTTTGTTTCAATAGGTAAAAACATCTTCTACAATGCGCTTTTGATACATTCCTCCAGTGATTTGTGCAAGAAGTGCCATAGAGGTCTCTTAAATTCTCCCAGTACATTGTTGGCATACACCAGTTTGGAAATAACCCTCAGAATTCTGTTCCTCTGGATTGCTTGATCATGGCACAGAAGGATATTTTCTACCAGCTATACAGCTTGCAGGAATAGTTCAATTTGGAACAGAAAACTTAGTGAATGAACCAATTGAATGGTATGCTAAAATATATGAAAAATAGAGGGTACTTCTACAAAGAATGTGGAAGTAGCTGGAATAGCCCGGCTATACATGGGAGGACACAGGTTCTACCTAGTAATGAATCCTGGTCTCTGGGAAGAGAGAGGTAGAGAAGTGTTTTGAAAGGCAAAGAGGCACCTTAGTTCTCCACTGGGCATCCTTTGTGCAACCACCACCAATCACCCATGAAAGCTGTAGGTTGGATATGTGAAACATGAGGGCAGGAACATGTTCCCACTCCATCACTTGTAAAGAGAAGCCAGTTCCTAATTTGATTATGAATTACAGGGACTCATCATTAGCTATGGAAATGGTCTCCTGCCTTCATTTTTCTGCCCAATCCAATATTTGGGTAGTATTGGCAGGATAGTCTCCATCTGGAGCCTACACAGATATCAAGGACCATCAAGACATCCATGCTTCTGCTGCTTCGAGTCTTGAGTGGATTTATAACTGAAGGAACGGTTTAAAAGTTTTAAGAAATACTTACTGTTTTGATTACATTGGATTTTTCAGCATAAGCACCACTAAGGGCTTTTCAAAGCAGACTTCAGTGTTTGCTTTTGTAATTTCAACACTGGCTGTCAAAACAACCCTCTTGGTGGCTCTCTTGTTCCTGTGGTGTGTGGGCCTGTGTGGCTGGTTTTTGGCTCTGCAGTTCAGAAGAATCTGTAGAACTGAGTGGAAGGATGAAGGCAATCCAACCACTTTAAAAAGGAAAACCAAACCTCAAACAAACAAGTTGTTTAGTAATGTCTGACTGATTTTCTCCTTTTGTCTAAGAATTCAGGCTGTAACAATGGGGCACTGGGGCTATGTATGTTTCTGCTGGTTCAAAGTAAATAGCCCTGTTGTATAGGAGCAGTGATGGACCTACACTGTGTTATTTGATTAGCAATAAGATGCATTGAAAGGTTGAGGTAGCATTGGATTTACTGTGAAGAGAGATGGTGCTAAAGGAGCCCAAACTGCCTGTCTCCAATAATTGTTGTCTCCTGCCCTCTGCTTAGTTCAGGCATGCTGCCCTCTCCCTCCCTTCTGCAGAGTGCTTTGTCTTATTTCACTCTGCCAGCAAGTGCTTCCCCAGGACCCATCTAATGCTCTTACCCTGTCAAATAATGAGCACGTCCTTACAATTTAAGTTCATGTGAATTAAAGCACAAGCAAGAATTTAATCTTAACTACATTTGATTTTGACATGCTGATGCTGTATGCTATAGTCACACAGGTACAGAGACCCTCTTTTAGCAGAAACAGTTCCTGTAGAAGAAATCCCTGTGAGGAACACCCAAATGGATGATGGTTTCACTCTCACAGATGTCTGAGAAGTCAGAAATGTTCGCCATTTACTTTGAATGAACCCAGATTCCTGGGGCCTTTACTGTTCAGCAGAAAGGTCATGGAGGTAATTTGCCTCTCTGAAACAGCCTCGAAGTAACGAGAGAGGTATTCACTGGGCAGTGACAGAGTCAGTCCCTGCTCATGCCTGGTTTCAGGTGGGAGCTCTGCACCCTCTTGCCCACACACAACTGGATGGGACAAGGCACGCCAAGGGGCCTCCTTGAGGAAAACAATTCCACCTAGTTTTGATTTATTTGCTCAACCCTTGTTTTCCTGCAGCCTGGCTGCTCTCCCAGAACTCTCTTGGACAGTCTCTCTTGCTTGGAGAAGAGGTTATATGTCCGCAGCTCTGTACCACCATGGCCTTAGGCTGGTTTCCTGGACTAGTGCCTTCAAAGTTTTGACATTTTTCATCTAATGGTGAACTTAATCAGTTCTCATTTCAGTAGTGTCACATTTCAGCTGAGTTTAGACTGCAAGGGAAGCCTGGTGCTATTAGGTGAAGTTGGAGAAATACAAAGTAGGCTGGAGAAAGAGTCCCATAAGGAGGGATACTACAAAGGATTGACCAGAACCCCGGTCTGGGCTGTGGCCATATCCCATCTGACCTGTTCTGCAGGGTCTTGGCCACATAAACTAGGGTTCCAAAACCCCAGCAGATATGAGCAGAGGGTTTTTATGCCATGATTGCAACACCAGTTTCTCCAAGAATTTTAGCTGAGCTCACCACTGTTCCACTCAAATTCCTTGGAAAAAGATCATTCTGGCCCCACTTTGGGAAAGTACTTATTTCCTCATCAGAAACTGTGTCCTGATCCAACCTCAGTGATGTAAGGCACAGATAGGGAGGGGCCCTGGTGTTTGGCCTCAGGCCAGGTCAGCAATAAGGACACACCTGCAGCACTCTGTAAGCAGGGATTTTATTTTTTCTACAACTAAAACAACAATATCTTTTCCTAATTTTTTTCTAAAATGTTGACTGAGATAACTACACTCCTGCACTCAGTCAAAACAGCTACCTGGTAAAACTTTGCAAAGTAGAGGCTGATCCAGGGTTTGCACTTTGTTATTGGAGTAGAAATGTTGCCTAGGACCGTGGGAAAAGAATGAAGTTCCTCAGGCCGTGCTAGGTTTTTAAAAAGAAGCTCATGATCATGTGTTTACTTTCCAACTCAAAGCTTTTAGTGCATGTTCCTCACTAAAGGGTCAGCTTAGTTTTCCAGGCACTGTGTTGGCTATGTGGTACAAACCAGAGGCACCTCACTTGCAGCACAGGGAGCAAGAATCTTCAGGTCTTATGGGTAGGAAGGACCCTAATTTAAAGAAGGAAAATGAGATCACAATTAAAAAATACTTAGATGCATTGAAATTTTGAATGTTGAATGCTGAAATATTTGGAATGTGAAAGCTTTTAATATTGAAATATCTTAAATAGACTATGAAATAAAAATATTCTGTTAGTGCCCAAACAGGACTTTGAGCCTTATCTGAATGGGTGTTTACATTTTTTCCTATTAAATGTCACTGAAACCATCCTGTTTCCTGGGTTATCTGGGTTTCAACACAACTGTATTTACCCATGCACACAATTCTGTTAGAAAATTTTCAGCTCTTTTGAGCTATGACTATTGGCTAATATAGAAGCACTTAACTTACCTGCTATATAAATTTGCTCTAAGAAATTACTCAACAACATTATTTTAATAAAAGCTGCACCAATGCATGTATGTTTGAAACCTGGTTATATACACCTTACAATCTCTTCTGGCATGAAGACTGTGGACATCCTTAAGATGTTTTGCCCCTTCTCAGTTCCCACACATCTATTGGTACATGTGATGCAAAATTCTACTGTAAAATTTAGGAGATTTAAGTTGCAATGCACCAGAAAGGGCAGCAGAAAGGAGGAAAGTCAGTTCCAGATGCTCTGTCTGGTCCTGAGTTCCTCTGCCAAAATGTGATGCACACACTGCCCTGTATTTTCAGTTTCCTTTATCATGAGATGGAAGGACTGGACAGATACCAGAAAACTTGTAGACTCCCTGACTGCACAGAGGGTCAGAAAATGGAAGTAATCTTTAAGTCCTGACACTGTATCAATACACAAGGTGAATGGGGGAAAGGCTCTTCTGAGTAATAGTTCTGTAACTCCACATGGAAGAAGTGACAGAAGTAAAAACAGTTTTCCACTTGGGAATGTTATTCTTTTAGAGAGCCTTGTTTTCCTCCTGAGATGATATGGTGACAATTTGTTATAAACATGAACAGCACAATAGTAGTATGTCCTAGCTACAGGGTCAGGAACAAAGCTCCTTAAGTCACAAAGAGAAGTGTCTTTTTTAATCCATTTATACCATCTCAGTGCAATGACTAGATTGGCTGAAAAAAATTTCAAGGGGTTTTCATTCCATTTTGGTTTTTAATTTTAGTACTATTATTATTATAATTATTATTATTTTCTTATTTCTTGCAGTCGAGCACTTGAAGTTGATAGCAAAGGTAGCAACTATAGAGTGTAATTATTCCAGCTGCTGTTCTGATTTTGGTTTAAGATCCTTGAAGCCAAAGTTTTTATGTGCTGCAAATCAAGGGCACTCTGGTGAGTGCTTTCCTGGCTTCCAGAGAGTGATTACCAGTGACAGCTAAAGATCTCATCTATTATTTATCAGCTTTATCATATTTTGAGTTTTGTAGGCAGTGGAGTAATAAAACACCTCTGCATGGAAATGATTCAACATCACAGGGATCGATCCAGCAATAACCTGGCCAGCATGCAAGTAGAGAACATGGACACTGGAAGCTTTATGGAAGAGGTGGCTGGAGTTTCTTTATTTATCACCTCTCATAATAGCTTTCCCTTCTTAAAAACCTGAAACATTCATCCATGCTGAAAATCAGAAAAGGCACTTTCATTGCCTGTTTCTGCAGAACATGGTGCTCAAACATATGCCAGACACTACTGTTATTACCAGAAGTGTTACACCAGCTTGGAAAAATGACCTTTCTAGGACTGATGCTAGGTTAAATTTCCATGGAAAAGCCTGTCTGCTCCCCTGCCACTCCAGGAATCCCAATTTATGGAAGCAGATGTTTCCTACCAACCTGACACCCAGTGCTTGGTGTCCTGCACCAGGAGGGGCTGATCCATGGCAGACTCCATAAGAAGGGCACTGAGACTCTGTAAAGTATCACTTAAAATCCTGTTTATTAGAGTGTCTTGGTTTCAACTGCAATAGAGTTTTCGTCCTAGTATATGGGACAGTGTTGTATTTAGTATGAGAATGATCTTGATAACACTGATGTTTTGTGTTGCTCAGTAGTGTTGACCCTAAGCCAAGGACGTTTTAGTATCTCATGGTCTACCAATGAGCAGGTGCACAAGAGGCTGTGAGAGATTGTGGCCAGGACAGAGGACCTGAACTGGCCAAAGGGATATTCCATATCATAGAACATCATGTCCAGTTAATAAACTGGTGGGAGTTGTCCAGGAGCTGCTGATGGCTTCTTGGGGTGGTGAGCAATTACACTGGGCATCACTTCTTTTTCTAGGGTTTTATTCCTCTCTCTGTTCTCTCTCTCTTTATTAATATTATTATTATTATCATTATATTTTATTTTAATTATTAAACTGTTTTTATCTCACTAGTTTTACCTTTTCCTGGTTCTTCTACCATTCCACCAGTGTGAAGGGGGGACAAAGGGGGAAGTGGAGCAAGTAGCTGCATGGTACCTTGGTTGCCATCTGGGATTAAATCCTAACATGGAGAAAACACTATAAAAATCTTACATTCCTTCAGACAGCAGGAGCCCTGAGCTGTGCACCCACATGCAGTGCATGGTGCAGACCCCTCCACACAGAGGATTACACCAGTTGGGTGACACCAACAGTTACAGGATTTTCTTATAAGGTTGCAACTTTGCTTCTCATTTCTACTGTGTCAAACAGTGGGGATGTTCACATTACAACTTCATGCTGCACTTTTGGACAAAGGCAAGGCCATGCTGGTGATGTAATTGCTGGTGCCCAGTGAGAGATGCCCACAGACTCCTGCATTACAACTGATGGTGAAATTTGCCCTCAGGCTGCAGGGTACCCCAAGTGCACTCACAGGCTAAGTGCTCCATGGGTCAAAAGGTCTTCTTGTGAGATCACTGTCTTCTCAGCGCATGTTTCAGCAAACATTGTTAGGGAGGTTTAAGACACCTGTAAAAACCCTTTAGAAGGTGAAAACTGAACCTCAATTCAGGGTTGTCAAACTCCTGCACATTGTCATTAGGCAGATGTTCTTTAAACAATGTAGAGTTACGCTTCATTGACACGAATGACCTGAGTTCTGCTGATTCATGCTGTCATTTTTATTATTCTGCAGCTATTGTAGACAAATAGGGTCCTAATCCCTTCTCACTCCACCCAACTCTGTCGTTGCTTAGGTCTCTGCCAAGGACGTGGAAGAGGCTACCAGACCAGAAGAGCAGCCCTCCTGCTCCTCAGCACTTGGGATGCACTGGTGCAAGCAGACACAGGGTGTGCACAGGCGGAGCCCTCCCGCTGATGACCAATATTTCAGCACTGACAACAGACCATGGTAGAGACATGACAGGGCTAAAGAAGTGACCTCCCTGAGCACCTGATGGATGCTGCAGAGTTTTTCTTGTCCTTTCAGTGCAAGTTGGGTAGAAGATGGCGGTGTGGAAGGAGACATTGAGAAGTTCATGGGGACCCCAACCCATAGTGAGGGTGGAGGGTGGTGGCTGGCAGGCAGCAGGGGCTGCCAGGACCACTCTAGGGCCCTGTGGTTGATGAGCTGGCACTTGCAAAACACAGATGCCCCACCTCAGTGCTCCACAATGTCTCTACTTGCAGAAAGCCACATTTTCCCTTCTTGATCAGTGCTCTCATGTCTGTTCAGCCAGGGGAATTTTACTTTTCTTGCTCTGAAAGATATACCTTTGAACAAAGTCACCTTAACCTCCACAGAAGGTTATTACAAGTTACTCAGGCATGCCTGGAGTGTGCAGTGGGGCTGCTCAAGCTTCAAAAATCAGATTATAAATCTGGAGGAATGTGTTCTTGAGGCGTGAGTCACCTTAACTGTGACATATTCATTTGGACTGTTTCTGCTTAAAATAGAAACTCTGAGCATCATACAGCAGCGGGAGGTGACAAGGGACGGACGAAATCCTCTAAGCACTTCATCCAAAGGGAAACATAGCAAAGGATGTGCCCAGCCCCAGCAGCAAGGAGCTGTATCAATGTATCTTGCAGCTGCAGCTGGGTGGGTTCCTCCCATAGGCACATGGCAAAGTGTAGAAGTGCTCAAGAGTCACAGAAACCTGTGCTGACATGACCTGAAAGCAAATACTGTTTTGTACTGTCCTTCATAACTATCAGGTGAAACCTTTGGCTGTGGTACTTGCAGCCTTAGTGGGGCACTGGTGTGGGAGCAGGGAGCTTCTCAAGTGCTCCTACTATGGTGCCCAGAGCTTCTGCCTCCAGCGCTGACATTTGCCCAGAACATGGCTGGCATGGGCTGACCTGTTCCTGTGCCCTTCAGCAGGGCTCAGTGCCACAGCCTGGCCCTGGTGTGCAGTGAGATGGGGAGGGTGCATTGGTGTGCAGGCTGTCCCCCAGATGGGACCCCAGAGCCTGACACAGACCACAGCAGGCAACATGCCTTGGAATGCCTCAGGAGGAGCAGCCTCTCCTGGGGGTTAGACAAGCCTGACCTGACAGTGCCTCCAGGAAGAGTTTGTGACACAGTGAAGGATTATGTTGGCTGTGATTCCATGGCATGCCCCTGAGGAGCCGTGGCTGAGTGCTGCCCTGTCCCATAGCCAGGCACTGCCCTTGGTAAACGGTGCACCAAAACAACCTGGAACCCTGTCCTTGTTTTTGTACCGCGGTTTAATCAGGGCCTGAGGTGAAGGGAAGGGCAAAACACCTGTTTGGCAACTCTTTTTAGTCAATGAATAAGCAAGGCCTGACAACAACCTGCTGACCGTCTCGTCGTTGCTAGTGGGGTATCCTGATTTACAAGTCTCCACTTTGACTTCAGCAGAGGATAGGGCACTTGTGTAACGCAGTTCTGCTGTTATACAACTAACTCCAGCCACACATTTTCTTGTTTCACTTGTGATTCATATAATGCAGGAGCTGAAAGGTTCTCAGTGGCTCCTTCCAAACAGAAGTCACACTGCATTACTTAGGTAAAGGTTCGAAGTACTCAGACCCTTGAGCAGCAACAGGCACATCAAACAAATTGACAGCAGTTAATATTTATAGGACCAAAGCTCACAGAAAAATAGTAGTCTGTGAGATGATCTGAGCAACAACTCCAAAACCAGAAGTAAAACCTTCCAGATTAAAGGGACACCAAAAGATTTGTCAGTGTTTGACAATGAGGTTTGCTTATTTCCCTTGTACATGCTCTTGCACAAAGCTGCATATACAGCTTAGACTGAAAGCTTCTGACCCTAAAATCAGGCTTTATATCACATGCCTCAATGAAAGGACTAGTACTAGGCTAATCCCAAAGGTATCTAGTCCATGGAATGTTTTCCTGGAATTTGTGCAACAAGCAAATATTGCAGGCTGGTGCTTCCTAAGCTGTCATGGTCTGTAGGACATAGGTCCATGGGCAAATTTTTTTAGGATACAATTCTCACTTGCAGACTGATAACTTTGTGCAGTCCCAAATTTTTGTGGCATGCAATGTAGGACTCTGAGAACTATACCATGCAAGAAAAAGTTGCAGGCACAGGGACACAGAGAGAAGAGCAGACAAGTCCTATGGCCTCCCCTCAAGCTGTTAACATGTGTTAATATCTGTTTTTGACCTGCAGCCCAGGGAAGGTGTCTCCTAAAGTTGCTCCCATGCTGCACCCTGGTGTCAAAGCCCACGAGATATCACTGGACATTCATGTTCCATCTCTTGCTTGGCAGCCCCAGCATAAATCCATCTGGAGAGTGGGACAGTGGTCCCAATTTTTGGGACAAGGACTCCATTTGATTTAGCTCATTTCTGGAAACCACCCTCACTTACAGGGCGTGCCCCTGGCCAGGCATCTAACCTGGTACTTGCCCCAAAGCTCCAACCCAGACGGAAAGTCTACAAATTCAGGGGGGTGGTATGGGGGAGTGGTCTTCAGTACATCACATTTTACATCCTAGATGATGTTCTAACTGCAGGCTTGTTTGTGGATCCAGAGTTAACCTGGGACTAGATGCAGGTTGGGGCTGAGTCCCCTCAAAAGTGCCCGCTTTTACTCTGACAGACAAAAAAAGGACAAGAGGCAGGGAGAGGGCAGCTGAGGAGGACACGCCACAAGAGAGGTGCAGAGGTGTCCAGTCATGGCCAGAATGATGCTGGTCTAAAGGGGACCTGGTAATTCTACCTGTGGCCACAGAACCTGGACAGAGGAAGGTTTAATTCAGGGTGGTTATTGTGGGGCTGGGGCTACCTGGTGCAGTCCTCACTTGGGGTCTTGTGACCCCTCAGCCTTGCATTCCAAAAGATCTCTGAAACAAGAAATCCTGCTAAGAAGCCTCCCATAACCGTGCCATAACTACACAAGTTAATCCTCCACTTCCCTTCTCCCTGCATCTGCAGGGGCTGAGCTCTTTCTCTCACAGTATGACAAATCCTTCTGCAGAATTAATTTGATTGTTATTTAAATCAGCAGTTTTCAACTTGCAGCCTATTACATCCCACTGGTACAAGGTAAGTAGCCAAAAATGTGAAGCCTATTATCAGAAGGCTTGAATTTGTCACAGGGGGAATTCCACATCTGTTGGGGAAAATATCAGGGTCCATAAATAAATAATATTCCATAGCCTCCCACATATTGGATGTGAAACATCCAGTATTTTGGTGGAACAGCCTTCCTATGGAGTTAGTTTAGCCATGAGATAAAAATAGCCATGGCTAACATTTAGAAAAGCCATCTGTTTTGCTAACTTGTAAAAAGCTGTAATAGAAACCCAGTTGTGTCATGGCTGTGTCTTTTAATACCACAGGGATTTAAAATTTGGCCAACACAACTGGCTAGGCCAGTTCTTTCATAATTTTGAAGAAAAAAAAAAGCAAAATAATGTGTATTCTGTGTGGGGCTCTATTTGGTTTCTTGCAGATTTCTAGCTCTTTCTCCATTGCTTGCATAATACATTACAATTATAATTCAGGGAGAAAAGCCTTTTGTGGCTGCAAATGGTGGTAGAAAATGTTTTACCAGTAAAGTCAGGTAGGTATTTTTATTGGTGACTGAGGAAGAGGAGGAGGTTAAACCATGTGAAGCTGTTTCTATGCTCCAACATTCATTAACAAGATGAGGCAGGAACTATATCTGATCCCTGAGGGATTGGTGGTCAGTACTGCAATACAATTTCATGCTGCACAAGGAAAGCTCAGCTTAAACCCTCTGAAGGTTGAGGGTGAGTTAAGCAGATGCTTCTGTTTCACTTGGTCCCACTATATAGGGCCATTCAACATATTTAAAAAGGTTTTTGACTGTGAGCTCATCTTGCCACATCCATAGTTATTGAGGATAACACAGAATTAGACAACATTAATGACATGGAATTACTCTTGGTTCTTTGCAGTATGATGGCAAATGTCCATGTTGAAGTAGGCAGATGCTATTTGCCTTGGTTTGCAGATGCAGAAACTGAAGCACAGGGGTGAGCTGCTAAGATTACAGGAAATAACTGGCAGGATTGCAACTAGGACCCCATCCTGCTTTTTCTTTTCTTTTTCTAGAATCCTCTTGTGTGCCTCTTGTGTTCCCTGACTTTGCATTATGCCTCCATGGCATGCCTCTGCACTGCTGAACTTCTGACATGTCATGTGTTGCTGTGGGTCAGCAACTGGGACATCTCTGGAGGCTGAAATGGTTGAAATCCCCTTCACCTTGGGCATGAGTTAGATCCCTTGGTCTCTGCAACACTTTAAACACCTTGCCTGCACTGAGCTTCCGACAAAAGCACCTTCATCTCTGGAAGTTATTTAAAAAAATGTTCTGTAGCTTTTCTTCAGAAGTGCTATAAGGACAACTGGGCAGGAGGTTGGATCATCTGATTTCCTGACATCTGCTATGTCCTACCTGATTTTATCTGAATGACTAAAAAATTTCTGACACCCTGTCTGGGATTGTGCTGAGCAGCCTAAGCTGTTTGGCACCTGTCATCTCCTGAGTAGTGATGGCTCCAGTCCTCCTCTTCCAGAGCCATCACTGCTGGAATCCCCTGGAGGCAACCAGTGACTTGGGATACCAGGGTTGCTGTCTAACCAAGGGCTGATGGTTTGGCTCTTGTAGCTGCTGGGCATCTGTCAGCAGCAGGAGCCTCTCACAGCTGTCCAGGGTACACATGGTTTTCATGGCACTGTCCCTCCCAGCAGCTTAGCCAAGGTGGAAACACCAAGGAGTGAGGACAGGCAGCTGCCCAGTGCCCAGATGAGGAGTGCTTGACTCCTGCCTGGGTCTCACTGCAAGTCTGGTGGGAGTTAGGTAAGAAAACACTTTTTGGGTTCTGCAGCTTAAGTGCTTATCTGGACAAAGGAGGACTCTGCACAGAGGACAGCTAAGAAGAATTGAACCTAGATTTCATACTAGCACCTTTTGCATCAGATCATCCTCTTCCTCCCTGCCCCTATTAAGGTAGAATGATAATGTTCACATGAGACAAATAAGTTGTTGTCCTTGGCAAGTACTGATATTCTTGACTGAGTGGTTTCCCTGGTGTCGTAATTTAATTAAAATCTAAATATTAATCCAATTATTCTCAGCATCTTAGGAATGTGATTTTACTACTACTGTGAGTTTTGAGTTGTCACTGCTTTGAAATCTTTCAAGTTAAAGTTCTTAGACATTCCACACATTTATGTTTGTCACATTGCATTCTCCTGCTTGCTTTTGAAAAGAAGAAATCATTAATGTGGTTTTTTTTTCCTCATGGGAAAATACATTTTCTCTTTCTACAATTACATTGAAATAGAGAACAAAAAATGAGCCTTCATGCTTTTTTTCAATAAATTGAACTATTGTACACTGTTTTTCTCTCATACTTTTTGATGACTTATATTTAATGCATGCCATTGTCATTTCTTTCTGCAGGAAATTTAGATGGTCCTTTGAATATAACACATCATATTTCAACAGACCTTGGTTTGCTTTCTCTTAATTCTTCTATTCTTTGGAAATGTCCTTTCCTACACTCAAACATATTTCTCATTACTACATGGATCCCAGCATAAAAATGTGTTCCTTTCCAATATGGAAAACAAAAGCAAGAACACTTGTGGATTCAAATCAAGGAAATTTAATAAGTGAAGGAACAAGATAAAACCCCCTGCAGGTAATGCCCAAGAGGGAGAAAGGAGTTGAGAATTTCTCCCCATGCCTACTCTATCCCAAGGCTTGGTAGGCTACTATGGAGGGACAGCCTGAGTGATACAGAAAAGAAATTGGGAATCCCTTTCTAGGGGAGCACAGTGACCACCAGACCAGTGCCAGCTACTTGTGTCCTTGTTTCTCTGACATCCCTGGGATGTCTGATAGCAGTTTTTATGCTATCAGACAGCTTCAGCACAAGGGTACATCCACAAGCTGCCAGCACATGGCTCCTGGAAGATATGCTTTCAAATCCTCTTTTGGGACATGAGGGAATTCAATTTACCATGTTTGCCTTAGGTAAAAGAGGTTGATGTTCAGCATTTCTGCATTTAATGAGACACGATGCTTTTGGTATGTGCTGGATGTGTTGTGTGGGTACTGGATAGAGCCAGCCCAGGCTGGAGCCATGTCTGCATCTTTTCTGTGACTTGGGCACTGAGAGGCTGCTTCTGACAGCCTGGGCCAGCCCCAGCCTTGCCTGGGGGTGCAGCTGGAGGGTCTCAAAAATTAAACCCAAATATTTGTGTGCCTCAGCCTGGTATTGAGCAGAGGTACTCCTCCAGCTGACTTGGTGTGTGATGCCACGTCTACTCTCCCATCCATGCTCACAAGCACTTCCTCAGAAAACATCTGGAAAAATAGTGATCCATTTCTTTTCTGTTCTTTCTTTAAATATCCACCATGATCTCTAGGTTTTTAGCAGCCAGTGCCCTAAAAACATAATGGGTTCATTTGTGTGTTCTGTTAAAGACAATAAGCAAGACATAGGGAAGATTTCAACTTGAAATGTACATTCTTTTGTGGATCTCTTGATGCTTCAGAATGAATCTGTGCATCTTATATCCACAAGGATAACAAAGGCAATTGAGAAGCGTGTTAACTGTTGCCTATAGTAATATGATCTGCCTGTTGTGGAATCAAGATTCAAATAAAAATCCTAGTGTCAGGCAATAGCTCTGTTTATAATACTATCTATAAGAGATATAATGAGGCAGAGGAGTGGGAAGGGGGCCTGAAGCTGTAGGTATTTCATAGACTGTCAAATTGCAAGATAGAGCCAGATCCAGCCACATAAATATTTATATTAGAGAGACAAAACTGTGGCAAATTCTTGGCTGATGGGAAATGTCTTCAGTTGATGTGAATTTTCATGGCTTGTGCTTTCCAGCAGGGCTGTGACAATTCACCTAATCAGAGGAGCTGCTCCCCTATAATTAGCCAAATCCTTGCAACAGGGACTATGGTGGCCTTCCCATCAACCCTGTTCTCCACATACAGTTGCTATTTAACCAGTCACAAAAATGCTGCTATCAGAGATCTCAACAGCACACCAAACAGAATATCTGGAACTTGGGCTCCCTGCGAGACAGCAGCAGCATTAATTCATGATCTTTAGTTGTATTAGATGATCAAAGATCAGCAGATCAAAGGAGACAGTTTCTTCCACAAAATGCTGGATGCAGGAGTTGGGCTGGGTTATGATGGGAGGGAGTGCAGGAGGGAGGGAGCTGAGCTCCCCTGTGGGAAGAGGGGAGAGCACAAGGGGCTGCTTCTGCTTGTGGCCCAGGTCATGGCATACATGACAGGGTTGGTGAAATTGTGTTTTATCCTGAGCATCATATCCAGCAAAGCCACCTGTTAATACAGACAAAATAGCAAAAGGGTTTTTGGGGTGAAGAGGTCTTGGCCAAATGCCCTCCATCACATTTTTCTGGGGGTAGCAGAGTAAAGGACAAGCTTTCCCAGCCTGGCTGCAATGTGTGGAAGCTTGGTTTGATCTGTGTGCACTGAGCAGGCAGTGGTGGAAGGGTCCCTGCTGGGCTGGCAGCCTTGTCTCATCTACTGTAACCTGTTGGAACCTGTTGGAAAAATTGGCCAGAAGGGGCTTTCCAGGAGCTGCACAGCCCATTAAATGCTCAGGCAACATCAGAGCTTATCTGGAGGAAGGTGCCTATAGTATTAGAGAAAGACATGGACAAGGCAAGTATCTAGAAGCTGGAAAAGGTCACAAAAAGATCACAACATTTCATCATCTGACGTGAACATAAAGCCCATTTCCAATGCACATGCAACCCTCACTGTTCTAATTATAGGCCAAGGAATGGCCTTCATTAGGAATGACCCTGTAGCTCACCTCCGTCATAAACCTTTCACAAGAGCTTCCCTGCTTCAGGGATGCCCATGCCAAGACCATGCCAAGATGCTGTGGACAACCTCTACATGAGATCCCTCAGCTTGACTTCTGGCATGAGCCTGCTGAGGCTTTGGTCTGCCATCACCAGTGCCCTGATTAGACCTTTCAAGCAAGGACCATGGTGCCCTGTTCCAGCATTTCTGTGATCATCTGGTGCTGTGCAGGTGAAGTGTTTAGCTGGTCACCTCATCCTTCTTGCCAGCCCCGGGGAAGGCAGTTTCTTCAGGAAATGAGTGCTATTTCAAAGAGACATTAGCCATCAGAAAAACCACAAGCGAGTGACTTTTCCTGAGACTTTGCAGCACTACTGCCTGCTTGGGCTCCCACACCAACCTGCTCATTGGAACAACTCAGGCTGATGATTTTTTTGGCAGCTTATACAGAATTTGATTGCTTTTGCTTTGGACTGTGACTCTGTATTTCTATTTTGGGCCTGGAGGATTTGCAGAGTCAGATCAGACCCAGGGACACTCAGTCCTAAGGGATGCCTTCAAATAGCATCCTCCGCCTCTACCTGGAAGCTGCCCTGGACACCTCTCCAGTGAAATGCATGAAGCCTCCAAAGAAGAGAACTTCAAGGTACTTTCACACACTAGTACAGATCACAGACATGTTATTTGAGCAGAGTGAAGGCAGTGGGGTAGGAAACATTCTCCTTGGCATCACAGCAATATGAAGAGTGATGTTTTCTATTACTCTCCTCTCTGACTCTGCCTTCTCACAATGCTCCTGAAGCTAGTTCTTTGGCAAATAGGTGTGGCCTTACTGTGCTGGTTTTGGTGGGGTAGAGTTAATTTTCATCAGAGTAGCTGGTATGAGATTATATTTTTGATTTGTGCTGAAAACAGTGTTGATAATTTGAGGATGTTTTTGTTATTGCTGAGAAGTGCTTACACAGAGTCAAGGCCTGTTCTGCCCCTCACTCCAGTGAAGAGGCTGAAGGTGCACAAGAGGTTGTGATGGGATGTAGGTGGGACGGCTGACCCCAGCAGATCCAAGGGATATTCCAGACTACATGGCATCATGCTCAGCACATAGAGCTGGGGGAAGAAGCAGGAAAGGGACATGTTGAGAGTGATGGTGTTTGTCTTCCCCAGTTACTACAATGCATGATGGGGATGGATGAACACCTGCCTGCCCATGGGAAATGGTGAATTAATTCCTTGCTTTGTTTTGTTTGACTGCACAGGATCTTTGCTTTACCTATTGTATCTCAACCCATGAGTTTCCTCAGATTTACTCTTCCAATTCTCTCCCCCATCCCACTTGAGGGAGAGAGTGAGTGACTGTGTGGGGATCAGTTGCCAGTTGGGGTTAAACAGTGACAATTACCTTTAAGCAAACACCACTCAATTTGTCAAAGAATAGGTGAAAAAGTAAATTGCCTTCTGCCTACAGTTTTATGCCATCCCCTTCCTGCGTGATTTAATTGTGGGGGCTCCAAAAACTGCAAACAGAATTTTCATGATATTTTGGGAAAGGATGTGTGTGTGTGTGTTTGTGAAGTATGTGGGTGTGCTTGTTTATATGTATGAATATATATATATACGTTTTGCTTATTGTCTCTTAGGTATGTATGTCTGTTCAGAGAGAGACGGCACAATGGGTGGGGATTGCCTTTCATCACCACAGTCCTGCAGTGAGCCATGGCCTTGCCTTCCTCCAGCTGTCTCCCCGCCCATGTGCAAGGCCACCACAGGCTGCTCCTGCTTGCTCACAGGGTACAGATGTTGTAGCAGCCTCAGCTCATTGCATCACTCCTCCATGCACCCTCAGATATTTTGGGCAGCCCAGCACAGCCTGGGTGGCAGATGGAGGCTGCCCATGGATCTCCCCTGCCAGGGAGATGCAGAGTGGGCAGACATGGGATAGACATGGGGCTTTCCTCAGCCCTGTGCTCTCTGCCCTGGGAGCAGGAAGGAGCATTAGCCCACAAGCTAATGTATCACCTCTCATCACCATGGAACCACTCCTCTCACACACAATGGAGACATCAACATCATCCTACCATTGCTGCTTTATTTCCACACCCATTCTGGGTATGAACAAGCAATGCCAGACAAAATTAGCACATCAGTTGTTCTGGGGTTCTCGACGTTTGCAGTCATCAACATGTGCAAAGCAGTGTGTAAAGCACAGTGAGGACATCACCATGACCTCCCCTCGCAGCCCAGTCTGGTCAGTAAGAGCTTTGAACGTGCAAGACCAATGCCAGGAGTCTGGTCTCACAAGCTGAGGAGGCCACCAGGATGTGGCTGGAACATGGGGGCCTCTTTGTTGGGCGCTGTGGAATGCTAGGAGCCTGTTTTGTGCCTACAGCTTTAGTGGAGGCTGCTGTGCTATGGGATGTAGGAGAAAACAAGGAATGGCTGTGGTGCTTGTGGCTGGCCACACCACCAGGCTGACCAGTAGTCTAGCCAGAATGGCTGGCAGTGAGAAAACCTTAGGGTCACTGGATGTAACCAGGGATTTTAGAAACCCCAGGCCATGGCATCCTTGGCAAGGCAGGGAGGACAAAGCTGCATTTCATAGTGATGAGGGCTGGAACAGAATTCAGGGTTGTGGTCAGTGTGGGTTGGAAAGAATAAGTCCATGGTGCCTTCCTGCTGTTCACTGCAGAGGGAATTAATGGTTCTTCCTTGCTGCATCAGACAAGCTCTGCCAGACCTTAAAAAGTTCACACTTTTTTTCTTGATCCAAATATTGGCACATGTGGCGTGAGTTGTGCCATTTCTCAAATCTCAGCAGTGCCTTGTCTGAGCTTTGGATGAGAGTTCAGTTCATTGGATGCTTGCTGCATCAGGTCCCCTAATTACCAAGCCATCTTCCAACAATGTTGGAAGAACTGGGGGAGTGATCCACTAATAAATAATTACAAGAAGGTAATAGGATTAGCCTTGTGCAACCTGAGTTTATGAAATATATTGCATTTTCATTTTACAAGCAATTTTAGATCAGTTTGAGAAGTTTGCTTAATAAACATGATGTTAGAGAAATAGACTTAAATTTGTGTAAGGAAGCTTGCTTGCTCTTAACTTGTATTCTGACTGAGATAAAAGATAAGACAAAATTGACACTTGATCTTTGTCTTTTTAGGAGAGATCCAGAAGAAAATGGTTGTTCTTGGCAGTGTTGGAGAAGTTGGTTAAAAATACTGGCACAAGCAAATAATAGTTATTCCAGTATGGTAAAATACAGTTCAATGTTTCTAGTAACAAAAAACCACAAGTCATGTTTGCCTAATAAGATGCTCTGTTTGGCAGAGCAGTAATTCTGGAAGAGATTAGGACTTACTGATACATAATCAGTTGCAATGAAATTGTAATATGATGGTGAGGCCAATGCTGTTCTTGAATGCAGTCCCCCTCTTGTCACTGAACAAGACCTCCATAAGATTTGTTGCCTTGGCATTTGGCGTGGGTGCAGCTGGAATGTGCTGTCCACTCCTGGACTTCACATTCCAAGAGAGATATTAAAAAAATGAGAGAAATTTCTGCATAAACCAATGCTGTCTGAAGGCCTGAAGAACCTCTTTCAGGAGATCCAAAGTCTACCTATCTTCTTCTCTAAACAGTCTACAAGGCCCTGTATAAGGGTTTTGATGTTACAGGTAAAGATACAATAACTTTCTGCATTTAGAGTTGATACAGAGGTTTAAGCAAGAAATAATATTTTCACCAATGAAGCTGATGTTTGTCACACATTTGCCATCACTGGAGAAGTTTCCAGTCAATGTTTCTTCGAAGGATATCCTCAAATTCAACTGGAACTGAATCAAGGACTAATTTGAGGGAATTAGGTAAAAATTCAAGCAAATTATCTTCATTGTTCTTCCTGCCCTGATGGTTAGACGTAATCACACAACTCAGACCGAGGCAAATCTGAAATTCAAAGTTTTAATTCTGTATGTTTTCATACTGTACAGTGTTCAACATGTTGGTGAAGGTCATGCAGGAGCACAGTTTGCGCTAGTGACTGCAGGGCAGCCACTGGACTCCTCCCCAGTGGGGAGATCCAGTGCTTGTGGTACCTGCTGAGTCACAACTGCTGACTCTGTGAGTCTCCGTGTGTACCTGAGCAACAGAACAGACTTTTATGGTGTATTTAAAACATATCAGATACAAACTATGAAATCCTATTCCTTATTTGTCTTTGTGAACACTAGTGTAACCTCCAGGCATATGTAGTGGAATGGTAGAGGGAATTGTGACTGGTAGATTTGCAGGAAGCCACCTCTGCTGTGGAGCTGGGATGAAGGGTTGCCTGGAACCTCACTGCTGAGGGCTATAAACTGGCATGAGGGTCATCTGCCAACTGCGATTTCTTGATGGAAAACTCACCAGAGACCAAATCTAGCAGGCAGTGACAGTACCTGGGGCTGGCTGGCAAATCTGGCTGTGCGTGCTGAGCTCCTGCTCCAGCACACGGCACCAGTCATCAGTGCAGTCCCCACTGCCAGTAGACAAGGAACACCCACCCTTTTGCTTCATCCCTTGTCAGTGTGGGTTGCATCATCCTCCCTTCTCATTTTGTTATAAACAGTGTGATGCTCTAATCTTTGAAACTTCTCATGTGTCAGGGGTTGCTTTAAGACAAAGCTGCATCATTATCACTTCCTTCAACCTTGGGTTGCCAAATCAGTGTCTGTTGGTACTTGCAGCTTTATACGTAACAATTTGCCTGGCAGACTCTAAACAAGTATTTCTTGAGAAGATTGTGTGCAGTTCTGCACAGCACATGCAGGGTCTGGGTGCATTACTGTGTCCTTCTCATGAGATGATGGAAACTCTAGTACAACTGGAATTTGAAATAATGCTGTGATTGTGTGTGTGTGTGTGTGTGTACAGACACTCTTGTTTGTAGGGAGAGCTGTAGATAAAAGGCATATACATTGCAGACTGCATATAGTATATATTACACGTAAATAATGTTATCATGGAGAAATGTATTTATACAAACATACATATGCATACACACATTTATGTATGTGTGAGTATGAGGAGAGAGTCTACGAGTATGAGGGTACAGCCACTGCACACATGCCTGTCACTTTTCACCTTCAGGCTGATGTGAATCCAGAGCTGCTAAAGGGCACCCAGCTGGTAGCTCAGGCATGAGTGCTTCTCATTCTGCCCAGTTCAAGGCTGTCAGCAATCCTCTGAGCTGCTTGATCCTGTTCTTTCTGTGCACAGCAGCTTAGCCTGGATGGACCCATTTCTGGTGTGATAAGATCCCAAGGTTTCCTGGGACTAAAAACTAACCTTGGGACTACATTTGCACAAGCAGTCCAGACATAGGACCTTTCTTTTCTGCAAGGACTATCTCTGCTAGCACTTCAAGCCCACTTTTTAATTATTCCTTTGAGAAGACTAAGGCTTTGAAGAATTTTAGACTGAAGAGGAAAAAACTAAAAATCTGCCAGTCTATGTGGTTGTGTTTAACTCTATTTTGACTTGGAATGCTAATTTAAAAGCAAGCATCCAAGAGCACAGGGAATTTCTGATTATTCTGTGCTGTTACAAGCAAGAAGATTCAGGAATGAGAACAAACCAGATGTCATCAGTATTGCTTGAAACTCTTCTTTCAAAGGGCACAGACATTAAGAGTCTGGTTCAGTGAGAAATGCTAGCTGCTTCTACAGACTTCTTGCTTCTTTATTCTTTCATTAGGGCTTTATGTTCAAATACAGCAGTATTTCCTTTCCCAGCTCAGACTATTTAATCTTTGTAAATATATACGTTCATCCCATTCTTTGTTTTGGATTTCTATAGCAGGGTGCAATAGTTACTTCTGCAATGCAACTGTATGAAATTCAAGAGTCATTCTTCAAAGGCTTTTATGCAGTGTTTGAAAAAATCCCAACATCTATTACATGTGAACTGCCTCAGAACCTTGTCTTGATTTATTGACTACATGATGGCAATAAAGTTGGTAAAGTTTTATCTGACAAAATAAAAAAAAATCTCTACTCTTTCATCAGATCCCACTTTAAAAGCAGAGTTAAAAATTGTGGTTTGGGGGGCCATCTGATGCTTTGTTTTGTGTCTTATAGCCGCACTACAAATTATGTTCTCCAATCACTTCTTGACTTGTTTAAAGACAGAAAAACAAGGCATACACAGCTGCCTGTTTAAAAAAGGCACCTGAGATGGTTTTGTAAGTCCTCCTTGACTTGTTTTAAGAGGTTTGTGTAGTACAAGCTATTTTTATCTGTCTCTTGCTGTGTGAGGATGAATACTGCAAGCACAGAGTCTTCTCTGCAAGACCTGTGCCTGCTGCGTAGGTGCACCTGCTGGAGATGTCCTTTTGTCAGGCAGGCATGAGGGAGGCAGAGGTATTTTTAGTATTTCTACATATGTATTTTTCTCTTCTAATCCATGAAGGACAGCATTTTGGGACAAGGACTGTGTCATCTAATGAGTCACAACAGTTGCCTGTAGGAGAGTTTGTTGTTTCCAGCCAGTACATGGCTTGCTATCACTTCTCAGCAGCTCAGACCTTGGCTCTTAGTGAGCCCTTTGCCCCAGTATTTCACCAGAAATGATGCTCACACACACATCCTCCCACTGTCATTTCACAAGACTCTGTTAAAGGTATCACCAAAGTGATGTTTCTGTGATATTCTGCTTCCCCTAAGCTTCTTCCAGCTTGGGGCAGGAGTCACACCACAGCTGCAGCAGGTGGTCACCAGAAGCCCCTTTTTTAGCACTTCTCAGGATGCAGACTGGGTTTTCTTATTTGCACTTCAGTGCTGTTCTCAAGGCTGTGTTCCCAAGCCAGCTCAGGTTGTGGAGAAGGAGCACATCCCTTACAGCTGCCCCATCATCCTTCCCTCTGCAGCCAGGTTGATGCTGAGCTGACAGTGCACGCAAGGTACAGAGGAGGGTCTCCTCCAGATATTTTGATTCAGTCCATGAGATTGCTCCAGAGGATGCTAAATCTCCCTTTTTTTCCCTGTTTCCCTAGTTCTTAGGCTATGTTTTTGTGGGTGGAAAATGATCTTTTATCTCCTCTTCTGCCCTGCAAAGTTGGATTTATTTCCATTTGCTTTTTTGGTGGCCAGGTTGCAATCTGGGGCTTATTAGTTCCCTCTCCTCTCCTCTCCTCATCTTGCACCTGTCTTTGAAAATACTTCATCTGATTTAAGCTATTCTTGAAGACAATGATTTTGTCTGCAAAGAAGATTCTGACTGAGACTTCTGCATAGCTTATATCAGAATGTGATTTAAAAAATTACTGCCTTTCCTTGGCACCAGGTGATGTTTCATGGGACTGAGCTTTTGAATACAGAGCTTGGAAAGATGAAATATAGCACTAACCTTTAAAGCTTCTCCAGAAACTCAAAACATGGCACTGATCAAATGTCAAGAGCAGTGCTCTTAGATATTTTATCTCAGTTATATTAATTGAAAACCCAAGCACTTTGCTACATGTGCTACAATTGATGATGTATCACTGGATTAAATCATTATGTAATGATTATTACTTATGCATTATTCTCCAGTTTTTCCATATGCATAGTTTTGAGTGACATTTATTTGAAAATATAATGAGGGATATGTGCCTGCCTGTAGTATATGGCTTTGGACTCAGCCATTTCAGTGTGCATGAACAGAAAAATAGCAAAATTTGATTAAAAAATATTTTGAAACACTTCCTTTCTGAGAATTAGAAATTAGGGGCCACATTCAGGATCTGCTTCAAGAAGTCCTCAAGACCAGGGTCAGAAACCAGACTCCTTTGCTACTGAGCTATACTGGGCTTTGTAAGGTCAGGGAAGAGATTGTATGACACACTACTACTCCAAGAAAAATTACCTTGATCAGAAGGTGTCTGATTTCCTGAATGTTTGTATCAAGTATGAATACATAATCAAGTTACCAGCCCCTGTATGGTCCTAGACTAGCAGATCATGAGTGTATATGGTGATCTTAAGCCTTAAGGGCTTTAAGAGGCTACTTAAGTGTATTAAGTGAAATAGCCCTGTGTTTGTAGCCTTCTTAGGAGTTTTGCAGGGCCTTTGTTCCAAAACTGGCTTTATGCAAGTGAGCCCTCAAGCTCTCATGGAAATTGGATCTTGAACTGCTTCTGCATGTACACACGTCAATACAACTTTTGCTACTGCTGTAGGTAAAAGCACTGTTCATGCTGGGGGACAGATTTCACCTGGGACAGTGGCAGGGATTGAAAAATGTGTTCATAAACATCTTCAAAGAAACATCAGTTGAAAATGAAGCATTTTCTAAACAGGTTTGCTGTTGAAAAACTATGCAAAACTGTATTTTGTACAACTACAGCATCCAGTGGTCAACCCAGACTGCCATGCACCCATCATGATGTAATTGCCACCCTCCTCTTTTGGTCTCAAAATTGGAATTTGTAGGCTCAAACAGCTTCATCCAGCAGCTCAAATTACAAGTAGCATTGACTGTACCCTTTCTGCAGCATTGAAGCTCTGGGTGATCTCCTTAGGAGCGAAAGGATGGAAGGGCTTTGTCAGAAGTGAGCTAGGTTTACCCTAATCGTAAAAGATTTCCCAAGAAAGCTTACAAAATCAACGGAATTTCAGTGAGTGTGCTTTTATGGACATCCTGATAGTCCTTTAAAAGTCATCAGTTCAATACCAGCAATTGTCTGTAAATAACTTGATGGTAAAATTGCTACAGCACAGCTTTCAAGGAAGGTATCTAGCCAACAGGTCAGCAGAGGAAAGGCAATTTGGAAAGTGTTCCTTACTGCCTTGACATCAACAAAAAATTCATGTATTCAACCTACAACAACACCAGCTTCTCTCAGAAGTGCTGCTTGTCACAGGAGCACAGAGACAAAGAAACTAAATATCCTTATTACATAGAAGAAACAGAGCAGGCAGCAGTGTGTGTGTCTCTATATACACGTGTGTGCATGTGAATACATTGCACGGATACAAAAGTGTACAATTCATATGTAAATATGACAGACTTGGAAACACTGGAATCCAGCAAACACTCCAGTAGAGCCTCACCACGTGCCATTCCTGCATGTGGTAATCTTTATATGTCACCTAGGTTGTTTACCCAACTGCTGTTAGAATAAGTTATCCAGCCTGTTTGCTCAGTTCCTGAGACTAGGACTGAAATCCTGCTCTACTGCTTTAAAGCAAGAGCTGCCTATGACTCTGCAGTTCCTGAAGCACAACTGGATTTGACAGTAGCAAAAGGCAGTGCTCCTAAAATATTTATGTAAACATTTTGCTTAAAAACATTTGAGGTCGGTCAGACTTCTAAAAATAAAAACAAAACAAAATCCCAAAGGAAGTGTGGTTTTCTGTTGTCCTTCATGACTGTGTTTTTTCCCCTTTCTAACTATGAAAGAAATACTAAGAAATATTTGCAAACCCCATGCTTAAAACACTTCTGTAGTCCCCAAGATTCTGTTTCCATTTGCATGATTTGATCTGATTACAGTGTGTTCTTGAAAAACCATTCTTGAGATTCATCTTGATCAGTTATAGCTACTCCTGTGTTTTATGTTGGTCAAATCCTCTTCAGAATGCAATGTACACACCCCTTTCAAATTAATTTTACAGTAGGTTTGGGGAAAGTTTATGTGAGGCAATCTTCCCTGCAACTTTCTCTTCACCATATGAACAGGCCATATTTCTCATGCTGGTTAAACCAACTGATGGAGATGAGCTTGTAACACATAAACTGTGATAGCCGGTATTCAGTTTCCTGGTGGAAACATTTCTTATGAAAAACTGGAAACGCTTTGGCAGACTTTTGGGAAGAGGATGGAGAGAGGATGGAAGTGAACAGAAGGCAAAAAGAGAGGGATTTTTTTTTAATAGTGCTGTTAAATATATGTATCCAGTTTTACTTAATCATGTTGTTTTTTATTGTCCTCAACTGGGATTTCTCTCTAACAGATTATGGAGATTCAAAATATATCTGTTGGTCTGCAGTGACTGTAGGGATACCCACTATGTGTCAGTCTCATACCAGATGTTGATGAAACATTCTGCTCTACAGAACAGATACCAACTGGTGTTGGCTCACTTTTTACGTCTCTTAAATCCAGATGTAGAGTGAAGGCTCTTGATCACCAAACACAGGTTGTTTTACTCTGGTTGCTGCAAAAACAGCTTTGTGTCCTCTCACAGCAGATGTGCTGATAACACACGGTAAGCACCAATGAGATGACAGACAGGGAAACAATATGAAATAAAGGTGATTTTCCACATACACCCAGTAAAATAGCTCAGAAGCGGTCAGGAATGAATTTCAGTTTCTGTTTTTCACCTGACAGGAAAAGGGCTGACTTCCATAATACATTAATGCTTCACATTCCCAAGGACAGTGAGCCTGAGAGCTGTCAAAATTTACTGTTTTTACTGTTGACTATAGGCATAAACAGTAACCCAGAAGCAGCTGACACACTTCAAAGCCACACTGTTTATGTGGCAGTAATGCACCTTGTACCCATATCCAAGACCTTCCCATGAAACACTAAGTTGAGAGCATACACTCCCATTCAGGAGATCTGCACCAGCAATTCCCTTAAAGTGATCCACTGACTTGGGAAGCCACGAGAGCAGAAACTGAACAGAAACATGATGTTTCCTGTGGACAGAAGTCAGGAGAAAACCATTATGAAAGCTGCAGGTTGTGGAGCCCATTGCTGTTCTCCCATGTGTCTCTTCAGTGACCCGTCTGCAATGAGCACTGGACAGAGCTTTCAAAGCATAGGAAAATAAAATGATAAAAGCTGAACCTCTTTATGCAAAACCAACTTTTTACAAGGAGTTCTCCTGATGGAAGAAATATCTCATATGCCAACCTTCAAATTTCTGCTCCGTGTCTTGTCAGCTGTAAAGTTATTCTAAAACACATTTTAACAATTATTTTATAACAGCAACAATACAACTCTTTTTTATCCTTCATCCCATCTTGCTAGGCAGCACACTTTTTCTGACTCAAACTGACCTCGAGGCAGGGTTTCTATTATTGAAACTCCTCAGCTCCTTGTGGTTCTATTTGCTGTATTTTACCAACCCATAACAGGTTCTTTTCCTCTCAGACTCTTATCCCATATTGCTCTTCATTATTGTTTCAATAAATACTTTTCCACAACATATGTGGAGATCCAGGAAGTTGCTACTATCCTCCACTGATCTTGTAAAGGAATGTCATGACCAGGGAGCCAAAGGCAGAGCAGTGAAACACTCCAGCTCCTCCATCTTCTATCTACCAAGGAGCAGACTTGGTTTCCAGTGGGACCATCCCTCATCCTGTACATGTCACAAAACTTCAGATAGTTTCAGGTACCCCTATACCAGTGTGCCAAACTTTCTTCCAAGAATGAGGTAGACAATCCAAGAGCATCAATCAGATATGATCACATTACAGAAGTTTATTAGTGACGCCACACACAGTCAGAAATAACTCTGGGCCTTTGCAAACGTCGTCTGCAGGCAGAGCAGTCCCCAGCAGAGAATGGTACTGGGATGAGACTGTGGGTTATGCCACAACCTCTTTCCACTCAAGTCTCTGTGACTAAGGGGCCCCTGCTGCCCCCACTCCAGGACAGGAGTTCCACAGTGCCAGAGCAGTAACTCTCTGAATCACCAGAACAAGCACTCAAGGGTACCTCAGAGTACTCTCTGATTTTGAGCTGAGGCAAGGAGAATAGCTTCATACATTGACAGGATGAAAAAAAAAAAAAAAAGTCTTTATGCTTTTAGCCAAACTCTCTTTCAGCTGTTGAGATAAGATGGACTAAATCCAGAGGAGCAGTGGGTTTTCTTTTATTAGTGATAACATCTAATCTGCTGTTAGAAACATCAGGAGGATTTAATAGGCTTAACAGTGGCTCCTAAATTCCTCAGGAGGCCTGTGAATTTGGAGTTCAGATCTATGAGCTAGGAAGTGCTTGGCACCTTATCAGCAGTGAGCTCAGCAGCCTTTGGAGAATGAAAATCACCTTTTTGTTGAACTTCCCCTGGTAGCTTGCCAACCTTCTTGTTACTCACTAAGTCAACTGTCTCTAGAAAATATGGTCTCTGGTCTAAGCCACAGGACTCAAAACACAGCTTAATAAGTAAGCAGCAAGGCGAGGGGAATTATGTCATATCCTAACATCTCCTCAGCAGGCAGAGGCAGTTCAGCTCCTTGACTGCACAATATCCTAACTACTCACTGGGGTTTGCTCAGTTGTGGCATCACCTTGTAGGCACAGAGTCTTCCCTCACCATGAAGTTGTCTGACCTCTTTCCTTATGGAAAGCACTGGGCAGGCAGGTACACAAAATGGTGGTATGGGGGAATGGACTGTGAAGAGAAAGTCAAATAATATGAATAGGCAGGTGAGCAGCCGGCAAACAATTCCAGAGCTGTGGAATTTCCTTAGCAGACTTCTCCAAATGGTTAAAGTATTCCCCCAAAGACAGCCTCATCATGACCCTGATGGTTCTGCTGACATGGCTGAAGTTTGCTTAAGCTGCTCTTCTGATAAGATCACTTTAATAAACACAAATAGTCCATGTGTACAGGTACAATTACTACCATTTAAAGAGACACAGAATAAAATGGTCTGGCACCAGTTACTAGGAACACTGAGTTATAATTGCAGCTATCATTAGTTTCCCTCCTACCCTTCAAAAAAATCCCAAACTTAAATTTATTCTACTGGCATTCAAGCTTGTAACTGGAGAAGCTGTATCACAATCAGAGCTGCCAAGGCCATGGTCAAGGCCCAGACAGAAACTGCCATGAATTACACCACAAGGGATTGGAGAAAAAACAAATACAAGGGCAAAGGAAGGGATGTTCCCAAACATTTTGATTGCTCTGAAACATTAAATATTTTGCAGTCACCTTGACCAATTGTGCAGTCCTCTCCATTAAACATTCATCATTTGCTATCCCATCAATCACAGCAAGTGAATCAGTAAATAGCTGTGATGAATGTAAGATTTAATTCTGAAAGCACTGATAATCTTTTTCAAACAAAACTCTGACTAGCTCTAAAGGAAACACTCCAAGAAACAGTCCTCATTCATAGATCCAAGCAAAATGTGTGCAAGAAACCAGGACTTGGCTGTTTCTCCCATGCTAGGAATTTTGGGTGATTTGAGATGCTTCACTCTTAATTTCAAGTAGCAATGTGAGTTTGCTTGTTCTGCAGCAAAGAGTGTATTGGTGGTGTCATTTCCTTTAAATAGCCCTTTTGGCTGAAATGCAGTTCGTGTTCCCTTCAGCATGACAAATAACACACTTCATCTCCCCTTGGAGCCTGGAAAATCTGAGGTGAGATTGGCACTGCAATATAAAGAGAGATACTCTCAAAAGGGAGGCGAAATCATTTGAACCAAGTGGAAATAATCACTGGCACTCCTAGCAACCGACAGTCCTCGGATTTCAAGCTGTATTTCAATGTAAAACAACTTTTCCTCATCACATCCATACAGCATCTAGCACAATTGCATCCTGGCACTGCAATAGAACAAACATTGAGCTTATAAAAAAATACACAATCCATCACATGTGCTCTTGCATGAGTTATCCATGCCCGCAGCATAATTTAAATACAAGTGTGGGTCTGTGTATGACTTCAGCTTCAGTCATTAAAAAAATAATGCTGTGTCCAGAAGAAAACTTTTCTCAACTAATCCTGCATTTCAGAGTCAGACAAGTTGGGGGTTCTTTTTAAAAGATAAAACAGGCAGGTGGTCTGCCATTTGCTGTGGGTTCATAAAAGGAGTATTACACACATAGCAAAGGAGAAATGGATGGCTCTGGCAGATGGCATCATGCTCAGGGTTAGCCAAATCCCCTCTCAGGCACTGGAGCCCAGATGGCCAAGCAGAAACACTTTCTGCCACAAACCCTTTGCATGCCTTTGAGACATCTCTGTGCTAGGAGGGGAAATATGTCAATTAACAATCTTGCTGTGATAAAACAAAATTTGATGTATCTTGGGAAGTATGTTCATTCATAGCCCCCCCTTGGCCCCAAGGCTTTCCTTCCCTCATCTGAGCCTCTGGCTGGAGTGCTAATCACAGCTTCTGCACATTCTGAAAGGTGGTTGCCACTAATTTGGAAGCTGGGTTTGCAAAATGAGGCAAAAAAACCCTCTTGGCAGGCTTCTGTCCATGTACCTCTAAAATCAGTAGGGTCTCTCTGAGAGGCTGGGAGAGCAAGGACTGGATGCATGCAACTGCTAAAGGAGCCCAGCAAGGGTGACTGACACTGGTGGAAGTGCTTTGCAAAATGCTCAACACTTCCCATTTGTTTTGACACTGCTCTTTAGTTTATGCGATTTCAAAAAATCTGCTTTGCTCAAACCCACTGGAGGTCTGCAGCACATGGTTACACAATGGATTTCCACCACTTCTCTCACAAATGACACCACAGGGCATCCCAAGAGTCGAGACCTTGTAGCTGATTCCTGCCTGCTCCTTTTCACGCTCAGCCTAAGTTGTCAAACACTTGAAAACACTCTGGGAAATCCCAGCTGGGGGCCATTGCAGAGGCACTGTGACCTTCCAATTCTGTGTATCCTCTTCCAGGGCACTGTTGTCATGCCATGGCCCACACACTGACCACGATCAGCCCAACAGTGAAATAAGGCTTGGGTAGGTTCTAGTGAAGGCTACAGATCCCACTCTAGCCAAGGTATCCCCAGGCTGCCCCTGCCTGGCACATTCGGTAAACGGTCAACAGATACAGAGGCAATGCATAGGGACTAGATGAGGGGAGGAGGAAGATGAGGAGGAGTCAAAAATGGGAGAAAGCAGTGGGGCAGGACAGGGAGGGGAGAAGTAGGGCTTGACTCAGAGATAAGGAGTGGAAGCATCATATAGTTTTGTTGGGGAATGAATTAGTAATTACCTTTGATCTACCCTTCCCTTTTGCCTTTCCTGAAACCTGACACTACCTTATAACATCCTGACCTGCTCCAGACTCCTTTACAGACACCTTCAATACCTTGCACAGGCTTTCTGGTCCCTTGCACAGGCTTTCTTTTTCTCCTTCCTCCCTCCCAACCACTGGAGTCCGTGGCTGCTCCCTTGGTGCCTGCTCTCCCCCAGCTGAAGAGGCATGTCTGTGCAATCCCTGGAGCCGTGATACTGCCACCATCATGCCCACATGTTCTCTTATGATTGCCTAAATTCCTGTAAAAATCCAGAAGTCCTGTTCAGGACAATTCTGCCTTCATTGTGAAAGCTCTCAGGTTCAGCATATCCTCCCTGGAAAACCATTCCTAATATAAATCATTCTCCCTGTGCACACATACATGGCATGAAACCTCTGCCATCCCTGCTGTGGTTTGGGGGCAGTGATGATGCTCCAAAGCCTGTCAGGCCAGCTGGGCAGCAGGTGGCATGCCACAGCTGGCACAGCTGAGCACAGAGGGGCCGCCCAGCCCATGGTACCCCACCTCCTTTCAAACCAGAGCAGCTTCTCCATGCAACACCTGGGGCTTTAGTCTAAAGCCCAGAGCAAAACAAAGCCAGAACTGAGGCCTGAGCACCAGCTCCCAGTCAGCAACTAAATCATCAGGAGAAGCCCTGGCATGAGTGAGGTCTGGGCAGCCTCTATTGTGTCCAGCCAAAGCAGGAACCTGGGTTCTTGTTGGCTGTTTGGATGCAGCCTCTGATTGGGCAAGTGGAGAGTTTGGCTGTATGGACAACCTGAACTGTGCCAGGAGGGCTCCAGGCCAGAGAACAGGGATTTGTTTACTAGTATAAATGCAGCCTCAGCATCAGGTAAGTGTTAAGTATCGTCAACAAACTCTCAGAAACAAGAAACACACAATAGTATCTTCAGTAAAGTGCAGTGGATATGGTATGACTTTATTTTTTGCAACTTTATTGCAGGACTGAGTCAAGGTAGTCTAAATGCTCTCCCAAAAACTCAACAAGTAATGTTCCATTCTCAGGTTTTACATTCAGGATTTCATTGCTTTGGGATAAGCACCTTCATTCCCAGAGAAGAGAATCCTGTATATTTGCAAGGCAGTGATTTTCCTCACATCATCTGTCAAACTACTGCTGCTGCTCTTTCTTCTGCAATCTCTGCCTCTGCACCTTTCCCCATCTATCACACAATCCCGGATCCAACTGGCAGATCGTAACAGACTGAATGTCAGACATGTCGTGATTATATCTAACTTTAGACTTTAGATCACTGAAACAGTAGAATGCTGAATGAGAAGTTTGTCTTTGAGAAGTTTGTCTTTGAGAAGGTGTACTTAAAAAGGGCATCTCTTGGGACATGAAGTAAAGCCAACTGGATCCCTGCTGATGTGCTGAGCTTGGTATGGGGGGATTTATTGAGTATCAGGAGGGACTCAGAAACTCCATGCAGCTAAAACCAGTGTCTGTGCTTGAAACTGATCCCTGACAAGGAACTGGGATTACATTAAGATTAAATCAATATATTTTCCTGTATCACATGGAGACAAGTATTTATTCTCACTTAGAAGTTGTCTGTCTACAGTGCAGGAAAAAAATCTAAAATTGGACTACAGGTGGGAAAATCCCTCTTTGCATTATATTTGTTGTGTAATAATAATTATGTCTTACTCTTTTTGAACACAGCTCACTGTGTCTGAGCAAAGTTGCACACTAAACAACATCCTTTTACTCTCCAGATTCCTCCTCCATTCCCAGTTGGAACATGCATCATCCTCACCATTTCATCTTTGCTTGTTGAAGAATACCAGGAATGACAATGGGGGAAAGCCTGCGCTGGCTGGGAGCTCTGTGAGCACATGGCCCACGCAGCCAGGGCAGGCTCTGGCCAGCCAAAAGCACATGCGGAGATGGCAGCTCACATCCCTCTGTTTCATAGCTGGTGGCAGAAGCAGAATCAGCCTGCAGACGGATTCTGGGAGAGTCAGGGAACAAGCTTGGAGCTTGCTTTTGTGCAAGGACATGTCTTAAGAAGAGGCGCCCCATTTCATGTTCGACCTACCTAAGTGAGCAGGTGGAGCACAAACCTCAACAGGGTATTGAGAAACCAAGAGTTGTAAAGGAAAAGTATTATGTGTCTCTGGCTTGATGAATAAAATAATATTTCATTTATTCCTATCTTTGGTACTCAAGGCTCAAAATTTGTGTGTAACCCTTACGGACTCTTAACCTTGACTGTGATTTCCCAGGGCTCCAGGAGAGGAGACAGTACTGCTCCTGGTCAGTCTAACCAGCAGCCACACCATTGAATTCATGTGGTGCCCAGCTGCTTCCACAATCCTGACTCCTGTCAGGGTGGGTCAGCCCATGCTGAGCTCATGGCTGCCCATTCCCACTGACCACAAGCCCACATCTCAACACAACCCTGCGACCACAGTTTCTGTATCACTGCAGCATGGGCTGGCTCTGACTGCTGTTTACTGGTAAGCAGGAAGAAGGGAGAGGGTGTTACTATATTTGAAAAACAAGAAATTGGTTTCTTCCATGACATTTCATTGTTCCTGCTCCTGATTTAGTTTCAGAGGCTTGTCACCTCTCAGCAGGCATGGCTGTGTGACAGAAACAAAGCCTCTTTGGTTGCTGTGGGTCCCTGGGCCCATCTGGGACCCATCTCTCACTGGACTGTCTCTAATGCTTTTTCCTGCTGTAAGCTTTGAGGTGGTTCTATTTCATCCCGCTTCCTCAGGGAGTTTTCCTGCATAAAAATGCTGTGGCTCTTTCCCTGACAGGTCCTTAAGACAAGTTATAACTATTTTTCATACAGATGCAAAGAGGCTGGCAGCATTATGTTCCAATGGAGCCATTTGTCACTGGAGGTTAGCAAGGCCGAACATAATTTAATAGAGTGACAAAATTCCTGTTCTGTTTTTGCTGGAACACCAAAGCTGTGGGTGAGAACATTTCAGGCCTGAGATCCAGACCATGTCACTCCTAAGTAATGGTGGGCACAACTCTGGAGGCATTGCTGGAAGGGAAGACTGATATATGGTGCTAACCTGACAATTCTGGGGGTAGCTGTCATTTTCTGAAACTTTTGCATTTTTTTTTTATTTTATGCTGATCAGGAAAGCTCTGAGCTGAGAGCAGATGGTACTGATTTGCTCAGGGTTATTGCTGGTCAAAGCTAAACAGTGCTGCACTCCTTTCTCACAGACAGCGATCAAACTGGAAATGGATATCATTTATCCATTGGTATTTCATTGGAGTTCAGTTGGGAGTGAAGCCACACTCAGGTGGGCACTATTCACTTACACACAGAGGGAGCTATGTTTTTTTGTTCCTAGAAACCCAAACCTGAAGTGAAAACCCCAGATGCCCTGACCTCAGGCTATTACCAAATACTTCTCTTACTATTTCAAAACCCTTTTCTCACCAATACAGTTTCCTCTTTCTCCCTCCCAAACTTGAGGAGACTAGATAAGGTATTGCAACAGCTGCTGACCCACTGGCTAGCAGGACACCCCTTCAAGGCACCTCTGAGCTGCTGCAGCTCTACTGTTGGGGTTACTGGGAGTGGTTGTGCTTCTCCTTTCTGTATCAAAACATGCCCTGTGACATTATCATCCAATTCAGCTCTCCTGCACCAATTTGAGAGCTGTTTATTTGGTAAAACATAGGCTAAACTTGCTGTGGACTCTGTCATGGAGATGCATTCCTTGGGGAGTCTTTTCTTCCTTATCAAGGGAAAAGGAGATTGCACAAGGTAGTGTTGGTAACAGAAACATTTCCCTGAAGCAATTATTGACAAATCCACTGTCTTTCTCAGAGTGTGTATTAAAACTACTGATTCTGAACACTGTGGTCTAGCAGAGCTTTGAGGATCTCAGCAGCTGAGCCCCCCATGTAGCAGCTCTGGGGCAGGCCTGCACAATTTTTGAGGATGGGACAAAACAGCACTTTGGAAAGACAAAGTGTCTCTAGGAACATGGAGAGAAGAAGAAACAGTGCCCACTTACCTTTGCAAAATAAACCAATAGATTGTGATGTCCAGAGGCTTTGTAAGGCTGCCTTGCTTCCCCTTTTAGCCTTGGCTGATTGACAAATATACCTGTTTTGCTCCAGTGCATAAAATCATGCAAGCAGTGCAATCTACTAATACTTAGATGAAGAAAAGCCTAAAGTTAATGTAATAGTTGCCATATTAATTTACACCTAATTACAACTGATTAAAAGGCTGTCTTGCTACAAATGTGACAGAGGCTAGTGATTCCCTTAAAATAATAGAACTGAGTTCTATTATTAGAGGTTTGGTTAAATAAAAACTTAACAGCAAACACTGATTTATTATTAGGACAACATATACAATTTTTCAGGGGAAGTTGTATGATCCAGAATGAATTGGAAATGTGTTCAATTTGAATAAATTCTTTCAGTTAGTAATAAATTTTCAGTTAGCAATCCAAGAACTGGATTTCCAAATTCTACAACCAGGACAATATCTTGAAGTGGCAGCAGCTGTCAGACTAAGTTCTAAGTAGAAACTCAAGTCTACCCCATAGTTACAAGTGTGGCAAATGTGGGTATCAGGGCTGTGCCCCTGTGCCCACCCTGTGCCCTGAATTCATGAATTCCCTGGCTGGTCCAGGAACATCCTAGCTTGTCATCAGCACAGATGAGATAGTAAAGCTGGTTTGAGAAAACAAATTGCCTTGAAAGCAGGTCTCAACTCCTCAACACATCCATAATTACATAATTGACACACAGGACTTCTCCAGATGCGAATTTTTGACAGTTCTACATATTTCCCCAGGTAGCTTCTGCTGTAGCTCCTCTCCTCTGTATATCTAAATGTGTATGTGATGATTAACATTGTGGGTGGACTGTCCCTGGCATTCTCCTGTGGTTCTGCTGTTTTGGCGGCTGTGGAAGGGATCAAGTTGTACATAGATATGACATTTGCAAGTAGTCAATACAAACTGTTCCTGCAGATGCAAAAAAATACTCATGTAGGACAGTGTTTTGTACACAGTTAAGGTATTTAAACCAGTTTAGTATTTAGTTGTCACAGACAAAACACTCCAGAATTGGGAAATTTCACTTAATTTACTGCCAGACCACACAAGCTTCTGATCCCTGATTTAGATATCAAGAGAAAAAGGAACACAAACAGCTAGACGCTTAACATGAAACTCCATCATCTCTCCTTCTCAACTTCCTTTATTTTTATTGCAGTCACAATTGTTCCATCAAAACTCACTGGCAATGGCATGGGTGGTGTGAGAAAGTGGAAGGAGAACATGTGATAGCTTTTTGCTGCCCACGTAGCTGTTTCTGCTGCACTGCTCTCCGTGATTCCTGACACTCTGAGCAATGGTTTCCACCACACTGCACACCATGCTGCACACTTCACTGCTCTCCTCACACGTGTCCCCGCTCTGGCACAGCTCACTCATGGGTGTGTTTTTTCACCACATGGTTTCCATGTACTTCAGGGCAGGCTGGAATAATTTTTGGCAGGCAGCAAGGCATGGGCTCACCCCAGAGAGGCCAACACTGCAAACTGGTGATACATGAAGCCTGGTGACACCTGCCCCATGCAGCAATACGCTGACAAGGATGGATGGTCACACAGGAGAGTGGCACAACATGCAGCAAAGCACTTGTACAGCCACTTCAGTGGGGACTCCTGTTGGCACTGGACAGCAAGTTTTACTTTAAACAAACATTCTCACATTGAGTATCTCTGCAACATTGGCCTGCATGAGAAAAGGTTACTTAACTACTTCTATAGCACTTCATCTGAAAGCTCAGCAGCTCAATGTATCCCCAAAAGCATGGACATGAAGGTTAACTGCCTATCAGCAGCAGGCTCACTTCAATTAGAAACTGCAATAACCATCTCAGAAGAAGAGCCAAATATTATCAGAGATTAGTTTCTTCTTTATGCTGACAAATGAAGGGGACCTGAAAAGAGGCTGTGTGTCTGTCCATCTCTCAGAGAGCATTGCAAGGGAGGAAATCTGCCAGCCTTATACCGTTGAGGAGCACTCTTACTTTAGTTGTAAGTCTCAGTCTCAGTCCTGGTGCTGCTATGCATGTGTGTGTGTATGTGTAATAGGGAATCTGCCCAAATTGCAGAATGGATATCAAAGCCCACAGTCACACTGACGTAGCTACCACCCTCTTTAAACAGAAATCTGGGACCACTGAAGCTTACATAAAGTGTCTCAAGCAATTCCTCTGTGTAGTTATACTCTGAGCTGGGGAAAACAGTCTCTTTGTATCATGTAAGAGCTGTCAAGGCCTGCTCCAGCTGTGTCCATTTGGGGAAAGGATTAAGAAAGGTTTAAGTGAGTGGGCAGCCAGCAAAGCTGGGACATTTGAGTGGATTCCATCCTTCTTCCTTCTGCTGGCTGACTTAGGAGTTCTCACCCCTGACTGTTTTTCACATCAATGCTGCTGTATATGAAGGTACAATGATTGCTATAATTAAATCACTTCATTGATCTAAATAATTTCTGACAGTTTTTTTCGTACTTATCTAAATTTATAAAGAATGATGTCAACTCTGGTGGCAGTTATAAAGCCCTCAAATACCCTCAGATACTGCAGTCCAGAATAAGTGTACTGTGAAATTGAAACCTTTTTTTCAGAATATGCTTTTAAATGAAGAAAACCATGGAAGTTTCTCAGAGAATGCTGTTTGCAGTAACCAGGCAGTTAGTTTTAATGCTGATCCCTAATCCTACTTTGAGTAAATCAAAAGTGGAAATAAAATTGTACTATTACACAATTACTAAGTCAGTCAGTTCTGCTGTCAGCAGATATGATGGCCAAAGATCCCCTTAATCACATAGGATGTGATACATCTCTGGATAAAAGAAGAAATATCAGTGTGAAAGTGAAAGATTGGCAAACATGTCACGTAAAACCTAAATTATGTAGTGTTTCAGAGGGTTCGAGTCATAGATACATTCTACTGTAATATTAGAAGCTGCAGACTGTGAAAACGTCATCATTAGCACAAATTGTGCCCCCTTATCAGGCAGAAATAAAATACAGAGGTCAGTTAACCTGCCACATACTGCACTCATTTTTACTGTTATGGCAATAGCAACTCCACCAAATTCCTATATGTAATTTATTTCAGGTACAGATAGGTGTATCAATATATGTTTATTTAAAAAAATCTCTATTTTAAAATGTATTTTACATATATATATAATATATGGATTACACTGCTCCAAATAGATACAAACTTCTACAATCACACTAGATTTTTTAGAGGAACTCACAGATTACTGATGTTTGCCCCAGGGTAATTACTGTCACATCATGTGTGCCTTTTGTCTGGCACATACACTACATTGAGGTACTGCCTGCCAAATGATGAATGTGTGTTTACTCAAATTCCTTTAAACATGCTCAACTTTTAAGCATCCCTCTCAGACACCAGATGAAAGCAGCATTCAGACATTTAACAACTAAGTTCTGCTGCACAACTTGTCCCAAGGCCAGGGTAATGGAGATTCCTCAAGAACCTATGAAGGTGATCTCTGACAACACATTCTTGGCTGGCAGGTGTTTCGGCACATAATAAATACCTGGAATATATCCAACTATTTTGGGAGTAATTGTATAAAATCTAAACTGATTCAGAATTCCTGTGCAAATGTTGATAGATAAAAAGGCACAAGATAATTTTAAATACAGACTATCTTCATTCCCTGTACACTCTCTTTCTTTTCTTATTTTCCTTAAACCTTCTTTTGGCTTTAAATTCCCCCATGACATTTTCATTGCACATCATTATTTATGTAAAACCTGGAAACTGAAGGGTTGTTGAATTTCAGTGTATGCCTACAGACTGGGCTGAAGTCCATGTGAGTTACTATATTCCTCTGGAAAGCCTTGGAAGCAGCAAAGGGCAGTATGTTAGTGCAACTTGTGAAGGGCTGCAGCTGTCTGTTTAATTAATCTGAGACTGCATTTTTCCAGAGTGAGTTAAGAAGCTGTGAGCTGTGGACTGCTAGCTGACAAGGCTGCCATACCACAGCTTTGAGGGATCTGAACCCCTGCATTCACAGAGGAAACAAAGCATTTTCATGACTGCATGCAAGAAACATCCTGCTATAAAAGAGCACTTAACATTAGTGCAGATGGAGACCTTATCTCCATCAACCCCCACAAATCTCTAAGAGATTGAGTGTACAAACCTATGTAAATACTTCTCTGTTTAGTACCTGAGGAGTATGAGGAGTCCAGATTGATTGTACTCCTGTTACAAGGCAGGTGCTGAAAAAGGTCTGGTGCAGATTTTACTTATCCTCTATTGAGATGTAGGTTCAGGATGATCAAGGAGCTGCTTCACATGGTCCATTTAGAAAGGCTGAGATTCTAGACCCTGGAGAAGGGTCTAAATGATCCATGGCAGAAGAGCAAAAGATAATGGGCACAAATTGAAATTAAAAAAGATGTACCAGTCTGGATACTGTTAAAAGTTTCTTCACCATGAAGAAATTTCCAACAATCAAGCATTAGAACAGATTGCCCAGAAAAGTTGCGGAGGTTCCATCCTCTGAGAATTTCAAGACCCAATTGGCTACAACCCTGAGGGACGCAATCTGATCCCATAGATAACTCTGAGACCTCCTGAGATCCATTCTAACATGAATTATTCTATATTCACAAAAATTTTGTGGAGTTCTCATGGCAGTTGTAGTTTGTCTCTGTGCCCTGTTCCCAGTGGGCCTGGTGACACAGCATGGATCCTGTGTTTAGGTAGGGACAGGAAGAGTAAGTTCTAATGGCTTTTAGTGGAAGTTATCTGCAGCATACACTGGTCTCATGCTGACTTAACAATTTTCTGTGCATGCTATAACTCATTCATGTGAAGAATTAAGAGGCTCCTGTCTTGCTTTGTTTTACCTATTTCTTCCAGTCTTTCTCCCTTCTTTCCACATACCTTTAGAAAAGTTCTGCTGATGGCTGTTTGGACTCTTGAGAATGCCAGTGTGTCCTGGCAAGGTTAGTGGAAGACAGAGAAGGGACACTATATCCCAGAAAGTTCTGGATAAGGAAAAAGGGGGGGCATACAGAAGACAGTGCTGTACTGTTTTTTCCCATGTACTAAGAAAAAATGCAGTGGCAATAACAGACAATAACAACATGATGCCAAGCACACCAGTGGCAGGAAATGAAAGAGGATGTGTTCAGAGCAAGCTTTCCCTGCAGAACTGCAATCACCATGTACACAATCAACACAATTATTGCAGCGTGGTCTCAACAAGAATAATGGATGTGATGTAGCTGGTTTATGTGCAGGAGTCTTCTCCAGCTGATGTCAAACAAGGGAAACACCTCTTTAACAAATCCAGCACACTCCACTGCCCGTAATTAGTCTACAGCAGGAACAGTGGCTGGACAGCTTTGGAAAATGGTTACAGCGTGTTGCACTCATGCCCCTCCTCCCTTCTCTCAGGGTTGAAGCAACTATACAAGATGAAATAGTCACCAATGTTAGGCTTCTGAATAGCCAAGGACCATGGCATAAGGACTAAGGATGATGGTGGCAGGAAGAAATATGATTCCATTGGATGGACTTCACCTAGAGCACTGTTCTTGACTTTGCATGGGAACACCAAGCCCCAGTCCAAGGTTCCCTCTGCCATGACAGGCCTTACATGAAGGCCTGTGGCATCATGATGAACTCATGATCAAAGCTTTTATCTAAATTATTTTAAGTGAGATTATTTTTGACAAATCCTTAGCCATAGACTTAGTATCCTAAATCTTGAACAAACATGCTGTTAACACGCATCCCCTTCGAGCACTACTGCACTCCTGGCAGCAAAACCTGACCTCCCTCTTCCAGCACAGCCTCACACAAACCATATCAATTCTAAATCCCACATCTTTCTTCTGTAAGAGGATGAAGTCTGGGACATCTGTCTTTGAGAATAAGGAAGAACAAAAAGTAATCCCCTAAACTTAAACTAGATAAAGAACAGGAATAAGGATAGCAAAAAGAACGTCAAAACCCCCCTGAAAGAATCATAGAAAATAGAAGCAAAATGCAGTGCCCATAGCAATGGGCCCTGGAAGCAAAATGCTGAGTGGGAGCTTTGTCTGAGCTATGACACAGGCCAGGGAGAAACACAAAGTGGAGTGATAACAGAATGAGGTACACACAGCAACGAAGGCTCCACAAAAAATGGTAACTCTTCCAGATGACTACATAGACTTGAAAATTCAAGGGCTAAATAAAATTAAAGACTATAAACTGTTCTGAATCCAGAGCCTTGGACAAAGCTGTTGACCAAAAAAATTCCAGAGGACATTTAAATGGTTACAATCTGTACGCCTTGATTTCCTAATTTATTAAATGAAAATAATGTTACCTACTCAATATATTTTATATACTTCATTCCTTCAATGTTCAAAGAGCTTTATGATCTTAGGAGGGTAGGCAGATACAGAATTACAAAACATATTCTTTTTGATTACCATCTTATTGATCAAAATTTCTCATATACTTGAAATTCTGCCTGAATTGAAGTGACTTTTCAAAGCCATATAGCAGTGTTTGACTACATGTGGAAAATAATCTGAAGACCTTCATTCCAATTAAGATGAAGAGATGGGAAATTTATTCAGAATGCTGGATTAATATTCTTTAAAAAAACAAAACAACAGAAGACCAAACCAACAAAACTGTAAGGCTTTGTAAGATAGCAAAACACAATAAAAACCCTTACAGAGCAGAAATTCTTCTCGTCTCTAATCTCTTTGGACTTCTGATCTGGCTACAACAGGAGATATTAAAATGTAAAATCTCAGTTCTAGGAAAAAGAACCTGTGTGAAATACATAAAAAGGTATGTACCAAGGAGTCTATGTAATCAACCTTCATTAAAGAAAAGTATGTTTTCAAAACCTAACTACATTGATGGCTTTAGCAAAATCTTCCAATAATTTTGTGATGTCCCACCCTTAAGAGGAATGGAGCACCCAAGATCTATAAATGCTCATGGTTGATAGGAACAACAGAAGTCAAAAGGTCTGCAAAACTCACAAAGTTTTATTAGTGAATTACACATTTTGCATGGAAATTGCTATGTTAGCCCTGGCCTCTTACATAAATCCACAGCAGTGGGGTTTGTATTAAGGCATAAGATGAAGGGGAAGAGAGAAAGAAAGAGTTGAATTAAAAAGGAGGAGAGAGAAAGAAAATAAAGAAAGGAAGAAAGAGATCACTAGTACTGGCTGCAGTGTTGATGCAGCTGATGGGGTGTCCAGGGTCCTGGGAGAACTCTCTGGGTTTGGGGGGAGGTACCTTTTTATAGATAATTTTCCCCACCCTGAAGACAGATTCTTGCTTTCTATGCAAATTAGTTGTTATGTACAGCCCATTCTTTCAGACCTTTCTGGAAATGGGTCAGAGGATTTGGGGGTCTTGGGTGGTCTTCTTCCCCCCACACTAGTCTATGCCCACTTCTTGGTCTTATTCCTGTACTTGCCCTGGCCTGTGTTGTGCTTATCTCCAGGAAACAGAACAAGGGCATTTGTCCCTCAAAAGTGCTGCACCACCTTCTCATGGCCCCCTTCTCCAGCCACATCCTGTTTTCTCACAGCATGTAATTATTACCAACAAGCCTTGGTTGGCTCCACAGTCATGCAGCTATCAGTGTTTGAGACACCCATTTAGTCCTTTATCTTCTGACCTTCTACTGATTCGTACGTGACAATATAGTGATGTGCACACTTTTCATTTTGTAACACAAGACTTTCTGATAATGACATAAATAATGAGTGATTGATCCTGGTAAAGTAAAAATACAGTCAATTGAATAACAGAATATATTTTTCATCTTGTCCACTGGCTAATCCATAGAAGATAAGATTACACTTCTCCTCCTGATAGTGTTTTTAATACTGAGAGACCCAGTGCTGGTGAGCTTAATCAGATTAAACATGACAGGCTTGGTATTGATTTGATATTCAGTCACAATAATATAACATGTAGCAGTTTTATTCATTATTTGAACATCTGATTTTATCCAATGTTTTAAAAGAATTTTATTAATGTTACAGGCCTTTATTGATATTTGAAGGATTTAATTCTTATGATTTAACTAACCTGACATGGATTGGGAAAAAAAAGGGATTTCAAAGTTTTGCTAATGAAGTCTCTTGCTTCTGCTAAATCAGAGTTCACACCTGATTATCCATTCTACTTAAACCAGAAGAGAATTTCAGCTTAAATTTGCCTGTTTCTGTAATCATTACACCTGTTTTACATTGCAGTAACTACCATGGATTTTGGTGTTTATGTCCATTTTATATCAACGTAACAGACAATGAAACAAGGCCGACGTAATTTGACTCCTCTTAACCTTCACTATTCCCCAGCTTAGTTGTAAATAATCAGCATGTATGAAGTGGGTAAAAGCTTATACTCCAGCATAAAAATTAGGGCATCTTCACTTACATCATTGCCATTGACTGCCAGGCAGTCATGCAGACTGGAGCAGTAGAAGATTAAAGCACTTCAGTTGTGCTGCTTCTGCATTAACTGATAGGTGTTGCTCAGAAAATGCTAAACAAAGTCCAGGTTTTCCCTAGGCACTCATAATTAAGCATATTAAATCTAAGCAGGAATTCACTGTGTTTTTCTAAGTAACTCAGATGAAGACCAGAAATTTCACAGAAGTATTCTATACATTAATAAATCACAGCAGTATTTGCAGAAATATTCACAAGAGTATTGGTACATCTTGCCTCCTCATGACAAATTTACAGATTCAAAAAGTACACAGGAATATCTATGTGGAAGGGGTACAGCATGTGTTGCTTGCACAGACTTGTCCGACCATCATGAGCTCACCTCCTGAACCAGAAGTGTTCTGAATTACTTTCACCTGAAGTCAACAATCAGAGGAACCAGTGACCGCAGAAATCGATTAAAGATATTTACATGGCTTGCAGTGCCCTTCAAGGAGGAAACCTGCAGCTGCAATCTACATTTGCTTATCTGATGGATCTTTCAATCAGCTCACTTAGCGAGTCATCAGTAAGAGTCATGAAGAGATTCTCTCTGTGCACAGTAAAAGCGGAACAAGGGATTCATGTACCACACTCTAGACACCTTGCTTCACTGTTGGCAGAACAATTGGGATCTTCCATAATCTTTGGTTGTGATGGCAGGAACCACCGTTCCCTGGCTTCTCAACATCCTGCATTATCTGAGCAAGGGTTTGGGGAATTTTCTGACTTAACCAGTAGGAAAGAGAGAGTAGCTAGAAACCACAAATCTCATGAATACATATAGACTTTAAACAGTTTCTTATCAGAAAGAGAAGCTAAAATAAAACCTTATCTTGTTTGTTTCCAACTCTTTTTTTAGGCTAGAGCATGCTCAGGCCCCCAGACAACCCCAAAGGTATGGATGACCCAGCTTTATTTAGTGCTCTGACACAGAGTGAGGAGCCCTAAAACCCTGCAACCATTGTCTCCTGTAGTGGTTTGAAAACAAACCAAGTGAGAGGCTCCAAGTCAGGAAAAAAAAAGTTTAATAAGAGAAAAAGAAAACAAGGTAGAATAAAAAATAAATCCAGTAATACAAAAGACCACTGACAGAGTCAGAATACAACCTGATCCGGGTGATGGAAGCAGTCCAGATGAGGTGGTCTTCCTGAAGCAGTGATCCCGTAGACAGGTCTGGTAGCTCCAGTCCTCTGGGAATTCAGTCCTCCTGGGGCTGCTCAAATCCCTGATTATATCCAAGTGAGACTGCCCCTCTCCCTCCCCCTGGGCGGAGCATCTCACAATGGGATGGTGAGTGATGCAGAAGAGTCTTGATGGCCCATTAGCGAGTGATTGCTCCCGGAGGCAGTTATCTATGAGTCATACAGCAAGGCACCTGATGGGCCATTAACAGAAGACAGTCCAAGGGGAGGGGTCTGGGAAACACTGCTTCAGCAAACGGCTCATGAAGGTGGTGATAGAATACTTCTGCAAATTCTATACTACAACCCAGGACATAATCCACCCCTTATTCTATTACCATCTACATCACACCCAAATCAGTACATTCTTACAGAGATATCATATATACATACAGAAGGAAACCTTACACACTGTTCTCACTTAAAATTATGTCTCCCTGTGGTACACAACGGGTTTCCCCATCTTTCTGCATTACCCACCAAGTGTAACCAGGTCCTTGAGCAAAGACAATCCCACGGATGGGTCTGCCTTTGCCTGAGGTGGGATTAATCCAAACAGTCTTTCCTAAAATGCCCTTCATGTGTACCACAGGGACTTTGTCTCCATCCACTGTGTGTAGGGGTTCAGACTGGGCAGGACCACCTCGATTGATAGACCCTCGGGTGTTGACCATCCAGGTGGCTTTGGCTAAATTTATATCCCAATTCTTGAAGGTCCCTCCGCCAAGTGCTTTCAGGGCAGTCTTTAGTAGTCCATTGCACCGTTCAACTTTCCCGGCAGCTGGTGCATGATAAGGGATGTGATATATCCATTCTATACCATGTTCTCTAGCCCAGGTGTTTATAAGGCCATTCTTGAAATGGGTCCCATTGTCCGACTCGATTCTCTCAGGGGTGCCATGTCTCCACAGGACTTGCTTTTCAAGGCCCAAGATGGTGTTTCGGGCAGTGGCATGAGGCACGGGGTAAGTTTCCAGCCATCCAGTGGTGGCTTCCACCATGGTCAGCACGTAGCGCTTTCCTTGACGGGTTTGGGGAAGGGTGATGTAGTCAATTTGCCAGGCTTCCCCATATCTGTACTTCAGCCATCGTCCTCCATACCACAAAGGCTTCACTCGCTTGGCCTGTTTGATTGCAGCGCAGGTCTCACAGTTGTGGATGACCTGTGAGATGCAGTCCATAGTAAGGTCCACCCCTCGGTCACGGGCCCATCGGTATGTTGCATCTCTTCCCTGATGACCAGAGGCATCATGGGCCCAACGAGCTAGGAACAATTCTCCCTTGTGCTGCCAGTCTAGATCCACTTGTGATACTTTCACCTTGGCAGCTTTGTCCACCTGCTCGTTGTTGCGATGCTCCTCATTAGCCCGGCTCTTGGGTACATGCGCGTCCACGTGTCGAACTTTCACGGTCAGCCTCTCTACTCGGGCGGCGATGTCCTGCCAAATGTCAGCGGCCCAGATGGGTTTTCCTCTGCGTTGCCAGTTGGCCTTTTTCCAGCGATCCAGCCATCCCCACAGAGCATTAGCTACCATCCATGAGTCAGTATAGAGATAGAGTCTCGGCCACTTCTCTCGTTCAGCAATATCCAAAGCCAGCTGGACAGCTTTAAGCTCTGCAACCTGACTTGATCCACCTTGTCCCTCGGTAGCCTGTGCAACTCGTCGTGTGGGGCTCCACACTGCAGCTTTCCATTTCCGGTTAGCACCTACAATTCGGCAGGAGCCATCAGTGAAGAGAGCATATCGTCTTTCAGTCTCCGGTAGCTCATTGTATGGTGGGGCTTCCTCGGCACGTGTTACTTGCTTTTCCTCTTCTTCAGATGATAATCCAAAAGTCTCACCTTCTGGCCAGTTTGTTATAATTTCCAGAATCCCAGGGCGATTTGGGTTTCCAATACGGGCGCGCTGTGTAATGAGGGCCATCCATTTGCTCCAAGTGGTGTCAGTGGCGTGATGCGTGGAAGGAACCTTTCCCTTGAACATCCACCCCAGCACGGGTAGTCGGGGTGCCAAGAGCAGCTGTGTTTCAGTGCCAATCACTTCTGAGGCGGCTTGAACTCCTTCATAGGCAGCCAAGATCTCCTTCTCTGTGGGGGTGTAATTGGCTTCAGAGCCTCTGTAACTTCGGCTCCAGAATCCCAATGGTCGGCCTCGAGTCTCCCCAGGCACTTTCTGCCAAAGGCTCCAGGACAAACCATTGTTCCCAGCTGCGGAGTAAAGCACATTCCTCACATCTGGTCCCGTCCTTACTGGGCCAAGGGCTACTGCGTGAGCAATCTCTTGCTTGATCTGAACAAAGGCTTGCTGCTGTTCAGGGCCCCAGTGGAAATCGTTCTTCTTACGGGTAACCAGGTAAAGAGGGCTCACGATCTGACTGTACTCAGGAATGTGCATCCTCCAAAAACCTATGGCACCTAGGAAAGCTTGTGTTTCCTTCTTGTTGGTAGGTGGAGACATGGCAGTGATCTTGTTGATTATTTCTGTGGGAATTTGGCGACGTCCATCTTGCCACTTGACCCCCAGGAACTGGATTTCTTGAGCCGGTCCCTTCACCTTACTTCGTTTAATGGCAAAACCAGCTTTTAGCAGAATTTGGATAATCTTTTCTCCTTTCTTGAAAACCTCCCCTGGGGTGTCTCCCCATACAATGATGTCATCGATGTACTGCAGATGTTCCGGAGCCTCGCCCTTCTCCAGTGCAGCCTGGATTAGTCCATGGCAGATGGTGGGGCTGTGTTTCCACCCCTGGGGCAGCCGGTTCCAGGTGTACTGCACGCCCCTCCAGGTGAAAGCGAACTGGGGCCTGCACTCTGCTGCCAAAGGAATGGAGAAGAAGGCATTGGCAATATCGATGGTCGCATACCACTTTGCTGCCTTGGACTCCAGCTCGTACTGAAGCTCCAACATGTCTGGCACGGCAGCGCTCAGTGGTGGCGTGACTTCATTCAGACCACGGTAATCCACTGTCAGCCTCCATTCTCCACTGGACTTACGCACTGGCCATATAGGGCTGTTGAAAGGTGAATGAGCTTTACTGACCACCCCTTGGCTCTCCAGTTTACGAATCATCTCATGTATGGGAGTCACTGAGTCTCTGTCAGTGCGGTATTGCCGACGGTGAACTGGTGCTGTGGCAATTGGGACCTGTTGTTCTTCCACTCTCAGCAATCCCACCACAGAGGGGTCATCTGAAAGACCAGGCAAAGTATTCAACTGTCTGATATCTTCTTTCTCCACTGCAGCTATCCCAAAAGCCCAACGATATCCTTTTGGGTCTTTGAAATATCCATTCCTGAGATAGTCTATGCCAAGGATGCATGGGGCCTTTGGGCCAGTCGCGATGGGGTGTTTTTGCCACCCTTTTCCAGTTAAACTCACTTCTGCCTCTAACATAGTCAGTTGCTGGGATCCTCCTGTCACCCCAGAAATAGAAATGGGTTCTGCTCCCATATACCCCGATGGCATCATGGTACATTGGGAGCCAGTGTCAACCAATGCCGTATATTTTTGTGGGTCAGATGTGCCAGGCCATCGGATCCACACAGTCCAGTAGATCCGATTGTCCCTTTCCTCTCCCTGGCTAGAGGCAGGGCCCCCCTATTCCTGGTCATGGCATACATTATTCTCTTCCTGTAAATATGTTCCTGAGGTCCCTTCAAGGGGATCAGTCATATCATCATTCCTGTACTGTCTGGAGTTCTGTGCACGAGAGACTGGAGCAGCATTGATTCTAGATGGGCTTCTTGTGGTAGGTGTTCCTCTTTTCAGCTCACGTACCCGGGCTGCTAAGGCGGAGGTGGGTTTTCCATCCCACTTTGTCATGTCCTCTCCGTGCTCTCGAAGGAAAGACCAGAGGTTACCTCGTGGTGTGTATCCTCTCTCCCTGGCTGGGGGGCGCCTACTCCTAATGGCAGAGACTCTCGTCGGTTCTGGTGAGATATGGTAAATTTCTTCCTTAAGTTCTTTTTTCAGTTTCTGATGGCCTTCTTCAATCAAGCTCCGGACTTGCTCAGCCAGTTTTGTTTCCACAGATGAGACATGGGTACGAACTGGGGCGTTGACAGTGTCCTCGTAAATTCTTAGTTTGTTAGCCAGGACACCCACCCTGTCCTCACCTTCCCTCCATTGCAGTGTTGCCAGGTAACGTGAGTACATCTCTGGTCCAAGCCGTGCAAATCTCAACCACATCCGTGATGTGCACCGGACACCATCTGGGCTTTTAGGAAATCTCTCATCTTCTGAAAAAACAATCTCCAGCACAGCCAATTCCCTCAGGCATCGGATACCTTGTTCTATTGTGCTCCATTTTCCTTGGTGCACTTGGAGGTCTTCTTTACAAAGGTATCGGTCCTTTACACTTGTTAGCAGTCGCTGCCAGAGGCTGAGAGGTTCTTGGGTTTTCCCGATCCCCTGATCAATGACCACATCCCGGGAAAGTGATCCTAGTTGCCTGGCCTCAATTCCATCCAGAATGGTGTCATTGGCTGCAGCATCCCAGATGCGAAGCAGCCAGGTCAGGATGGACTCGTTGGTCTGGCGAGTGAACTCCCTTCGCAGGTCACGCAGTTCACCCAGAGATAGAGAGCGAGTGATGATCTCTGTCTCTGTCTCTTCTGCTGGGTGCGCAGGTCCTGCTGCATCCTCGTCAGTCACTATGCGGACTGATTTGCTCTTTGATTTCTTCTTCTGAACGGTGGCAACTGCTACTGGTTTAGGCTGATCCTGTTCGGTGACAGTTTGCGTGGAGATGTTGACGGCACCTTTGGTTCCTTTCTCCTCTGTGACAGTCTGAACAGATGTGGACACTGTTGCCTCATTTTTGTCTTCTTTCTCCTCTGTGATGGTCTGTGTAGATGAGGACAGTGTTGCCTTGCCTTTGGTTCCCTTCTCCTTTGTGACAGTCTGTGTAGACACTGATGCTGTTGCTTTGCTTCTTTTTCCGTCTTCCTTAAGAACCTGCTGCACCACACCATGTAGTGTTTTGATTCTAAGCATGGTGCGGGCCGTGCAGAGAAGACAAAGCAGGACTAACAACAATCCCATGCTGTCCTTGGCATCCAGAGGGTACTCAATATTTTCAAAAACTGCTGTGCCATTCCTGAAAAACTGGAAAAATTCATTCTTTACCCCTCCCCACAGGGGCTGGGTAAGACTGTTGACACCCCAGATGTAGCATCCTAGACCAGAACAAGAATACAGGACTGGGTATATATTCCGAATGATGTTCATTGCCTCAGAGTTTATCAAGCAATGGACAAAATAGATCACTAAAGCAATTTTAGCACCATACCCTGGTCTACGCAGGAGCATTAAGACCGGCAGATAGTGCGCCATGTGCGGAAAAATATAGAGACATAGGTATAGGACCCATGTAAGCATGCTGAGCATCATAGCGAACAGACGTCTCCTTCAATGCAAAATTGTAATTCTGACTTTTCTTAGTGCCTCTTGCCCCACGTTGGGCGCCAAAAATGTAGTGGTTTGAAAACAAACCAAGTGAGAGGCTCCAAGTCAGGAAAAAAAAAGTTTAATAAGAGAAAAAGAAAACAAGGTAGAATAAAAAATAAATCCAGTAATACAAAAGACCACTGACAGAGTCAGAATACAACCTGATCCGGGTGATGGAAGCAGTCCAGATGAGGTGGTCTTCCTGAAGCAGTGATCCCGTAGACAGGTCTGGTAGCTCCAGTCCTCTGGGAATTCAGTCCTGCTGGGGCTGCTCAAATCCCTGATTATATCCAGGTGAGACTGCCCCTCTCCCTCCCCCTGGGCGGAGCATCTCACAATGGGATGGTGAGTGATGCAGAAGAGTCTTGATGGCCCATTAGCGAGTGATTGCTCCCGGAGGCAGTTATCTATGAGTCATACAGCAAGGCACCTGATGGGCCATTAACAGAAGACAGTCCAAGGGGAGGGGTCTGGGAAACACTGCTTCAGCAAACGGCTCATGAAGGTGGTGATAGAATACTTCTGCAAATTCTATACTACAACCCAGGACATCTCCAAAGATTCCAGATTCACCAGATTGGTCAGGCATGATTTGCCCTTAGTGAAACCACATGAACTGTCTCAGACGACCTCCTTGTCTTGTATGTACCTGAACATTGCTTCCATGCTTCCATGAGGATCTACTCCAGGATCTTCCCAAGCACAAAGATGAGGCTCACCAGCCTGTAGCTCCCTGGGTCTTGTTGTCTTCCCTTTTTAAAAATCAAGACTGATGTTCCCCTTTTTCCACTCACCAGGGAGTTTGTCTGACCACCATGGCTTTTCAAACACACTTCCTTCATTCTTCACCAGCAAGGTCTCCTGAGCTGTTGTGTCTAGAGAGGGAACAAAGGAGAACTGTCTTCTCCTTGGAAGAGGATTGAGGCAAGAGCCTCCTGACAAATCTAGACTCACCCAGTATGATCAGATCACACATGCCCTATGTACCTGAAGAAGGGTTTAGGGAGCACCTAATAGCAGCCTTCCAGTGCCTGAAGAAGGTTGCAGCTGAATATAAGGGTGGGGAGAAATCCCTAGGAGGATAATAAGCACAGGAGCAAATTCTCTAGAGACACTGGAGAACCTATGTTCTTGGGAATTTTCAAGACCTGACACAACAAAGTTCTGAACAATACTGTCTGAAATCTTCATTGACCTGCTTTGAGCAGCAGCCTAGAGCTCAAGCTAGAGCTCTTTCAAGGGTTGTTCCAACCTGGAGAGCTCTATGAATTATCACATGGTTTAAGTGAGATCCAACAGGAAATGATTGAAAAATGAATCAGCTCAGGATTTTCCTAGACTTCAGCTAACCTTTTTCCCTTCCTGGTCCATCTCCTTTCTTACCAGCTCAAAACAACAAGTTTTTAGAGACTACCATTCTATCCAGGAATATCCTCTGATTTCCAGGTCTGTATCTGGAGCCATACCACCTCCTGACTGCATCTGGAGCTCTCAGAGTGACGTGGATATATGGAACTTCATAGCTGTCCTCCTTGCCCTAACTGTGCCCTGCACACCATATTAAATAACCCCAGCTCTTGCAAAGCTGATATGATAGAAGAGATGTTGAACAGGGTAATAACACAGCCAGAACACCACTGTACCACGGTGTGACTCAACACGTAAATTAGGACACAATTCCTCTGTGGATCTCCTGATCTAATGGAACCTCATAAAACCTGCCTGTAGCCGTGACTCATAGGAAGGGCACAGAAGATGAGTCCAGCACCATTTGCATAAACAAGGATGTCTGACTATTTCTTCTACATAGACATTCCCACTGTTGTCTTCTGGAAATTTCAGTCTTTATTTCACTCCCACTCTTCTCCATTGCTCCATGCTAGTTAGTTGACCCCCACTGTCCTTTGAATATTTCTCTTTGTGAGGAAAAGTTTTGGCTCTTTAGTACTTCAGCAACAAATATAACACTGTTGCTTCAACTACACACTTGGACATTTTCCCCTCAAATTTCCAGTGCTGCATTTCCATTCTCTCTGTAAAGAAGACCTTTGGGATTAGCAAATATTGCACAATATTTATCAGTTAGTTGTTATTGAAATCTCAAAAGCCTTCTAAATTTAAATCTTTTAATTGGAATAAATTAGCAGATCTTTGTGACAATATAGGTTAGGCAGCTGGATAATACATAAACACTAGTAAAGGGACACAGAAATTAACCCTCTTAACAGAAATATGCATTAATTTTCACTACTATGATCAGTTTATAAAGAGAGAAAGCATTACTATGCAAAACATTAGAGGAGGTACCTGTAGAGAAAAAAATAAATGACACTTGATTCCCCAGTGAGAAGAAAGAAACTCCTACCAGCAGCAGTAAAATAGATACATTAAACAGAAAGACAAAGTGAATGGAAAATGAAAACATAAGGAAAGCACTGGTTCAATATAGTGAAATTAACAAGGGCTGTGGAAAAGGTCATGTCTTATCTGACACCAAGGATTTGACACAACCTATTCATCTCAGTGAGTTCACTGGCCTACAAATTTCCACAAATATTTGTGAAATGATTATTATTTGCTACTCGATAAGATAAATACCAGCTTTTTTTTCCTTGAAGATTATCGCATATTTCTCTTTAAGAAGGAATACTGAGACATGACTATTGTTTAATCCCAATTTCAGCGCTGTTTTGATACAAAAATCATACCTCTAAAACTTAGCTATCTAAAATCTCACTTCTGTTTCCACTATCTTTGAGATCTCAGGATCAAATTTACAGAGAGAGAAAATACAAAAGATATCTTGCTAATATCCACATAAAGGATATTGCTATAAATAATCCTTGCCAGTAATCCAGAGAAAGGACATGCTATAAACAACTGTGAATTTCAGGGGTGTTTTCCAATTACTTGGTTCATGTCTTGAGAGCACTGAGGAAGAAATGAGACTACAGGCAGGAACTGAATTCAGAGAGCTTAGCAAATCAGCGGGGGAAAAGAGGAAATGCTGTGTGCAGGGGTCCATGCTGTAATTCAGTTCATCATAACTTATCATATAGGCAAACTCCCCGGATGTCACCACAGTGAAAGGGCAAAGCCAGACCCTACAGGTATCTGTTAGGTAGGTGCAATCCAAATCAAACACAAAACACAAACTGGAAGCCCACATTGATTCCTGATGTAGCACAAGCTGTCACATACAATGCCTGCCTTCTCTCTCCCTAATTAGGCACAGGCAGCTCTTCCTTCTACTCCTCAGCCTCATAATTTAAGATAATGTGGGATTTTTTAAATTTATGCATCAATCTGATCTGTATTGAAATGGAGGCATAAAGTTCATCCCTGTCTCATCCTGCCACAGCGGGCTCCAATCTGCAGTTTTCATGTTTAATTACAAAGCACTAAATAAAAATTAGGACAAATGTGAGTAAAGTAGAACTTAATAGAAAGAGGAAGACCTAAATCCAAATGTACCATTCATAGCATAGTAAACTCTGCATAGCATAGTGGGTGCCTGGCTATTTGTTTAGCCCAAGGACCCCCTGATGCCTCTCAGTTTGCTTCTGTGCATGCCCACACCCCAACTGCTCCAGTGCCTGCCTCTCCTCAGCCCATTCCTTTGCTTACATCCAGAGCACATTTCTAGGCCATGCTCCTTGCACACTAATGGGATTAAGCTGTTCACAAAATGCAGCTGCAATCTTTTCCCATGCGGCCAGTGGGAGTAGAAAATTGCCCACGTTTGAGCGGCAGCCCCAGAACAAAGGGCGGTGCAGGGGCTTCTGCCCTATGGCCCAGCCCCGGGGCCTGTGGCTGCTGCCAGCCCTCTGGCTCTGCTCTGTGGGGAGCATCCAGGGTGGACTGGGTCTGCAAGACCCAGAAGAAACCTACATCTCATCTACACTGTAAGGATTGCAGAGCAGTGCTCTAGGAGTGTGTCCACTGGTCCAGTGACTCTGCATTTCATGTAAATCAGCCCACAGAGATCTTGGGAACCACAGTGACCTGCGCAGTGCAAATATTGTGTAAAACCACTTCAAAAAAACCCAGCAGCCTTTTTTCAGAGGTCATTTATGTTTGAGACATCAAAGAGAAAGACCTCCAGTTCTGCAAATGAGTTTACTTATACACAACCTCATCATTTTTGCAATTACTCACCAAACCCGCCAATTTTAATCCTGTTCAATTCAACAGACTGCTAACATCCTAAAGCTAAGCACCCAAGGCAGTTTTTGCCCATTATCAGTTTAGGCTGATATTCTAAAGACAAACCTTTTACCTTAAGCAACAAAATACAAACCTATAAATTTCCATGAGGATCTCCCTGTTTTTAAAGGTGTTCTCCTAGACAACTGTATTTCAAACTCTGCACAGAAGAAGCAAAAGAATGGCTCAGTCCAGCAGCAATTTGCAGGAACCAGCTCTGAAGGAGCAGGAATAATCCTGCATCTGTGTGCTGGGATTCCTCACCTGCAGCTGGGATGACTTAGCAGAACAGCACTGCATCCTTATGCAGCATCACAGACCCAGCCACGTTACAAACACTCCTGTTGACAGAAGTGGTCTTGATTTGTCTCTTAGTCAAACTGTAATCTGTGATGCACTGTTATGAGAATGGACAATGCTTGGAGCTGTGTCCAATCCCTATCAATTTATATTCACTCCCCTCAGGAACAACAGGAGCAAGGTATTTCCCTGATAAACCTCAGAGTTCCCTTTCAGAAAGGACGCTGGGGGGAAAAAAATCACATTTCTTTGAACTTACAGTGCAACAAATTTTATAACCTTGTGATATGTTTGGCCAGAACACTGTCTGTATAGTAGAGCTTGCCCTCCATACAATTCTTTCAGTGAGCATAAATTAATTATTCAGTTTCTTTTTCTCCTTCTCTATAAAGTGCACAAGATCCTGAGTGTACTAAAGTCAGTAGCAGCTCACTGGGATACCACTGCATTTTACAGGAGTAGGCTGAACTAGAAAGTCTTTGAGCATGTTAACACAAGCCCAGAGGAAAAAAACAGTTCAAGGCTGAAGTTCATGTGAGGACAGTGGTGACATCATAAACTGTGAAACTGTAACTCCTCTAACTGATGGGTTGTAGCAAAATGCCCACTGTCTGTCCCTCTACTGCTTTTTACAAATGTCTTGAATTGTCTTGTTTTGCTTCAGGTGAGCTCCTGCAAAGCCAGCATGAATATTACAGAAACTAGGCAATCAGGAAATATGTATAATTTTCCATGCTGTCTACTCAAGAAAACCCCCAACAAACAACAAACAAACAAAAACACAAAATCCCAAACAAACAAAGAAACAAACAAACAAACAAACCCCAACCCCAAACAAACAAAAAAAACCTCTGGGCAATTGGAGTTTCTAGGGAGTTCTGGGTTTTTTGTTGGGTTTTTTTTTGCCTTCACAGAAGGCACAAATCAAATGAAGGAACTAGAACCTTGCTAGAATGAAAATGGAGACCTGAATCATTACAAAGTCATCTTCTGTATTTCCAAACTGGACAGGTGGCATTTGATCCTCAGACATAACTGTGGCAGCTTGGTTGAACTTCATATATGCTGCAAAAGTGTTGTCAACCTTGTATTTTCACCTGGACACACAACTGTGTATCTGTCTCTCTGTCTGAATACACACTGCGTATTGTGAAATACAAAACAAAAGTCAATCAGTTTAGCTCCAGGTCTCTGATCCCTCCAACACATAAAGCTCAATTGTGCCCTGCAGACACCGTGGTTGCTGTTGTAACTGTGTTAGTGCAGGGGCTCTGGTTGGAATCAGCCTACACATCAGGTGATAAAACACATAACGAGAAATGGTCTCAGCTCCAAAGGACTCAAAATATACTCCAGAGCAGTAAATACTTATTAAATTATAAACATAACTCTAGATAAACAGCAGTAAAATCTTCACCCTATGATAGAACATCACAAGTTCTGTATTGGCCAAACACTGCTGAAGAAACAATTTAGAAGTATATCTGAATTCTGAAATAAATGTATTGGAAATATTTCATTCTTTTTCCTATAAAAGCCAGAGGCATTCATTATGATGAACTCTACTTTATTTGCCCAAGCTGATACTCATCTCTGTAATGAAGTGGAGGACAGTTGGTTTGGGAAGAGGAGAAAATACTTTGTGTTGATTTGATTCAAAAGGAAAAGAAACTCAGCTGTTTGGATGTTTGGGAATCTTGGTGTGTGGACAAAGTACAGGTGATTGACTCTGATATTCCGGTAAGCCCCCCTCCTGCACTGCATCCCATACACCCATCATTTGACCAGCAGCACAGGCTTATTTTAGTTGCACATTAATTGTGCCAGGGACACACTCAGTTTAGCTCAGAGGCTGCTATTACAAATTTATTGGCTCAGGTACAGTGCTGCACAAACAACATTACACAGTGTTTGGTGTCAGTTCAGGAAGAGGTTTTGCCATTTTTATATCACCTGGGACATAAAGAACCAGCTTTACTAACTCAAGACAGCTCCATACAACTGTATATCTGAACCACAGTAAAAAACCAAGAAAACCCAGAAATGCAAGACTTGCACCTTTAACTTTATAAAGTTGCATTAGATTCAGCAAGCTCCTGTGCAGGAGGGAGTTTCTTGATTGAAGCTGATGCTAGACAGATGCACTCAAATACTCATCAGCAACATTTACTTGTCTCACAGCTCATGAGGAGACCCCAGCATGGAAAAAAGAGACAGCAGGTCCACCTGAGTGGCTCTTGGTAGAGGGCACCTCAGGACATAGCCAAAACTGGCACTCTGTGCTGGATCCACACTGCCAACTCAGAGCCAGTAAGGCATAGTTGTAACAGTAATTTTCAGTGTGTCCTGTGTCATTTCACCCATCTGTATGGCAGCAATTTCAAGCTATCTCAGCTTTACAACACTCTGAGTAATGAAGTGACTGAACTTCTGTTACTCTTTGAAGAACATGCAAACACCTCAGTAGTGGTTATGTGATGCATACCAAGAAATAACAATTTATGTGGTGTGATACAAAGCCATCACCATAATCTGAAATTCACCTCTTTCAAAAGTCAAGGCAAGAGGCCTCACAGCATGTCTGGAAGGCTACCAACCCAAGTACCAGCAGAAACATAGGCATTGGCTTCCAAAGATAAGACCTAGTGGCCAGATATGATCCTTAAAAACATATAAAGAAAAGCTGACTTCCTGTGAGTCCCACTCAGAAGCACAACACCTGACAAACATATGAAGGCCAGAATTATTTACTCACTTCTATGGAAAAAATTTACTTCTCCATGATTGCTTGTGATTGGGATATTATTTACAGAACTATTGATGGATATGATTTAGCAGTGAGAATTAAATTCTTGAGCACATTAAAATCTGCTTGGATGATTTTAACCAATTATGCACTGGTTTATTCTGGAGTCCTAGCGAGGTATCCAAGATGAAAGAACATTATGAGAATATAACTGAGATATCACAGAATGGTGTAGGATGAGAAGCTTTAGGAAGGATAAAAGGAGTTCAGCCTTGGGGCAAGAAAGAGTCTACAGGTTCCACTCTGTTTTCCTTACAGCAAAGAACTGTATGCAGCAAGGTGGCAAGTGACAGATACCGGATAAACTCCAGATGCACCAGCCTGGCCATCAGGCACCAGTGGACCTGTTGCAAAAATTTTAAGCTTAAACACCACCAGAAGTAACTAAAGCGCAAAGAAACACATTTAAAACTCTGCCCTTTTGCCAGCATATCTGAAAAGAAAAACAACAGTATTAAGAAACAATGTTGACATATAATCTGTCAATATACCTTGGAATTATCACCCAGATAAAGAGAGCACAGGAGATTTGTTCAGGCTCAGAAGTAACAACCAAAACAACCAGAAACACTAGAGAGAAAAATTCATGCCCTGTACATAATCATGGTGTGTGCAGAAATTCCCATCACAGCGATCATTTATGAAGTGGTGAGAGGACTCTCACAGACAGATGAAATAAACATCAAGTTTTCCAGTAGTGATTGAAGAAAGGATATAGCGTGTCCTAGGGTGACTTATGATGCTTGTACCCCCAGTCGTCTGTTCTGTTTATGCTGGATATTAAGGTCTGCACCTTAAAGTTCAGAAAGTGAAGGGGGAGAGAAGAAATGTGCAATTTGTTTCTAGACACTGCACTTGCTCCCCTGCATTGCTTCTCAAGGACTGTGTTGTCTACAGCACGGACAGCAGGAGGGAGCTCTCCTTTGCTTTTAGTTAGGTTGTTTTGTTTTTTTTTAGCTGGCTGACGCAGAGAAGTTCCTCAGACTGTGGCTTTTCTTTTTCTTGGAACTGATCAGCCTGCTCTGGACTGAAAACCCAGAAAAACACCAGGAGCTCACACCTGAGGCCCACCAGGGCCTAGGACTGCTGTATTCCAGCACCAGAGGGACTGATAAGGGACTGAGCCAGCCAAGCTACACCCCACAACAAGGACTTTCTGAATTTTCCATCTCTCCAGAACAGTGAGAGGTTTAACTGTTTAATATTGTTCATTTCTTATGCTTGTGAATACTTTCCTTGTTAAATAAACAGATTTTTTCCACTTTTCTTCAAGGAAATCTTCTCCCAAACCAGTTGGGGATGGGCCACTTGAATCTGCTTTCTAAAGGGAACCCTTAGGAAGTTTCCTCCCAAATTTGCCTTAAACCAGGATATAGTGTAATATCCATCTTAATTTGACTGTCCTAAGACATCAGCCTGAGGACATATTTATAAGGATAGTTTTCCTCCAGATACAGCAGCAGACCACATTATGGACTTTATATACATAAAATGCTGTCTGCACAATTCTGGTACACAGAGTATACCAGAATTATCAGAAATCCCCAGGGAACAAAATATGTCCTTGGATTAATATGAACTTATTAACGCTACCATTAGAGCTTTGTTTATTAAAAATATCTAAACAAGTGCCTCTAAAAATCTCTCACATGCCAAAGAAAAATGTTGGAAGATAACTGTTGAAGAACCCCAACTCTGTCTGTAGGCAAACGGTATCAGAAACAATTTAGCTGAGCTCATATTTAAATGGAAGAACATTATTTCTTGGTGTGGTTCCTTCTGGAGAGAGAAGTTAAGCCCCATATACATTACAAATCCTGATTTCAACAAGCCAGTTGAACAGTCCAAAGTCAGTTTTACAGCACAGAAATCAAGTATTTGAATTTCCCAGGATTATTTCACTTTCAACATTGTAACAGTACTCCCACCATCTTCTGCTGGAGGAGTTGTATTTAATTTTTTCCAAACTTAAAATATGTTCTCCTCATCAGCCAATAGTTATTTAACATAGTTTTGTTTAGCATAGTACCATTTTCTATTAATACTCTGAAATGCCCTAATTTTACAATATTTCATTATAGATATAGCTTAAGATATGTTAATATGAGCTAAATTAAACCATTATTCAAGCTCTGGCACAATGTAAGATACCAGAAAGAGCCAGCAGGAGGGGGAACAAGATGCTGACAAAAATTCTGTCTGAGCAAATCATCATTAATTATTCTACTGAAGGCTTGAAGATACATCAGCAGAATCCCATAGTGAGAAATGTCATTTAAAAAGAAACAAAAAAAACCCCCTAAAGTATTTTTCTGACTTTTCCAATTTCTTGCTAAGGTTTAGATAAAAGACTGATCTGATAAAATAACTTTTTCTTTTTAGTAATCAGTTTTATATTAAAGCAGAGTTTTAAAAAAAATAAGCTTTGTCCCTTGCAGCAGAGAAATTTCACCATGAAAAAGATAAGAACAGATAACACAGATAAAGGATGTGTTAAGGGGCAAATCCTAATGTGACACCACAGAAGAAAGTTTTGTGACAAAACATGGGAGATTTGCATATAATTTCAAGTTATCTCATGATTTCTGTTGTCACATTGATGGGACACTCCACAAAAAGAAATCCTCAGAGGAAACTAAGGAAGAGTTAACTCCAGACAATTTCAGAAAAATAGTTTTTTATTTAAGGGGGATATGGAAAAAGTAGAGCAGCTTTCTAAATTAGCAAGCACTTCCACTCCAGTGGAAGAGAACAGACTGGGTTGTCTATGCAGCAACAAACAAGAAAGAGACAAAAAGGGGAAGAGCCACAGAGAAACCTTAGAAAGAAAATAGAAATTTCAAATTTTTTTTTCTCTGATGGGAAAGTTAGGGTTAAGAAGATACCTTTGTGTCCATGAGACTGAACAAAAGTAAGCAGAAAATCTAAGGCAAGAATTAGTTGCAAGTTCATGGTGGCTAACAGCAGTAACAGCAATTACCACTGCTATTTGCAGAATTTGTTGAAAAACAGCACTCAAACAAGCTGGCAGAGGGAAGAGTACAGGAATATACTCCTGATATCTGGAGTCTCTTAATATTTCCAACTTCTTCACAGACCTTTTCCTATTCTAGGGAAACCTTTTCCCTCCTCAGAAAACTAATGAAAATAGTTTCCCAGAATCACAGAATGGGTAGAGTTGGAAGGGACCACAGTGGGTATCTGGTCCAACCTCCCTGCTCAGGCAGGGTCAGCCTAGAGCACATGGCACAGGATTGTGACTGCATGGTTCCTCAGTATCTCCACCAAGGGAAACCCCACAGTCTCTTTGGGCAAGGTATGTATATTTATATATGTATAAAACTGGTGCTTTTCTCTCATGGAATGGCATAAAACATGAGCATACTGAGGTCAACAGCGACTCACATGGTAATCAAATTAATGTGGCTCACAGGGACATTATGGATGCACCAGGATCTATACAGAATTATGTCAGAAATACCTAGATCTCATTCCTAACATTACTCTTTGCAAATTTTTTGGACATTCTTATTTCCATCAAATTCTGATGGGTGAAACCCAGTGTTTCTGAATCATATTAATAAACAGTAGTTTTACAATTTTTGGGGTTTTATATCATAAAAAACAACCTAAGTTTTAATTCACCAATGGTTTTAGAGAAAAGGCTAACTGAGCAACTTTCTTTTTTTTTTTTTAAATGCATTAGAGTAGCATTGTTAATAGTTATTTTTCCATATGCCTGATTAGCAGAGAGCAAAACAATGGTTTTCCAGCGGCAGACAAGCCATGGCTGTGACAGGAACTGCATTTGCAACTTGCTCCAAAAGAGTGCTCTCTCATCTCAGAACAATCCACAGACTCACTGAATCCATTAGGTTGGAAAAGACCTTTGAGATATCAAGTCCAACCTCTGACCGAACACCACCGGGTCAACTAGACCATGGCCCTGAGTGCCACACCAGGTCTTCCCTCAAGCTCCTCCAGGGCCGGTGACTCCACCACCTCCCTGGGCAGCCCATTCCGATGTCTAATCACCCTTTCTTTGAAAAAAATTCTTCCTAATGCCCAACCTGAACCTCCCCAGGTGCTGATTGAGGCCACACACTCTTCTCCCATTCCCTGAGAGAAGAACTCCACCCCCACCTGGCTGCAACCACCGTCAGGTGCTGGTAGAGTGATAAAGTCACCCGAGCCTCCTCTTCCTCCTCTATTCGAATATGAGATAAATACGATTCGAAAACCTCAAGTATTTACTCGAATTAGAATACCAGTTAAAATTATGATGACTGTAAATGAGAGCTTTTGGAAAGCAGGTGTAACTTTATATATAATCTCTGATCAACAGCAACTTTAAAGAAAGCACGGAAAGCACGGAAGTATTTTCTGTCAAAAAGTGTCACGTTCTTCCACTGAGGCAGCCGGTGCCGAATGTCGGCAGTGGAGGTGGATGGATATCCGGGCGCTCTGGAAGGCCGGGAGGTGCTTTCCCATACGGGCATCAGCCCCAGTCCCTGGCAAGAGGGACCGTACAGCGCAGCGACTGCTCTGGAGCTCGCCCCGGCCGGGAGCAGGTGCGGGCAGGGTGCGGATGTGGGTGCGACCAGAGGTCCCGCCGGGGCGCCGGGCTGCTGCCGGAGCCGCCGCCTTCCCTTTCCCGGAGCCGCGGCTGCCGAGAACCGAAACCGGCCCCCGCGCACGCGCGCGGCGCCCCTGCCCGCCTGGGCCCCACCGCCCGTTCAGCCCCGCACGCGCCGCCGCCCACGGCCAGAGGGCGCTCGCCGGTCGTGCGGTGACGTCACCGAGCCGGCCCCGCCCCGACCCAATGAAAGAGAACGTGCGGCGCGGGGCGCTCCCCACCAGCCCCTCCCCCTGCACGACCGGTGGCAGAACCAATCAGAGCCCTCTCAGCGCCCCGGCCCCGGCCCTCCGCGCGGCGATGTCACGGAACCGCCCTCGGCGGCGGAGCGGTGCAGCCAATCAGCGCCCCCGCGCGCACCCGCCGAGGCCGCGATCCCGTGTTTCCTCCCCGCCCCCTCTCTCCCGCTCCCCCCTCTCCAAGCACCGGCGGTGGCGGCGCAGCCCGGTCCTGTCCGTGCGGGCGACGGCGCCTCGCAGGGCTCGGCGACATGGAGTGCGCTGCGGCGGGGGCCGAGTTCAACATCCTCCTCGCCACCGACTCCTACAAGGTGGGCACGGACAGTTGGGCAGGAGAGGCGGGGGGGGGTCACCTCTGCGGGTACCGGACCCGCCGGGGTGCGCCATCCGCGGGGCTCCGAGCCAGGCCGGCTCCGCCGGCACGGGCCCCCTTCCCGCCTGTCCGGGGCTGGGAGATCCCCATGGGCCCCAGTGAGGGTGCCCGGCTTCACCCGGGCGGTGCGGGGGGGACGGCGGAGGCCTGTCCGGGGCTGCCCCTTTCGCCCCCGGCAGCCCCGAGCCGCTCCCGGCGGGTGCCCGGGGCCGCGCAGCCGGGGGGCGGCGGCCCGGCCAGAAAAGAAAGTGAAAGCGGGCGGGGTAGACGCCGCCATCCCGCTGCCGCTGGGCCTGGGGGGCGGCCATGGCGGGCTCGCGGGGGGCGGGGGCCGCCCGGCCTCGAGAATCGTCCGGCCCCGCCGGGTTGCCCGCCCCCCGCCCTGGCCGGGGTCGGAGAGGGCGCGCAGGTCGCTGCCGCGGAGCAGTCACTCCTTCGTCCCTCCCGCTTTGATCCACTCGCGCCGGTCGCTGCCTGCGGTTGTGTGCCTGGAGGTGATGCAGCGCGCTCCGGGAACCGGCTGGCGCAAAATACGTGTTTTCTAGCCCTGTGCTTAGCTGGTGCACCGGCCACTGCGGTGTCACGTTCGCTAGGCTAGGTATTGGCTCAGAGGAGAGAGTCGCACTGTGCGGCTCTCTCTTATTTCTTGGGGATAGTGGTGCTGACAACAGTGGCAAAGTGCAGGCGCCCTGTTCGCGCTCCGTCCCGGGGATTTCTGACCCGGGAGCTCCTGGCGTGCCTCGCAGCGGTGTGCCCGGGCCGAAGTCCTGCCCCTGCGCAGCGCCGCGCTCATGTAAGCGTTCAGCCTCCAGATCCTGGGCAGAGCCAGCCTGTGACTCCCCCCGCCTGGCTGGACACATGTGCCCGGCCTCTCTTAGGCTGGAAAGCTCACATATTTCTTTCAGTAGCTGCACTGCAGTGTCGACGAGGTTGTTGGTGGCTTAAACAAAACTACAGTAACAGTCCTGGTTACCGCTGTAAAGCATTTTTTGTGTTTTAGCTCTTTGAACATTGGGCTGCTGGGATGAGTTTCAGGGGTGAGGGTACTTCAGGATAGAGGAGGTGAAAAAGCAAAGCTGCGTTGTGACTAGGTCTTGTTACTGAGTAACTAACAAAGTACAAATCTCAGGATGTGCTCTGATTGCTGACTTGGGGTGATAGTATTATTACTACTACTATTATTTTCATTATTATTACTATACATTACATCAAGAGGTAAAGAAAGTTAACAGTCATTGTTTCTGTTTGTGGGAAGGAGTTTTGGAAGGTGGGAAGATATTTCTATTTATATAAATACATATTTATATCAGTCAGGGCATCCCAATGCTGCAATTGAGGGCTTGAATAGCTGCTTCCATTCTGTGTAATCTGGCTATAGTGCCCTTTATGAACTAGGTTTAAGTGTTTGCTCTCTAACTTATTCAAATATGGAAGATACACTCTTTTCCATATCTGAGACTAATCACATTAAATACTGCAGGCCTGGAGATAAACAGTATCTCCTGTAAATCTAGTTTACACACAACTTTTCCCAAATTCTTCGGGTGTGCTCAAGGATTTGTGGTCGTGCAGCACACTGAAGTGACATAAAACCAGTTTGCTTCTATTTTGTTTGCTGTTTCATAGTATAGATGACTTGAAAACATTCCAGGCACGGTAAAAATCTTAATGAGGTCAAATAAAGGCCTGAGGTGTTACTTATTTTTTCTTTCCAGTTTAAAACCGAATTTGTATGAGGTTTTCTGTGGCAGCTAGGAGCATTTTGTATTATATTTGGAACAGTTGTCACCCTCAGTTGCTTTCTTAGGACTATTCAAATTGTCTGTCTTTCCATATGCTTTTTTCCAAATCTTAGGAACTCCAGTGTCTCTGGACAATGCTTAAACAAGTAGCTGCCTTTATCTTGTTCGGTAATATGAGCAAACATCACTTATCTTCTCCCTGGATGATACTGTCATTTCCTAATCAATGAAACTCACTTAGCGAGAGCACTTTCAGTAAAACTACACTAAGATATCTGGTAGTTTGCAATGTCAGGCTTTTTACAGGAATTACCAAACACTTACTAGCAATTAAAACAAAAGTGAAAGTTGATTAGGGAGTTTTTTCTTTGTTTGTTTGTTTGTTTTGTTGGGGTTTTTTTATATAGTTCTGCTGTATCCACAACTGTAGCATCTGTTTGTGTATGCAGAACTGTCTGTACATAACATCTAGACTGAGAAAAAACATGGATCAGCTCAGAAGCTTGTCTGGTGATCCAATTGTGATAGATGCCAATCCATACAAGCTAATGTTGGTGACCAAAATTGCATAGAAATAAACAAATGTGGAAAAAAAATACATGCAGACCATACTGAGTGGTACAACCCTAGCTTAGGTAGTTGTCCATCAGAAAAAAGTTGTGGTATCTCAGGGTCATATCTGTCACAACTTGTTTGTTTGAGTACTAGCTCACGTCCCAGTTCTCTGTTGCTGCAGTTGGAAATTTGGTGTGAAAAGACAACTCATTACTGGTTTAGTGCCTATACAATTTCAGAAACAAAGTAATTTGGTAGACAAAGGTTTGTCTGTTGGAAGCCAATCCAGTCTCCCCTCCTTCTGCACTATTTTCCTGTCTGTATGTGCATCATAGGACATTTCCTCTTAAATTATAGGGATTATCAAATATTCAGTTTCAAAATCTTAAAAGTGTTTTTGAAAAACTGCTGAGTATCATGCTGATTGCTAGTAAAGTGAATATTTCTAGACAGGACTACTTCCCAGTAGGTGACTATGCACTGGTTCTAGTACTGAGCTTCCAGTATATACTGGAGTTTACTCAATTGTACAAGTGCTCCAAGACTTTGAGGCTGGGCTTCAAATTATACAGTTTATCTCTAAACCCAATTACAAGAGAAATGTTTTTACATCACTTAGATTCTTTGTGCTGTGTACTTTGTTCCATCTTCTTAAGCTTTTACAAATCCCCCAAAAGTATAATTCCTCCTGTATGCTGGCAATTATATGCCATCCCCTCAGAGTCTGGGCATGGGCATATGGTTATGGTGTGTGTGCAACATGCTGATAAGTAACAACAGTCTTTTTAATTCTTCTGATCATGAGACTCTCAAGAGATTCATCAATGCAGTGTTATCTGGGGAACCTCATTGTCTTTATGTGCAGTATAGCAATGGCATTTCTATTAGTGAAGTTTTCTGCTAGTGACTTGGTATTACTTAAAAGGGGAAGTATTTGAAGTCAAAATCCTTGTTGATAGAAAGCTGCATGTGAGGGGGTATCAGCAAACTCCTTGAAAATCCCTGTTCATGCTGTGTGATGTCTTAGTCTTGTGTCTATAGCAAGACCCAATTTATATAGCTAACTATATATAGATTATGCAATACTCCAAAGCAGTCTTGCCTGTGTGACAGTGGGGTTCTGTTCACTCTCTGTCCTTCCCCACTGAAAGGCTTCATGCCCCTCCGTGCCGCGTTGGTCTGATATCGTTGACACACCTCCTCTGCATTTTCTTAATCTTTGATTCCCAGTGCTCTGTTTAGCCTATGCTTGTTTATTTCTGCACAGACAAGAAATATGCCAGGGTATATGTAGTCTGAAACTGTATTGAGAGGATCAGCTTGGCTGTGTTGTTCAGTGGGAAGACAGCTGTGACTGGCGCAGACCTGGCCTGGGTTGGATGGACCATGAGCTGCAAGTGGGGAAAGGTTATTGACTGAACCTTGTTTGCTGGAGTAATAATAGCTTATTTTGCTTTTGCCAATAGATCTATTACTGTTGCTTGGCATGTTTTGTAATTAAGCTGATAGCTATAATAAGCTGCCATGCAATTACCTCTTAGGAGGAGATGACTTGCTATCTAGACTGTAAATGAGGTCTGTTTCAGAATTAATGTCTTTCTGGATGCTTCAAGGAAACACAAAATACAGGTTTTAACTCTGTATGCCTTACGTGTTGAATTTGAAGTATTTGTTACTTCAAATGACTTCATTTACTCTGCGTGGATGTAGGGGAGCACTGACTTCTGAAGCACTTCACGTGTGTGTTTATTCTAGGCTCTGACAGCCTGTAAATTCTTTATTTAGAAGGCTGTATGTGAGGAAGAGACATGAGTACCTTTTAGCCTACTGAGTTTGACTAGTACTTAATGACTGCAAAATATTCTTTACAGCAGCCCATAATTTTTTTTTTCCTTAATTAAAACCTTGTGGTGGGTTCTCTTATCTCTTGTAATTCTTCCAGTGGAAAAGAATCTGAAACTTCTGGCTTGACACTCCTTGTAAGACGGAATCCTCACGCTCTCTAGGTTCGTTATCTTCCAAGTTTTGATTTGCAGTCACATGGTCCTGTTACAAACCCCAAGACATCACTGCTCGAAAGGAGCACTGCAACTGTACAGTATTCAGACAATTTTTAAATGGGAAGCAACCCCTTCTAGAACCGTTACAGCTTTCATTGTTGAAAAGGTAAATGTTTTTCCTTTTCCATTAAGGAGCAGGAAACTTTAAGCAGCATGTGCAGTAGTACAGCTGACTAGTCACAAATGTGTAAACAGTAAACATAAGGCATTTTGTTATCACTTTTGTGATAATCTTGGATGTAAAACTGCTGGTTTTGCCTGAGGTAGAGTTAATTTTCTTCTTAGTAGCTGGTATGAGGCTGTTTTGGATTTGTGCTGACAACAATGCTGATAATTCAGGGATATTTTTGATTTTGCTGAGCAATGCTTACACAAAGTCAAGGCCTTTTCTGCCCCACACACTCCCACCAGTGAGGAGGCTGGGGGTACACAAGGACCTGGGAGGGGACACCAGGACAGCTGACCCCAGCTGACCCAAGGGATATTCCATACCACATGACTAGCATGCCATCATGATTAGCATATAAAGCTAGGGGAAGAAGGAGGAAAGGGGGGAACATTTGGAGTAGTGGCATTTGTCTTCCTCAGTAACTGCTATATGGGCTGGAGCCCTGCTTTTCTGGGAATGCCTGAACACCTGCCTGCCTATGGGAAGTGGTGAATGAATTCATGATTGTTCTGCGTTGGATATGTGCAGAGACGTTTTGCTTTCCCTGTTAAACTTTCTTTGTCCTAACCCATGAATTTCCCACTTTCACCTTTCTGATTCTCTCCCCAGTCCCACTGGGAGGAGTGAGTGGCAGTCGGGGCTTGGTTGCCAGTTGGGGTTAAACCACAACAAAAACCATTAAAATCGTTAGTGGTAAAGTAATCTACTGCAAAATGTAGCTGTTTTTAAGCATTTAGAATACATTCAGTTCTAGTGCTTACACTTGACCTTGTGTTTTAAATGAATGTGGACCTGGTCACATAACATGTCTGCTGATAATGTGCAGCTTCTATAGGAATTCAGTTGCTTGCATGTGCTTTCCTTATTTTTCATAGTACTGATTCATCTCTTAACTTCTTTTTTTCTCACCTCTGATCCTCTTATTTTTCAATACACGTATAAAGAAATGGATTGTTGCATGCAGGTAGAGCTATTATAAAAGGAAGGCCTTATAAAATCAGGCCTTGCTCTGCTGAATTAACAGCTAGCCTGTAAGTTCCCGAAATAAAGAATCAAAAGAATAAAAAGTCAGCTAACACAACAAACTATTCTAGTAACAGGACTGTTTGCACCTGTAATAACAAAAAGATCTGTCCCAGGAGAATCCACAAAGGGAGAAAGTAAACACCTGAGTAAAAGAGAGAGTCTTAGTATGTACACACAAAACACGTTTTAAGCAATTAATTAAGTGGCAAGAAAACTACTAGCTACTTAGATGAACATGAAGTCTGTGAAAACTGTATAAAAATTAGTTACGTGAATAAAGATTTGACTTTTCCTACATGAAGAAACTGAATCGCAGCTGCTTTATCGCAACAGTGGATGAACTCAAACACAGAGACATTTGAAGTGGTACAAGGTCATCATTCAAGTCATGACCTCTGTTAGCTTTTCTCTCTCATCTCTTAAGAGCAGTATCTCCCAATACTCTCGCTTTGGTTCTTAAACATTGTCTCGATCTTTTGCATTCTAATAAGGGCCCTGGAGTCTCCCTAAGGCTTTTTTTTGTTTCTTTGTTTTTATGTTAATCTGAAGCTCGTATAATCAAAATAGTAATGTTCTATTTGACTCTTAGATTTTTCTTTAACTCACTTAAAAATGTCTTGCACTTTACCTGCTGATGTTGGATGCCCTTTCTCTTGAGTTATTAAAGATTAATTCTTCTGACATTTCCTCTCTTGTTTAAATAAACTTATCATTTAACCATACTGGCTTTTGGTTTGGTTTTCATTTCCACTGTTGTGGTGTGCATTCCTTCTGCGATTGCTTTGAATGCTACCAAAGGATCTCTGTTGAATATAACTGTTAGTTACAGTTGTATTGGGTTTTTTTCCTGAAGAGGGTCGCAATGCCTTATAACTGCTGTTAGTTATCTCACTCAGTGAGGTATATCTGATAGCCTCTAAGTCCTGGTTCATCTCCTTATTGTTGCTAATGTTGTTTTCCATGTAGGTTGTTGGCAAACTTTGCTTTTAGCTGTTCTGCTGGCTAAATCTCCTAAAGGTTTAGGTAAAGCAGTATTTCACGTGGGCCTGGTATTTCTGGGTCTGAGAGATTTTAGCCTGCTAGCGGTTTTTTCTCAAGGAAAAATTTCTCAAGAAAGCTTCTTCTCAAAACAATCTTGGCAAACAACTATCCTTTTACAAAGCAGTCTTTCTCCAGGTGGTGTTTTGCTGTTTCTCTAGTTTAACCAATGGGATGAGAGGTGTTGTTCCTATTCGCCAAACATGTTAAGTCTGTATCGGAACACCTTACAAAAGGTAGTAAGAATTAGACAATAAAGCCTTTTTCTATGCTCTTTGCCTTCTGAAATATTTCAAGTCTCTCATCTTTCTTTCGTGTCCTAAAACACGAAAGAAAACAACAATTTCGTACCATGGCCTCTTTCCACAGTGTTTGCAAATAATACCTAATGTGACAATTCATGGAGGTCTTGGGGTGCTTTGCAAAAGTCTCCCCAGTGTAAATACCAGCAGCACCACTGCACTAAAACTTTCTAACTCAGTGAGGTGTACTGAGGGTGAGGATCTCCCAAATATCTCTTGCAGGTCAAGGCTTGCAGTACTGTGGCCAAGCCTGTGCTTCGGGCCCTCATGCTGCAGACCTGCAGTGTCCTGGCCAAGTGGCCCAGTGTCCAGGCCATGTTACGTCTGGCTTACCTGCCACGTGTCCCTCTGATTCTTCATGGTTGTGGCTGTGTGCCACCATGGGTTTGGTGACCAGATTCTTCTGTACCCATTTTGCACTAAGGATTTTTCAAAATAGCTCCAGAACGTTCAAATACTGTCTAACTTGAACTGGTATCATCTTGTCACATGAGAGTTATAGTACAGGCAAGATCCTGCTGGGTAAATGCTTGGGGGTTTGCTTTCTTCACTGGAGACAGGGCTTTTAAGTATCTTTCTGGTGGTTCGTGTTGGCATCTGACCTAGGGGAGCATCAGGAATTACCACCGATGTGAATTCTGGCCACACCTGACTTCTCATGTGCCATCTGTTTTTCCTATGTTTTCAAATGGTTGAATTATATTCAAAGGCTTAAATAACCTTTTAAAGTAAGTTTGTTGCAATATCTTGTACAACAAAGCTTGTAGATTATAAGAATATTTATATTTTTATGTCAAAAATGTTCTTATCTAGCTCAGAAAAATGCAGCATTTACCTCAGTCATCCCTATTTTATGATGAATACCCATTAATTCCTTTTTCTTAAAATTTAACTCTTAATGTTTCGGGTGGTTTTTTTGATAAATGATCTAAATACAATTTGTGCTTCATGCTTTTTTCCTCAAAAAACTTGATTTACTTAAATAGATGTAGTCCTTGTGGAAGTATTCTTTGTTCAGAATATACCTTTATTTGCATTAAATTTAATAAGGAACTATCACAACTGGAATGAAGGTGCTCTATTTCAGTCATAGTACATAATCTTGTAGGTAGTAGTTCCAAGGCTGTTTGTCATATGTTTTATAGACAAAACCTAAACCACAGCCTTTGAACTAAACATCAAAAGGCCTTTGAAGATACTTGGGAGAGTTATTTTCTCATAAGGGTCTCTGAATCCCGGCTGAGGCTTTTGTTTGCTTTTCTGTTTGTTGGTTAGGGGATTTTCTCTTCCTGAAAAAAAGAGGTTTCCTATTGACTTTATAGTCACTCCTGCTTATCAAGAGCTCATCTGTACGAGTTCTGCTTCTGTCACCCACTAACTGAAAGCACAGAGTTGTCAATACTGTCTCGATCTCTAAGTCACATAAAATTTAATTTCAAATATTGTACATTGCCTCTGTTCTTTCTACTCTCCTTTAGGATACAGAAAGGTACAAGTCTTCATCTGACAAGAAGGAAAGATCAACAAGAGGCATTTTTTGAAGCATAGTTTTAAGTGTCCAAGTGCCTTATGGCGTTGTGTCGGGCTTTTTCTTGTTGGTTGGTTTTGTTTTCAGTGGCATTCTTTGTGTCTTCTGTGAACTGTTCCCACTCCTAGACCTTGATCTTTTGTCACAGTTTTTTACCATCAGACCTCCTGACCACCAGTGTGGCAGATGGGTATTTTTCCCCATGTCACAGAAGCCCATAAATGACAGCCAATACAATCAGCTGCTGTGACATTTTGTGGGCAGATATTCCTGATCAGTATGGAGCCCTGTCTGAGGGCTTGTGAGCAAAACAGATGGCCAGATGACTCAGCAGGGGTTGTAGGTCTTGTGCTTAGCTTCTCACACACCTATACAACATAGAATCAAATAATAGTTTGGATTGAAAGGGGCCTTCAAAGGCCATCTAGTCCAGCCCCTCTACAATGAACAGGGACACCTTCAATTAGATCAGTTTGTTCAGAGCCCTGTCCAACTTGACCTTGAGTGTATCCAGGGGTGGGTCATCCATCACCTCTCTGGGCAACCTACTCCAGTGTTTCACTACCTTCATCATAAAAAACATTATTATATCTAGTCTGAATCTACCCTCCTTTAGTTTTAAACCATCCTTGTCCTGTTGCTACAGACCCTGCTAAAAAGTGTGTCCACATCTTTTTTTATAAGCCCCCTTCAAGTAACCAGTGGTTGGTAAGTGTGGTACTTTTTAAGATTGTGATTGTGCCTTTAAATATTGAGTAATATTTAAGGGTGTCTCAGCTTTGTAGATAACACTAACAGCTTTGTGGAATGTCAGAAGAAGTATCTTTAAAATTACAGTTGTAAGATTTGCTCAGATGTAAATATTTTAATTGTCAGGGATGTGTATTTTCACTGTTTAAATAGATTTTAATGTGTGAAGAATATAATTGAATGCTACACGTGTGACTTGAAAAGTTAGCTCCTTATCTCCTTCAAGTACTTAAAGCAATTAAATCGATAAAATTATATTTCTGTCAAGCATGAAATTTTCATATAGGTTTGAATCCCTAGAAGTAACTCTTTTCTGGACACTAGCTAGGATGTATTTTCAGGTTAAGATCTAATCTTAAGTCGGAAAAGATTGGTAAACCTGTAATGCAATATTTGAGAAACTTGAGTGGGATTTTTTTAGGTTGAAACTGTCAGCAAGGTAGTCAGGAGGAGCTGTGTCCCCAGGTACGCTATATAAAGGATAAATCTGTTACATTTCAGCCTGATTTCAGTTCTCAAGTTCTGGTTTGCAGCCAGAGCACTGTGTTTTGTGAGCATGGTTCAAAGCAGAGCTAGAATAGGAGCTCCCTAAAAAAATGTACATAAATGCAATAAGAAAAGGTGACACCAACTCAGTGGGTGCACTGTACACCCTAAGCTAATTTGGGTCTGTAACCATTTTGGCAGAGAGAAATACATAGTGGAAGGAGATGCCTTTGAACTGCCAAAGTTGAGTATATTTTCAAGATGTGAGCTAAAGATCACGCAAATTTTCACTACAATATAGGTGTTGGCTCCAGTGACTTGCCCATAGTTGCTAAGTTGTATAATTAAACTTTTTAAAAGAAACCTGAGTATCCTACCTCATGCACATATAGTTTTCACGGTTTGTTTTCAACAGTTGTGGTGAGAACAGTAGCATTGCCTTGGTTTGCTCCCAAGCTCACCACAAAGAATTGAGATACTCATTTGGAGAATTGGTCCTGGGACATCTGCTGTGTACCCTGGCAGCTGCTGGGCTCTGTGTGGAGCCTTTACTCTGAAATCAGCAACTGAAAAGTTCAGTCCCAGTTGTAAAACAAGGCAAAATTTTTCATGAAGTTGCTGTACCTTACCTTGGTGGCACTAGTGGAAAGGAAGGAGTTCCCACTCTCCATGTCTTTGTAGTGCGTGAGCATTCTAAGGATTTGTTACAGGATCTTTTTCTTAAAATGCATTTGATACAATTTCTTGTAAAGGGTTTGTATATATAGATAGATAGATATAGATATGTATGTATGTATGTGTGTGTTCACATATGCACTAGTTAGAAAGACATGTCAAATGGGGCTTATTTTTGTCTGCTCCATAGTAAAGAAGGGAAGATGGGTGTGTGTGTTTTCTTTTGTACAGGAATTTTGTTTTCCTTTAAATGTGATGATATCATGCAGTTTTCTGTGAGCTGGCAATGTGATATACTTCTTGGAAGTGCTGCACAGAACTAGGAAAGGGCATGTTACAATTTGTGAAGTGAGACATTTATTAATAGCTAGAGCTAAATCTAAAAGCCAAGTTTTGTCTTAGGGTCTGACATTGCTACTCTTAAGCATTATGCTTTTGAGTGGCTTTAGAATTGTAGCAGAATAGGCTTGTGCTCCATTAAATGCCTGTGGTGCCATGCTTTGTTTGAAGTCAGGGCAGAAAACGTGCAATGACAAGCTTGGGTTTTATTTGATTGGCCTTGTAAACCTCACACAAGCAAAGACAATAGAATGATCTTTAAATTGACCTTTCTTGAATGTTTCCTTGCAGCATTGGAAACGCAACCATAACAGTCTTGTGCTGGTGTAGGAGAACCAAAAAATTCAGTTGAATAGTTCATTGTCCAAACTAGTGAAATAATAAATTTAAATGACATTTAGAGGAGGAGGAGGAAAATGGTCATTTTAAAATCCTTTAATATACAGTTCTAGGAACACAGGTAAGGCAACCTTCAAATATTTTTCTTTGAGAATTTCAGAGATATAGTTAAAAAATCAGGACAAGAAGGGAGAAGCAGTAAAACTATCCCTTTTCCAATTCCTTCTATCAGAAACAGAAATTTTTAAGGTTACTTGCAGTAACAGCAAGAAACATATAATTAATTCATTCTCTAATCGGTAAATATAGGAGTTGGAAAAACATTCAGATATGAGTTTCACACCGTTTGAGTTTTTTTCTGATGTGCGATGTTGCTTTCTCAGCTGTAGGAAGAGCTTTTCCTTTAAGGAATATATAGACTTGTTCACAGACTTCTCATCATAATTTGAGAAAACTCTCGTTACGTTAACCTCAGGGATGCCTTACCTTGATTTATATATTCTGTAATTTAAACATTGATAGTACAAAGTTTCTGTTGTGTATTTTTGTTTAATAGGGAATTAAGGATTTTGCATGTAGTATGCTTTTCACACATTAGGAAATGAAATTTTGCAGTTTTAAGGTTTTAAATGTTTAGAGTGTACTTGTTTCAAATGCTGTTACTACTCAAAGTAAATTTCTGGCTAGATTTACTATCAGGAGCTCTGAAAAGCTGTAATAGCTGAATTCAGCATTACATTGTGTGCTTTATGACCAGTTTCCACGTAATACACACAGGCAGCAACTTCTCATGCTTCCTTTACATTGAATGTGAACTTTTTCACATTTGAAAAGGTCCATCCTAGGGAACTCTGTAGGGAGGTGCAAACCTCAGGTAGATTTTAGCAGCATTACTGATAGTAACAGGTTTGTAAACTGGCTTTGCTGTAACCGGGCCTTGAGAGACCCACACTGCTCACAGGGAATGGGGTGCTTGGGTAAAGACCATTGCCAATGCCTTCTTCAGTCTGGGTGGCTTTTATCTGAGCTATGGGATGGTAACCTTCAAAACCTCAGTCAAATACAAGCACATATTTGGTGGTGGGATGGAATTTTGTGTTTCCTGTAGCTATTAGGCTTGGCCAAAGTGTGGTAGAGTGAAAACTGATCAGGCAAATTGGTGTTCAGTGCTGCTCCTAAAATCCTAGCCAGTGTCTTTCCCAGTTAATCAAAGTGAAGTCATCAGGGGAGGGGAAGAAGATTTGATAAAGAAGCAAAGAATAACAGAGGGAAGACAGTCTTTTGAATTGAAAACTGAAGGAGGTTAAAAACCTGGAAATTCCCTAAATACTTGTGTAGAATGTGAGTGGATAAATAATCACAGTCCAAAGGAGCTGGGAGTTAGTTTTAAGCTTTAACGTACAAGTATTATTTCTCTTGTGCTTTGTAGTGATGTTTTGAGTTCTTACAGATTTTTTTTTGATGTAGGTTACACATTACAAGCAATATCCACCTAACACAAGCAAAGTATATTCCTACTTTGAATGTCGTGAAAAGAAGACTGAAAATTCCAAATTAAAGAAAGTGAAATATGGAGAAACGGTTTTTTATGGCTTGCAGTACATTCTGAATAAATATTTAAAAGGTAACTGTCTCGAATTCCAGTGAAACCTTTCATCTAATGAAATATCTAACTTTTTCTCAAGCTTGTAGTCTTATAGTTGAAACAATGCCAGATTATCCTGATACGCTACAAGTAGTGGCATGCATAATATCTTATTTATGTGATTGTGAAAAAGTTGTCCACCCTCATAAATTGGTATTGACTTCTTAATCCAGACACCTCTCTACTAAGTTTATTTATGCCAATGGTGTATTAAAAATGAGAAGGTGCTCATGTCCCAACTTCAGTGGGCAAAACTGAAATGAATGGAAAGAGACCAAAACTGTGCATAGAGTCACAAGCAGATAGAAGATGTGTAAAATACATTTTATATTTTGAAATGTAAAATACATTTGTAAAATGTAAAATACATTTTCAACATTAATTCAGTTCTCTATTTGCTGGTTTATTTGCTGTGTAAACCAATAATGATTTTAAATTTCCTTAAATTAAATTTTAATTTTCCTTAAATTTTGGATGGCCCTTAGCTTAGATCGAATATGGCAGCTACATGTGAAAGTGGTTTTTATACTGGTAATTTTAAGAAAAACATCTGAAAATTTCTTGGTGCTGTTTAGATCTTGTCTGCTTTTTTGCCTTATGTACAAATATCACCTGTTCTGACCTGAGTGCATGTTGCCTTCTGCCAAGCTTTAAAGGAAGACTTTAGTCATTTGTCTTATATGTCTTTGTCTTGATCCAATAAACATCTGCCAATTCCACCAAAGATTGAAATTCCATTATAATCAAAACACTTGATAATTTTGTTTCTTTTGTCTTTAGCAATCTGAGGGTTGTTCTCTAATGGGCAGATGACTGGTCCTACAGCAGTAGCATGCTTGTTCAAATAATGTGGTTAATCTGCTGGTTGGTATCACAAAGTGGTCAGTCAGAGGTTGGTTGCAAAGTGTCTCCATGGGCATAGCTTAACCCTTGTGCTAGATATGTCCTTGCTGCAAGTGCCAACTTGCACAATCAACACATTGCTCTGGCAGAAGGACTACTATTAAACCTCTTGACTGGTTTTTGACCATCATAAAAGAATAATAATCTCAACGTTTTTTCTGAGTCACCTGCAAACTACAAGTGTATTTTACTCTTATGGTTTCTTGAGCATTCTAATCTGTATAATAAATGAAAGTAAAGTTTGGTTTAAACATTTTGCATTTGATATTTTCTTCATATTTTTGTCAAAGGCAGAGTAACTTTGCTGTGCCTGAACCTTTTTGTAATTTATTTTATCAGTTGATGAATATTGCAAGTTTCTAAGCTTTAATCTGTTTCTGAAACTCCAGGTAAAGTGGTGACCAAAGAGAAAATCAAGGAAGCCAAAGAAGTATATAGGGAGCATTTTCAAGATGATGTCTTCAATGAAAAGGGATGGAACTATATTCTAGAGGTAAAAAAAAATTTGGAAAAATAGTTGAAGATCATTGTGAAGGATTTCTGAATCAACTGTAGAATAAATATGACAGCCTCTCCTTTTAATCTTGATAGTAAAGACTGGATAAATTTAGCTTTTCATGTTTATTGTACAGGGAATAGCAGCTGTCAAAGAATAATCATATAATTGTATTTCCTTAGTGAAAAGTAATTTTCATCCTTTCAGATGCCAAATGCAGCTTTGCAGGTAATAAGGATTTTTGCCTGCCGTCAGCCAGCTCCTGTGAGTGGGGGCTTGTTGGCAGGTTTCCATCTGTGATACAGCACTCAGTGGTTGCCTGCATCATTTACATTTCTTTCTCTAACTAATCATTACAGTTTTTACTCTAATGCAGAAAGCATTACAACTTCTTGGGTGTATAAATAATTCCAGAAAATACACGTTTTGTTCAGTTGTTTGGTAAATTTTTCAGACATCAATGTTGAACTTTATTATAAAACACAAGGCTTGAGCACTTCTGATGCACAAGACCTTTCAAGTTAAGTCTTTTCACAATCATCCTATTCCCCTTTTGTTTAAAAAGGTGTTAGACTTCAAGTAATTGCAAACATCTCTTCTCTGTGATAGCAGCAGATTCAGACTAATAGCATTCATCAGAGCTGTACTAATCTCTGCTTATTATTTAAATGCTAAGTTTCATTGTGAGTTCTGGTGAATGAATATTTTTGACATTTGAAAGCCCTTTTTTAGTCCTTTGCATTTATATTTCCCTGGATACCCTAATTGTATGTATTTTTATGATGGCATCTGTTTGTTAATATATCTTGATGTAGTCCTGCCACTGGAGTGGACCATAGATGTGCAAGGAAAGATTGAATTTCAGCTAAATGTTGCAAATGGCAGCAAGGTAAAAAAGCCCACAGTTTTCTAAGAGTTATGGAGAGGTTTGTAGAAGACTTGCATCCAGTTCAAATAACTACAAATGTGAATTCAATACATATTTGTGTTTAAGCTACGTTATACATTGTGAACTGCTTTCATCTCTGTTAAACCTTGAACCCTCTTTGGATAAACAGAATTAATACACTTTTAATGTTGCATGTCTGCCCTCACTGAGTTGTAATGTGGCTTGACTAAGTCCATTCAACTTTTGGTCTAGTCAAAATAAGCATTCCTACATATCTGTATGTTTATTCTTTTGTTGTGTTTTTTTATTAAAATTGTGTGTATGTGTGTGTATGTTTATATAAAAAACCCAAACATGATTTTCATGGCTTGATCTCATAAGCTGCGGGCTCTCAAACTGGAAGTGTTTGTGTGCCCTTTATGCAGAGTCCCTGGTTCTGCTCACTGAATTCCAGTGTGTGTTCACACACATGCCACTGTTTCTCCCTAGCTCAGTTGCCTCAGGTGTGGTAGGAAAAGTGGAAGGTGCAGTGGCTGTGTGAGTGAATTGCCAGGATGAATTTGAAATGTACATGTATCGGTTTGTACTGAGAGTAAATGAGTGGGTAAATACTGATAGGGTGAAAGGGTGGAAGAAAGGAATGGGTTTCCTGGCGAACAATGGGCTGGTGTAAGGGCTGGAAGTTGGCAGGAATTGATGAGTGATAGCTGTGTAAGCCCTGAATTGTACAAGTCAAGTCTATCCAATATTTCTGCAAAGGGCTGTAGTACAGCGCCATGGCATGATCACAGCATTTTTTCCCATGGACAAAATCAACACCTACAGCAAATATGAAATCAGTCTGGTTGATTTTTTTTTTCACTTAACTATACTTTTGCCTTCATTGAATCATTAATAAATTATTTTGAGCCTTTTTGAAGGCTTTGTTGTCTTTTCTTAATCCATATATTTCCAAATCTGAAAACTAAACCCTGGATGGTATATAAACACAATTTGCTTCAGGTTATTACATTTTTGAATAAACTTTTAAACTGTAAGGTAGAAGAGATTCTGATGTCTGTTGAGTACTGGAGAATATGCTTTGATGCTACTTATGAATCTGTAATTTCTCTGAATTGATGCAATTTTTTGTTGCCTTTAACAGGATATCTCATGGGAAGCTTTCTGTCAAAATATATTACCATCCAATGCATTTTCAGTATTGCCAGTACAGCTTGCAAAGCTCCTTGAGAAAGTTTTAATTTCTCTTCTAGAGTTGCTATTTGCAGGTTACTCTTTTTCAAAAGACATATTTCATACAATGTTTAGCCCTTTGGGGATAAAATACTGATGAAAGAGTGACATTCCAATATGAGACTTCATGTTTAGTGAAGTAATTGAGATGAAAGTTTTCTCTAAAATAGTTATTAAATGGATCTTGCCATAATAAATGAGCAAAGCACACATCTATATTAAGCAAAACCAGTGGATTTTTTAAAGATCTGGATAGTAGCTGAACTTTTTTTAGCTTACTGCATGTGAAAGCATTGAAGAAAACAGGTGGTAAATATTTCTTGTTCTGTAGGTCGAACTTATGTATATTTATGGAATACTTAAGATTTCCTGGCTGAATTTGCTCAAGGAGTAGAACTGATAACCACCATTTGTTTTGATAAAGAGACTGGTTTTTAAGTTACGGGATTTTTGTCCTTTTTGATAAATATGGATTTTTTTCATTAATTTGAACTGGTGGGTTTATTTTTAGAGTTGAAGGAAATTAAGAAAAAGGAAGCATTTACTTACCTGAAGAAAGCATTTGCTAAGCCTGAATTTTATCCATTGCAGTTAAATAAAAAAGCTGTAGGTCCTAATCTTTCCTGTTGTATAACAATATTTCTGTTTCTTACACAGAAATACGATGGCCATCTTCCCATAGAAATAAAGGCTGTTCCTGAGGGCTCTGTAATTCCCAGAGGAAATGTTCTTTTCACAGTAGAAAACACAGATCCAGAGTGCTACTGGCTCACAAATTGGATTGAGGTAAATTTTGGAAATTTAACACATTTTTCTAAGTAAATACTAATGCACTTAAATTAAAGGTTGAATCCTGTATTCCTTTAAGGGAAATCTCTGGCAACTTTCATTTTCTGCTTTAATTCTTTTCTGTAGTCATCTTACACAGACCTTTTTCCCTCATGTGGCAAGAGATCATAATAACTGTACAGGATATTCAGAGCAGTTACTTTTATCCATAAAAAAAGGAGGATGTGGGGAACTGTGTGTCAGTAGTTTGCTACTGATAACTCCTGAGAAGGTCGATACCTTGCCTACCTTATAAAAGCTAATTACTTAAGCCCAAAAGCAAATTGTTGGAGGCATCAGTACTTTCTGAACATGGAATGAAAGTAAATAGACCTTTTTATGCCTGATTAAATGCCAAGTGGGCATCGTCAAGCTCTAAACAAATATGCACCTAATATTGTGATGGATTTTCTTTTAGACTATTCTTGTGCAGTCATGGTACCCAATCACAGTGGCTACAAACTCTAGAGAGCAGAAAAAGATTTTGGCCAAATATTTGCTGGAGACTTCTGGCAGCTTGGAAGGACTGGAATATAAACTGCATGACTTTGGCTACAGAGGAGTTTCTTCACAAGAGGTAAACCTGCTTGTCCAACAGTTTAAAAAGTCTGATTGTTCCTAGCTATGAAGAGTTGTAGCATGTGTCTGTTAACCTCTGTGGCTCTGTTCTGCTTTGAAATTGTGAATGCACAGAGCACTGTGTATGGACTAAGTGTGGAGGGGGAGGTCTGGGATGGGGGTGGGTACGATGTCTGAAAGGTGAGCACTGAACTGGGAGAAGTTTTCTGTCTTCCCAGTGTAAGTGAATGAAGAGAATATTGGTGCAGTGGGAATTGAGTCGAGAGTCTTGCTCTTACAAACTAGTGCTAGGTGCTGACTGGACTTAGACTTCTGTATTTGGCGTGGAAACTGAAAGTTGGATCTTCTTCAGACTGCAGGAATAGGAGCTTCAGCTCATTTGGTGAACTTCAAAGGAACAGACACTGTCGCCGGAATTGCATTAATTAAAAAGTACTATGGTACAAAAGATCCAGTTCCAGGATACTCAGTTCCAGCTGCTGAACACAGGTAAGATACTAGTCTAAGCCTTTCTAAAAACAGCTTAACAAAATATAATTCTTTTCTTAACCATCTTTGTATCCAGAAATGTACCATACAGTATTAGCCATGACTGATCCAGCTGTTAAAGCTGCAGTTCCGTTCTCGTGCTTCTGTATGTTCTAGGGACAGATAAGTAGCGTGTTTCTTCCTAGCTGTAAATGTATTTTAAATGTTTTTAACTATAACCTTATCTCAGTGTCTTTTTAGAATAAGCTTGAAGGTTTATAATCTACAGATAATTGACGATTCATATTATGAACTTCGAGTTTTGTTTTAAATATAAAATCATAATTGACAAACTCTGTGAGTTGCAGTTCATGTTCTCCCTCCAGAAGAGGCAGTTGTTCTCTTCCCATCAATATAACTAGTAATGGTAAATCCTTGTTATATCACTAAGAATGGTGAATGAGTTTTTAAGAGTAAGGAAACTGATCTCAGACATTTGAGAGAGAGCTCTTACTTTTTTTCAAATCCATGTCCTCTACAAGGTTTGGAGTGAATGCAAATCCTTGAATTTTAGATGCCAGTCTACACACCAAAATGAGAATATAAAACAAGGCTGCTTCATATTGAGCACAAAACCCAGTTAAATATTTAGTATTGATTTTAAATGGTATTCACTTAGGATCACACAACAGATAATGGAAAGGCTTACATGAATAGCCCTTGTAGATGAACTTTCTGTACCACTGCTATAGTGCTGTTCTAGAACTCCTGCTTGACCAATAGATGTGAAAGTTTTTGTCTGAAATTTCTGATGACCAAAACTATTATAAATATTTTTTGTAATGAAAGCAAAAAGAAACACATGGAGTCAAGATCAAGCATCTTTTGAACACCATGTTGAAGTGGTGGCATTAGAGCACAGGGTAGGGCATTAAGGTAGGGCATTAAACTGACCTACCTAAAGTTTGCACTACCAAATGCAGACTGCAGTCACCCTTTCCCAGTTAATACATGAAAAGGGTCTCATACAAGAGACCCAAATTTTTACAGAATTTTTGTACTGTTCCACAATCTTCAATACAAGGTGGTGGAGTGAGCATGGTGCTTGCCCCTGGCATTTCAGCAGGGCTTTTCTGAGACTACACCAACCTCTTTGAAATACAGTTTGTTTGTCTGCCTGCTACCATGATCTGGGGCTTGTCCACACAATAGATAATGATGGAATTTTAAGGTAAAAATGTGGTACCCATTGACACTTAAGCTGTGAATGAGAACATTTTTAGGTCTTTGCACACAAATTACTAAAGTCACTTACGTCAGCTGGTCTGAGCAGCTACTGCAGATCAACTACATTCAGTAACTTACTACTGCTCTCAGCAACTGGTTTATGTGCTCGCCTGTGGCCTTGTACCAAGGGTAATGTTCTAGGTTCCTCTGGAAGAATGTTTGTATAAGTAAGAATATTTGTTTTATATCACTATTAAAAAAGAAAATAAATTCTGTGTTCTTCTTTGGATTTTTTTCTAACATATCATGAGGTGCTTTGTTCTTTACTTTCTGGTTTGTAGCGTGAAGTTGTCAGAGCAGATGTTCTGTTCTTGCATCTGTAGTTCCCTAACTGTCTGAATTAAGTCTGTTTATTTGGTCTATAGTGTATTTATAATCCATGCAGCACAGAGGTGATAAGCACATATTTTCTGCTGTTGTGTAATCGTACTGCTTATCGTTGTCTTGAACTGTTGCTGGTGGGAAATGCAGAATGACATGTAAATGCAATTCAAATATGAATTTTTCAATTGCCTTTGCAGTACCATAACAGCCTGGGGGAAAGATCACGAAAAAGATGCTTTTGAACACATAGTAACACAGTTTTCTTCAGTGCCTGTATCTGTGGTTAGTGACAGCTATGACATTTACAATGCTTGTGAAAAAATATGGGGTGATGACCTAAGGCATATAATTGAAGCCCGAAGTCCAGAGGCACCGCTTATTATTAGACCAGATTCTGGGAATCCCCTTGACACTGTTCTAAAGGTAATCCTTTCTTCAAGCCATTTGTATATAAGATTGGGAGGGCAATTGTTTGGTTTGTAATGACTGGCTAGCAAACATATAATTATCTAAATTGGTATGCATTGTATATATTTGATGCTGGCCAATTTGGACCTGTGAAAAATGTAAATGTTTACTTCACCTCAATATAGATATGAAAACCGTTTTGCATTCCAAATAGTTTCATATTTTTCATCAATCCCATTCTTGCACATGGTTCTTGAAACTTAGCAAGTCACCAGTTTTGCTGAAGTAATGATGTTGGAATGCTTTTATAAAAGAGAAACTTTTGTCACTTAACAAGTGCAGTGGGAAACAACTTGAGTGCTAGGAAATGCCAGGCCAATAACAATTCTTACTATTAAGTTTAGGTACCTTGGCATCCTGTGTTAATGCAATTCACTATTTTGTGCTACAAATACATGTGTAGCCCTCTTTCTCTTTTGTAAGATGTGCATTTGAGTCAGTGGCACTGACTCCACATTGAAAAATGCTTCTTGCCTCATTGCTCTTTAGGAAGCATAATGATTGTTGCAGTTTCATAATAAAAACTGTTGATACCTCTGAATTTGAGTAACTGTCCAAGTAAGAAAGTAGGGGCAATGTTAGTTACATTGATACTCTATCACATTAGATCTATACAGATTTAACTTTTTTTCCTTTGGAATAAGTGGCATGTCACAAATATGAACTCCGAATGACCTTTATCACAGCTGATAGGAAAAACTCCTAGCTGAAATGTTTCATTTTAAATATTTGTGGCTTATGAAATCATAAAAAAACTAAGAGCCTCATCTACCATCTTCAGGGAGGTCAAAAGAAGAGAAGGATCTAGAGCTGATACCTTTATTAACAAAAAGTCACAGCAAGCAGAGGGAGAAAGCATGGTTCTGATTAGCTCTTGGGTGCAAGCTCTTAAAGACAGTATTGTCTGTTACTGCTTCAAAGGGCTTCCACCACAATGGCTGGCATGCTTTTTTTTTGTATGGATAGATTTGGAGCATGATTATGTGGGTGTATTTATGGATTTATTTTAATTTTCTAGAAAAAGCATGACTCAAATGTAGAAATTGTTTCTTTATTGGAATGGCAGGTTTTTATTTTCATTTTGAACTGTCTTCTTTCCCTTTTCAATAGGTCTTGGAGATCTTGGGGAAGAAGTTTCCCATTACAGAGAATTCAAAAGGCTATAAGTTGTTGCCACCGTATCTCAGAGTTATTCAAGGGGATGGTGTGGATATCAACACGTTGCAAGAGGTAGGAGGTCCTGTTCATGTATCAGGGTGCCACTGGCAAGGTTGATATTTAATCTGGACTCCATTACAGCTAGTCAGATGTTGCAGCAGAGACTGCTGACCCCACCCCTGCCCTTCATTCCAGACACTGGCAGTGATATCATAATGCATAAAACAAATTCATTAAAACTCCACAGGAAATTATTAAGATGCACAAAAAACCCTAAAAGGCATTTTCTAATCCCCCTGTTGTAACCCTTCTCTTTCCGCTGTCTCTCCTTTTGTTTGCTTTCATCATGCTTGTCAAGTCTAATTGAGATCAAAATCTGGCAGTGTTTGGTCCTTTCATTGATGTTTAAGGCACACTGCATGATCACTGTGCTGCAGCAATAGTAGTAATTAACTGCTTTGGCTCATTAGTTATGTACCATCTGAAGTCTGCTTGTCTTCACATACTAAAAGTGTAGTTTTGAAGGAGACTTTTTAAAACCTAGAGTAAGGAAAGCAAGTTCTTGATTGAGCAACTAGTGAAATAAGGATTAGTTGAAAAGCCAGGAAATATGTGTAAAAGATTGGGCTATAGTCTGAGTCAAAATTGTGATTTTACCAAGACATAAATTGATTATTTAGTAGATCCTGCATGCTTGAAATAAGTCATAAATTCAGCACTATGGATGAGGGGCAGATACTAAGTAATACAACATGGTTATAAAGGTATAGACTGCAGTAACTACAGATGATGATGGGCATGTAAAAGGAAGAGGACTGACTTTGTCTGGTTTGTCCTGAGTCTTTTATCTTCAGCTGTATTAGAGTTCAAAACCAGAAATAAGTTGAGTAAAGTGAAGATAAATTTTACTTGAATTTGATGCCACTTGCCACAGCTTTCTAGACTGGCACATGCTTAGGTTCTTCTCTACAAAGCTGACTTTTGCTGCTTCTCAAAATTATGAGCAAGGGAGGTATCAGTTTTGGGTTTTAGTTGGTCTGAAGCTATCTGCATGTCTAACATGGGCACATGTGAACCTCAATGACAGAACTCAGATTTGTCACTAAGATCCCCAGAGAGCAGTTAATACTGAGATTGTAATCTGATATACTAGCTATAGTGCAGTCATACTCTGCAGGTTTTTTCCCCCCTCCAGTGGCCTTTAAAGTAAATTCTATTTTATTTTTTGTCCCATGTGGCTTTTTGAGAATATACAACTATGTTGATGTGCTTAACAGAACGCAAGCATGAGAAGTTAATAGCTGGGAAAAAACCTTATAATTAGATAGCAGGGGAAGACACTGTTAAAGAAAACAAAACCCTCACAGAAGAAAATTATTTCTGTTTGTTCTGGAAAGCAATCTTAACAGGCCTGGTGCCTGTGTTAGGCAAGTATGTTATGGTTGAGATTTTCATAAGTTGTGAGAGCATAGAAACTGGACTATTCTTTCTTGTAAGGAACTCTGGTTGCTTCTTCTAAGTTATACTGGACAAAATTCAAGGATATCTTATAACATCAATTCTAATTAGAATATTAAAGCAAATATTTAAAAATCTTTGCACTAGAGTGAAAAATGCTCTGCTCTCCAAGTTCTAAATAGAGTAGTAAAACAATTGCAGCAGCTCATGGGAGAGGATGAGAGGCAGAATGAGCAATTCTTTGTTTAGGTGATCTGCCTGTTTATGTATTTCCTTATGAGGCTGTAATTGATTATGAGATGTCTACCTGTAACATGTAATAGAAGAGAGCAGAAGATCCAGTTCCCCAAGACGTACAGAGCAGACAGATCACTGGTGCCCAGTGGCACCTTCTCATTTCTTCCTGACTCTAATCTTGCTGTGCCTGATGTCAGCTTTGGTCATTGAACCGCTAGTCATTAAAATAGTTTAGACCACACATGTAGCAGTAAACTAACTCAGTCAGAAGAGCTCAGTTTTGTGGTTTAAGTAATTAAATTGTGCCCTAAAAAGGGGGTAATACTTGTCAGCACTATGCAGAAGAAAACAAACTGTTGTTTTGAGCCGGGAGAAATGGGCAGGAAGGAAAGTGACATTTCTCATTTGACAGCAGCAAATTATATTGATCAAAATGACCATGATTTTGAAACTTAATTTTAGTTTTATTTAAATGTCATTAATCTCTTCATCCTTTTATGTCAGCAAACCCCAGGTTTTACCATGCTGACTTTTAGAAGATTGGATAATAGCATAACATTAAAAAAAACCCTAAAACAACAACCAAAACCCAAAATAAAACAATCCACCAAAACCAAGCCAACACTGAAGTATAATTCATACTTTTTCTAAAGGAGTTTACATGAACAAGTACAAATATATCACTGTGGCCATCTTTTTTTCCCCTCTTGTAGCCTGTGCAAGATTTTTTTCCCAAATATTCCGTATCACCTTTCAATTCTAGGCATCAGTTATTATTACAGATCAGATGAAGGGTAATGGGGACAGTAGGAAAATCTAGAATGGGTAATGATCAATAGTCTCATTTAGCTATCCAAAGTAGCTGAAACAACAATATAGAAAACAACTCAGAGTATAAACTGGATTTTAAAATTCTTTGTTTTAATAGGGGATGCTGGTAGAACAGGTAAGGAAACTTTTTTGACTTTCTTTGCATTTTCACTTTTAAAAATCATTCCAATCTGCTAACTCCACAATATACTACACTTTCAAAGGATTTTCTTTGAACATTCAATTTCCAGATGTCTGTAAATTTTTATACAAAATAAATCCTCTAATCTGGAGTCACAGTTCATGTATTAATCATGCTCATAATGGTTAGAGGAAGCTGGTCAAAACCTTGGCACCTGAATTGTTCTCCCTGTATAAGTTTGAAAGCGTGAAACAAAAAATTCTTCTGTATTGTTTTCCTTTGGGGGAGGCTTCAGTTGTTTCAGATCTCCCCATTTTCTTCTTTCCTATTACCACTGCTGTTTGCCATCTCTCCTCTATACCTAAGGAAGTAATAGGATCTGGGCCTTTGCTGTGGGTCACTGGTGCAGTCAGAGCTGTGTTTCAGCTTAGTCTGGATTTCCCTTCCCCTCCTCACCAGACAAAAATCACTAAGTAAGAAAATCTAAGTAAGGAAATCCATTGAGAGAGTGGAAAGCTAGAAGCCAGTTCTTCACCCAAGGTAAGGGACGAGTTGTGCCTGTAGCATGAGATGAACAAACTGTCTGTAAATGAGAGCAGGAACATGAGCTGTAAGGGGGTTCACTTTTCTTCTCACCCAGACAAGAGGGTTAAGCAGCCATGGCTTAGCTATGCTGTACTTGCACTAACACCTGTTAACCTGCAGGTATCAATGAACATGAAGCCTCAGCATCACATGCCTTGGTGTAGGATGTTGTTTATACCAGGTAGTTGTATCTTGCAGGTGTGTTCAAGTGAGTTCAGTGTCAGACCTGGCCTTTGCAACTGCACAGTGAGGTGAGCAGAACACATTGGCTCAGCCTTGGCCAGCAGTTGACAGAGCTTCAGGCTTGCTCAGGGTCTGGACAGAACCAGAGACCAGGTGGAGTTTATCTTTATTTGCCTCTTTAAAAGACAGCACAGATAAGTAGAGTCCATATCCAAGCCCAGTTAAATCTCATATCTTATGGCACCACTGGACATTGTTCTCCAGTAGAAGGTATGCAAAATACCATTTCTTACCGTTTCTTCATCAGCTTTAATTATTTTTGAGGTATTTAAAGGAGAATTTAATTAATTTCAAACATTTATCTTGCTTGAGTACTGAAGCGGTGCGGTGTCTCTCTCGGGACCCGTGTCCTGCGTTGCCTGGCCAGCCCTGGCACCAGCCGCAGTGAAGGTACAGTTCCGTATCCTGGGATATGTCCCCGATCCTGTGGGGTTTTGCCCTGCAGAACCGTGAACGAAGAATAAAGGAAGGACTCTTACGGGGGACTTCTGCTGGAGTTTATTGAGGGCCACACTGGACCACGTGTCCACCAGTCAGTCTGCCCACGAGAGCGCAGATCTTCCTCGTGTAACACCTTAAGTATGGGAGTGGAGGAAGGGGGAAGGGTACAGTGGGGAACCAATCAAGAATATGGAGGGGGTGACCCTGTACATAAATGACAATCAATAGAACAAATCAATAATGCAAGGGAGGGAACTCTTTGTATCCTGGCCAATCATTTGACGCCCTCACTAGAACTTTCCAGACACAGGGAGAGGCCCCGAAGTGACTGACAGGACTCGGGGGTTCCTCAATTGATGATTGACACGTAACTATAACTCGGGCGAAACCATGAAGGGTTAAACATAGGGGTACAAGGGACAAACCATTACAACTTATAAAAAACAGTATAAAAGCAAGGAACGAATGCATATACAGAACTGATAAAACCAAAAACACACCACTACAGAGTACCTCTTTTAACTGCTTCCCAGGAGAGTTTAATCATCTGAAAATAAATATTCCTCTTACTCTTGGTCACTGAGAGGGTATGATTTCTTCTGCTAAAATCCACAGGATTTTCGTGTATTTAAGAGGGCATTTGTTTAGGATAAAAAGCTTTCAAAGGGTTCTCTTAAGTGGAAGTCATGATGGTAGAGCCTGAGATTCATTTTGCTTGGCTTACCGAATGAGGCTGAGTAAGTTGGTACCATTGGAATGATGGAAACTCACCGTTAAGATTTCTCCTGGGGAAATCTCTGACAGAAATGTAGTGGGAAGGTGTTCCAAGCATGCCCTCAGAAGGTTATGGCTCTGCTGTCCACGTGTCCTGTTGACTGGCCTCTGTCAGGCATTCAGACTGAGAGTATCTGTGAAGACAGCCTGCCTGTGACTAAGTGCATAAACAAAATACTAGTGTGCTCTTTTGTTTACACTACCAATTTGTCACAGTCTGAAATTGAAATTGTGTTTTTCATTTTTTTCTGTCTCTTATGAGCCTTAGCTGTCCCTTTAAAAAGCAGTTTTACATCAGTAGCTCCTGAAACAGTTCAGTGTTATTCTGGCATTTCTTCTTGATGCAAGACACTAAGATTGCCCAAAATATTACCAGATTTCTGACTGTGCTGATTTTTGGAACTCTGTACTGTTCCCCATAGGTTATGTTCTTCCATGCTGCTTCTCACCTTCCTATTTTTCTGGATGAATGGTATTTTGCTATCTGACCCACTCTGGTTTTCCCACCTGCTTTTGATAGTAAAATGTTAGGAGAAGAGAGTTTGAACTCCTGTTTTGGGGCTATAACCATCATTCCAGATAGTCATAAGAGTAACAGGTCAAGGAAACAAATCTTGGCCCTTTATGAGCATGACTAAATGAGCACCCATTACTCCAGACTAGAGGATGTCACATTTGTCTGGGTAGAATGAGCGTGGAGGGAAATGATTCAGTAACTTTTACTTTGACTGTTGCTAGTAGTGCAGTTTACATTGATCTGTACCTGCAGGAGAAGGTGGCAAAGCAAACTCTTTGAGCAGTTTTATGTATTTTCATTTCCCATCTTTGAATTGGTCTAAACTCTAAACAATGTGATTTTCAGAGAGGGTAATAACTTTCTGGAGTTGAGCAGGATAGCTGCATTGTTTCAGGATACAGGCTCTGCTTCCAGGTCTTTCCATAATTCTGAGAAATTGGAAGGCTCTAAAATACTCCCATGAAGTCTTTTATTTTCTTTAGAGCTCTGTTTCTCTGGGCATTGCATTACTCTGCCACCTTAGTTTGGGAAGTATATGTGCTGGCATAATTGTGTTTTACAGCAAAAGCTTTCCAGCTCAATGCTGAAATTGTAAATGCAAACTGTGCCAAGGAATGACCAAATTATTATGTACATCTCCTGGAAACTGAATGTTAGTTGGCTTAATTGTCTGTAAAAGCATCTTGTTGAAGTAGTATAATATTTTTATGGGAAAATGGCATGGCCTAAAAGTATGCTCCATCATAATTTTCTTTTTCTTACTAGATTGTGGAGGGAATGAAGAAGAATAAATGGAGTATTGAGAATATTGCCTTTGGATCTGGTGGAGCTTTGTTGCAGAAACTAACCAGAGACCTCCTAAACTGTTCCTTCAAATGTAGTTACGTGGTGACCAACGGCCTTGGGGTATGTCTCTGTACAACTTCTACTACTCTGCTTTCAGTAGAGTTCCTCCCCACTTGAAAACCTGTTTGACATTTCCTGTTATGTTACCACCATCTGCATTAGGTCCCACAAAGCCCTTTCCTCCTAAAATAATCCTCTTCATTTTAGGTAAATGTCTTCAAAGATCCTGTAGCTGACCCCAACAAAAGGTCAAAGAAAGGACGGCTGTCATTGCATAGGACACCTGCTGGAGAGTATGTGACACTTGAGGAAGGCAAGGGAGATCTTGAAGAGTATGGACAGGTATGAATTTTCAAAATCTATTGCATCATTCTTCATGCAAAAATACACTGAGAAAAAGCAGGTTATAACTTAATTTCAGAATTTATTTCTGATCTGTCATTTTGTTCAACTCCCATCTTATTATCTCAAAAATTACCTCAGTACCAAATTCAGTAACAGCAGAATGTTAGAATGTCAGCAGAATGTTCAGGCTTTACAATTACAGATCTTTCTCTTTTGTTTCCCCAAAACTAAAGTCTCAATGTTGCAGAATACATACTGGCCAGGTAATTTTGTTTGGCCTGTATGGCACAATTTGGGTAGTGACACTAGCTGGAGGTGGAGCAAGGACAGCTGTAACTAAAAGGTGTTTCTACTTCCCCACTAAGATTTTTTTCAAATAGTTCCTTCAGGAGTTAATGCTCTGTACACAGAGTAGTTCCACAGTTTTTAAAAATGTAAATTTAAACCAGGAATTCAGTTTTCCTGTGATTTCTTTACAATTGCAAAATGGAATGCTATTTCCCTGAAATAAGCACAAACTTTATGCCAATCTCAGGCTTACAATTTGATACGTCTTGTGTTTTAGCATCCAACAATGAATCATTAAACTGTATGCTGAGTCTCTTCCCAAGTTAAGAGGACTAAAAATAAGTTGTCAAATTGCACTTCAGCTTTTGGAAGTTGAAAGTTTTGTGGTATACAGAAGCTGTTTTAGTACTACTAGGCAGAGGGTACTACTAGGCACACTGTTTTATATAACAGTAAGCATAAAACTTAGATCTCTGATAAATTTCAAGTTGAAAAAAAACCTGAGTTACACATGCTGAAGGTATTCTGCTCTGGACCCAAAGATCTTGTATAAATTTTAAATGTTTTTCTATGCACATATTCATGTACATATGTCAATGATGAACATTCATAAATATGTAGAGAGGAAAGGGCCTAATGGTGAGAAATCTCTTCAACACAAACTACAAGACTTGGGCTCTGAAATTAGGCAATATGTTGTCCTTTCAGTTTTGTGAGGTGAAGTTATTCATTAAAATTCTTTTGCACCCAGGAAATTAGAGAGGGTCGTTGGCATGGTACCAGTTTTGGGGCTCCCTGGAAACAGCAGGGCAATGTACCTGCCCCTCTGTGGACCCATTTCTCTAAAGCCACAGGTCCTTGCAGTAGGTCACCAAGTGACTGCTGAGTGTTGCTGCTGTGCTGACTTTGGTTGCCAGCTGTGCTTATTGCCCTTCCAATGTGCTGTGTGCAAGCCCTTCCTGATATGCTGTTTTACAAAAATATATGAGTAAAGGACACAGTGAAGAAAAATATTTAATTTTTTTTTTCTAGAGGAAAAAAATACTTCATTTAAACCTCTATAATTGAATTGTATTTGAGTGGTTGCATGTGACCTTTCATACAGACTGCTCTAGTAAGGTGTATGTCAGGTGTATTTGGCTTTGGCCATCTGTAGGTACCACGCTCAAGGGACTAGTCAGCACAAAGCTGCTGTCTGTACACAGGGTGAGCCAAACCCTTTCTTCTGTGTAACCATTAGTAAAAGGTGTCAGAAGAAGCTGTAAAGATTTAGTATCTTGACAGTCTAAAGTTCCAGCCTTACCAGACTGGATTTGTGTGCTTGCTTTCAAGTTTGTGTAACCTGTGTTTGCCAAATCACTCTTGCTAAAACGGCAATGTTTCTTGCAGGACCTGCTTCACACTGTATTTAAGAATGGAAAGGTAACAAAGTCATATTCATTTGATGAAGTAAGACAAAATGCCAGGCTGAAGAACAGTGAATTGCAAACAGTGTCTCACTAAGTTCCATTCCATGTCTGTGTATGTGTGTAACTAGTTCGTACTGCATAGCTACTGGTTAATTGTACAGATCTGTGTGTTTGTGTTTTATGACATTGTAGCCAAATTATTTGTTGGTTTATGGACATACTGCCCTATCTTTTGCCAGTCTCTAGAAGATGGAATCAGGAAATGGTACTTTACATTGTGAAACATATTTAATGCTAAAGTGTGCTTTTTAGGGCCCTTTGCCAGTAGTGATTCAATCTGGTATTGATCTTTTCACAAATGAGACAGAGCTAAGAAACTTTTTTATATATAACAGAATATCACAAAATGGATTTACATAAAATTATCATGATTGCTTTATGTTTATATTTAACTTGTATTTTTGTACAAACAAGATTGTGTAAAATATATTTAAAGTTTCAATAATTAAGTCTTTCCAACTTTTCATGATTTTTATGAGCACAGACTTTCAAGAAAATATTTAGTGGGGGGGAATCCATTGCCTTTTGTCCATTAATCAGCAAATAAAACATGGCCTTAAAAGTTCGTTGTGACATTGTTCCATTTGACAACTAAATCAGGACTCGTATCTCCTTAAGATCCCATAGAGTTGCTGACCTCACCATTTCTTGTAGTTGTCTGTATTAGTAAATCTGCATTAAACAAAATTACTGTTCTTACTAGAAGGTTTAGGTATTACAGACCTTGCTGGCACAGTAAGGTATGTAAGTGAAATGCCAAATTTGAAAGGATTCTCTACTGCAACTTAACTTGCCAAGTCTATCCCACTTGGTTATATGCACCTCAGTATTTTAAGAGTAAGATTTTTAAGAGATCTCCTCTTCCACTATAGAATATATGTGTAAAAATACCGGAAAATGGAAGCGGTGTATTTTAAAGTAATTACACTTCTGGGTTTATTTTTCATATACTGTAAGTGACATGAATTTAAAGCAAAATACTGGACTGGGTAGTGCACTTTTTTACTTTTTTGTATTTTTTTCATTGATTTGCCTTTTGTCAGACTGGATGTTAAATTGTAAAAATGTTTAACTATTTTTGTTAACAACTTAAATAAAACTATGCTAGCCAAACTCCTACATGAATGGCAGACCTGTTTCCCCTTCTCGCCCCATCCATTTGGGGTGAGGAGGGGCTTTTATTTTGCAGAGGGTAACTGTAAAACAATGTGTTTGAGAAATACTTTTGAACTGTCTGCACTTGATTGTATTTGCTCTCTGCATATGCTTGATATGAGTATCTGCTGGAAAATGAAACTGCTGAGGATTTTATTTGAGAAGCTATGTAGTAACCTCTGAAATATTTGATAGTGCTGTGGGATGGCTCTCACTAGAAAAGTACCTCCCTTACTTAAAAGACAACAGCTAAAGCAAACAGTTCCCATTCTGCTGGCGATCAACTATCAGCCAATTGCTTAATATACTGATGTAATTAATGCTTCTAATTAGTAGATGATATTACTGGAAAATATTAAAGCCTAAAATAATTTAAGCCTACAAAATTTTATAAAACGTGCTTTTAAAGGAAGATTGAAAAGCCATACTTCATTTTTCTTACTCTCTCACCAAAAAGGGCCACATCAAAGCATCCATAATATTTCCAGGGTTTGTGGTTAAGACGTTTATGCCCAGTCTCAATAGTTCTTGTTAATAAAAACCTGGTTTTCACTTGTAGTGTATGTAATTATACTTTTAAGTGATGTATTGTTTCAAGAATAGTGTTTTAGTAAAACTCTAAATGCTGACCTTTCACACTGAGGAACTGCCTTCCCTTAGCTATTAATTATATTGTTTGGTTTTGGCCAGGAAAGATTTTGAGTCTGGACTTAGGATCAGTAGCAGGTAAATAGTACAGAGCCTATTTCACTCTTCCACATGTGTACTAGGGAATTTTTTGATGTATGGTTTAAAAAACAATAAAGTAAATGCTGCTTTCATTCTGTACCAATAAAAATTTTGATAACTATTGACTACCCATAACTGCTATTTTTGTACTTGAGAACTGAGGATATACTGTGGAAGCACTGTTTTCATGTGTACCATGAAATACATTATAATTGTTCAGTATTGTCTAAAAGTTTTCAGCTTATTAATTGGAAACTCAAAGCAAATTCTCTACTTGTGTATGTCACTTAGAAAGTTGTAATGTCACTCATTTTATTAAATGTTAATAACTTTAAAAGGGGAAAAAAAAAAAAGAAAAACACCTGGTGCTATTCAGACCTGAACACTTGTCTCTTTGCGTTTGGCAGTTTGACATTCTGGGCATCAAGGAGTTGACAGAAATTACTGCAGTGCTTGAACCATACAATATCCTAATTCTTCCACATGTAAGCAAACAGAATGTTTGCTTTAAATTACTAGATTTGTAGTCATTGATATATTTTAATTATCCCCATTTCATAATATTATACACTATTTGTATTTAAAAATAGGAATTGGGAATTTTGTGTTTAATACTCTGGTTTATAACCATATTTAGCATAAGAAATAGGTTTTGTAAGACTATTTTTTTCTTCAGCTGCATGATTATTAAAAAAAGATACTTTTTTGGTACTTTGAAAGATCTGAGGAGAGCAGAAGAGTATTTAACTGTTTGGTTTGTCAAAATCAAAACAAAGCTTAAACAGTTCTTTTCTTACAGGTTTTTACATTTCTTCTTGTTTAGTGAAGAATAAGTATTCCTCACTTTTAAATCCTCTGTTAAAGTAATTTTAATGTACTTGGCATCAAATACCAGTATGTAATACACATGGAAATAAAGTTTAGTTCTGGCAGTGAAAATCATAGCCATCTGACTGTGTCTTAAAGTTCTGATGTTGGGCATCAGATATCATCCTGTGCTCTTTGTTGCCAAACACATGTCAGAGCAGGGCTGTGCTGTCATTGCATTCCTTTAAGGAGAGCTGCTCAGCTGCCTTGCAGACAGTTTGGGGTTAAATGAATTTACAACTCAGTTCAGCTCAGTTCTAGAGAAGAGAAGGCAATCTGGGCTCTTCTTTTCTTTTTCGGGGGGTATGTGTGTGTGGTTCTGGGGATTTGGTTTGGTTTTGGAGGGTTTTTTCTGGCTCCTTTTTTTGTGTGTGTGTGTGAGTACATCTATGCTTCAGCATTTTGTCTGTCTGTGCTTAAAAGTAAAGCACTTGGGTTTGAATTTGATATAAGAAATTATCCTCTATATTTGACATAATCCTTTCCCAAATTGTTTCATTTTTTAAACTTTAAAGTCACTAGAATGCTTGTTTAAAGGCAAATTAACCATCAATGTTGCATCCTTCAGTTCGCTGCAGTGCTGTGAAGAATATTGTCAGCTCTTCAGCAGAGAGAGTCCTTTGCACAGGAGTTTTGTAACTAGAATTTACACTTTGACTCCTCCATGACTTTAAGCTGCGGGAGGTACCTTACCAGCACCAAAGTGTCGGTCTGGGTGGATAAGGCACCTCCTGTAGTGGTATCACCATTTATTGCTGGTCTCTTCAGCTCTTGCTGTAGTGTAGAAAGGGGCTCTTGTAGCCCACAATAATGCTTGAATTTAAAGGTTCTGCATGATTTATAGAGAGCACGCACAGCCCAAGTGCCAGGCGGGCTCCTCCACTTCCTTGCCATGGTGTTAAAACCCACGAGCTGCAGCACTCCAGATTTTCTCACTCTGATCAGCCTTTGTGTAAGTTAAGTCACTCACCAGCCGTGAATGTGTGGTGGTGGCTCCCAGGTCATCTGCAAGAAATCAGCAGGGAAATTCCACGCCTTGAGCTCTGCAGAAGGCAAGGGATTCACAGGAAGAGCCTTATTTATGTCCTCCAATCCTACTGTAAAAATTAAAATCATAACTGTGCTGAGCTGCTTGAGGCAGGGACTGTGAGGGTGCATTTATGCAATGCTAATTGCATCTCTGCCTGGAGATGTTTGGATTTCTGTGAGCCCCATCAGGGTCCTGTAGGTGCACATCTCCATCAAATTTGTAAACATCTGAGTGAGAGATCATCCTCTTAAACCTGATGGATAAGGGAGAACTGCATGCCTTCTAAATAACCAGGTGAACAGAAATAAGGAAATAATGGGATTGAAGATGCTTTGTAAAGTCATGCTTACTAAAATTGTTGCTAACCATGGATGTTATGTTCTTGGGGGGGCGGGGGGTTTTTCTGTTTTACTAGCAGCACAGCTGATCTTGGTAATGATTTTATAACACCCTTCACAGAAAGACATTTGGTTTTAATTAATCAAAAGGAATTAAAAGCACTTAGCAATAGAGTATTTACAAAAAGTTTTTTACTGTGGCACCATTTTTTTCTTGGACGGTACCCTGGTGTCTGGTGCAATACAATCCAGAGCAATTCAGAAGATATGAGAGTGAAGTCAGTAGGATTTTTCTCAAGTAGCATATTTTGTTCCATATAATTTCCTTACTAATCTTTGCATGAGTACTCCTAACTGCTTTTTGAACAGAATTTCTAGAGTTTTCAAGTTATGGTGAGGTTTCCTGGCATCTGAATAGCAATCTTCTGTCCTGCTTCTGGCTGGAGCAGAGGTCTTTTAAGGACACATAAGGAGCCATCATGCCTCTAGCAAGGTTTTTATTTCCCTCTTACACAGCTCTTCTCAGTTCAAGGGCAAGTTTATTGTTTACCATTGAGAAAAAAAAAATCAGTAAATTTGGGTTGTATAACTCCTTTTCCCCCCCAGAAGTTAAGTTTATATAGAAATCAATCCAAGATTTCACAGAATCGCTGGATAAATTTACACAAGCATACTCTAGTTTTTAATATATGTATTTATGCTTCATTGATTACTTGTTGCATCTGATGATCTCATTCTTGGTAGTTGATCCAATGCTCTTGTCAAATAAACATACTGCATATAGCCAGGTAATTATAAATTGCTGAAAATGGCTTCAGAATCTTCATATAATTACAGTACTTAGGAAATTCAAGTGGGTAGATAAAGGATGCATGGGAAGGTTCTGAGGGCTGGACATTTTTACTTCTTTGTCATTAATTTTGGTTATTAACATAGCTATTTAAAGCTTCCACATCAGCTCCTCTATACAAAAGGAGGTGAGGAAACTCATTTTATAATGTCTGAGTCCTCATATCACCAAAATATTAATAAAAATAATACGTGTGTCAAACTGCATGGACTCTGAATCTTATCTCTTGTAAGGTCAAGAGAAGAACTTCAGCCTCAAGATTAATTCCCTTTCCTGCAAACAGGAGAAGAAATAAGCTGTTTTCCTTAACCTTTGGGATGTGCTTTCCTCAGCTTCATGGTAAAGAACAAAGCTGGTGTGCTCTTCCCTTTCAAGGAAGTTTTCCCTATTCCAAAAGATGCCACCCTATTTTAAGCATAAGGAATTGCAGCTCGTTGCTGGATATGTCAGAAGGATGACATACCACAGCAATTTAAGAGGATAATCTCTGGGCGAGATGGCTTTGAGTAGAGATATGTCTGTAAGTCACAGAAAGGTCAGAGCATGACAACTAATCTCCCTCTGGTGGGGGTGCCACCCTACCATTTCTGTCTCAGCTGAGCAGGTTCAAGTCTGTCCTGTAATCTGCTGTGAAAACATTGAGTCTGTTCAACCAAAACAAAGTGTTGCCAGGCCCCTGTGATGACAAAGCAGTGGTCTGTTAATGTGCCCCAGTTTAACCTTCACCCATTTTTCAGGCCTTGTATCTTGTAGCTACTTGTTAAACCAAATGCCAGTGACAAGCTTCATGAAGCTCCTGTTCTTCTCCCACACTGTGGATTTTGCAGCCTCACCTCCAGTACTGCTGCTTGAAGACCATTATTTTTTTTTATTGCTACTGTAAATCTCCAGAAGATAAAATGAATTATTTCAACTCTGTACAAGGTTTTGCAATCATTGCACCTTCAGATAAAAGCAAATAGATTCATGCATTAAGATTAGAGAAAAGTACCCTTTGTTAACTTTTGTGTCCAAGTTGTGACATGAAAATGTTAATAGACAAGAATCTGGCAAAAACAAGGATCTGTTCTCTTGAAAACTACTTTTCATGTAAAAGCCCTATACTGAAACATACATTTACAACCTTTATAGTCATTAGTGAATAGCAAGATAAAATTCCTGAGTCTTGTGTCTGCTGGGATAGGCCAACACTATGTGAAATAACCTATTCCACTGCCATCTTGAACACCAAAGGTGGATTTGCTGAGCCTAATTCAGCTCCAGCTCTGGTTATAGCTGTACAGACTATTCCCATGGCTGTTTTGTTGTAGGAGAGCACACGTGGTTAATCCCTGGTCTTTCACAGCCCATAGGGGATTAGGCAAGACCTGGGAAAAGTTTCAGCAGTTTCTTCTCTGTTACAACAGAGTCCTGCCCAAAGGCATTTTGAGACAAGAATCCATATGGTTATTGAATACGTGGTGTGCTGTAAACCAGCATGAGAGGAGGGAGTGATTTAAGGATTGTGGTATGATTGTAAATAATAATTCCTTCCCAGGTCGGTTGATTAGACACAAATGCTGTCACTGGGATGATTGTTATCACAGCAAAGATAAGGCAATCGAGCTGCAAGTCAGCTAAGGCCTCTGGTTCTTTTCCTAGTGACTTTCTCTATCCACTACTCTCTTAAAAGGCATTAAATTTGGGAAGTATTTTCATTAAAACACATGAAATTTGGAAAGTACCACTACCATCAATCACCCATGTGTAATTTTTCTACAACACTGTAAATCTGTGTCAGACTCTGTTCTTGCCTGACATTTGAATTTCCAGGATTTGGTTTTGTTTGGTTTGCACTGCACTTTGTACTGACATTTTATAACACCAGGATTTTCTATTTAAGAGGTAATAGATGAATCATAACATGTCAATTTATGCAAGGTTAGGATTATTTTCTCCTGTGCACATTGGTTTATGCCAAACTTCATCTCCTATTATAATTTGCAATCATAGTGTTTCATAAAGTCCTTTTGCAATTCTTCACAATCAGCTCCCACCTTCATTACCGTGCGTAACTCAGCACCTCCAGCAAGCTGTCACCTCCTTACCCATTCTTCTCTACATTGTTTAACATGTTGAGCAGCAGGAGCTCCAACACAGATAGCCAAGTGGAGTTTCACTCTCTGAGAAAGTTGAGTAATTTGCTCTTATTTTCTTTGATCAATGTTGTGTACATGTAAGGACCTCTCCTTGTGTCTCAAAATGTCTTAGCTTCCTCAAAAAACTTCATTATTATAGAATGCCTTTTTGAAATTAAAGTAGGTTATATCTACATACCTGTTGACTCCTTCAAAGGACTTCAAACAAGGTAACTTTCTGTTGCATTTATCAATCACAGTCCCCTTCAGGAGCTTAAATTTGTTCTTCCTATTGTGATTTCCCCCTTGTTCTTACTGTGCCTTTATTTAGCTACCTGCCCGTGCATGTCACAGGACTGTGATCAGGCAAGTCAGGTTTGCATAACAATAACCTTTGTCCCTCTTTATTACCCCTCAAATTACATGTCTCCCACAGACTTTATCAAGGAAAAGTTTATGTCATTGTCTAGGTCACCAGTGAGCAAACAAATTGTGGCAAAAAGATCCCAGTCCTGTGGCATCACTGCTAGATGTGATCTTGCTCACTGGTGACCTGCAATGATCAATATTTTGAGATCAATGAAAGAAAGTTTTTAATCCACATAGTTAATTACCTGGCAGTTATATATGATTTAAGTTTTTAAAACCAAATTCAGTGTTTTACTAATGCCTTGGAGGAATTAGCATTGCATTATGATGGGGTTTTTTATTCAACAGACCTGAAAAAATAAAATAACAGAAGAGAATACACCAGCCCAATTTCATTTCCTTTTTACTACAGCTATCAAAATGCTCTGAATTGAAATATTAGGGACAATATCCTTTCTCCACTTGGGATCTCCTTCTCCCTTTAGCTTTGAGCAGGACCTGCTGCTGGCCAAATCCTTGTTTCTACTTCAATACCTAATGATGAAAAATAATGTCTTTAGGTAAAGAATGTGTTGGGAGTATTTGACTGGAGCAAACACAACCTCAGAGGAGAAGTGGGATCTGTGCATTAGCTAGGTAAAGTCACAGGAGAAGTAGGAACCATCACGCTGGGGACAGCCCAGACCTGGCTGGTCAGCCATCCCTGGACACTGAACTGCTCCAGCCAGGACTCAACAAACCTCTCTGGGAGAGGAGCCTGTGCAGGTTTAGAGCAGCTCAAATGCAAATGGGTGCTGTGTGTAGGGACTATAGTGCATCAGAATAATGCATTATAACACACCTCCCAGGGCCTGCCCTGGTTGCCTCCCTTGTTCCTCCAGCCCTGCTTACTTATTTGGAATCAGGACTTGTTCATTTTCTGCAGAAATACTTAGACACCCACTGCAGCCTCCAGGAGCAGTTCTCTGGGGCCTGTGAGATCCCCATGGGGTAACAGAGAGCTCTGCCTGGGGTGGTGTCCACCTGTGCAGGACAGACACAAAGCAAAGCAAAGTTGTGCAGACCAAAGGAGTCTGTAGAGAGCCAGCTCTGAGAATGCCAGATATCTCTGTCTACATCTAAGAAAAGCCAGAGGGATGAACACTGCTTTGTGTATCCTGTTTAAGCTTTTCCATATAGCTTTCACTGGTGTCCTATCAGCTTCTAAAATCTGGCTATAACTTACTGAAATGCACTTTGTCTTTACAATCATACCTGTCCAAGTGGAGGTGGGTAGAAGAAAATGAACAGGAGCTGGCTGAGCATGCTTGGAGCACGTTGCTCCCCTGGTGATGCCAAGCTGCAGTCAGGAGCACGGCCAGGCTGTCCTGGGCCCTGCTGCAGGTCCTTTCCATCAGCAGTTGCCACCCAGATGCTGCTCTCAGGAGGCACCTCTCTGTCCTTGCAGCCCAGCAGCCCCTGGGGTGATTCCATTCACAGATCAGGTAAGTCCAAAAGGTTGGTTCACATTCCAAAAGGACAGCACACCCCTGGGTGATGGGCAGGTGTGGCAGAGCCCATGGCCCATAGAAGGTACTCTGTACTCTTGCCTCATTCATTGGCACTTCCTTCCAGATAAGAGCCTCTCCAGTGGGCTCAGTGTCAACTTGGTGCTGGTCAGAAATCAGCAGCAGCAACACCTGGAAGGAAAAATAATTTTAAAACTGGAAGAATCTGGGATTCCCTGATGTCTTCCTCTGCTTGGTGAATAGCACACCACACAGCCACAGTGTTTGTAAGTAGACTCTCCTCTGTATTTTTAGCAGCTGATCTATGAGATCATTTTGCTATTTTCAGTTGTTTGTGACTTGGGTCTTTTCTGCTAGGAACATTGTGAGTGGGAAGGACCACATACCCTCAGCTTCCAGTGTGGGCCTGAGCAAACCCTATGTACCCAGTAAATGATACTCATTTTCTGAACAAATTACCTCCCTGGGGCATCATCAGTCCCGGGCATCTGTTGTTGCAATTTGAGAAATGCCCTCTAGTGTTCTTCCAAGGTGCAGGAGAATAAGCACATATCCAGAAAAAGTCCAGCTATTGTGCTGACCAATAGCTTCCATATAAGCAGGCAGTCTGTCTGTAAGCCTGGATGGCCTCTCCCGTGCCCCATTCACAAGCAAAGAGCATCTTGCTGAAAGCAGGAAATACAATTCCTGCATGTGTCTTTTGGTGCCTTGGTGGATTCAGGGCAAGGGGTCTCACAGCACATTTCCATATCCTGCAGGTCCTGCACCATTTCCAGTGTCCACACAGTGTTGGCTACAAACTCCTGTGTCTGGCAGCTGGGCACCATTAGCAGGCCTGGCCTTCCAAAAGGGCAGCTTGATCATCTCCCTCTTGCCTGCCCCTCTCCTGCCTGCCCTGTGGCATTACAGTGTGCCTTTACAGCATCTTCTCTCAAAGCACAAAGACCCTGACCCTGAGTGCTGCTGTTCATTCATTGAATAAGGATGCAATAATTAATTGACTGAGGGATAAGCCACAGATTTAACTGTATGTCAAAAGCCTGCAGGATTCCCTCAACACCACTCAGGCTGTGCTAAAACTGGGGATTCCTGCACTGGTGCCAGAGTTTAACATGTATTAAACAGAGACAGCCTCTTGCCACCAGGGCCAGGCTTAGAAGAGGCAATTTACTGGGACTGCCTGGACATGGCACAGCCCTGGCAGCACACTGGTTGGAATGTGGGGCTGCAGGCCACAGCTCCACACCCTCCTGCCTGGCACCTTAGACACAGCCTTAGCCCCTTACTCTACCTTACAAATTTGTTTCACATTGTAGATGTGATTTCTTGGTAGCAGCCTGAGTTCTCCATTACCTCCCTTTTCTCCCCTGTTGGCAAGGTATGGACATGCACCGGCCTCTCTCACGGGATAAATAATCTCCCACTGCCAACGGGTCTTATAAAAAGAAGCTTATCCTCCTTCCCCAACAAACCTGCACCACATCACCCACCCTCCACCAGCCCTGCAGCAATGGCCACCTGGGCACCAGCAGCACCACTGTCCCCTCTGCTCAGTGTCCTCCCAGCCAGGCCACTCTCTCACCACAGGACATGGTGACTTGGCCCACACCCCAGTCCTGATGACCTTCAGACCTTGGCAGAGCAGCAGGCTTTCGAGCCAGGATGAAATTCCATCTCTGGAAACCCAAGATTAAACCTGGGGCCAGAAAAGCTAAATTTCATTTGAGCAGACCCCCAAGTTCAAGTTAATTTCTGCATATTGAGAGTTTTAGCATGGCTTCCACAAGTGATATCTGAACAACAACCCAAAACCCTGCATGGAGCCACAGGACACTGGAGCTACTTACAAGCAGCCTGAAGGCCACCTCTGGCTTCTGTGTGCAAGAGGAACAACTGTCTCAGCCTTGGGAGTTTGGTCTTTCCATAGCTTCATGTTCACCAGCTCAACCACAAAAGTTTTAAGCTACTTTATTACATTGTCTGTAGTGCTTATAAAAGTACAAAATGGCACTTTTAGTATAAAATGGCACTTTTAGTACAAAAAGGAGTCTGTAGACTGTTTTTCTATTTTTATTTCCTTTTGGGTTAGAAGAGGAGAGTGAAAGAAAACATGAACTTGCTTTCTCCAAGAAAACAAACTGACCTTTGAGTGTCATAAAAGGCTTTATACAATACTTCGGCCAAAGAGGACTGGAATTTCTTCTGCGAAGCATATTTTTTCCTTCAAAAATGCCAGCTTGCTAAAACCAGAACAGTTTGCAGACAGGCTTGGTTTAAGTGAATCTGCCCATTTGATAGCTACTTAGAAAGTTTTTGGACTGCTGAAATGCTGTATTAGTCAGCATAACTCTTCAAATATGAAGTTAATCTACAGGTGGAATTAAAAAAATAATACAAAATAGTAAAAAAAAAAAGTACAATTTAAATAAAAATTAAGTATTTTTGCATTATTTAAACCCAAAATGTTTAAACTGACCTATTCCAAAACACACTCTGATCATCAGTTCACAACAGCTTTGAAATGTGGTTTTCTGGGTAGTGGAAATTCACTCCCTCCCAGGTAAAGTTGCTATGGAAAGCTTTGGGCAAGTGTAGACCAGGCTGTGGATTGAAGTTTCATGCCTGTGCTCTAGAGAAAACTGGGGAACCTTGTGCAATGGCATCTCTGTCCCCTTTGATATGTTTCTTTTCAGCTTTCAGTACAGCACGTGTTCAAAGCCACAGGTGAAGCATTTCTGACTCTCCCCCTCATCACCAAAGGCAGTACAAGACATCTAATAAAGAAAAAACATTAAGTTAAAGGCCCATGTTGGTCTTGCCAAGCAGTACTACTACTAACTAATCTTAAAAGGCTTATTACTGTTTTGGTGTTGCTTTTGCTTTTTATACTCCTTTCCACCCCCCATCCTCCCCCCANCCAAAAAAAAAAAAAGTTTTCTGGGCTGGAACTACTGTGAGGCATGTTTAGAGCAAGATAATGGTCTAATAAATACACATAGTATTGTCCAGGATACATGCTCGGAATGGTGGGCATGGAAAACCAAAGGAAATAATTAAAAGTGGGAGTGTGAACTGATTTTTTCCATTTTAGGGTTTTTAGGGTGTTTTTTGGCCCTGCTTTCTGCACCAGAGAAAGCACAGGAAACCAACTACATTCATTCTAATTTTGGGATGAAGTGGGGATTTAAGTTCAAAATAAAAATGGAAGCCTTTATTCTGCAATAATACTCTCCAGAGCCTGCACTGGCAAGGTACTACTGCATTTCTTGTCTGGATGAAGTGATGCTGCTTCTGCCCTTAAGCCCCATGACACAGCAAAGTCATCAAACTATGGTTCATTACAGGTATCTTTTATTGTGGCTTAGGGCCAAAAAGGCAACAATAAAACTTGTATTTGCACAACATGTTTCTTAATCCACTGGGATTGTAACCAAACAGGTTGTGTGCAGCTGTGGCATTCTCTCTCCACTCCCAAAGCACTGAATCAGTGGACTGGTTTGTGGTTGTTACAGAAGTCACCAATTGGCCTGTCTTTACTCCTCATTTTTTTGATAATGCATCCTGCTGCAAGGCCTCCTGAGAGCTGCTGCTGTTGAGTTCTATCATCCCAGGGCTGAAATAACATTTTAATACCAGGCAGGGTATCTCCCCTTGCTCAGGTCCTCAGCTGGATCAAGAGGTGCATTATTTGTAACACAGCAGACAAAACTTTGCCTTGTCTTGGCTGATCATCCTGGCAGATCAGCATGAGGCTCCTCCATCTGGAATTAATGTCTGCTCTTCAAAAAAAATCACCCATTGCTTATTTTTTTTTCCTCCTTGCTGCTTAGCCTAATGTTTTCCTGAATAGCCAGGAATAAATTAACATTGTGGATTTTTGAATTTCACCGAGGTATGCTAGATTACAAGTCAAAAAACAAAAGCACTAAGACTAAATATTTCTAATAAATATAAGTGAAAGAGGAAGAAATCGGAAGGTATTTCTACATCTGAAACAGGCAATTCAAGAGTTATAAAAGAATCATTACAATAAAAAATATAAACGCCTGGAGCTTTTGGCGTAAATCAAGTACAAGCTTAAAGATCATCATTCAGGGATGCCTTTAATAAATATTTAATTAATCAACCACTGGATCATTCAATTCCTAGTTCCCTTCTAGTAGACATTTTACCTGTTAATCAGTTTACCTGTGCACTGAGCTCACACCACAGCCCAGTGTCCTCCTCCTATTCCTGTCTGTCTTTCTGAACTCCTCTGTTGTTAGATGGAACTGGTTTCTTTTAAGGATCATCTTTACTTTAACTATTTATTTAGTATATTTATTTTGATGATCAAACTACCATTAGAAATGTTGGTTTTAATCCAGCCCCAGAGTAACAGCTTTGGGCTTAGCTGCTTTAGATTTTAGACACAAGAAGCCAGTACTGGGCTTGCTGAGGACACTCAGCTGCAGCCCAGTGGCATGATGTATCACACCTAGCTTTGCCTCTTGACCATAATGCTGCTTGCTTTTTTCAGCATTTTCTCTCAACAGGACTACAAGGTCTTGTACAGGGAAATGATTTGTAGCCTCTACTAATGATAAAAGAAATCAGGTAGAAACCCACATAGGGACATTCTAGTTGGGATCTAGAACTGCATCTTGCCGAAAAAGAGAGCTGACATCCGGAGTGAAAGACTGCATTTTTCCTCCTCGAAGGACAAGAAAATATGAGGACGTCTCCACCAGTGTGGACAGATGAACATATATATCCATCCTGCGCCTCTTCAAAGGTCCTTCATGCTCAGTGGTAGGTTCATTTTCAGGCTGGTGCTGCTTCCTGGAGGCTGGGATCTGCTGGAGTAACCCCAAGGACATAAGAGCACATTTATGTGTTTTGACAAAAGGGTGACAACTGAACAACTGCACAGTTGTGCTCAGCAGTGTGCTGGAGCGAGGGTGCTGGTCAAACTTGTCACTATGTGATGGAATTGTGAGCTTTGGGAGAAGCCAACATTAATCAATCTCGGCATTTTCAGCACCAGCCTCTGCTGCATGAAAAGCCATCTGATTCTGTGAGCACTTTCCCCACATCCCATTAAGGTCCAAGCAAGTTTCTTATCTGCCTTCTCAATCCTGTGCTGGGGCACTCCTTGTTGGGAGGGTAAGGGACAGTGTCTGCCCCCCTCTGAGTTCCCAGGCTGAGTATCTGCTCCCCAGCTGGCAGGGACACTGCCACCCCCATCGTCACCATGGGGCTCCCTGAGGAGAACGTGGCAGCACCAATGACTGTACAGCAAGTGCACAGGACAGTCTGAATCACACACATGTCACCGTGTCATTTGTCACCACTGCTGCAGTGTGACTGCTGATCTCTCACTAATTGTAATTCTTTCTTATGAGAGTCCATGGACTTTAAAAATGCAGAGGAGTGATTTCAGACAGGGAAGGTCGATGCATGGCTCAGCCTTGTTGAGCAACTTCATGCACTAAAGCTAAGCTGAATTTTCTGGTGGGTGGTGAGAAATGTGTGGATGTGCCTCTGCTCTAGGAGACACGTGTCCTCCAACCCAGGCAGCTCCTAGCTGCTATGACCTACCCTGGCTCTGTAGGGATGCAAACAAATTTTCCATGACTTGCCTGAGTGGTGGGATGCACGCCTGTACTGGGCACAGTCACAGGAAGGAATTTCATGAGGCACCCAGTGCTGGCAGGGAACTATCAGGACAAGTACGACTGAAAAACAAGCCAGCACAGCTTGGCCAGTAACTATCAATATGGTGAGGCCACTGTGGCATGTACCGGCTAAATGTGTGGGTGCAGGTATGGCTGGGAGGGGTTCAAACAAAGGAGAAGGAGATATCATGTAGGCAAGGAGGAACAAACATGGTTTATTTTCTAGGGAAAAAAAATACATTCAAAACAAAAATAGGAGGAGTTGGGGAGCTGCTGCTCCATCATCCTTCTGTGAGCAAGGCGGGGACCTGAAAAGCAGCTGCCAAACAAGCCCAGGGGATGTGAGTCCAAGGCATGTAGCAACCACAGTTGGCACCACCTCAACCCCAAGGCTTTGTTCTCCTGGACTGAAAACCCTTAGGGTGTCTGTCCCTGCCTCTGGTCTCATATAAAAAACTCTAAATCAGACACAGATCAGACACAGAGTGGCATTGGTGCCATCTGTACCTCATTGCTCAGTCTCTCATATGCCATTTTGCAAAGATTCCCTAACTTCTTGGTGCAGGTCTCCTTTTCCACACATTTTAAAGGAAGTGAATTACCCTGAGCCTGTTAATGTGAAAATCAAGTTGAAATATTTGCTGGTAAAACACAGAGCTCAGGTTGATAATGACAACTGGAAATGGAACTAGAGCAAAATGTAGCATCTGGAAACAGAATATCTGGGTATGCACGCAAGGCTGAGTTAGTTTGATGGGGAGCATTGATTTTCCTCTACAGTCAATTGCTGCCACACGACTTCTCAAATACTCCCTGCTCCCAATTTGTTTCAAAGCTAAAAACCACATGCAGTGCTGGGGAAAGGACAGATGAAACAATAGCTCTTTTTGTCTTTTGTGTTCTTGGCAACACAAGAAGAGCAAATTGTGAGGGAAAAAAGAAGAAACAAATACATATCTGCCAAGAAGAGGTTTGTCCTTTTGGTCAGTGAGTTGAGCAGAGCTCATAATGTCTTCTTCAGAGGAGTCATGACTGCAGTGAAAATTACAACTCTGGTGTCAGGAAATTCAAAGCTTTCCCACATGAAATGACCAGAGGAGATTTTTTAGTCACTGAAGACTATTAGCCTCTTCCCCAAAGGCAACAGAGGATTTAAAAGTGCAAGCAGATTTTCTCAAGTGACAGGACTATATAAATCTCTGTCTCAAGGGCAGTAGAAATGAAAGTACCTCAAGTGCAATTGGAAAATTTTTCATTGTTTCTTACTGGGTACAACCAAACAGAATTAAATTTCTATTTTCTTCCTACTCTGGGCTGTGCATCTTGTAGATAAAGGAAGATAAATGTACAACCATACACCTCTGGCAGGTTGTGTGGTTGATACTCTGTGCACGGGGGCTGTAGAAAACCAACTTCCAGAGTGAGGCAACAACTCATCTGTACTGAAACCAGGCCCTATTTTTTCTTTCAGCTAGGGAAGATCCAATATCAACATCGCTGTCATAGCAGCTGCACAGGAAAATAAGTGATTTCCTGTCTGAGCGTGTTCCATCACTCAGCATTTTATTTTTGTGCTAAACCAAAGCCAGGCATGTCACCCCACCCTGGGCTGGGGCATTCTTCCCCATCCCCTGCCACTGGAAATGCAGTGCAAAAACATCGGTGGGGTAAAACCTGACACAAAATGCCCACTCAGTACTTGTGCCAAATGCCTTCTCCAGGAGTGTGTAGTCAAGACAGAGTTTTTAGGAGTTTTGGAATAGCCAAAGACTATTCTCTCAGCGTATACCTCTTTCTCCCAGAGCTGTCAGCCTGGTCCTGGTTTTGGCTGTGATAGAGTTCATTTTTTTTCTTAGTAACTGGTAACTGTGTTTTGAATTTAATATGAGAATAACATCGATAACACACTGATTTTTTAGTTGTTGCTCAGTAGTGCTGACCTCTAAGTCAACCACTTTTCAGTGTCTCATGCTCTGCCAGGAGCAGGTGTACAAGGAACCAGAAGGAGCATGGCCAGGACAGCTGACCCAAACTGGACAAAGGGATATTCCATCCCACAGGATGTCATGCCCAGTCTATAAACTGGGGGAGCTGGCTGGGAGGGGCCAATCTCTGTTCAAGGACTGGCTGGACATCGGTCAGTGGGTGGTGAGAATTGTATTGGACATCACATGTATTTTTCCCTTGGATTTTGTCCCTTTACCTCTCTTTTCCATTACAACTGGTGCTGCTAATATTATTGCTGTATTTTATTTAAAATTATTAATATACTTATTTAAATTATTAAACTGTTCTTAATTCACAGTCTCTACTTTTTCAGATTCTCTTCTTCTCCTAATGAAAGAGAGGGAGGTAAGTGGCCATGTGAGACTCAATTGCTGCCTGAGGTTAAACCATGACCATTTCCAGTCCAAACTTGCTCCAGAACCCAGGAGATTAAAAAACCTTCTGTCTAGCTGCGTAAATAATTGAGAAAAAAACCTCCCCAGATGTTGCTGCCCTTTCTTTTTTTATTTTTTTTCTTTTTTTTTTCCTCTTTCGGTGGTAACAATTCTTACAATCAGACGAGAGGGTTAAGCAGCGTCCTAAGAGCCTCCGTCTTGGGCGCAGTGCCTCTGAAGTCCATGAGAGGGCTACGGGCAGGCGCATTTGGGTGTTCCACATTAACAGAAATACCGAAAACGCGCTGCCAGCTGCTCGCAAAAGCCATGGGCACCCCGTGCTCCCCCACAAGCTTTTGCACAATCTCTGCTCACACCGAAGTGCCCTTGCCTGGGCTGGAGCAGGACGCAGCAGCTGGGCGCGATGTGACGCCCTCTGCCCAGAGCAGCCCTCGCAGGGGCAAACCCGTTCAATGGCTTCATGTGTCGAGGGGTTCTGCTCCCACCTTGGCTCCCCACAGGCTTCTGGGCAATTTTTTGCGTTGTCAGAGTGTTTGACACAAGTGCCAAGGATTGATTTTCTTAATATGGCAATTGAAATAAACCTCATTTTTATCACAAGCAGCTGAAAGATTTTGCCAGATCCAAAATTATATGTTTTGAGTCTGATCAGGTTTGAATTTATTCTCATTATTAAACAAGGCACATTTCAGAATAAAATGTGCTTCCACAGTGGGAAAACTAGAGCATTTGAACTTAAAACATGTAAAAGTGGAATCTTGTCTCTAAATAAAACTATTTCACACTTTTTTCTTCTCAGTATATATCATACCATTACCTTAATCCAAAAGATGCTTTCTAAATTAGATGTAGTTTTTGGTCAACACCAGAGAGGTTTTGGGTGAGTAAGTGATCTATAAGAAGGAAAAAAAACCCCAAACAAATAAAAACAACCAACCCCCCTCCCCCCAAACAACAACAAAAAAGAGGAAAACACAAACCCCAAAACCTTTTCTAGATCTGAGAGTTTGTTTTAATTCATTTTTGCAGTCACCAAGAGAGCTGTTGTCTCTTCTGAGTGTACCTTGAGGGAAATTCAATCCAGTCCTGAGGTCAAATGAATGTCAACATTACCTAGATGGACAGGTCCTGCTTGAGAGGTGCATGATCTATGGACTTTGCTGGTTAATTGCAAAGGGCTGAATGTGCCCTTTAGATTGCTCCTTCATCTCATCTGAGACTTTGTACATTATCTTTGGGACATTAAGCACAGCAGGATGAGTCCTCCAGGGAAATTTTGCACCATTGCCAGCATTCTGATAGCTGGTCCCTTGGAACACGATGTACTTCTATCTCCAGCTTCTGGAGTCATATGATCATGTGAGGATCTCAGCTTTCACGACAATGAAAAGTAGGTTTTTAGTCATTGAGACTGTAGAGAAAAGCTGCAAATGTGACCTCCAAAAGGTTATAGATCAAAAAACAAATAAAAGGAATCTCAGCTATATCAAGCGCCTGAATTTTAAATGCATAGTTTAAAAACGGCATCATTTTGAGGACCAACGGTTAAATTACGAATACTTGGAATTTTTGTGAAGAGGGAAAAAAATTGCTTCTTGCTTTTTTCTTCTTCCCTGCTTGCGCTTCTTCCTTCCTTTCTAAGGCTCCATCCTGTTGCTTATGCTTCCTTGATTGTTCTCAGTCTGGAGCTGCCATTGGACACCAGTCAGACAGAGTGTGAGTACTGGGAATTTTCCAGGTTTACAAAATGTTTTCCTTGCATCTGCCAAAGCGAACGGCAGCCGTCGCTGAACACGTGCCACTGGAAAATCACAAGCAGGCTGGCTGCCAAGGATGCAGAGAGCTCTTTGGACCGAGGCACGTCAGGGTCTTGTGAGTGTGAGAGGACACGGAGCCGTGCCCGAGGCGCCGGGGCAGCGCTGGGCCGGGTCCGGGCGCGGCGGCTCCGGCAGCTCCTGCCCGGCGGGGCGGGCTGGGGCCGGGCCAGGCGCTGCCCCGGCTCACACGGAGCCAGCCGTGGGCCAGGACGGGCCGCCTGCTGTCGGAAGGGTGCGTTTATTTACTGGGAACGAACCAGTCCGAGTGGAAGTAATGCGTTCTGCACGGAATAAACCATCTCAGCAAATGGCTTGCTGACATTCAATCACAGCTCAGCGAGGACATCTCCAGAACCCCTTGAATCTTGTGCCAAGCCATTAAACCCTCTCACTTGGCAATGGGTATTTGCAAAAAGAGGCTAAAAAGGAAGCTACGGAGTAATTATGTACTGTGAGTGCAAGAAGAAGGGTGTCACCAGTGTGGTGTAGGGAATTTTAAATCTATATTGCCCATGTATGTCAATATCCTCCAGCAATGCTCAAAACTGAGGAAAAGATACCTAAAACTATGGAAGTTCTTGTCCCAGCTTTAAATGAGATTTGGCACGTGAGATTTGGTAAGGGAGTCCATTTGCTATTCCATTTGTTATTTTTAATTTGTAGCAGCTTAATGAAAAAATAGGAAGTATCTTACAGAAGGTTTTGTCAAAACTTTTAGGGCCCAAATTCTTCCTTCCATTAACAATATGCATTTTAATCAGGTGCTTGAAATTTGTATCTTAATGTAGATTATCTGCACATACATTACATCCCAAGCCTATATACACTTATTTGAGGAAGATCCTAAAAACACACACCGTCTGTTTTGGATTTTAACAGGAAAGCATGGAGAAGGTAGAAATTTTAGGCATTATGTATAGCCAAGAATTTTGTACATGCTCAGTGTAGAAGGGATGAAGGGAGGAAATACAAGTGGATTTATGGCGTTGCAGGAGCAGCCAGGCTGGGACGGCCTCACAGTTTGCTGCTTGTGCCCCTCGGAGGCTGTTGCAGCTTTATGTACCGAAATGCTGCCTGGGGCTGACAGACTACCAGCAGGACTGATTAAACCAACTACTGGAAAAATCCCCAGGAAGCTTGTCAAAACACAGCATTTCCAGGGCTGAAACACGAGCTGTGTTAGTGCCTAGAACCGACTCCCGGGTTTGGTTGTTTTGAATTTCCCGGTCACAGCCAGAGGCACAGCAGCCCGTGACAGTGGGTGGCAGCACGCCGGGTGCCTCCCGCTGCCCTGGGCACAGCTGACAGGCACTGGTTTGCTGAAAGACACATTGCAATGGCACTAGCATGTATAAACGACCCCAGAGTAACCACATAATTAAGAAACATAGATCTTCCTTCTAAGCTTTCTGTTCTTCAGAATTTTCTCGGAGAAAAGGGCTCATTTACGGGTATGATGAATGGCTCATGAAGTGGCTTGTACAGCAGGATGCCTACAATAAAATGGGTTTGAAGCATAAAAGGCAGCATTATTATTATTCTCGTGCCTGGCTGGCTTCTTGCCAGCCTCCTGCTGCCTTCTATCTCCCATCACATGAGGCTGAAAAAATTCCCCCGGGGTTGATTAACATGAGAGAGACCTGTGAAAAATGCAGGCGTATGAAGGAGGGAGGTGATGGCTGAAGGGAGAAACCAGGTTTGCAAGCACTGACACAAGCAGTTCAGTGCCTGGAGAGATGGAAGAGCGATGGAGTCTCTGCAAGAGGGAATGAGAAGGAAATCCCAGGCAACTTCTCTTTCTATGAGTGTTCCAGCCCTCCCACAAAAATGCTGCTTTGATACGAGAAAAATTCAAGAGTGACAAGGGGAGCCACATGCCCTCGAGTGCTGTCAGTCAGCAAATTGCTGAGACACTCCAGGGCAGGACACGTAGACATGCTTCCAAATAATTCCTAGTCACATTTCAGGAGTGACAGTGGTCCAGAGATGGTCACAACCAGGACACAGAGCCATCATAGTTTGGAGGCTGAGGCTTTATGAGCAGAAAGTCATATAACGTCATATCAACTGGCTCAGGGTTTAGGAAAGCCCCTGGCCACATTTCAGTTACTGCAGCTGAAACATCTTAGTAAATGAAGGTTTTGTACTGCATTTTATACTACATTTTACTCTGCACTCATACTGCCACATGCTGCATTAATAAGGTCTAGAAAGTTAAGAAAACTTTTTTAAAAACTAAACTGGGAAAAGTCTTAAAGTAACTTATATGTCACCCGAGGTTTTCTTGCTTTTGAGTGCTTGTAACTTTGTGCTGCAGATTCTCATGCAGCTTCATGTAAACAATGTATATTTTTAGAATGTTTACATATTTCTCCTCTGGGAGGAGAAATGTGATTGATGGTGATGTTCACCATCCAGGTTAAAGAGGTGGCGACCTGTGTAGCCAATCTCTTGACCTTTGTACAAATGTATATAAATGGTGTCAGATTTTGAATAAAGAGGGAAGAAGGAGGAAGTTTCCCCTGAACTCTGCTGTGCCTGCTTCGTCCTTCATTTGGTGACCCTGTCCATGCCTTCACTTATACATGATTTCTAAATTCTTTCTATGAGGCCCAGCTTTTTACAGCTCAAGTACTTGAAAATCTGGGTTTGTCAAGTCACATAAAGGAGATTTTTTTCTTTTGTTTTCCCTGTGATATTGCTTTCCAAGGATAATTTGCCAACATTACAATATCTTCTTTCTCAAATAGTATCCTCCTTTTCTCAGTTTTCCTGCCGGAAGTCATGCTCCTGTTGAAGCCTGCAGTGTGACAGGCAGGTACCAGTAGTGGCCCAATTTATTCCTTGACTCAAAGCAGCAAAGAAAGGCCAGGATCACTGTGTGCCTGCTTGATTTGTTTCTGCTAAATCTCAGGTGCTGAGGCAGTCTTGAGGAAAGATGTTAAACATGCAGCTGCCAAATTGCAGTGCCAAGAGTATAGTTTGCTTTTTCTACGTGAAGATGATCTTGGCCAACTCTTGGCTTGCATCAAAGGAGAGCTCACCCTTGCTTTTGAAGGACTATGAACTTTTGGATTAAGGATTTACGAACTGAGAAGCATTTATATTTAATGACATTACGAAAGGCTTTTTCATTTATATAGGCTGCTTGAGACTTATTTAGTTTGTGTTTCATTTTCTAGAGAATTTAGTCCAGTCAGATAATGAATGAATTAACTACAAAACAGCATTTTAATTTTCTTACGTCCTCTGTTTCAGCTTTCACTTTACTTCTCATATGTTTGCATTTTATTTAACCTGTACATATTTTTGCAATTTATGATCTAAAATATATGATCTACCCAGTGCATTTAATTGCTTTCCATTTCTTAACAGACTCTATAACAATATCTATTGTGTCTCATTTGGCAGAAAAATATTACCTGTTTGACCATCGGCATTCATGTATAGTTATTCCACCCAATTCCACAGACTTCCTTTCTCACCATTCAGAATAAGAAATACTTGTACTGTTTAAGAGATTAATTTTTATTTTGTGGCCTGATGTCCATGACCTGGATTTGAGCTATAAACCTGTTATTGGCCTGGGCTCGTTATCCACTGATTGCATAAGCTATTGTTACCAGGATGAATTTCAAATTAATCTGAAAATCACAATTAATCATTTGACCAGCTCTACAAATAAGGTCAGCCAACAACTCCTGTCTCTAAGTTCAATAAATTTGCTTCCAGACTATGTTCTGAGTTTTAGCTGCCTTGATTTGTGTTATAATCAGAAATATCTCATTTCAGATTCAAATTACAACACTAACTCAAGTGTGTTGGCAAGTCTTTTAAAGACTCGCATATTCTAAATATGTGCATAGACGATAAAGTAGCAAGATCTGAAATAATTACTATTTATATCCTTCCATTGTTTTCTCCAAAAACAGTACTTTAGACTTTGATATTGTTTTCAAAATGATTAAGCTGACTCCTAGAATGTTTTTCCTAAAATGTTTTTGCTTTTTCAAGTCAAATAATGCTTCATGACTATTTCCATCTGGTAGTAATAGTCCTGTTTATTCTGGAACATCTTGGCTTATATTATGCCTCTGTATAACAAAATCTATTGAAATCATGTAAAACATCAATCACTCTGCCAAAGTCAATAAAATTACTACTTGTTGAAGAAAACAGTAAACAACAGAACTTCATAATGATGTCATTAGCACATACTTTGTCAACAGTTGGGAAATCTGGAACCTTCAAGAAAAACAATGAAAGAAAGAAAAGTAATGCATTCAGCTCTGTTGTATAATTAATTATGCATAAACTTTTAATGAGATTTGGTTAAAAATGCAAACAATTTTATAGCAGCATTAGCTGCACAGGAATATAGCAGCAGTAGCTCGGCAAGTAGAGTGGATGCTGTGTTTTATCCATTCCTCAAATCAATGGGCGCATTTTAAAGCTTCTTTAGAGTCTGTGTGTCAGTGTGCTACAGCAGGCCCTGAGCTGATCTTGAGTCCAGTTCAGGAGTCCAACTTGATACATTTGGGAGCTCCAAAGGCATTTTGTCCTGCCCTACATTTTCTGCTGGGAGCAGAATTCTACTCTTTTTGTTCAGACGCTCTTGGGATGTTCCCTCAAAACACCTCCTGCTTTGTGCATGCACAAGATTTTTGCATCCATTTCGAACCAAAAAAATACTATTTATGGGTTTATTTTTTGTTCTGACCAGTTCAAATGTGTAACAGTCTAGCCTTCTGCGGAAAGGAGTCCAGCCATGGGCGGAGCATGTTTATTTAGCTGTCAGTGCCAACCAAGCAACACATAAAACACCACAAAACCCACGGGTAGGCTGAAGCATGAAGGGCAGATATTGCCTAAAGTGGCATGATATGATCAAAACTTAATTTGCTAGATTAGTTCTCGGAGACTACTGTGAAGAAATGAAGAGAAGAAAAAGGGGAAGGGCTTTTCTGAATTCTACATTTAGCAAGAAGTAAATTAATAGTAGCACTACCGAGTTGTGCTTTGTGGTAAGGTACAGTTCTTGTGCAGGACTAAACGCAGTGAGACCAATGTGTATCCAGAGATGCTACTGATGATCCACACCAAACTTGAGTAGTGTGGCTACAGCAGAGAATGTTTTCTACCCCCTTCCCACCCTGTGGAAATCAGCATCCCTGGCCTTCTTAATGGCTTCCCTTCCTCCAGGAAATTCTGTTGGGCTTCAGAGATGACAAACAAACTGGTAATAATTTATTGAATTAATAAAGACCTCCTTATTGTGAAAAAGGGCCATTTACACCGTGTGCACTGTCTCAATGCGCCACTAGATGGTAGAACAGGACTCCACACCGTCCTGCAGCCGCCCCGCATGCCCAGACAAACCCTTCCAAAATCCAGCCTGAAGACTCATAACTCTACAGTACAACTTAGAATTTTTATTCCAACTGCCTACATCATATTATTCGTCCTTTATAGCTAATTGATATCTTCTAGAACTCTGTCTCCAGCGACGGTTTTCCAAGGAGTGCTTAGAAAACGAGGCACACCCCAATATATTGCACAGGGGAGCTCCCCTGGTACCCAACTCACTCCTATAGAAATTAAGCCACAGGATTCGTCTGTAGACTGTGATCCCATGTGTAAATCGCATTGCCTGGGAGGCAAGAGCAGCTATAAGAAACCTGCTCAGAATCATCTTCCAGAGGAGCCAGTGCCTCTCTGGGGAGGGCTGTGTTCCCTCTTGCCTTTGGAAATGTGCACAGAATGAGGGATAGGGCACAGGACCAGCTGCTCTTCAGTGGCTTCTACAGGTATTGAGGAGAATAACAAGAATTTTTCCACATGCAGTAGTAGAAAATTTAAATTCAAGGCAGCAAGGATACCAGTAATTGTTCAGAAATAATTAAGCTGCTATGAGTAAATGAAAAAGGCAGTGTAAAATTAATAGGGTTTTTTTTTTTGAATGATACAATATCTTGTAAAATCTAACTTGTATTAGCCACAGAATTTAATACCTGCTTGGATATGAAAGATGACTGGCATCTGTGGTGATATATGCCTAAAGGACTATCAAACACATTAAATAGTGAATTCCAAAGTCTTGGAGAAAAAGCAGAAGTGTACTACAGAAGTCAGGGAAAAGGCACAATCTAACTTAATGTTGTTATTAGAGAGCTGATGAGAAATAAGTAACTATAACTGTACTTACAGGTCTAAACAGGAAAGATTTAAAGCATCAGAGTGCACAAGCAAATAGGATTATGCAGATGCTTGAAAACATACGGACAACTGTAAAAAAATGCTGATCATTACATGACAAGGAACTATCTGCAGGCAGTTATGTGGCAAGTAAGCTTTATTTACTATGGGAGAAAGAAAAGCACTTTCTTCACGAGCTGTTTCCAGCCCTGCTGAATTGACAGTGCTGTGGATAGAGCAGTCCTGGGCAATGGTTCCTCCCCTGACAGGTAAGAATTAACTTAATCACCCACTCTTGCTTTATCTGTAAACACAGAGCTCAGGACTTCCCTGAATTAATCCTTGTTTGGACTGTGTAGGGGATTGGATGGGCAAAGAACACCATGAACCAGAAAGGGTTTTTTTCCACTGCTATCACAAAGAACAATATTGCAAATGATCTGAACTCTATAAAACAACTTTCAGTGCTTGTCTTCTGTTGGAAGATATTTTCAGAATCTCACACTTTATGTTCCATATAAATTATACTCTTTGATTAAATGCAGGATCCTTTTGATAAAACTGTCTTTTAGTATAAATCTCCGCCTTCCCTTTGTCTACTCCCTTGTGTGGTTCAAGCCAGCAGTAATACCTGTTAGTTACCCTTCATTTTGCTAAGCCACCCAAGTTCTCTCAGTCTTAGAAAATGAGCTCTCTGTGACTCTTAATCATCCAGGTAGCTTGAATTAATCTTCCACAGGCATTAGTAAATAGCACTGTTGCACAATGCTTCAGGGGAAGCTCCCTCCCTCCTCACTTGGGGGCACAAACACTTTGCTATATCTGTTGCACACACATCTCTGGGACAGGCAGGAATCCCACTGGTCTCTCCCACAGCTTTGTCAGACACCATGAGACCAGACATACAGATGCCACAGGTTTTGTCCTTTTTTAATATCCAAAGGATGGGACTTGGTATACTGAGAAATAATTTTTTTTCACTAATAATATTGATTTTCAGTTAAAGCACAGTCAGGTACCTGCTTTCTAATTAAATCAGCAATTACATGAGTTTATATCCTTCTAGAGTCATCAAATACCAGGCCAAATACCTCACAGAACCTGAAACTGTGTTACAGTGTCAAATATTATCAGCCCAGTCTTTTGATAAGCTTAAGCGTCAGCTAATCGGCACAGACTGACTCCCAAACCACCACGCAGCTTGACATTAACTGCATTGTTCTAATTTAATTCTCCATCAAGAGGGTTCTGCACCAGTCACCCTATCTCTTTTCTTAGGAACAGAGATAAATGGATAGGCCTATATTGCCAGAGCAGACATCTGGATCTCAGTGTTTCAGAGATGACCGTCAATCATTGCCCGTATTAAGGGAACTCCTTTATCAGCCCTGTCCAAACTGGGGTTGCTGGGTATTGACAACTGATATAAAAGCTTTAACAGATGTGACTCAGCACTCCCCTGAGTCCTGCTGTAGTGGAAAGGATTTAGTACATGATTAGCATATTAATAATGTCCTGCTTTTTCCCAAATACAGAATGCAATACTGGATGTTTCTGCTTAATCTTTTTTTTTTTTTAAGTGAACTTTTTCAGTGCTCCTTACAAATATAGAGTCTTTCTGCTTAACCTTTCCTTGCAGAGATTTGATCCAGGATTGGTTTCAGGTTATGAAATTAGCCATTTGTACGGACCACCTGTATTTAAAATTTCTGGTATCATTTTGGAATTAAATCCACAACAGAAATGTTCCAAAATACTTTTAAACTCAGGAGAAAGATAAGTTATTTGGAGTCAAAAATTAAGAGCCTTTTCCAATTTTGAATTAATGAACCCACAGCCAGAACATTCTATATCTTTCAGAGTACATCCATACTGGACATCTGCTTTAAATAGTGAAATGGTTTTGACTGACAAGTGGAAAAGCAGAGTAATCAAACCAATATCTATATGTCTTTTTAGGGAGATACATTGCTTATAAAGTTTAAGTAGAATATGCAGAAGAAAGAAGACAGAAAAAATTACAGAGGCATATTGGATGAGAGGACAGGGAGTTACTTGGTTCATTTAGGCGGAACTAAGATTGTATATTCCGTTTACATATGGAATAGATGTTCTTTGGTGTGGAGGATGTCAAGAAGATGAGCAAATAGACATTTCACCTTGGTCTGCCACTGGTTTTATACTCCTGATTTACTCCTTAAAGGCACTGGCTATCCAGGCAGCAAAGCTAACCAAGGTGGGTTGAACCCTCAGCACTGCTTGTCTGGATCATGGTGGATTTTCTGTGAGATTCATGTACTATTTAACAAAGTAGTGAAAGAAAGGAAAGAGTCATCCTTTTCATGGCTTTAACTTAGACTCCCTCCAGGATCTGTAGCAGCAGGCAGATGTCAGCACCTCTGTTGGTCATTGTGCAGAAAGCTGGGGTCAAAAACTCTCCTTGAATTGTGTGAGAATGGCAGACCGTGCAGCCATTCAGGCAGTTTGCAGCAGTGCAGCCCCAGGCCAGCTGAACACTGGCTTTGTTACCATTCTCACAGGTAGTCTCCAGCCTGGAAGCTTCCTCCTGTATTCCCACCCTTGCCTGGCCTCCCATGGCTTATTCACAGCAAGAACATGTGTTACAGAGCAAACCCAGTCAAGCCCCCATCCTCCACAGCCCTGAGCAGCCCTTCCTTACCTGTCAGTATCAGGTCCTTGGAGCACCTCAGCTTTTCAACCCCAGAACTGGAGAGCTGCAACCCCCGCAGCAGCTCCATCTGAGCCAAGGGAGTGCTGATCCCAGCAGTGCTGGGACTGAGACCCTCTGCACTCCAGCACCACCACAGCTGAGCACACATCTGCTGTCCTGTGGAGGCTGCTGGCCTCCTTTGGCACAAGCTGCTGCACACTGTAACTACACCCAGGAGCTGGACTCAAAGCCAGCTCTTTCACTGGCATCTCCTCAGCACCTTCTTCAAGGCTGCAAAAACAGCACTCAGCCAGGACCCAGGACCTTTGGCCAGGATCTGCTTGCAGATCTTGTTATAAGCTGCCTGATCAGGTGGATCCTGCTAGAAGCAGCCACAGCCTCTCATAGCGATCTCTTCCCAAGAGCAGCACCAGACACCCTGATGTTCCTTAAAGGCCCCCAGTAAGCCCAGAAGAAGCTCCTACAGGATCTTGAATCAGAGCCAGGAAACTGTGGCTGTGCCCGTGGCCACCTTGGCTGTCCATGGTCTCTGTCCAGGGAAGAGGGCAGCCCCTCTGACAGTCCTCAAACCTCCTTCAGCATGAGTTTTAGCTCTTCACTTTTACTGATGATTAACATATCAGCAACAAATACGGCCACAGAAAACAAAGCTGAAATAGTCAAAGGTAGTCAATGAGATTTTGGCAAGCACATGGATTTTTGGGTGCCTGTGTCTTGTTCACCATCAAATCATCAAGCTCAAGGTACAGCACATATGACTGTCCAAAGTGTGCTGGGTGGGGAGAGAAGAGGAAGGGGCTGAGGGAGGGAGAGAGGAAGAAGTCACTGCTGCCTCATTTCACAAAATGGCCAGTGCTGTTCCCCCCTGTGACAGCCACTGCATCCTTTCCCCAGCCCCCAGACAAGGCCTGGGGCTGAAGAGCCCCAGCTGAATGTCTGTGGGTGGGTCCATCCCCATCTCCAGGTGAGGGGGTGTGGCAAGGGGTGCCGGTATAGGGAGGCCCCGGGGGGGGCTGTAGCAGCTGGCTGGTGCTGGCCCTGGTTCCTGCTGCCTGTCTTGGTCTCTCCTGTGGTGGTAGGCTTGAGGATGGACTTCAGCGTGCTCCTGGAGCCTCTGGGCTTTGTTAAGGTCCTTGAGTGGGTGAGTGGAGCTGGGGGACTGTTCCCTCTGCTGCCCCAGGCCTGGTTTGCTCCTGTGCCTGGGTACCCCTGGGGAAGTGTGAGCCACTGGGTTGACAGACCCTGCCCCAGGTTGCTGGTGCTGGGTGTCCAGCACTGGGCTGCTCCTCAGCCACACCCTCAGACTGCAGATGCATAAACTTGATGTGTTAATTTCAAGTGTGTTAGAGCAGCTTGTGCTGCTGTGTGTTTTGTGTTCTGATGATTGGGGATTTAGGATCTGGATAGTGAAAAAAGAGAAATAAGAGCTGTTTAGAGAGTCAAGTTGATGTGTGATACCGTGAGCACGTACTTTCTAGTTATTTAATTTTATAGTTGTGGATATGCAAGACTTGTATAAATATTTCTTTTATCAACTGCAGAAAATACTATGCTGGCTGTTAGCATATTAAAAAAAAAAATACAACCCCCCCCAAAATTTCTGTGCAACTGAAAATAAACCGGAAGCGCTTCTAAATGGGCTTAGGTTAGAAGTGTTGCTTATGCTTTTAGATTTTAGAAACTCAGCATTTTATCCTTGACATCACTTCATACTTCAGCTTTGCAAACTTTGTTGCTGTTTCTTGTCTTTAGCTATTTCAGCTAAATGTTGAGTTTGCTTCCTTTGAACTCCAGTGGTGTGCACTAATATGTCTCTGTATTAATCCCTATAGCTTTTTGCCATCTTTGCTTTTGCCACTTGTGGAGGCTTTCAAGGTGAAACTGCTCTCCTAGTTTCCTGTGAAGGTGTGGTAAACAAAACAATTACAGCTGCTTTTGCTTATCCATTCAGGTGAGCATTAGCTCTTCAGTTATTATTTCTTATTCTCCTATCTGCCTCCTTATGAACATGTGCTTATTGTATAAGTGAAGACGTGAAACTTCTGGCTTGCTCTGTAGCAGAAACAAAAAGTATTTAGTTGTAACTGTTCAAATCACTGTGGTTGTTAATGCCCTATAGAAAGAAGGGGGAAGAAATGGCAGCAGGCTCTTACACTCTATATGACTCTATGTTAAGCTCTAGTCTAGCAGTGCATGAATGCTATAGAAAGTAATTAGTAAGCCAAAAAACACAGTCCATTTTAACAGCCTAATTCTTTATCAATTTGTAGCTCCTTTGAAGGTCCTGATAAGATTACTTTGAGTGTGCTATTTTTTTCAAAGACTGAATGGAAAATTCTTATCTTGGTGAAGATGTTGGGCACAAAAACCCTAAATATTTCAGTGTCACTGTAGTGTTCTTGTAGAGACAAGCTCCTTTCCTAGAGCAGGGGAAGAAGGCTTCCTCTTTGCTCTTGCATCTGCACAGCTATGATGAGTGCAGAGTCAGTGTTCCATATGTGTTTAATAAATATAACAGCATAAAAAATATAGAAATTGATTCAGCCAGTAAAAACCATTACAACAGTATAGTATTTGGTCACAAGCCCAACATTGTAACAGCATTTGGAGGGGAGAGTGGAGATCTGAAATAATTCTGTGCTGGTCACAGAGTGGTCAATGCTAGTCACACAGCTTTATTTATTCAGTACTTGTGGTTTTTGTAGCTGTAATGCCTTAAGTTCTGATCACCTTGTTTATCTGCCAGTGTCTCAAGTAATGTTGCTAAGTCTGCTTCCAAATTGGGAATTTTTTGTTCAACTGCTTTTAAAATGAGAATAGGATTCTTCTCCTGAAGGTACTATTGTATATCTTAATGTAGGATTGGGCACAATCTTCAGATAGCTTGACGAACCTTTGTGTTGCATAACTGCTATATGTATCTACAGTGTGTCTTTCAGAGTAAACTTATACAGTCAGGAGGCTGAAGTGCTGTTGCTGTGGAGCATGAAGTATAATCATATGAAGCTCCCATTGTATAGCAAACTAACTACATGGATATGATCTTCACAGGTTGAATACTGTTGTATTTAGTGCACCAGACCCAGAGGGCTGTGGTGGTACTTGGACTGATGTCTACCTCACAGGCAACTTCTCCTCTTCTGCACAGTGCTTTGTTACACTGGCAGCACTGGTGTTCCTCTACTGTATTACTGCCCTTGTGGTATATATTGCATATTACCATGTGTATCAGGAAAATAACAAGCTTCCACTAACTGTAAGTAATATGAAGATATTTTAGTGCTTTGATGCCACAAAGAGATGAGAAATATTGCTAATGCAAGAATTATTGGTGAATATCCAGTAGTTACAGAAGTTAAATGGAGTGTGAACACAAGTACCTCAGACTGGTCCCTACAGCACTAGAGCAGAAAAGGGGACCCAAAGCCCTTGGCCACTCATGGCATCACACCTACTGCAGTTATTGAAGCAGTGGAATGAACTTTCACTTTTTCAGGTGAACAGTACCTTCACCAAAATTTTTCTTTTGTATCATGCATTTGAGTATACAGTTGTTCCATAGGTGGGACCTCCTCTGTTAATCTGAAAATTTTCTCTGTATGGAGCACCTGCTGCAATTGGCAGAGGGAAATAGTTACCTTGTGAATTTTAGTCACCTTCAATATTGAAGCTCTGAATGAGAAACTTCATAACATGCTTGAAAATGGACTTAGTGACCTTTCAAGCCATATTTTAGCCTATCAGCCATCCAGATTTAAACCCTCTGCTCTTCTCCCAATACATCACCCTCACTTTAGTTACCTCTGGCTCAAATTCTCATAAAATAGGTGCTAGGCATTTGATTTTATAAACAGATTTCTTAGGTTAAAATTGTCTTTTGCATCTATCAAGTACAAGCATATACTTTTGTAGCTGGTTATCAACATTGAGTTGTAACTATAAAATTGTTAATGACTAAATTTGCTTGTAATCATTAGCACTGATGCAGTTATCTTAGTTATATAATTGATACTGTCTCTACCTTGCTCTAATGTATATTCCTGTATTTTTTTTTAACCTATTAATGAGTATTTCTCTTGTGTAGGACTTGGCAATCAGTGTCTTGACAGCCTTTCTGTGGCTGGTCAGTACTTTTGTTTGGGCAAAGGCACTTGCTGACATCAAAGTGTCCACAGGAGCCAGCATTATTCCAGGAATTGAATCTTGCAAAGCACCAGGAACAACTTGCCATTTTCTTTCTGTGACCAGCATGGGAGTTCTGAATGTGTCTGTGGTATGTATGCCTTCCACCATATGGGTACAATAAATGTGTTGGAAAACAAGTGGTACCTGAGAGTCCTGTTCTACTGATTCCATGTGTTGGTCCGTGTTAAGATTTCTTTGTGAGTTATTTGTCATTCAGGTCCATTAATACTGTGGTAAAGCAGTGAGAAAAAAATTTCTTGGCGGGAACAAGTTTTCTTCTAAAGAAAATAATGAGAAACAACTTGCAGGATGTACCACTAGAGCTGTTCTATGCAGCATTTCCAGATGTATTTGAATGTCTATTTGTGCCTTTAGCCAAGAGCAACTTAAAATTTCTTACTGGGCCACCCAAGTGGTTTGATGACTGATATAAGTAAGGAAAAAATTCTGTGCTAGTGTTGAACCTAGCTTTTCACTCAGCTGTGAGCATTTTTATACACCAGATTGAGGTTCCTTGTAACATAATGGTGTGACGCTCATGTTCATACAAAGAACATTTCATAGCAGAGCAAATTAGGCTTATTGTATGATCTTCCTAGTGAATCCTGCTTTTCAAAACTCAGGCTGTTATTTGTTGGCCCAACAATAATTAGTCATTTGATCTGTGAGTGCATTTGCAAAGGTGCACAGTGACTGAAAAGAATTTGTCTAATTCTGTGCAAAGTATAGAGTAAGTTTGACTATCTGGTCTACAAAGAATTCTGTTAAATAGCTAAAATAGCTTATATTACTCTGAAGAGTGTGGAAATATCTTCTCCAAATGAAAGGGGTGCCAAAGATAGTGCTTGCTTCTGGTTTGCCTTGAAGAGACATTTTGGCTTTTTTTAAAAAAAGAGAAGCAAAACCCAATCAAACACAACAAATTTAATATTAACCTTTCTCCACCCACCCCCCCCCCCTTTTTTTTTTCTTTACCCTACAGGTCTTCGGCTTGTTTAATATGATTTTATGGGCAGGAAATGTTTGGCTTATATACAAGGACACCAACTTGGACAACCAATGGAACAGAATTTCTGAAAGTCCAACGGAAAGGGTATAAAAACAAATTGATATTTTGAAGTTCTTCCACTTTAACATCACACTACCAAGAGAATGGAACTATTAGATTCATTTCAATAATAACTGATAATTCATACAAAATTCTATTTTGTACTATGGCTTGACATAAGGTCTTGGGTACTCCAACTGAATGTTTAATTATCATGAAATATATTGTGTCTTTCAAGGCTATGCAGCATTATATTGCAGTTTTTGAAGAGTGAAATAAAGAGGTGGTTATCTGGATGACCCTTTCTGGTTCTTAAATTAGCCTTATAGGAGGGATGGCTGAGAAGCAACTGTACGTGGGCTATTACTGCAAAATGTTTAGTTCTGTCAAGGCTTCTCTGCAAAACGGAAAGTAAATTCATGCAGTACAGGTGAAAATTTTCATTTATTCCTATCACTCATACCTTGCAAAAGCCACCTGAGTAGAATCCATAGCTCTGTCAAAGTTGCAGCCAGGATGTGTAGGTTTCCAGATACTCCTTTTGGATCATTGTATCAGATCTGCTGCTCGGCCTGTCAGCATTACTCCTGTGTTTAATATGTTGTTACTGTTTAATGGCTTGGGACAATCTCTGAACGAGGTAATTTGTTGAATGAGTTCATAGCTTCTAGTCTCACTAATATGAGAGCTTGTATACGGGAGAAATAGATGATTTAAACACTTGAAGGTAGTGAGGGAGGAAAAATAAAGTATGGCCCAAAACACTTACAAATACTGTAGAAATCAAAGCTGATAATCTTGCTACCGCTTCTATTACTTTTCTGTGTGAAAGAACATAAAGGAGGATGTCCGAATATGACAAATTCTTCATTGATGTTCAGCTCATTCATTGGGAATGATATTTGAGTCTTCTCATGTGAACTTCTTTACTAAGCTATGACTCCCTGGGAATTGCCTGGAACAAACATTTTGACAAACTTAATAGCAAAGCTATTCAGTTATTTTTGGTTTGTTTTAAATGTTTGTGATGAAAATAGACATAAGAGTGTGTATATAATGCAAATTGTAATTGTTTGGTGTGCTAGAGCTATTGACCTGAGTGTAAACTGTAGTCTCAAAGAGTATAATAAAGTCAGTATGACTGCTGCTGAAAGAATGTGCCTTGGGTCCTTACTGCTGTAGCTGTGGCTGGAAATGCATTGGCTTTGCAGCTTCAGCTCTGGCTGCCCATACGGGCTGGAGGAGTTACCTGTGCTGTGGGAGGGGCTTTTACACTGGGGCCCTGTGGGGTTTTTTGTAAAGAGGAGTACATATCACTCCTGCAGGCGGCTGCTGCATAATGCTGCTCAGCACTTCTTTCTGTCAGTTCAGAGTAAGGGCTTTTATTACATATTACTATCCAGATTTTCATTTGAATTGCCTTTTGGAAGAGGTAATAAGTTTTTTCACTTATTTCACAAATAATTTTTTACTTGTTTGTGTCACTGTCTAGATTTACTTAAAAATACACACTTCATCCTAAAATCTGAAACTCCTAGTTTCATATTGTCTAAGAAAAAAATATGGTAATTATACATTAATTAGGTTTTTCATTCTTTGGAATTGAAGGTTACATATCATAGGGCTAAAATATTTCTAAATCAACCTTTAATATTTTTAACAGAACTATGTTCCTGTCTATTTATGTGCTTATCTACTTTGTCACAAACAGACCTGTTAGTCATTGATATGGCCTAGATATAAAATGGTAATAGTGAGTATTTTTGTGCACATGAGAGCAGTAATGATTAGATCAGTATAGGCCTTATTGATGGCTGAGATCCAGCCAACAAGTGAAACAGAGTTGTAAAGCTTAGCACACTGATTGTTTCAACAAAATCTTGAATTTCATACCCACTCAAAAAGACATCCCTTGTTTTCTTAAGGCTGAAACTTACCCTTATGCTTTTTGTAGAAGAAACAGGTGTGTCCCATCCTTGGAGTGCTTTCCTTCAAAAGAGGAGGAGATGGAGCATGACAGGCAGGACTAGAGCTGGTAAAATAGAGATTCACAAATAAGGGATTGCAGTTTGTAGAAATTCAGGCTGCATGTGTGTCTGTTCCACAGAGCTAAATGCAGAGCCAGGTTGCTGTCAACAGGTCAAGGTAAGTGTGATATGTAGTCCACAGCAAGCAAGATTTTAAAAAAGGAAAAGTAACCCCATGTGCACTTCTGGCTCATTAGGATAAAGCTTGTTTCCCTTTGAAGGGGGGAGGGACTGATGCAGAACACTGCAGGCTTTGATGGCTGCTCGAGTCCTGCAGCTGAGATGAAATGGAAAGCATCATGCAGCAGGAGTAAGCAGCTGCTCTCATTTACCCTGGACACCCAAAAAGGGCTGAGCAGTCTTTGCCTTTTGAATTAACATCATATTTGTGCTGGCAGCACCAAAACATTCAGTGTCTTATTTACTCATGGTGCAGGAGGGGGATGATTGCCTGATTTACCAGCTTTATCTTGACTGCACAAGAATCACCACTGCTATCAGGAGATGCAGTGTGCTTGATCCCTCTGTACTGAGGGAACAAAGGGCCTGGATCTCTGCCAGCTCTCTACAGGTTAGTAATTCTCAGCTGGCAGCAATTTTACTTGCAGCCATCAGTGGAGCCAGCTCATAAAAATCCTCTCATACTGCAGGAATTATTCTGGTAGCAGGCTAGAGTTATGCAGCCCTAGCATGCAAAGTGCTGTATGATCCCTGGTGTGATGCGAGCGAGGAGGATTTTGATCGGAAACTCACAGTGGGGAAAAAAGGCTGTAAGGTGATGGTGAAGGAAAATAAAGCTGAGGTGTCAGCATGGGGTAACAATAGAGAGCTCCTTAGAGAAGAGTAGAATCCATTAGCAGTAGGAGGTATTTAAGGAAGAAAGTACATTGAGATTTAGGCTGCTGTGACCAGTGATCTGAGGATCAGGCCTCTGTGACAATGCGGAGAAGTGTATATTCTGCATGTGCTAACTCCCAGAAGAGTCCCTAACATGGGAGTCGGCATGGTGTCAGTGTTGGCTGAGAGCTTTGCCACCAGCCTGTAGGAAATTAAATCCAAGAGAAGTCTGGTGATGTCAAATCCCCAAGAGCCAGTGCCAATAGTGCAGAATGGAGTCACTCTGGGGTCTGTACCTCTCTGGCCTTGCCACCTCAGCAAGCAAACCCATCTGTAGCACAGGCTGGGGCTTGGGACACTGAAACACCAGCTGAGAGGCCAGCACCATTGCTAGAATTGAGTGTACTGGAGCCACACAGTGCCTTGTGATGGGTGGTGAAAGCCTCAGGGTTCTGGCTCTGCTGCACACTCGGCTAGCAGTGGAAGGCATCAGTGTGGAGTTGTCACTGAAGGTGAGAAAGAAGACAGATGACACCTTGATGTGAAGAGCTGTGAGACTGTGGGTTCATCACCTGCTCATGGACACAGAGTAGCTGCAGCCTGTTTATTTTTCCCTATTGCCTAGAACTGATCAGTACACAAAGCTGGGGCCATGCTGTGCTGCTCTGTGCTGGTTTGGCTGCCTGCCCTACTGCAAACTCCTGGGGAGCTGGTGGGGTACCTCACTCTTGGAAACTGCATGAACACAGTTCCTCATGCTTCCACAAAGGCCCCACTCCTGAGCAAGTCATGACAGCACATTAAACATTCTGGATCATCATTGATGATCTGCTTTTATTCTTGTGAGAGTATTTAGTGTGTGTTCATTCCTAACAGATTTGCTGTATTGCCTGAAGCAAAGTTGTTGTCACAGAGACCAGAGTGAGAAGCCAGATTTTGCTGCTTAATCACCTTGAAATACTAAGCTGAATAATTAATTAGTCAAAAGAATAATACAGAATAGATGTGCACCCCCATCCCATAAATACTAGGGAATGAGGGAGTTTTCTTCAAGTTTAAGATCCAGACCCTGTATATTAGCACCACTCCAGAGTTGCACTGTAGAGCCTGACTCAAATGTGGAATTCTCTTCTGTCAAGTGAATCCAGGAGTACCCTTATAAACACTGCTTTCCTATGGCCACTATGTGTTTAGAGCAGGGAAAAGAAATTAAAATTTCTGCCTTGTGTTTTTACAAATTTTCCTTTTAATTTTCAGTTGTGACTTCTAAAAATTTGCCTGCACTCAGTAGCATTCTTCTTGCCTGGATATTTCATTCTTCATCCTGAGTTAGGAAGGCAGCAAGATAGAGCTGTGTTGTGCCATCCTAAAAATTTGTGCTTACGTGGACACGGTCAAAGGTTTTGCCCTTTGTTTCTGGAAAAGCACTCTAGGGGCTAAGGAAATGTGTGCCGGCCCTGACACTGTTTTTCTTTCATTCTTTTCTTGAGGAAATCTGCCTCTGCCAGATCTTATTCTTTGCTGTCCACATTTTCAGTTAATGTTTCACTGTGGGTTCTGCTTGGCTGACACTGGAATGTTCCCTCAGGCTTTTTTTTTTTTCCCCCCTTACCTCCTGAACCAAATCCATAATAGTCAGTAAGAGTGTTCTAGCTCTCTAAGTAGGTTCCCTCTCATTCTGCTGCATTAGCATTTGTTGCAAATAGTAGGGGTGTATTTGACATCAGGTTCTCAAAATCCATCAGGCTCATGGAATCTGATTGATTGCTGTTGCTGCCAGGAGATTGTACCTGCTACTTGCAGGTACCTGTGCCCTATCAGCAGAGGGTGGTTTGTACTTGCTGTTACATCCTGTCAACCATTGAGCAACTCCTCATTTATTCATAAAACATGCTCTGTCTTTTCTTGGCTTGTGACTTTGTTATTGTTGCCAGCTGCATTTCTTCCTTACCTGTCTGTGCAGCCATTTGACTTAATGCAGTCATGGAGAAGGCTGTATGCTGATACTTGATCACAAACTAAGTAAAAACTGGTGTTAGCATGAGCTTTAATCAATTCACCTGTTTGTTTCAATTTAATTCGAAGTTTGAAGTAGCCCCCACTCAAGGCCAGAGTTGTTGCTTTCTGTGGCCTAAGATCAGCAGCTGAATCCCCTGGGTTATTTCTTGTCATGTAAAGCAGTAGTCATTTTATGTGCTGGGGCCCCCCTGTCTTGGGATGGTGATCCATCTGTTGTTATACATGCTGCTCTTCCTAGCTACTTTTTATTTTCTCATTTATATGTAACATCCCCTAAATCATCTTCCTCTGGTGACTTCAAATCTAATTCTCCACTACTTTCTGCAGATACAGCAGCTATTTTTAATTTTTGCATCCCGATCTGCTTTTCCAAGCATCTAATTTTAGCTTCATATTTAATATGATCGGGTTCCCTTGGAGTTCTCCTTTGCTCTGGGGTGAATGTCTGCACTCTGTATGCTAATCCTTCTGTTGGATTCTCCTGCCTTATGCTTCTGTGGCTTTTCTTTCCCTTCTTCTGAACTGAAAATACTATATTTCACTATTACCTTTATGAGCCTCTAGACTGTACTCCTTTTCAAGTTTTGTAGTATTTTCTTTTTAAACAGCTTTCAGATCAGAGAAATTATTTTCTGTTTTTACACTGGCTCTAGCAGAACAAAATGCTTTAGTTGCTCCCTCAACTGCCACATTAATACAGGAATTGTATTCTCAGGTTTCATTTCATAATCACTCTAAAACAGCTAGAGAACACTTATTCTATATTGTGCCTGATCCTATGAGCTGAAATGGCACACCTCTTCTTCCACAGAGAGTTGGGAAGTAGCATGGAAGATCCTGGGGGTGTTTTTTTGTAGATTCTCTTATTTTGCTCAGATTTTCACTTGGCATTTGGGTGGCATCAGTGGCTTGTCAAGGTCTCTGCCTGCAGGGACATAAAGATTGTTGTCCAGCAAAGAAACAAAAGGTAAAGGACAGATGTTGGCTATTTAATGAAAAATCTTTCTCTAGTACCATACAACAGCCTGGTCTGCACACAGCAAAAGGAGGTTGTGATGCCTTGAGACTAAATTTGACCAGTCTTACACGAGGACTTAATGAAGTATTGCGTCGGCAGCTTTCCCTCTCTTCAGAAGGGCCAGTGTTGGCTCTGGGCCCTTTACTGACATGATGTGCCCTAGAACAGGTCCTGTTTACACCATGCAAACAGCCTGTGATTGAACTGGACATTTCACTGTGAGCTGACCAGCAGACAGAAGATCTGTGATCAGAAGCACAAGAGGAAAGGACAAAATATTCTAATAGTGAGTCTAAAGAAGAAAAATGGCCATAGAGTCATTCAAGCTGCAGGAGCTCAGAGCTGAATTTGGGGTTTTCAGATGTTCCCAGTAGTGACTGTGGATGCGTGGCATCTTTATGACAGTGTGCAAGCAATGATCGCAGGCAGTACCCCTGCAGAGGACTCATACAGAAATTGGCATGATACTGGGAAGGTCTCTTCCTAGAAGATCATGAATGCAGGTAGATCAAGCAATTATGGTTAGAGAATAAAATAGTATGTGTTAGTGGAGATGAGGCTGATTATTTTTAGCTTCAGTTTCCACAGAGACTGTGCATCAAAAGTAATGAGAAAGGACTGGCAGGCACAGGGGAAAGCTGAATGCTTTTTTGCATTCAGCTCCATGAAAAGCATCTCAAGAATGAAGATAGACCAAGAAATGAATTTGAGAAATGCTTTTCTAAAGTAAAAAAGCCAAAGGGCATGTATCTCCTTTTTGTCCTGAGGCCCTGAAAGCTTTTCATCAAGTAAGTAATTTAACTTTGAACTTTACTGATTATCTGGTTTAGTATGTGGTCAGTGTGGGCACTTCAGAGCTTTCAACAGTTTCTTGGTGGAAGTAGAGCAGGACTGCTGGAAACTTGGAAGATCTCTTTCTTCTTCAAGAGACCATGAACTTATTTTTCCGTGAACGGGGCAGTTACTTGTATGGATTTACAGCAAGTGCAATAGGCCTCCAGGCTGGAGTGATGGAGTTTTACTGGCCATGCATGTGTGCTGGTGCCCCAAAATGGGCAGAAAGGATCAGTCCCTTCTGGATTATTTCCTTGAGCTACCATTCAATTGCAACCACCTGTCTTGACCTACAGCTAACAAAGCTGAAAGGACAGTGATTCTTTCATGCAAGAAGAGCCAGCAGAGTGATTACAGCCAAGTTCTGGCTGGAAGCACCCTGGAGCTGGCTGCTGCTTTATTTTCTTAAGAGGGTAAGTTCATACCCTTTTAACCTTGTGGAAAAAGCTTCTGGTTCAGTGATGGGGCAGGATCTCTTCAGGAGCATGTAAGAGCATGGTATTGATTCAATACTGGCTGTGCATGAGGAAATCCCTGTCCTGACTGGTGTGTCAGCACAACACTGAAATGCTGTCCTGAAATGTCTGTTACTTTAGTTCTTTGTTGATCATCCAAGCTGGCTCCCTCACTCCATGTGCAGCAGTGGTGGGGAGGGGACAAAAGCTCTGCTGGTCCTGGAGGGTGCACTGATGTGGGTTATCTGCCAGCTGTCCCACAGATATTACCCAGTCTGTGCAGACAGACAGAGAGAGTTACACCAATGCTCTGCTCACTTCCCCCTTCTCTCTCATCCCCTCCAGCACCTGTGGGATTGGTAGGATGCCAAAACACATCCTGGCATCAGGCAAAGTAGTTTGGGAAATTCTTCACTGAGGTTTGTATATCATTGAGCTTTATATGCTGTTGTTAGACATTGATGGGACTCTGATCTCCCTGGGCAAGCTCAAATGGGGTGTTCAGATATTTGGGGACACTTTTGGGGTAGTGATTGGCAGAACAAGGTGTCAAACTTCTTCAGACGCTTTTATAACTGGGTAGCAGCTGAATAGGTGAGGTTTCATATCTGGATTTTAGTCGTTGCCTTTTAATATTTTGTAGCAAGCAAATACTGCTGTATTTTGGTATAGCAACTAGGAAATACCCTTTGGCAGAAGGTCACTGGCAGAAATTAGTGTCCATTTTGATCTCTTTGAATTTTTGAATTCTGTCACTTTTCTAAACTGCTTTTTTTTCCCCTCTGAAATTTTGGGGGTGTCTAATCACATAGATGCTCGTGCCACAGGCTGCATGTTTTCACATCTGTAAGGACACTTTGGAGTAAGTCTATTAGACAGCTAGCTCTGGTGCTGGTAGCTAACAGAGAAACCTCAGCCTCCTCTCTAGGTGTCAGTGTGGTTATACTGCTTGCATGGAGTGGGAAGATGTGATCAGGCTGGATATTGCAGGGAGGAGCCTTTAGAAATTCAGTGTGAAAATGGATTGAATATGGTTCCTCCTTGCTTTGGTGCCCATGGCACCAAACCAGAACTGCCAGAGCACCCCTCCCTGCCCGACGTTTGTATCCAGTCTGCACGGATACAAAAGAGCAGGTGATGAAGTACAGGAGTATCCATCCTGTGTCTTAGATATACAGCAAGGAACGGGTTCAGTTCAGTGTGGCAAAGGGAAGAGCTCAAAGCAAACAGAAAATAGGTCATTTGATCATTCCTGGAGTGACCCAGTGTGCTCTGCAATGGATAAATCCTATAAGGGGATCATCTCTTTCTGGATACGCCTACATTGCTGTGGTGCCTGACGGTCCGGCTCTTATCTCTCGTTCTCCTATTTACTTGTCTTTATCCTGGCTCCCTCTCAGGGGCCCTGCAGCCGCCGCCCCTCCGCTGCTCGGGCCCCGTGCCGTGCCGGGGGTGCGGGGCAGCCCGAGAGGAGCCCCGGGGCCCGGGCTGGGCAGGGCTGGGCTGGGCCGGGCTCGCTGCTGCCCGCGGAGCTGCGGCAGCGCCGGGGCCGCCCCAGGGCAGGGGGAGCCTGGAGCCCCCGGAGGGCTGGGGGAGCCCAGACAGCAGGAGCAGGGCTCCGCGGGGCTGTTCGGAGCTCACCCGTGCTGCCGTGGGGGGAACGCCGTGCCTCCGCTTCCCCGTCTCAAGTGCTGCCTATCTCCTGCCTCCCTCTTTGCCAGCAGCTCCTGGAGAGAGTTTCAGCTGACCAGCCACTGGCCGGATGGCACAGAGCCCTTCTCTACATGGCTTTCAGTACCTGCAGGAATGGAGAAATGGCTGGAGTGAACTGGGACCAGGCCAGAGAAGGAGGCGCTGGGGCTTCTCCTCTGCCTGGGGCTGGTGGGCCCAGGAGCGCTCCCATAGTTACAGAATTACAGGATAATTAGCACAGGAAGGGATTTTTGGAGAACATGTAGAGAGAAAACCCCCTGCCACGGCAAGACCACCAAAATCAGGTTACACAGGAATGTGACTGAGTGGGTTTTGAATGTCTCCAGAGAGGGAGACTCCATGACATCCCTGGGCAGCTGTTCCAGTGTTCTGCCACCCTCAATATAAAAAAAGTTCTTCCTAATGTTGAGGTGGAATTTCTTGTAGGTTTTTGGGTTTTTGTTTTTGTTTTTTTTTTAATGGCCATTGCTCCTCATCCCGTTGCTGGCACCACTGAAGAGATTCTGGCATATGCTCTTGGCATCAGCCTTTGAGATATTTATGTTGAGATCCCCTCAGTCTTCTCTAGATTAAGCAGGCCCAGCTCCTGCAGTCTCTCCTCATGAGATGTTCCAGACCCCTCATTGTCTTTGTTGCGCTTTGCTGGACCGTCTCCAGCAGCTCCTTATCTTTCCACCCTGTCCCCTCACAGGGTGTTGTGTCCAGAGCTTTGCTAAATGTGCAGACACAGCAGCTTGTGAGTTCACCAGTCCTGCTGCCTCCACGGACAGGAACCAGCCCGCAAACCCTCCCTGAGTGAGGTCCATGTGCATGGATACACACAGCCCCTCTGGAAGCAGCCAGCTGTCACAGCTGTCCAACAGGCAGTGCTGGCCACAGAGGGGCCAATCCTGTGCAAACACAGAATTGCTGCTCCAGTCTGCATGACCCCAGCTGGTATTCACAGGCAGGAATCAAAAATTAAGCACAACTGCACAGCCAGACCAAGCCATGCCTTGCCTATGTCATTCACCAGCTGCTCTTCTCAAGCTTCAGAAGTTAAGCATGGATCCTGCCCCAAATCAAATCCTAGGCATCTATTGACCCACAGCAGCTGAAGTTTGGTACCAAAAAACTTCAGTGGTACCAATACTTGAATACAATTCAGAGTAAGATGTATCGATCAATTTTGTTTGCAAGTGTGTCTCTCACTCAATAACACCGAGCCTGCTGCAGAAACTTGCTGAAACTTGCATTTGACTTCTTTATTCCCCAGGCCAGGCTCATGCTTTTCCACTGGGCTGCTTTGATGCACATCTCATGACATTTGCTTCCAGATGCAGAAGTACCCCAAGACAGGTCCAGAAAGCAGACCTTGGAGAACTGACAAAGTGTGAGTGGTGCCCCATCTCCCCTGGGATCCGAGCAGCCAGCAGCAGAGCCTGGCTGACCTCCATGCTCAGTTTTCCCCTCATTTTCAGCTTCCTCAGGCACTGGTGCTGTGGCACAGACCTGCCCTCACCTGAAGAGCCTGGGCTGAGACTCAGCTGATTTACCTTTGTGTGTACTCTGTAGGCATTGATATCTGATCTAGGCATCCAGAAAGAGCTGATTTCAGGGCACAGTTCATCTGATCTACTCTAGATGTCTGCTTTTTAATAAGTTACCCCCAGTGTCTCTTTCTCCCCCATGATAACATAGGGAGCTTGCACATTCAGACAAGGCATGTGCAGATGGAGCCCAGTGAGGGCTGAGCCCATGTTCAGCCTTTCAGCTGGAGCTCTGCAAGGGGCCTGTTGTGGCTGGAGGGGTCAGACAATTAACCAGCTGGGGTGTATGCAATATGCAGTTGTGGCTGTTTGCTGTTAAAACGTTAGTTGCATTATGCTGTTGCAATCTGGCTCACATAAAATAACCTAGCAGCCAGATTCTTTGCTCAGTAGGAGCAGGATTGCTCCCCTTGTCTGACCCTCCCTCTCTGAGGGGATCCAAACACCATCTCCTGTTCCTAGTGAACAGCCACAAAGTGGCAGCCTCCTGAGCAGATATTTTCCATCTCTGCAGCTGGAGTTGTTCTCATGTGTAGGTTTCTTTCAGATCATGAAGAAATGCAGTATTGGCACTTTTATATTCCTTGATATAAATGAAGTTACATTGACAGAAATTGAGACTTCTGATGTTTATTGCAAGTGCTATTTATAACACCAGCATGAAAGCAGAGCCTTTGAAGAAAAGCACAAAAACCCCAGCAACATGATCATACATAAACTGCTTGGGGGAATTAGACCCCATCAGGAAAAGTGACCTGTGCTCTTTCCTAATCACTCTTGAAATTTTCAGAGCAACGTCAATCCATAGATCTGGAAGCACTTCAGAGATGTGTAATAAGTGGAGACACAGCAATCAAAAGCTGTGGCAGAACTCACACTAATTTTTGTAGACTTCAGCTAAAATTATTGCTCAACATGTAGTAGGCAGCCGTAGGTCAGGAACTGTTGCCCCCAGCCAGTCTGCTTGAGCCACCAGCTGCCTTTCCTCCTCTTCTGGTCTCAGCTTATCAGTGTCATCACTCAAAATAAATGACATCAATGTTCATACCTTGTATCTGTGTTCACAGAGACTAATGGAGCTGTTGAAAGAGGCTGTTCCTATCATCTAGTCTGACTCTCTACAGCACACAGCAGCTGTTCTTGACTTCTGAAGGCTTCAAATGGTGGAAAGGCCCCATGGTCTTTGCTAATTGTTCCAATAATCAAATGCTTTCATTGTCTAGAGCTGCACTTAATCTTTGCTCTCAGTCCGTCTAGTGGCAGTTCTAGACACTGACTCTGTGTTCTCAAAAGACTTCTGAATAGAAAAAGCATAAAAGCTCCTCTGATAATTAGAAGAGTTTTCTAACATTTAACAGTACTGCACAGTGCATTATAATCTCTATTTCATTTAAAATTATACTTTTATAGAGTATCTTTTTACAGATTGTTTGCTACAATAAGTAACAAGTGTACACCTTGGCTCAGTCAGTTCTGCCTTCTCTGCTTTTGTCCTACCAAAGACAAGCCAGAGACATGAAGGGATGTGCTTTATCTCAATGAGACCAAGAATTCATTCTTGGTTCCTTCACAGGGAGGAACATTGGTAGCAGTAGGGTCAGCTGACAGGAAAATGGTGCCACTCAAGCACAAATGCTCATATAAACCTTGTTATTCCTCGATTTTGTGGATCCTAAACAAGGGGAGTAGTCCTATGTGTGTCCGAAATAAGGTTTTATAGGAAAGATCAAGATGAAGAATGAGTTGGAGCTGGAGATCAGCATTTCAGGTATGGAAGTAACAGTGTAAGGCAGGGTGAAGCTGTGCTTTGTGGTCAGCACGCTTGTTTCCTCATGCAGAGAGTTGCATGGGACTCGCAGGATGCTTTATCTTGCTCAAACCTGCCCCCCTGCCCCAAATGTGGAGTACACCAGCTAAACCCACCTCTGGGTGCAGGCATTCTGGGCAGTGTCAGTGCTTGGATCTGGCATCTCTTATATCCGTGGTTCCTCTTTGTTCAACTGTCAGTTGTTCTGAGACCAGAGTGTGAGGGCAGCACTACAAGAGCAGTTGCTTTTCACTCAGCTATTGCCCAGCTGTGGGAGACCATGGCACCAGCAGTGTTGGCCATGACGTTGTGTTTGCATACATGGAGCTCAGAGCCTGCTGTGATACCAGGTTATGCTGCTGTTGGGGTTTTTCCCCTAAGAAGGAGGGAAATAAGTTTGTGCAGTTCAGCAGCAGGAACAGTAGTAAAGAAAGATGAGTATTCATCTGTCTCTTTTCTGGTTTCCTGGTTGAAACTACAGCCTGTCCCTCCCTTCCCTTAAAAAAAATAAAAAAAAATTATCCCTTAATCACTAAAGTAGAATGAGAATAATCAAGGAAGAAAAGCAGCTGTCCTAGAGAAATGCTCAGGAAAGTAAATACAAAAACCTGTGTGTCTCCCTGTCATGAAAATAATGCAGTTAATTTCTTCAGGTAACAAAATTTAATGTCTGGAGGTGTCAGGTATGCCTATGGGTAGCTTGGTGTCAGAGTGCCAGGAAGATCTGCTAAGAAACTGCATTTTCTTTATGTCACTGAAAAACCACCTGAATAGATGCTGAATGTGCTGTATTCACAGCTAAAAAAATGCAAACAATGGTGCGTTGGAGCACTGAACATGTGGCTGCCCCTGTTGGTTCTGGAGGCTTAAACAATGTTATGACAACTGCCATGGGCACAGTAAAGCGTTGGCGTGCTCAGAGAGTATAAATCGCTCTTTCCTGTCTGTATCATTGTGGTGTTCATTACACACTGGCTTTCTGATTGTGTAATGAAATGGTATTTGACTGAAGATGATTTGTGTTTGTTAGGGAAGTTACTCCTGAGCCAAGCCACTCCTTTGGAGCACAGCAAAAAGTTACAGTACATGACAGGTGTTTTTGTGAAGTGTAGGATCCTTGACGAAATTACTGTGGATTTCTCCATCCAGGTCCTTTGTTGTATGACAAAAACAATGTATGTGAGAGACTGAATAAAATTTTCATTGGCACCCCTGCTCAACTTAAACTGAAATTTTCTTTGACACCTGATATCAGTTCCTCGCTGTCAAAAAAAACTTCTTTGCTATCAGGAAAGAAAACAAGCCAAGACACACACTATTAAGTCATCATTTGTAATTATTTTTCTTCAGATTAAAATAATTTTATAAAATCTTGGTGAGTTTGTTTGTTTTATATCAGGTTTTTAGACAGCACTTACATTATACATGCTCACACTCAGAAAAGATTATTTCACCCCATGTGCTCATTGTCATTATTCTTTTGAGTATATTCCACTTGATTCTGTAAAGCATTAAATGTGCCAGAGGAAATACCAAAGGTGAAGATATTGAATGCTCTTAGTTTTACATAAGATAAATAAGCTGAAAGTGTTGACAGCCTGAGATGCTACAAGAAGCTGTGGGTTTTCTCTCCTCCAGAACTGCTTTCAAGCCATGGTCTTTTCTACAGCAAGATGGGAGGGCAAGAAAGGGCTGAAATAAAATACTGAATGAAAAGAAAATATTTTTAGCTTTTACCAGCAAATATTTCTACCCTGATGTTCTTTTCACTCTTTTGGTGGCTCAGCAGGGACAGGAGACCCCATTCACTGTTGAGAAAGCACATCTGTGTATGCTGCCATTCCCAAAGGCAGTCAGAGGATGTGGCCACGTCTGCTGGAGATGCAGATTTTCCCAGGGGAAACTACCAATGTCTGTAGGAGGCAGTGGGCACTGAATGCTTTTGTCCATGACACTGCTTTGTTCAGTCTTCTTCTCTCCTCCTCTTACATGCACCTCCCAAAGGTACATCGAGATTCATTCTGCCTTTGGGTCTGGTTCACACACCTTATGGCCACGTTTCATTTTACAGCTGAGCGATAGAGAAAAATCACATCTGATTTTTTGGCTGTTCAGACCAGAGGTCAGTTGGGAGGCACCTTGGAGTCTCATGCATTTTGGCTTAATAGCAAAGCAGAGCTCATTTTGGGAGAGGAGGTCAGGTGAGAATAACCCCACATCCTCAGACTCTTCTTCTTTTGCAGTCTCAGCCCAGCTGGGCCTGGTGTTTCTGATTGCCCTGCTGAGGCTTGGGAGCTGGTTCTGTTACTACAGTCAGCTCTTTCTTCTTTTCTGAAGGCTCTTTTTTGCTTGGTGCCTCTGCTCTATCCACTCCCTGGCCACTGTTTTCTGTGGCACTGGGCTTTACCTGCATAGCCAGCATTGGCTGGAGAGGCTCATTGCTCTTCTTCCACCTCCGGGCCCCCGACCGTGTATTGAACTCGTACATTCTGCCAGTAACTCGAAAGAACAAAAAGACAACAGATTAAAATCATCCTTGCTTTAGCAGATTAAGACATGATAGTTCTCAGCATTGAGATTGAAATGAGAAATGTGAAGCACTTGGAATTCTGCTGAGCTGGGGAGGTAGCCCTGAGAGAGAAAGCCTCATTTCTGTGGGGACCTGGGTGTCGCAGTGGCTGCTCAGAGGACATGTTGGCTGTTCTGCCACTATAAAAATTGTCTTTGGAGTTAGGGGAACAGGGATATTTAAAACATTCCCATTCTGAAAGAAATAACTTTCTTATCACCCTATAGCTCTATCCAAGTCCCAGCAACCAGGGATTAACATGGGCAGTATAACAAACGCATCCATAGTTGTAAGGACAAAACTTCTGTCTTTAGCCATACTGAGCAAGACTATTGCATATGTCTGTGCCTATTTTGTCATGCCTGTTTTGTTGCCTAGCAGAGGTAAGCAAAACCTGTTTAGGAGCACAACATGCTACATACATCTTCCAGGCCACGTCAGTTCATCTGGACTGACCAGCATTTGGAGATCCAGTGGGTCTCAGCTGCATGTGTTCCTTCTCCATTTGCACAAAATGCTTTCTTCCAGGCTTGCCATCCACTTTGCCACTAATAGGATGAAGTACTGTGTTTCATACAAGTACATGATTCTCTCATATATATAAAATATTGCAACATTTGTGTTGTTTAGCACACGTGGCTACCTTCCCTTGCCAGAAAGATTTCTCTCTCTATTCAGGTTTTATGGGTAATTTCTACGTGTACATTAAAATCAAATGTCTTCTCCTTCAGTTCATTGCTACCTAGAGATAAGTAAAAAAATTGCCATGTGTCCAGTGTGATCACCCCTAAGTCTCAGTGTATGTTGCTAAATGAAGATTCAGGAGCTATAATGGCACTTTCTGTAATTAACCATTAGCAGTGGGAGACAAACGAAACACTATTAAGGCGTGGAAAGAAACAGTGGTTACATGTTACCAAATGTTGCAGTTTGTATCAGAATTAATGGTTTGTGACACAGCAACACAATTTGAGCAACTCAAGATGAAACTAGGTCTCTCCATGTTCTTTTTTCTGACTCCTTATAAGGCGAGCATATTAAACCAGGAAACAGATCAGGAAACAGTTTCTGACCATTCCTCTTAATCATATTCAACAAATGATGTCCCAGGAATTATTAAATCTCATTTCCAAACCAGCAACCTTTGATCCTCTAGGGTTTGTTTTGAGCTGTGGGGAAGAGAAGGGAGAAGTAGGGAACACACATTTCCCTGCTGTCACCAGAGCTGTCTTAGAGCTTAATGTGTCAGGCATGACACAAATGCTATGGCTCTGGATGACTGTTTGGATGGGCTCAAATATCCTTGATCCAGTATGGACAGCTTTGTTGAGAAAGGGAGCCCCAGCTGTCCTGCAAGAACACTGGAAAGCAGCTCTTGCAGCAGTCTAGAGACTATTCATATTTAATATATTACAAATGCAGTTGCACAGGGGAAAAAAGCAGGGATTTTGGAGCCCATTCCTCCAGATCTCTTTATAAATACCAGGTGAGCTTGGACCTGGATCAAACTGGCCCTGAGCAGCCTTGTAGATGGGCTTAATTGCACAGTAGGGTCCCACTTGTTTGCCCAAAAGTGCTGAAGTCTCCATGCCTGGTGTTTCCTATTAGCTCAAGGCATCCAAGAGCTCAGAGCCAGCTAATAAGAAACACAAGTTACAGGCACCTGGGTGGAAATTGGCCAGATGAATACAAGCCTTGAAACAAGCCTGCCTTCTCCTGGATGATTTCTAGACCTATTGTTTCAGACCTATTTTCAGATCTGTTTGTTAAGACCTATTTTGTCTGATTGTCACATTTTACCAGACCCCCATCTCCATGCTGGGGCCCTCAGCCATTCGGCACAGGGCTGGGCACCCTAATTCTAGGCCAAGCATCAAAGTAAGGGGCTCGGGAAGGGGCTGTGTTTCAGGGGAATGAAGTAAGCCAGATCAATCCTCAGTAAAACAAAAATATTTTTCCGGTAATGAGCCCTGCTGCAGAGCAGTGGCTGTCACCTGGGGAGCTGGATGAGCTCCCCACCTGCTCCTGTCATTTGTAGACTTTGCCTTAGTTTTGCTTTTGCCAGCTAGTCATCAGATTAGCTCAGAGTTTGCACAGCTGGAGCCTGGTGACACAGGAGCTGTTGCCAGCTGATGGCCTTCCCTTTTCTCCCCAACAAGCAATGCCTGAGCCTTGGATAAACAGCAGCAACACGCTGTTACTGTAAGGGAGGACGTTTGTGCAGCAGGCAGTAACTCACCCAGCCACTTCTCCAGGGAAAAATTTGGGAGATGAAGGCAGCACTTCTGCAGTGATATTAATCTCCTGGCCTTTCCCAGACATGAGACAGGTGAGACCATGTAGTTATGACAGCACTAGAGCAGGGGACTTGTAACACATTCCTCCTCCTCTCCCACCTTCCTATACCACATCCATACATTCCAGTTTAGCAGAGGAGTAGTGAACAGTCTGATCATCAGATGTGTGCTTTCAAGGGCAGTAAGTATATTCTACCATTACAAATGTTACTGAGGCACTGTCTTGATTTTCACTATTTGAGATATAGCTCCCATTCTCCTTGGAAATAGAAAAATGGAAATATGAAAAGCCACTGTTAAACCATATTTACATCAGCTAATCCAGTTTGGTTCCAGCCTAATATTTGTGTCCTCTGCTAATTGCTTTTTCTTACCTGGGTCTCTGGCTTCTCCATCAAAGACAGTGTTCATCTTTGTCATTGTCTGTGAAGAAACACAAAATGTGAAATGAAACCTATGCATGAGTTAAGGCAGAAGGAGAGGCAGTGACTTGGAAATGGTGACCTACATGGATGGAGGTGGATTTGTGTGACCTGTATACTGCAATCCTTTAGGCTGGACTTAATCTAAACTGGCAACAAGAGCCATTTGTGGTGTAGGGTTTCATCACTAGATATTCAAAGGAGAATTAAGAAGTTCTGACATGCTAAATGCCTCCATGTGTGTAACCACAAGAGGGTCTCCTCCACCCAGAGTAGGCTTGGGAATCCCCTCTGAAAAATTTGGGGAGAGGGTGTTCACTAATCAAAGTGCCTTCCATAGATTCACAGGATATCCTGAGTTGGAAGGAACCCACAAGGATCATCAAAGTCCAGCTCCTGCAAAGGACCACTCCAGGAACCACACCATGTGCCTGAGAGCATTTTGTCTATTTATTCAATTATGCAGCCCTCATGCAATTTTGTCTGTGAAAAGGAAGGAGCCCCAAGATCTAGGAGCAAAGAAACATCTCCAACAGTGACACTTTGACACTTTGCTACAAACAGCTTATCAAGGCCAAACTCTTTAGAGCCTGGGTATGCTGGCATACCTTACTGTTTGCCCTCAGGTGGGTCAGAGTTGGCTCCACAGGGCAGTGGTGTCTCAGCAGTGCACTGCTGCTACCAGTGAAGCTGGGGCACTTGTCATCCCATGTCTGCAGTGACTGTCCCTGTTGTGGGCACAGCCTGTCTGACCTCCCAAGTACAGCATTTTGCACTTGGAAGCAAAGGGACCCCGGTGCAGGTGAGCACTCCTCACACCCCATGTTGCTTCCAAACACAGAGGCCAGTTGGAACAATGAAGTGTTTTGCACTTGAGGGCAATCATTTTTTCCTTGCCTATCATTTTTATATTCTCTTTGGAAAACAGACATCGTTCATAGAAAGGGTCTTATGATTGTATTGCATGATGGGCCTGGCAAAAGTGGGGTTTCTTTTGAGGTCAGCAGTACTTACCATGACCACTTCTTTCTTAGCTTTCTTCTTTTCTACAGAAAGGAAAATGCACATTGTTAATAATCAGAATTTTCTGATAGTGACATTAGACACTAAAGTCAAGATTTCCTCAAAGAAATAGACATTCCTTCTACTGAAATGCTGAGACATCTTAAATGAGTCTTATTTTTTCTCAAATGTTGAATGAAAATTCACAGTTGCCAGTGACTAATCAAAAGACTAGCCTTGAAAAGTCAATAATGAATGAATAGCAATAGTTATTCTAAAAAATTCCCTTTCCAAATAATATGGAAAAAATACAGAATTTCACCATTGGGAATACCTGAACTAGAAATGCAGATTATTGTCTTACACGAATGTTTGTGGTTGCAAAGCTTGTGTCAAATATCAGCTTGGAGACAAAACATGGAAGAGCTGCATTTTCAGCCAAGTAAAATTCAGATTGAAGAACAGTTTAGTTGTGTGTGAATTTACCACACTATTAACTCATCCCACATGCAAACAGCAGCAGCAGCAGTGCCATGGGCATCTCGACAGCACGGATTTGTGGATGATACCCAACTAATTGCTATGATTTCTTCTTGCTCACTCCTTGCCAATTTGTTTAATGGCCTTTCTTTGGAGAACTGTGCATGGCCACAAATGTGCTTTGCAACCATGTGTGCAAAACTCTGAAGTGCTGCAGGTGGATCTCAACCTGAGCACTGATGGGAAACCTGCTCTGTCTGGCCTTTGCTGCTCAGCTTTTGGGAACCAATTTTTCAGTGGGCAAAAAGCATTCACTTTTTGGAAACCAGCCAACACTGAAATGTCTCAAATTGGGCAACCAAGAGAATTGCTAATTTTGTGGGGTTTGTTAGTCCTATGTGTTTTTCCAGTTGGGAGATACTGACTGAGAAGGGAGAATTACAAAAGCAGGGTCCTACTGAGCGCATATGAGCAGTCCTTTCTAGCAGATATGTAATGGGACTAAAAAGAACAAGACTGCTTAAAGAACATGCTTTTCCATGTATGATTTATCTCCCTGCTAAGTTATACAAATCCCTTTAGAAGCACAAATACTTCAAAATAAATCTTTATATATGTGAAGTAATGGTGTCAAGGGAGAAAATGAAGTGATTAGAGAACAGGGAATTAGAGTGGAGAGGACTCTTGAAGGTGCTATAGATGACTGGGATTATTTTTTAGCAGACAGTATATAAATTGTGTGTGAAAAATACAGGACTTCTTTAGCATCTGTGCCAGAATATCAGACAACTCTGAATTTGGGGTTTTCCTAACAGTTAATAGGTTTGAAGACTAAAAGGGCCGTGAAATCACTTAGTCAGGCCAGGCCATAATTGGCCAGGATTATTTAATCTCAGTACTCTTCTACTGCATCAAATTTATATCTAGAAATTAATTTACAACTTTTACATAGAATCATAAACAAAGACATTTTTGAAGCATTAAAATATAGAAAAGAGGTACACACCTGGAGCATTTATCCTGTAAAGAAAAGAAAATTAAGAGTGTAGTTAACAAATGTCATGGTTTTCCCTATACAAAAAAAAATCATGATTTTTATTCTCTTTCACTTGTAAAGAAGGATGTGTTTCCTCGAGTTCTGAGATTTGCTTGATTTATTTGGTTTCTTTACTTTCACAGAAAGCCTGCATCATTTAATACTGCTCTCAAACAGGAAAACAATCTTGGGCATTGCTCTAACACTTCTTCAAGAAGGAATGCTCTTAAAATAATAAAGTCTTATTGATGATAGCATAATGGATTTATATAATCTGGAAAAATATATTTCAGATATTGTCATTTTGTTCCATACTTGGAGGAAGGTCAATTTTTGGGACCTGATGTGCTCAGAGAATACCTTTTAAAATATTGGAATGGTTATAAATGTTTTTGAAAATATAAAAAATTGTTTTTAATGGGAGTCCCTGGCTCCCAATAAATTATTTGCCCAGTTAATAAATAATAGCAGTATCTTAGATTCATTTGTCATTTTTATCACAAGTTGTTAATGTCTTGCTCACATGATTTGAACTATGTCAAAGTCATATAGTAGTTCTTTACATTTAATGTAACCTCTAAATTGATGTCCAAATCCTGAGAATACTTGTAGAAATCCTTTTTTTTTTTTTTTTAATCTCAGCCACTTAAAGGACTGCTTATCCTAGTTTTGTGAAGTACAAAGTTAATTTAGAGGCAGGCTGACTCCAGCCCACTGAGAAGGCAGCCAGCAGAGATTTCTGCACTTCCCACAGTGACTCACAGCTGGTCCCAGGTGCTCCCATGCCTTTTGCCAAGCACGAACACTTGGAGGTAAGTTTTATGGGCCAGAACCTTGTAACTGGCTCGGTAAAACTCCAGGAAATGTGCAGAAGTTTTGCCAGAACAATGAATTTGGCTTGAGCACCAGTATTGCAAAGGATCTGGGATCTGTAGCTGAGAGGGAGGAAAATGCATCCAGTAACTACCTAGAGGGGAGCTTTCTTACAGTGGGGGTCAAATACAAACCAAAATATTCGTGGTCAGCACAGTGGCACAGGCTCCAACTGAGCTTCATGAGCATAGCTGCCTTTAGAGGTAATAATTGCTAATTCCACTTCTACTTTCTGCTAATGTTAATGTTCCTAAACCCATGAAAAAAAATGCCACGGACAAAATTCCTTGAGTCCATATCATTGACATCCAGTATTGCTGTACCTGGTATTAGCATTTACTACAGTACAGCGCATGCCGCTATGAAAGATTTAAAGCATCGATATCGTCAGGGTGAAAGGCCTGAGCCACCCCTGTCATCGCCAGGTGCTGCTGGAGACATCCCCATGTGCCATCTGGGGGACTCACAGGGCGGTGCGGCGAGCTCTCCGTGCCGGGGGGCCGCGGGTGCGGAGCCGGGCCAGCAGCAGCAGCCCCAGGTGTCCCAGGAGCCCGAGGAGCAGCAACCCGCCGGCCGTGATGACGAACGGCACGTACCACGCCGACGGAGAGTAGAGGTTTTCCCTTTTGGTCACAACAGTGAAGCCAGGCTTTTAAAACAAGACAGGAAGAGTTCCTTAAGGCTGCGTACTGACACCGGCACCGCCTTTCATCTGGCTGAACTTCTGCACTGAGGCACCCGACCCGGGCTTGCCCCGGGGCTCTGCAGATGATGGGCACAGGGAGATGGAGGGAGGCAGTGATTCATCCCATGTGCCTGCCCGCTGACTGCCAAGACAACTCAGATGGCTGGGATGGACCACTGAGCTCCTGGGAAAGCCAAAGGCAGGTGAAATGGAGCCCACCCAGAAGGAAAGGGGGAGGTTCCAGATCATGTTTCAATATCTTATATTAAAACAAGCATGCCGCGGCAGAGTTTAAAAGCCTCAGGTTGCCTGAGAGGCTGTAAGCACACTGTTGGAGGGCAGGCAAGTTCAGGGAATACTGCCATTACTGAGATAATGTTTTCTTGTTACCTAAGGCAAAACTGGAAGTAGGTCATCTTCACTGCAGTGATCATTCAGCCAGCTTTGTAAGAGGAGCTGAACCCTAAGGAACTTGGTTATTGTATAAAAAGAAATAGAACTTTTTCTTTTTTATCCAGTGACTTGTTCCAGAAGGGAAAACCACACTTCCTGAGCAGTTGCAATCTCCCACATCTTCCTAGGTGTCAGGAGACACAGCTCTGAGCTGGCACATCACTTGGTGCTAGCAGCTCATTCATTGAGGTCCCATCACGAAACTGTCCTCACATATTTCAGAAATTACTCATTTACTCTACCTAGTTCATTACCTAGTGTAGTACTATTAGTTTTGATCATCTACTGAAGTTTTTATTTAATTTTCTGTAGGACATTTGTAATCACATTGAGTATGAAACTGAGCAGGGTATTTATTTCTTTCCAGTTTAAGAATAATTTTAAAATAACCTATTTAATCTTATCAAACAAAGATAGAAATGCTAAAATAACCTCAATATCACCACCACCCCTTTATCCTCACCTGCACTGAAGTCACAAGTGACTTTTTGTGATGGGGCTTCTTTTCTACACTACCAGCTTTCCAGTTTCTGACTCATCGAGTTGCTGCACTGAGCACATGTAAAGAGTAGTGATGGGAGAACCTGCTGTAATGGAACTGTTCTTCTGGAAAATAGCCTAAAAGTGGAAGGCTGATATCTCTGGGGAGACAGATTTAATGCTGTGGTATGTGGTTAAGACTGTTTGTATTTGTGGTAAAGCATGGGAAAGAAACACAGATAAGTTTATTCAGTTTAACTTTTCATTTCCACATCAAGTTGGGAGAGTAGAAGGCAGTGAAAAAAATAATTAATTCCTTCCCAAAAGGGCATTAGATAAGAACAGGGTTGTTAATCAGTCTGAAAAATTTGATCTAAACATTTTCGTAGCAAAGCAACCAGACTTCTATGTGCTCTTTGCAGGATCCTTTGGTTCTGGCTCAGTTACCAGAAGCCTCTAGAAGATCTAGACCATTTTACAGCAAAGGCCTCTTTTACTGCTTCACTTGGATACTTGTATTTTCATTCCTGCATGCAAGAAAGAAAGGGCAATGCCATCTGCAGGCAGGCAGGGAATGGATGGACTGTGGATGATGGAAGATGGTGCAGCAAGGCATGAAGGGGTGACTGGTACAAGGACAGGGACAGAATGGTCCATACCCTCAGGCTGTGTCACATCTACAGGCAAGACAAAAGCAAGCTCTCTGCACATCCTGCACCAGCCAATGGAAATCAAGTTCAAAGTTAAACTGGTAAAGCAGAGTTCAACTGGGATGGCTGCAGAGAGTGGTGAAGAGTATTGTTGGGACACAGGCCCACAGCTCGACAAGCTGTGCAAGGTTAGATCCCATCTAGGCTGCCAAAAACTGTGCAGGCTTCCACAGCTCAGCTATGGACCATCACATGGGCATGGAGCTCAGGAAAGACCCATCCCACTCCTCTGGATTTGCTGTCTGAAACCTTCTGAAACTTCAGTGACACACTGAGGCTGTGCTTCAGTTCCTGACATGCTGCTCCGAGTTTTACTCGACAGTGACCTCAGGTCTGCAAAAGAGACCCTTTTAAGTGATGAGGATTTCTTGTTGTTGTTGTTGTCTGTTTCAACTTTGACAGCCACAGATTAGTGTGCTCCAATGATAAAGAATCACACAAAACTGCAGCTGGGGGAGTGAATAGTTATAAATAAAAAAAGAGGTAGTGCAAAATGCATGAGGTAATTTTAAGGTTCCAGGCAAAGGTTAATCCCTGCTCTTTCCTTATTAATAAAGCTGCCAAAATCTTTAACTTTCCAGTAGCATGGTAATGGCAGCATGCCCAGTCCTTTGGCTTCCTGCCCTTTTTGTTTTAGAAACTGAAATACAAAACACATGTTATGACACTGTACCTGGGACTAATCCTTCATGACACTAAGTACATCGACCACCTCTGCCTTCATCATAAGAGCATAGTGCTCAGAACCTCCCAGAATTAGATGCACTCTAGGTTTTTTCTTTCCTTTTGCATACATCCATCTTTTCTTTACTCCTGCGGAGATTACTCCAGAAAAGAAACGCACAACTGGATGTAAATTTTAAGTGAACTTACCGTAGTGGTTGTGACAGTAGTTGGGTTTGGGATTACTCTGATGCTTAAGGTCACTGTTCCAGTTTTAATTAGGTGCATAGTTTTGTCTCTGGCAGATACTAAATTGTCATCTGTTATGTGGACACGCAGACTGTAAATCCAGTTTGTATCAAGTCCACTCTCATAGTCAAACCTTGATGCAAGAATCAGATAAGATGTGTTGGAGCCAGCACTTGGTGAAAAGATGAAATGACTGTTCTCATTGCCTGCAAAAGGTAACACCAAAATGCAAAAAAATTACATTAATCCCACATTAAAGTAAATGTGTGTAACAAGTGGTGAAGTGTGGTGAAATGTCAATGACAAGAAAGACACCTTGATCTTCCTTGTACCATATAAAATAATTTAAAACAATACAGTCATAAAAGCATTACAATCCAGAATAAGACCCTCTGTGGAGACATAGCAGAGAGGAGGCTGTGAAAACACTTCAGAGCCATAGGGCACACAAGAGGTCACCCAAATGACCTGAATCTACAACCTGGGGAGCACCCAACAACACCCATTTGGGGTGATGACCCTGCACTGTGATGGGGCTCATTTCACTACTGGGGTGTCCCGGGAGTGTTGTTGCAGGCTTCTCCCTCTCCATGGCTTCTCCATCTACCCAGAGGCAGTGGCCTTTGAAGAAAGTTAATGACTCAGTGACATTCATTGCCTCCAGTGCTTTGTCAGCACCATGGGGCAGGGAGGAGAGTTCAGAAATGCTGGCTCCCCAGCCCTTGCTTTCCATCCATTGTAGCTGGAGAGCTGCTCATGGCCCGGGTTGCAGGCAGACCAGCCCTAGATGTTAGGATCTGGACAGACCACATATACAGGAAATCAGAGCTTTGAAAAGGCACCAAATGTGCTTTGGATTTGCTCTTGGGGCTCCATAGAGACCAAGAGTTGACATGTCGTTGAAGTCCATGCCTGTTTTACAGCACAAAAAGGGCCATGAGCTGCTCTGTGGCTCAGAGGCCAAAGCATGACACAGCCCAGGTCTGTACCACCAGGACTGGGCCTGTGGTCAGACAGTGATTTACTAACATGGCCATTGTGTAGATTCATGTGTCAGTACCATGTCTGAAGAGCTCCACCTGTGGCACCAAGGGGCTGCAGTAGGACAGAGATTCTCTCTTTCAATTTCACAGCTTTTTGCTGGCACCTGGACAATCTGCTCCCTCCTTCACAGCCGTCACCTCAGCAACAAAAGAAGGAATTGCCCCAAGAGAGTGTGTTTCCATTTTTGTGAAGCTGAGTGTCATCCCATACCACTGCAGCTCTCCAAGTGGATGCAGCTGATCACAAGGTTCAAAGAAGGATTTTTGAAATGAGGGTTTATTGCATACAGCATGAACCTACAACATGTGGGTTCGAGCAGTTATTTTGAACAGTGCACCAGCATCTATGTGATGATGAGATACACAGAGATACAGAACTTTCTATCATTTCTCAAGATTTATTCAGCTGTAATTGGAAGGGAAGTTTGACACTGCACACCGTTCCAGCTAATTCTTCTGAAGTTCTTGTTAACTGTGTAATTAATACCTATTAATTAATATGGCAGGCAATCCAGCCTTGCAAGGGAGTGGTTCTAGCTGCTAGCACCAGTAGCACCAGTAGCCATCTTGTGGAGAGAGGATCAATGTAATGATGTGCAGAACTTGTGGATCACAGCAAGCTCACCATGAGAAGTAGCAGACAAACTATGTTGGATTTTTGTTTATAAATGTAAGTGAACTATCAGCATTCACTATTTTTTTTCACTGTTCCCAGCTCACCCACTGTGACACTGTACCTTGATTAATGAAGTAACGGAAAGACCTGGGATCAGAATCACGATCTTGACATTCAATCCTGAAGCCATTAATATTGGTCCCAACAGCTAAATTGACTGGGATTTGAAGTGAGAAGAAATTGGGTGAACAAACTGGTTCTTCATCATTTACTTCCAAAACATTCACAGTTACCTGGAAGAAAAGAGCAATAGCAAACTGAAGCTGCTTCAATGTGCTGAGACATTTTGTAAATTTCAGAAACTGTTTGGCTTTGTTCATTTTGTTCTTTTGGTCAACAACTGTTGAAAAGCACTGAAGTCCCCTTCCAACCTAGCTCCTGCTAGAAAATGTCTGTGATCATTTGTCCTTCAATTCTTCTTGTGATCAGCATTCTTCTGGGAACAGGTTCTGTAACCTGAGCCATTTTCCAAAAGTGAAAGGCTTTTAAGCTGATATATTTATTTGAACAACCTGAATTGTGTTATAGTTAAAATCAGAAATAATAATAGTACCACATAATCATTAAACTTCCTTCCAAAACACTCAGTTTGCTTCACAATCATTAGTTACCCTTCTTAGCATATTTAATAACCATTTAGAGTGTGATCCATGGAAGGAAGTGTGTTTATAGACTGTTCCCAGTAAGAGAGAAATGCTGGTAATGGCCTCCTGCATGGGTAGGAGCACCCTAAGTAGCACGAGATGTGTTTGATGTCATCTGGGATTAGCTGGCTAAAAGAAAAAGTTTACCCTTCCCAAAGTTCTTTCATCTAATCTCTGTTAGTCAGGCAACAGATAAGCTTGACATTGTTAAAACCTTCTGATGCTAAATTATCATTAATCATCACCTTGAAACATTATAGATGATAAAGAGATTAAATACCTCCTGGATAGCAACTCTATGGGTGGTGCTTGGCTGGAGTGAAAAGCAGGCCTAGTACCTGTGTCACCCCCAAGAGATGTGTAAAAATCAAATGTAAAGCCGTCATGAGGGAGAAACTGTGAAAAGAAGTCCAAAGGAGCCTGTTTGTGAAGGACACTGGGATTGTTTGAAAGAAGTTACTATAAAATACCTTTGTGGATATAGCATCTATACTTTTTCTTCTGAATAAAATATGTCTGGGCAGAAAACCTAAGCCAAACCCTGCTCTTAAAGGTTATCTTGGTATCTGGCATGGTTTTGGCTCCTTGGTGCTGGTCATGACCAGCACATCAGGGAAAAAAGTAGATCATGGTCAAGGCACAACTCCAGCAAGCCAAGTGAACACAGCTACTGGGCTGACCCTCTGACACTAACCCAAGAGGCCACCCAAGCTCTCCTTCCATCCACATCCTCTCTGTACCACTCCATGAAAACACAACTCTGATACACTGCAACACAATTCTCACATTACTTTGGGCACTTTTCAGGGAAAAAAATGACAGACAAAATCAAAAGTATGTTTGAGGGTCAAGGGGCACTACACAGATTCCAAAAAGAATTTGCCACTAAGCATAGCTACACTTAGATTGTGTTACCTTGCCTCAAGATGCTGTCCTTTTTGTATTTTCTAGTACCTCTGTAGCCATAAAAAATAGCTTAAATTGTCTAGGGCACAGAAAACAATTTAACTGTCCAGGTAGGATAAGGAAAAAAAGTCTGATAAGCAAATACCACAGATAAAAATATTAAAATACAATTTTATCCTTTTTGTGAGAAATAAACCAACACTGAGTGAACAACACCTCTTTCATCTGAGTCATATATGACTGGGCAGTGTTGCACTTGCTTTTTACAGACCAAAGTGCTTTGCCCTATGTCTTACAGTTCTTGTTAAGAAGAAGAGAGAAAGATGTAGCTAAAGGCGAAGTAATAGAGTGGATTTACTCACCAATGCTGTTGTAGACTTCTCTTGGTTTGAGGCCTGTACTGTGAAAATATGTTTCGAAGTTGTTTCGTAGTCTAATCTGGCTAAAATCCTCACATCTCCTTTTGTTGGGCTGATCCAGAAGATATTTGTGTAATCCCTGTTGCCGGCTCCAGCTACAATGGAGTAAGTGATGACATTGGGTGGCCAGTCCTTGTCGATGGCATGCACTCTTCCAATGCTAGATCCAACTGAGAGACAGAAAATCCCTGTTTCATTAACATTTAAACTAACAGAAAGTACAGATGAAACTGAACTAAAGATTTGGTTTAGAGTTTTTCACCCAAGAAAATTAAAGCAATGGTGTGATAAGCACAGTTTCCTTATGGTGTGCTACACTTCCCCTGTGCATGGACTGCCAGCAGCAAATACCAAAACACAAGAGCATATAGAGAATCTCAGCAGAAGTGCTCCTTGGCTGGGCCAAGGGAGTCCTCACCCACCCATGTCAGTCTGTAAAGTTTTCTGTGCACCACTACAGTCCCTCCAAAAGGCTAATTTAGCAAGAGCAGAAAGACAGTCTAAAGCAAGGCATCTGAGTTCAGTTCCTGGCACTGCCTCAGATTTCTTGTGCAATTGCTGAGTTTGTCTGTGTCTCAGCTTCCATCTGTACAATTGGAGTTTTTGCCAGTTTAGTCTATTTAAGGGTAGTAGGTGGTTGTGTGGTGAGACCCTAGTTGAACTGGAACTTTGAGCCATTTGCCTCATTTACATATATGAAAATTCAGTTGGAGCAAAAAGGCACTTAACAACATGACAACATTATTTCTATCATTTAGGTGCTACTTACTGTACCTTTAGTAATTTCTGAAACACTAAATACATAAGATAAATTACAGAAAACTGGAGAAAATTCATCCACTGGCTTTATCCTGATGTAAATGTAAATGATATCTGGAAATATAACAGAAGATTAAATCGTAGTTAAGTATGACTGTGAAATTTTCTCATGCATATATTCAAAATACATATGGTATTCCTCTCTCCATGCTGTTACAGAACAGAAAACTATCAAAAGAAATGTAAAAGGGATACTTGCTTGAGTAGTTAGGATGGGCAGTATCTTGCACTCTGACAGTCAAAGTATAAACTTCAACTCCTGGATTAGCTGTGTTCTCTAAATCAATAGTTCCAGTCATCTATGTAGAAAGGAACACAATCGTATTTATACCGCCATACATGAAGTCACAGTACACACGATGACAATTACTCTTTTCAACATTCTGCAAGTGTGATTTGCTTCTTGGGTATATAGAACAGTTCTATAGGAATAACACAGGCTAATAGTCAATTCCAGGATTGAATTCCAGGGTTTTTCTACATGCTCACACTTCTGCCAACAAAATTTCTTCACCTTAAGAGCAGAAAGTTTCATCATTTGGGTGATAAGGTCTTGACCTTTTGCCTAGTCAATTCAAAGCCTGTGTAATGAGCTGCTGTTTATGCAGCCCTTCTTGGCTTCACAAGGATCTGCTTTGGTTAACAGTAATAGCTTGAGGTATTACTTGAGCTCATTCCTGCAGACACTAAAAAAAAGGTATCAGGTCCAGCCACGAGTGTTTCTCCAGGAGCCAAGTTGTTACTAAATGGTGGCTTGCACAGATTTAAATCCTAACCCTCTGAGCTCTTGTTGTGGAAGCCTCATAAACTTTGGGGAAGCAGGACTAACACAGAGGCATCCACTGCTGGCTGTCCTTTCAGGGATATTCCTGGAGGAACAGGTTACTTGGTATAATCTGTTACATTGTACAGACATAGAGATCAAAGACTTGACAACAATCATATCCTGTGCAGCAAGGAAAACGCTTTTTATGTTGGCAGATGAGGCAGGTAAGGGCAGTTCTTATTGACAAGGAAACCTCAGTTCCAAAATTAAAGTAAGCCATAAAAAATCATTTCACTGCTCCTGTAGCACTCTTGCCTTTTAGACAGAATGCCTATTTTTTGTTGTTTCCCTTTTTCTGTAGTTGCCCACGGTTCTTTTTTAAGCAAAAAAACAATCACCATTGCACATGTCCAGAAACTGGTGGGGTTCTGGCCAATGCAAGCTTGCCAGCAGCCATCAGCATAAGGAATCCATATTTTGACATGCAAAATCAGAAAAGTGCAAATCTCATCACACTTTTGTGAACATTTGCCACTCAAAGTGGTTTTATGATTCTGACCAGTTACTGAGCATGAGATTTCTCAAGCATTTAAATTCTTCATGCTTTATAGCAAGGATCTTCCACAGTCTGTCATGAGTAAATGGGTATGAAATGGCATCAAATTTCTCTGTTTATCCATATCAAAGTTGGTGCTTCACACTCCCTAAAAAAGAATATTTTTTTCAACCATATCTAGCACATTTATTTAAAACTGAAGAAAATAGTCTCTGTTCACCAAATTCTGTAGAATCCTTAGAAAGCATCCTTTCTAAGGGTATGTAGTTCACAAGCAGTCAAAACAGTCATTCTCCACATAATACCTACAGTGAAATGGATTACAGTAATTTTTTTCTTGTACAATGGATTTTAAAAATCCCTAATAATATTTCATAAGTTGACTTCTCTAATGGAGTAATCTAACATAGCCACAAATGACTGACCACAAGTCTCCCAGACACAGTGGACTCCAGAGAAAAGTTATTGCTTCCAAAACCAGATAATCCAGTGAAACTAAATTGGTTGTTTGATGGATCAACATCAATATCTTTGCAGTAATTTCTAAGATCAACAAGAAATATCCCAGGAGTCGTATTTTCATTTACTTCTTTCCTGTTAAAAACAAATACATTTCCTGTCAAAGCAACTTATATATCTCCTTTTGAACTCTTCATATATCACAGGCCAAAACACTGATTCATTTTTTATCACAGGCCAAAACATTGATTCATTTTTTAAGTGACATCCTAGATCTAAATATGCAACAATGGAGGAAGCAACCCAGAATCTGACCCATGTGTCCTGATGGACAACAGTCCTGTACAATGGGCAGGCTAATGATAAATGTCCACTTGAGCCTCCCACTGTAGGTCTGGGGATGTGCCCTGGTCTGCACAATGGTCTGGGGCAGCAAGGCAGCACCAAGGTAAGGAAGAGATTCCATACCTGAAGTCAGAGGGATTGCATTCTGGTGGGTTGTCATTGACATCATCAATAATGATAGTGATCTGATGTGTGTCATGGCCGCTGCTGAGGCCATCCTCCACCCAGACTGTCAGCGAGATGTTAGGATGAAGCCGCAGGGGAAGCGCATCCCGGTCGATTCTTCCCGCCACCTGCAACACTCCAGTTGCTGTCAGAGAGCAGCCAGAAGTCAGACATTCACCATGGGGGGAAGCAACAAACAGTCATGGTGTATGTGCAAGAGGGCAGGGCAGCTCAACAGACCAGTAGCAGAATAAAAATTCTCCTGTTCTGTGCAAATCATAGCCGGCTTAGGTTTGGGGGTTTTTAAAGTGATACAAAATGGCTCTGAACATTCTGGGTAAGATTAATGGCTAGATACCATTGCTGAAAAATACGCCTTAGGAGGCCCTAGCAGAGGGTTTGTAAAGCATTTAGCATTTAGCTTACTCTCTCTAGTGCAAGCCAGAGTTGAGTGCATTCACAGGGCATCAAGGACAACAAGCTGCTAATGCCTGTGCTGTCTTTGCTCCCTAGCTAGTAAGACAGCTTCACTTTCCACTGTTATCATTCAAGCATCCTTCAGCACCTCCAAATCTACTCACACATCAACAGACCCGCGACAGACTGTGCCAATTGCTCTGGTCAGGCACTCACTTAATACTGGTTTTTCACTTCTGTTAGCCTCTGTCAAAAACAGAATAATTTTATGGCACAGTACAAGTATTATTCCCAGAGAGCACAATGGAACTAAAAGAACAGAGCATAGATCCTCTGCATTTTGTAGTGTTATTGAGGAGGAGGGTGGCACTAAAAGGCCAAAGAGCATAGGGAATCCAAAGCTTTAAGGATCATCCTGATCCTTGACAGCACTGTGTTGTGTGGCACTTCTTAAAACTGTGATAAACAGTTCTAAAGCAATAGCAGACAAGGAGCAAAGCTGTCATTGAATGCCAGCCCTGGTGGAAAACCCCCTGGAGAACAAATGTACAGACCTCAGAGAGCATGAAGAAGATATGATCACCATGAGAAAGAGGACTCTTTTGGATGGTCTTGCCTGAGGAGGATTGTGAATGGAACAATGAACTTGAGGTGTAGATTCATTGTGCACCTCAGTGCTAGGGAGGATTTCCGACATGAGGGAGGACATCACAGTCTAACTACCTGCAGCTGTTTCAAGAGCCCCAGAAGGGTTACTGCAGTCCTCAAAGATTAAAAATAAGTCAGCAATCTTACTTCCACCCAAGGAACCATCACCCTCCAGGTACAAGTTAATATTTGTAAAGAAGTCACATACCTTTCTTCAAGGTACCTTACCAAGTCTTGGTCAACTGACCAAAGATTTTGACCCTAATAAGGGACTAAGCATTTCTTACTGCTATAGGGAGCGACAAAATAAAGTAAGTCTATTTGAAACTAAGGCAAAAAATTTCTCCAAAATAGACAGTCTTTTTTTTGTGTTTCAGGTGTCAGAAGTCACATTTTTGTTTGTCTGACCTGGGTTTATGGAAAAATGTCTGTCAGATGACTGGATGCTGTAGAAAAGTCTGCTGGGAGAATCTTCATCATCAGGATCTTTAGCTGTTATATTGGCAACAATGGTGCCTGGGCTTTGCTCCTCTGGAATCCTGTAGATTCTTTGTTTTCTACAAGACAAAATTCAGCAAAGCATGCATGTTGTTTGTAAGGGCAGCTGGTTACAGACTTAGCTGAGAAGCCAACTGTAGCAGCAAAGCCATGGCCAGGCGAGGCTCAGAGATATCTATTTGCATGTCTGGATAAATATCCCAGTCATTGGTTCTGCCAGCTGGACATCCAGAAGCAGCTGAACTGGTATGTGTTCACAAAGCATGACACAGCCACACAAGGAAGTGTTCTTCCTCTGCAACTTTTCCACAGTTCCAAAAGCAATTTGACTTTCACATAACCATGGAAGTTGAAGAGGTAGGGGGTGATTAAATCATGCCATCCCTCTCCCTACAGAGCCACCAGCTCATAAAGCCATTTGCTTTAATTTCTTCATTTTGCAAGAGAAAAGCAAAAATTACAATAAGTAATGTAGTTAATCATCTTTTGGAATCAATGCTGGAGCCTTCTGGGGGGCAACAGTACTACAGAAAAACTGAATTGTCGCTGCAGTAGACAAAGGCAGGAAGGAGCACTCTTCTGAGTGCCTGACAGATGAACACGCCTTGAATTCCCAGCAGCATCTGTCTATCTGATACATTTTACATTGGGAAAATGGTTCTCTACTGCTGTTGTTTGGTATGCCAGTGATCTCAAATTTCCCATGAATTGAGTTTTATAGGTCAGATACAGCCTGGCAGGAAATTGTGCAGGGTTGCTTACAGTGGTTGCAGTTTGATGTTCACATGAGTACTCAGGTGGACAATTTCAGTACTTGAACCACATGCAAAAATAGGCATGGGCCAGGACACAAAAATGGTTCAAGGAATTTCAGAAGACTGATTTATATTATTCAAACACATATGAACACATATGTGCCTCTTGATTCTAGAAGTCAAAGGGAGTTGAAGGCCCTCAAGAGTTCGAAAAAGCATTAGAAGTGTGTTTCAAGACTAAATACTTTTTTCACTTTTAAAACATTTTATGCCACCACTTAGGTAATTGACTGGTCTGTAGTTTCCAATACAGGAAAACATGAGTCCTTTGTTGTTCTCTGAATACACACATCATGGGTCACTTAGCAACTGGAGCAAAGAATTGTAGAGACAGAACAGAAAATCCCACGCCTCAAGATCTCCACCTGCAATTTTAAAATTGTTACGAAGACACATTATCTTCAGCTGTTCTGTCAGTCCATATGAAAAGAGGCAAGAGGAGAGAAATCATATAGGGTTTTCCCAGTAACAACACCTAACTTACAGCCAGAAGAAAACAAGGAGTTTTATAGAGCCTGTTGCGTCAGTTATTTATGAAGTTTTTATCTCAGCATTGAATCCCTTCCTTCCTTGCTCTCCTGTTGTTTCCAGGGTCATGCAGAAAGAGGCAGATCCCATTCAATCCCACAGCTCTAACTGGTTTTGACCCAAAGTAGGAAACTCCTTAGGCTCACTGGAACCCCAACTCCCACCTCTCTGGGAACAGCAAATTCACCATAGCTCCACCCTCACAGCCCTACCAACCCTTCTGCAACCTGGTCATTATCCCATCCCCACTAGATATTTCGGGAAGAAGTGGGACGTTATTTAGCACACCCCCATAGCACCAGTATAGCTGGACAGGAGTTGGGGCCACTTCCTACAGAGCTACGACTGGGATGTGTCCTGTTATCCATCTGTCTGCCACCTGCCAGTGGCTTTTTACAGGATGGTTCAAGCAGACCTTTCAATCACTGCAATGTAATTGCAAAGGAAGCATATATTTGTTTTCTTGTCTTCTCCTTTGTTTTCCTGACTCCACAAGTTTTCCATTGATTTTAACAATAATTTCAAAAGGGTGAATGCCAACGTTGTGTTGTGAACACCAAAACCAGATATGCTTGCATATACTATGGGAACAATTAAAAAGACCCTTTGAAACTCTGTTCTTGAGAGCTATGATTGGGGTAAAATAAAGGAGGTTTTCTAACTCCTCAAGTTTCTTCAGCTCTTACCCCAACACTAATTATTACAGTGTCAGGAAGTACTTAGCCCCAGCATGCAGCTCACATTGTAGCAGGGGACAGGCCATACATGTCCATATTAAGAATAGATCATGAAGTGCAATTTCATCTAAAATTCTTAACAAGCTGAGCTACCCTTTTTGATCTGTAGTGTCAACCTAAAAGGGAGAAGATTCAAACAAATACCAGACTGTATTTGTGCCATATGAGTATTAGAACTTAGGTGTTACAGATTCTCAAGTCACTGCAGCTTTCACTAATACAAACAAGTAGATAAATATTTAAAAAAGCTCTTTTAGCATTCCAGACACAAGGATAAACACACAGAAATGTCAACATTACGAGGCAATAATCAATCTAGAATACAATATGCAGACATTGGCACTGGGAAGAGGATTCCTCCTGCTTGCAGAAGTACAGTAACATGGAATGAGCTATTAATGTTCTTTTTTATTGCAGATGTGAGGTTCAAGCATTAAGTAGGTAGCAAAAACAACATCAATAACAACAATTCATGTCTATTTCTAACAATTAATTCTTTTGTTTCTTCAGATTCTTCACCCCTTTATCCATCAAGGTCCAGATCATTAGCCCCATCCCAGGAGCCATGCCTTGCTCTGGGTTGAGACAACACCCAGAAAATTGTTCCCAACCAGTGGCTGGAACCTCCTGGCATGGCCCCAGTTGCTATCCTGTCTTCACTTTTGCAGAGATGGCAGAAGAGGAGCCATCATAAATATTCTCAGCAGGGGCCTTGTAGAGTCTCACAATCAGGAGACACAATGACAATGCCTTGAATCCCATCAGTGTCTCATGCAAGTGACAAAGATAAATCAACAACAGAGTCAGATCAACTGTAATAATTGTCAAGCTCTTGCTTCAGAAACAACCATCCATTGTGCTTCGCACAGCAAACCAGCTTGCTTGTAGCACATGCATATTTGTTCTCATTTTTCCAAATTTTCAATATATCCTGGCTCCATTAGTCTTCAAAAGCTATTCCTGACTTTTGTGTTATGACACTATTTCCTGCTTATGACACAGTAAGAGACAACAGTGTTTGAAAGATCACCAGGACTGTTTACAAGTGTGTCTGGGAAGGGGAAGACTGATCAAAAGGGAGACCTTTCTATGTCTAGACATTTCTGCATGAATAACACAATTATGGTGAAATGCACACCTGCATAAGGAGCAAACTCTATATGATTGTATTCACACTGGGTGAAATTAAGCTCCTTGTCTGAACTTGTCCACAGATCTTTGCATGGCTTTAACCTCTGTAAATGCTAACAAGTAAAACCAGCTTGTTTGTCTGGTTGTAGCATGAAGGCAGAGCCTGGAAAACTTTAAACTATTAAGAATACAAATAAGAATAAATGAAGGACATTATGAAAGCTTTCCAATATAAGAATAGGAATCATAGCAAAATTAAAATACTTTTTCCAGTAGTATTTTGTTGTCATAGTTATTTGCCATCATGTTAAACCCTCCCACTGGTGCCAAAACAGTAAACCTGAGAAAACACCTGCATTTTGAGTGCAATGGAAAATTTTTACTCACGTGGTAAAGTAAGGCCTTTCATCATTGATGTTAATTATATTTATATTCACTGTTTCAGTTGAGTTGAGTCCATCTGGATCTGTCACTGTTATATTTAAAAAGTAACTGTTAAATAAGAAAAACAGAACAGGAATCATTCTGTGTATGTCAGAAAACATTTATCTGAATACTGTAAGCTAATAGGCCATGGGAATAAAATACATTCTCACCAATGTGGATCTTTCTCATAATCAAATTCTTTTGTGGAAAAAATGTCTCCACTTTTTGTGATTGAGAATGGCACTGTTGCAGGGAGCAGTGAATACTGAAATGAAGAGAAGAAATTAGTGTTTTTATCTTTAGACATACTTCCATTCATTCATCCCTTGTCTTGTAAAACAAGAAAGTTACGGAGGGTCATGCACCATGCAAATAACCTGCAAAGGACACTGAGCAGATCTGCCCAAGGATGTAACAGCATTTCTTTATTTGCAGCTTCTTATGCTTCAGATGTGCCTTTGTGCCAGTGGTTAGAGGGCACATGGAACTCCCTGCCATTACTTTGGAACACAAAGCAGAACTAAACCCCCCACAGCTCTGCTTCCCTCCTCACCAGCTCAGCTTGACTGGGCAAAGACTTAGGACAGACTTCAAGTTAATTGCTTTCTTGAATAACACTAAACATCAAAGTAGCATCTTTGGGTCCAGTTCTTGGATGTACTGCATTTTATAAAGCCAAACTAAATAAAGCAAAGATACAACATAATTTTTAGCTGAGTGCAGTTACTTTTCCCCAGCTATCAACTTATCATTTTCCACAAGTTTTTCAGAATATCAAGAGTATTTTCATTTCAGCCAACACATTTTCGTAACTGAAGATCACAGTTTGTCCTGGGATTGTCAAAAACCTGATATTCATTTGCCTTTTATGTGATTTCTTTACTGTCTCATTTAGAAGAATTTACATTGTGATTCAGAAGGTCAAAAATTTTATTTACTTGTAGTCACCCTCATCTACAAGAAACATTTTGTGAGCCTTTTTTAAATTTTAAATTCACAATTTTTACTGGCTTTCTGATTAACTATGTCAAATTCTGCCTAATTTTGGAAGGCTGAGAACTTAAAATATAGTTTTGTCCAAACATTAAGGTTGTTTTTTCTTAGTTTAGTACTAAGAATGCTTCTTTTTTTACAGAATAAACCTTTTCCTGTGTTTCTGATAAGGAAGGAAGGTGTTGAAAGATGATGGCAATTCCCATTTCAGACACAGCAGATAGTACAATCTCTGGAGTTTTTTGTTTAATACAACTTACTTTGAGTTTTGCATTTTCAGGATCAGCTGCATGAACTTGGTAAATGCGTCCTGGAGGTGTCCTTTCCAACACATAGACTGTCACAGCTGCATGGATATAAGTGTACTCAGTGTTATCTGAGTAAAAGACACAGCAGCAAAGAGACTGATGCACTGAAGCTAGCAGGGTGTGTTACTCCCTGCTGCATCTTCTCACTTCACAAGTATAATTCCAAAATCACCACAAAGATCACAAATACTCAAAAGATAAAAAGAAACTAATTACATATCTGTAAACAGTCAACCACCACTACAATATGAATTGTCCCTTCAGGGGAAAGACTGATCTTTCCTTATGGCCTGTCTTGAGTTGTTCACAGGTTATGGAGTAAATTATGCATTTGGGCTACATCTTCCCATCTTTTTACTATGCAGATGGGAAGAACACAGTCCTGTGCTAAGTCCTCATCACCATCCCCTTCCTGTCCACACCCTGTGGCCTGCCAGGAGAGCTCAGAGCATTTCCTCTTCACTTCTACTTTTCCATTACACCTGTGAAGCAGATAAGTAGCAGATGGTCAGCACTGACTTAAATGTTTGCTTTACTAATGCTGATACTTCAAGTGCAAGGTATGTTTCTTTCCATGCCAGGGATTCTCACAGCTGGGCTATCACATACAGGACCCCTGGCAACAGGCTTATCTCTTCTTGGACAGAGCAATTAACAGGAGAACAGATCTTTAGATCACATTATTTGCTTTATGCCCTTTTGTGTCTGCTGAATCTACTCTTCTGGACTATTAATTTCCACTGTGACCCCTACTGACTGCTGCTCCACCAGAGCAGTGGGAATCCCAGAGCAGCGTAATGAGTTGTTCCCAGAGGACAACAATATGAATACAAAGTTTAATGAGAGGGTGATGCTTTTTCATAAACAGCAAATGTGCAATTAGTGTCTAATTGTGGCTGGTACTGTTAACTAAAGCCACACGGTTAGACAAATCAGACATCTGTGCTCACCAATTTATGGCAGCTCTAGCTGAGAGTTAAGCTGAAGCCTTTATTTGTAACAAGCTCCCACATAGTGTGTTTCATGCCGTGTCGATCCCTCCAAGTGTCAGATTTAATCATTATTAGATTCCAGTGGCACCCATGATATGCAAGACACCAGCTATACCGAGAAGATGACATGACCTCTTCCCTGGGGGATGCTAATTTGCTTTACAAACTAAGTATTGTATGGAATCAGGGATGTCAATTTGTTCAGGAGGCATCAGTGAGGAGGGCTGGATGTGAGCAGGCTGCTCTGTACCCATCCCTGTGCAGCAGGCAAAAGTCAGGCTGCAGCCTGGCTTCACTGTTCCAGTGTGGTCAGTCCAGACCTGGGGGTTAGCAGCCAGCTCTGTATACCTGCCACAAAGGGATCACAGTTTAGTATTTTTAGATTTTTTTAAACTGAATATTGAAGTACGCTTGGCCATAGACTGCTGTTTGAACAGCAAGTCTTCAAACAGGCTCTCAGTACTTTATAGAATGAACTGAATTGTTCTGTCTGCATGTGAACACATAATAAATCATTATATTCTGATGCATCTGGTACAAGTTTTGCAGGTCTTCATCATTAGTAAATAAGCAAGATGAGATCTCTTAGAGAGTAAGATGGTTATTTCTCATCCTTTCTATGACAGTGTCACCCACCTCAGGTACAGCACAACGTGCAAAGCCTTCACTGGCCACAGCTGCAGTCCAGGCTCTCAGCCTCATTCCTAAGGCTACTGCACATTCCTCCCCCTTGCATCTTTGCCCCTGGTCTAAAAGTAAACTTGGTTAATATCAACTGCTCCATGTAGGAGACAGAACTCTCTGCCTCTTCCCATTTGTACCAACATAGACTGATTTTCAACTTAATAAGAAGGTGCAAATGCAATATGCAGATATAAAACATCTGCAAAGCAAGGTTTTTATATTTTCCCACAGAAATTCTTGCACATACAATATGCATTCATTGAAATTTATCTTGCTTGTCCAAATCAATCCAGTTTTCAACAAACTATAAAAATACGTACCCATACTCAATGGTTATAACCCCAGCAAACATCAATTTTCTAATTATAAAGAATATATGTATTTATTGGTATGTGTGTGTATATATATATATATATAAATTCTTCTGGTCCTTCAAAATGGTTAAATATTTTTTTAACCAAATTTCAAGAAAAATAAAAGGCCATTTCCAGAGGTGAAGCAGACCAACTCTTTGTGTAAAACAAAGCTCTGATAAAAACAGTGTCCTATTCCACCCTTGTTTTCCTAAAGGAAAATGCCTAGACTACTTTAGATACAGGCACTGTATGAGCTCAATTTTTTTAAGTTGATGTCATCTTTTCAAGTATTGTTCTTTTCAAATTCTACCATTATCTTACTTTGAATTGCCACATTTCCTCGAAATACAGGATGTTCATTTTTATCTTTTACGTGAATAGTCAATATGTTAAGGTCAGTTCTTCCAGCTGTATCTTCAACAAAAATCTGCAAATCAAAGCTCTTTGGCATAGTTTCATAATCTAGGACAGGGTTTCCAGTGGTAATAACCTGAAAAGAAAAGATTATTATTAGCACATGATGCAAGAGATGAAACTTATAGTCCAAATGAGCGAATACAAATAAAGGGAAACTTTCAATCAGTAAAGAGTGAGTGTTTTAGATAATCTTTAACTTGTTGGCACATTTCTCATCAGTGGCAAAAATGTGACAGAAACTGGGTGAAGAGATCAAAATGTTGTGACTTCATGGAGTAACTCAAAGATCTTTTGTGTGAGGAACAGTTTGAGGAGGAGATAGCCTGGAAGCGGCCACTCTGCCTCACAGGCAATATTTTGTCTTCAAATTCAGGACTACATCTCTCAGGCATGTGTCTGTGCCAGGTGTTTTCCTTTCCACACCACACACCAGGAGCGTTCAAGGTGTGATGAGACTGAGAATTTGGAGGAAGCCTTTCAAGACACATGGGCAGCTTCACCTTTTCTGTGAATTAGGAACAGGGGGAGGAAGATATTTTACTTGAAATAAGGAGTGTGGAGGCAGGAGACTACATAGTCTAACAGCCACCAGAACCTTCCTTGTGTAACCTGTGTCTGGGAGAAGACTTGCAGGAAAACCACAGAAGAAGAGAGCTTCATTGGTACATTGTCTGAGAGAGGCACCAGAATTATTTGGGAAAATGCTGAACTCATTGAAAAAATAACATAGGCCTTGAGTTTTGCAAGATTAATAAGGCAAAAATTTGCTTTATTTTGTTTTGGGGATTTTATTTCAAAAGCTTCCAGCTCTGCATATTGCCTCTTAACACAGAGTATGTACTACGTAGGCATTTTGTAGACATTCTAAGAAAAAATACAAAATGTAATCATTCTGGATTTAGGATGATTCCAGAGCAACAGGAGGATGTTGGAAGTTGTATGCCTCAATCTTCACTGCTGAAATGAATAATAAAACAAGACCTTTCCTTTCTTGGACAAGCAAGGAAAAGGTGACAGTTAAGTTTTTTGTGTGGCTAAAAAATTGTGAAATTTGAACAGAGTAGCAGGGTGCTGCAGAACTGGAGAAGGAGAACAGTTGGGGGTCATGAGTGTGTGTGACAAGCATGTCAGTGTATTTACAATACTGCAGAATAAAGGAGACTGAAGAGCATGCAGAAGGAGAACAATGAAATAAATCCTTGGGTTTAGATGAGATTCTGTGGGCCAGAGGACAAACACAAAAGTGATATCAGCACAGTTAGAAGACAGAAGCCAAAACAGAGATAATTAACAAAGAGTTGGAGGAGAGTGAACAGAAACACAAATGTTTTGTGCCTTCTGGTACATGAAACAGCTGCTGTTTGGAACCTCATAGATCTTTTTCTTACAATACTGCAGGAGAAAATAACTGTGTCCTGGATGGTCTCCCTCCCTCCTATATTGCTCAGAGGTCTCAAAATATATCAAGAAATGTGACATTGCTTTCTACTGGTGCAACAGGACTAAATGTGCTTCATAAATACTGAAGAGCCTGTCCTAGCAGGTACTTAGCTAATCTCATAATTCATTCATTAAATACTGCCCTTTTCTATATCTTAGCAGAGGTTTAATGGCAGTAGATAGAGCTGAGGTGTCTGGTTCTGGATCACATTACTTTTGTGAAATATTATACAGATCTGCTACAACATAGCATAAGTAACTAAAAGTAGCAATCTTCACCAAATAAATTAACAAAGAACGCCCATGTATTTATCCTTGCTTTATGAGTTGTAATTAGCACTCATCTGCTAATTTGCAGAATTTGTATGTAGCTTGCTTTATGATTTTTTCATGACTGATATTCACTGGCTCAAACTCTTTGTTCCAAACCTCTGAGTGACTTAGGAAACCTTGAAAAAAGCAACAGTTCAAGCAAAACATAGAAAGGTCCACAGGCCATTCCAATACTTTGGCTGTGGTATGAAATGGATACAAACTGGCACTTTGGAAGAAGCCATCTTCAGTCTGCAACTTTTTTGGCCGTCCATTTTCATCCTTGTGATGTCCTGCTCTGTGCTAGAACAAGAACTTCCCCATCATCCTTGCCATAAAAAANTAAAAAGAAAAAAAAAGGAAAAAAAAAAAAAGAGGCTTTTTATCTATTATTTTTCCTCCAGATTAACTTTTCAGTCCCACTCAACAAGCAGTAATACAAATTCTTGCATGTCATAACATAAAGACGACATGGGACAGGAGCAAGCAGGTATAAGAAAGGGCTATGTTTTGTTTTGCAGCAGAAGGGATCACTTTAATTCAAAATGCTAAATTAAAGCTTAGGAAGGGAGTCCTACATTATGGGTTCTCTGTCAGCAAAGCCAATTTAAGGGATGTATCCATTTCCTTCTGGTTGTTTCACAGGAGTCGAGGAAAGACCATGAAGCAGAGTTTGGAAAGGTTTAGGTTAGATGTCAGGCAAATGGTTTTCACCCAGAAAGTGGCTGAACACTAGAACAGGCTGCCCAGGGAAGTGGTCACAGCACCAAGCCTGGCAGATGTAAAGAGCCAATTGGACAATGCTCTCAGGCACATGAGGTGATACTTGGGGTGTCCTCTATATAGAACCAGGAGCTGGACTAGATAATCCTGAAGGAGCCCTTCCAACTCAGCTTATTCTATAATTCCATGATTCTGCGATCTCTTCAGCTGACCCAGTCCAGGTATTTGTACAGTCCCACCCTATGCTTCACAGGTGAAAGGGGGCTTTTTTGAGAGGTTTTTTAACCATTTCACTGGCCTGGCTGGGGAGCAGTAAAGAGCCATCGGAGCTGGTACAAGTTGGTTCTGTACTCTGCTGGGAGGCTGGAGCATGGCAGCCACAGCAGCTCCCTGCAGGCACATCAAATCCATGAGCCAATACCACTCAGGGCCACAGCCTTACTTTTCCCGATTTTTTTCCCAGAAACCAGCAAAGAGAAGAATAAAAGACCTGTTGTATCAGTTCTGTGAAAATCTGAACTTCCTTGGAAACACTCAGAAAAGGATATTCAAATCACCTTTTAAAGAATCTGCATCATTTCTATCTGTATCTATTAAAGCCACTCTTCAGTGTCACTGTTCAGGCTCAGACATACTAGCAAGTTGCAATGGGATGACAAGTTATCATGCATCTGAGCACTCATTGCCCGTGACAAATGTGAGCTAATACTTGCTAATTTATTCAACAATGAAAATCAGCCTGAAGTAATGGAAATTTGCCATAGGATGAGAGCGTGCAATAGATAGAGACAGGTCACAGATGTGTGGAAGGGTGATAACTTCTTACCTCAAGATAACTTCCTCCTGTATCACAGCCTTTGTTCAGAATTAAATATTACTTTGATCAGATTCAGCTTCATTTATTTTGGAAGTGAGACAAATTAATTTTAATTCCTGGTGAGAGTGGCCAAACAGAAGCTGTATGTGGTTTAACTAAGGCACTTCTATTTCACAGTGACTTCATACATATTAAGCTAAAAAACTATGGATAAAGCCTCAAAACAAAAGCAGATCCTCCATGTTCTTCTTCACCTCTTATTTTCTAAAAATCACCTTTTTTTTCTACCACAGAATTAATGGAATTATTGTGATGAGTGATTTTTCCTAGATGCAATTAAAATCATAATTACTATTGCTATTCATCTGTCATATCTATTACAGCATTTTGAATACCACCACAGTTTGCATTTAAAATTCTTCTGTGATTAAAAGACGAGACACTGTGCACTGTCAGTGCTCAGTAATCCAGGAAACATCAGCCTACAACTAAAAACTACTCAAGTTAAACTTAAAACTCACCCTGAATTCAAGACCTCCTTTTGATTCAATGTCAAAAGCTTCCGTGAGTGGATTTGAATTTACTATGGTAGGGAGAACTGCAACGCCAGAAGCCAATGGAGAAACGGTCACATTAAAGTTAAAGACTGAAACACCAGCAGCTGAGTTTTCTTCAACAGTGCTTGTTGCAGGTAAGCCCTTTAGCAACTGGATTCTTTTTCCTGCAGGGTGAAAATGAACATAAAATTACTTCTGGGAATCTTGAGCTAACAAGCTTTTGTCAAGAGCTCCCATTAAGGAACAAAAAATGCCCTGACTCCCTTTTTACCTATGAATGGGAGTATTGTGTGGTAGTAAATCCAGTGTTAATGGCAACAGAATCCATCTTTTCTGTAATTCAGTCCTATAGTGCTATCATTTGGAGTGATTATTGCTGAAGTATTATTTTACTGCATCATTTGCCTGCATATATGTCTTTATACAGAAGCAAAGAAGCCAAAAATGTTTCTATTTTTTCATTCTGTTCCTGTACTAATTAGTGCCTCTGTTCACTGTTACATCAAAAAGTACCTTGAATCACACAGACCCAGATACTAAAGAAGCAGTATTTTTTTGTGGACTAGACTATCTGCAGTACCTATTTCCTCAATTTTCCCTCTTCTAATTCTTTCTATAGCAGCTGTGTGCAAGCCTGGCTCTTGAGTAGTGTGTTAGTAACAATTTCAGGTGTGCTACTGTCATGTCTCCTGCTTTGAGCAAGAAAGAGCAACTTGAAGTCTTTGGAGAAGATGCAGGCCCACAAAAGCACACTATGGTTCAAAACTGCACAGAAGCTGCACATACTGGTGAAGCATCTAAGAGAATGGCATAAGCTCCTTGTTTGTCCTCTGGACTTCCCAAACGAAACTTTTTGCTCTCACTGCCATTTAGCTTCCAGTTTTTGGTATTTTTGACAAAGGCCTGTTGTGCTTCCTCTTATGAAGAGTGTCTTGAAAACATAAATCAGGACTGCCTTTGATGGCCTGAAACACTTCAGTAATCTCACATCTCTGAACCAGCAATGTAACTCAACACCAGACTATGGCAGGGCTGACTGTTTGTTGGGGATACTTCACTGGCTCATCCAAAACACTCTCCAAGAAAGCTGGCTGTGTTCAGCTGAATTTCTTACACAATCTATGCCAAGAAGGAGACAGATACTGCCCACTCAGGGGTCTGGACAGGCTCTTCGTACACCAGCAATTACTGTAGCAACAGCCCCATGAAGTCTTTTCTTTCTTTCTTTCTTTCTTT
>VZDJ01000623.1:9945362-9990607 GCA_008694505.1 Cyanoderma ruficeps | reverse complement strand
TTTCTTTCTTTTTTTCCTGCAGAGCTGCAAGGTGAAAAGCTGCTACAGGAACTAGTCTGAGACCATTAGAGTTGCAGCTCAAGGGCCCCTTCACGGCTGCATGGAGATTCCCATGCTCCCACGCTGCAGATACAGCAGGTTCATGGGTCACCGATCCAGCTGGGATTATTCTGGTATTTATGGAAAAAATGGAATTGGAGATAATCTACAGATACAGGCTGGGATGTGGGAGACAGTGAGACAGTGAGGTGGGAACTGCCTGAAAGAGTTAATTTGAACAGGTCAGTTCGACACCCTGGTAGGACTGAGTTCAGCTGAGCCGTTACTGATTTATGTCAGCAGGAGAAAGATACAGTGAAGGACTAAGTTTTTATTACGGTTATTACAGGTTCTGGAAAACATCATCAACAAAAATCACCCATGCAAATGAGGCTGGGCTGAGAGGGGCTTCTGGAGATACATTTCCATAAGTGGAGCTGAACTCTGAATGTAATCTCCTTCCTGTGGACAGGACTTGATGAATTCAGCTCACTCATCAAGCCACAATTCATTAATGGAAACCATTTATAAAAAAAAAATGAAATAATTTACATGTAGAAACAAGTTGCTATTTTTGTATTATGTCCAAAGATTTCATTGGCTGTTTATTCAGAATTTGTCTTTCTAAATCAAAAGTTCTTACTTCTTCTTCTTAATTTTTAACTGAAATTTTAGGTGCTACATCTAAAAGCAAGTTTACAACTTGCTTCCAACCAAGTTTACAAAAACTCTCCTTTCATATTCACAAATCCTTGCTTACCTCTTTACTTTGCAGAACAAAATATTTCTGAAGTGATTTAACAGATTATTTATCAGAATTATCAGAATTATCAATTATCAATTATAATCAAATGATGAGTCCAAGACAAAGCAATAATGAGATTAGTTTGGAGAAGTTTATGTATATTTAAGACTTATTTATCTGTGATGTGCCAGTCTTTAGAGTGTATTTGAGTAACACCTTCAAGATTTTCTTTATGTGGGTTAGAAAAATGCTATTTTTCAAAGAAAGCCAGAAGTGGCAGGCAGTGTCCAAATCACAGGTTTGGAAACATCAGGAAAATGACTGAATACTGACAGGTTCCTGAGGAATGGCAGAACTCTTGCAGTTCCTTGAGAGCAAAATGACCCTACCAGAGCTGGTAGCTTACAGCAACACCAGTGCTTTGTGTGCCACACAGACTTCACATAATTTGAGGATCTACTAAGTTGTTAATGTGCAAATACTCATATTGGCAAATCTCCCATGTATTTACACTGATCAAATTTAATGATGTTATATTACTAATATTGTCCACAAATTTCTTTCTGTTTGGTCCTGTTTGGTTGCTTGTTTTACTTTATCAAAGAGAAATGTTATCAATATTTGAAAGGAGGATACTGGAATATAACCATTAGTTATTGTTTCTTGGAGAGCTGACTTCCTTTCCTACTCCAGCGCTGTCACACTGAGCAGTGGTTATTAGAAATGAGGTGCCTCATCCAACAAAGCATTCTAGCAAAGAGTCATATTCTCTTCATTATACTGCTGTAACCACAGAGCCCAATCTATTTCAGTAGGAAAATAATTGTTACTTGATTTTTCCCATCTGTGTCTGATCCCTAAATATGTATTATGAAGTTCCCTAGAGAAAGTATAACAGCCAACAGTGTTCTAATTTTAGCAGCATAATGAAATCATGTTCTTACCAGATACGACTCCCAGCAAAACTAGGAAAAGGAGCATGCTCTTCATTGTCTTTACGTCCCTGTCCTTCCTGTTCCCAGGATGCAAACTGAAGGAAGATCACAGTATGTTTTCCCCACCTAAATTCTTCCTCTTTTTCATGTTGTGCAGTGAGAAATGAAACAAAGGACCTGTGTCTCTAAGGAAGTTCCAAACACTGTCAGCTTGTTTGCTTGTCAGGGAACTGCTCCTTGCTGACACTTCATTCACAGCCCTGGTCTGTACTTGGGAAAACAGTCATTAATTGTCCTTTCACTATAATCATCTTATTCAATGAAGCATTATGAAGAGAATCTAGTATGTTTTAAATCTGGAAATACCATGCTGCTTTCACCACTCTGGCGATGAGGTGCTCTCTTCACACACCAGAATCAAACACTCTTTTTTTTTTTACCCAAACTAAAAACCTGAAGTTTTCTTATTTTTCTGACTAACAGAGAATCACTCAGACCACACATACTACATACTTGGAGGTGAGGCATGTGTACATGATGAAGTTTGTACCTGATGAAGTCTGTACATGATGCAGCTTTGCTGTAGCTGTCTCAGGAACAGCATGGACCCTCACAGAAGTGCACTGGTTCCCTCAGATTAGGCATTTAACTTGCTAGCCCACAATACGACCAACTTTTTTTTTTTTTAAACTAAGGACAGTCCTAATGTTATCTCATGAGCATAGGAGAGAAGTGACACTAATACTGAAAATGGATGCAATATAGGTGCATTAGAATTGACTCATAGAATAATTTAGCCTGGGAGGAACCTCTGGAGGTCACCTAGTCAAATATCCTGCTCAAAGCAGGCTTAATTAAATCAGGTTGCTCAGGGATTCATTTAGTTGATTCTCAACACCTCTGCACAAACTTAGCGGCTTTACTAAGAGGCAAAATTTTGAGATTCAGATTTAACACAGCTGTGGAGAAACATGACTGCCTTGTGATCCAAGCTGGCATCTCTAGATGTTTCTATATGACTCTCTGTGGTTGTCCCACTGAAAGCTGACATTAGCTCAGAAAGTTCTGTCCCTTGCTTCCATGTTTTGTGTAGTATGAGCATGTTAATTGAGCATGCTGAACATGAGCAGCCAGTTTAACACTGGGACATGCATTGCCTATGCTTGCTGTATTCACACCTTAGGCTATGGTACCTATATGGCCCAGAGAATTCTACTGACACAATGGACCTGGAAAAGATGCATCAGTAAAGCCTACTGATTGGAAATGAACCATACCTACATAGCAGATATGATTTGAGGAATCATGAGAAATACTCATTTCATGGCTAATCTGCTTTTATTTTAAAGTGCTTCTAGGACCTTGTAATAGTTAAAAGTGCATGTGGCCACACCACATCCTCTGGGAACACAACCTGTAGTATCAAGGAAGCTGATCTTCCTTTGTCCCAGGAAATGTGTGCCTAGACTTCATCTTAGTAAAAAACAATATGCAAAATCTCACTCTCAAATGACCTAGTTATGCTGATAATAATGTAAATATATTTATATTGTCAAAAAATTCTAACCTATCTCTTTATCTACCAGGTCTTTGCCCACCCCTTCATATGCATTTCCTGAGTTCACAAAGAAGCTTTTGATCTGATTGGACACCTCACAGAGATGAGGTCTGTGTGCACAGGCATGAATCAGGCTTGTACAATGTGATGTCTTGTACGGTGATCTTCTACTAATTACCAGAACACTGTGAAACTGCTTCTAGCTTTATTTCCTCCTTTTAGTTGTAAGGTGTAATCTATCCCCTTATAAGCCTGTTTCTTTAAGTCTTGAAAAAACTATAGAAACATCTGGGATATGTTTTAAAGTCTTTCAGATACATTTCTAAATTTGTTTAGTATCTACTTTGAGGGATAGGATTGATTCCATCCTATGCTCTGGATAGCCAAGCATATTCCAGAACTCAGAGGTCAAAATTTAATCCTTAATTTTCTTTCTTTTCTTCTTAGGTTGGGGTTTGGTGGGGAGGAGGAGGAATTTGGTTTTGGTGTGGCTTGAGGTGCTTTTTCTTCTTATAAATATATTTCTCAGCTTCTTTGTTTTGATCTTCTTTCTGGCAATGTACACAGATCTACTTTCAGCAAGGATTCAAGGTCCATAAACATAAATCAGACATTATTTATGATATAGACATAAATAGACTACAGAGAGATATAGGAGACGTGTGGGAAAGGCATGTGGAATGTACATGTGCTTGAAATGCTAGGCTGTCCCCAACTACACCTGGAAATGCAATAGGTAATTGTTTCAGGTACTAAGTGAATACCCATGGAGTAGTTAATTTCTGCTTTCCCTCTAAATATGTCTCCAGGGCTTTTAAATAGTTCCTGTTAAGCCTCATGGTTCAAGCATGTTGTGAGGAGACTGTAAAGGTGACCATGGAGATGAGGAGAGAGCCAAGCACAGCACACAGGAAGGGGAGTGTTGAGAGCAGCTCATACGGGTGGAGTAAGGTGAGCAAAAAGGGCTGTGGCTCTTTCTTCTTCCTCGAGTCACTTCCAGTACGTCCAATCACTTTCCTTAGATCCCTCATTTCTCATATTCCTCTGAGTTGATTTCTGTTGTTCTCAGATTCAACCTGCCAGGTTGCGAGGCATGAAGTGAAAGGGCAGCCAGAATTAAAAGAGAGCCCAAAAGAGGTTGAAAATCAAGTAGAAAAAAAGCATACGAAGCTAGGAACAGGTGAATCAGGAAAAGATGAGCAAGGCAGAAATTCACTGGCAAGTCTAGCAACAGCAACACTCACACTGCAAGGAGGTCAGTAATGAGCTTCCTGGGAATATAAAGCAACTAGATGGAGAGATCAAGGCAACATTAGCAAGAAAACCAGGGCGTTTTTAGGCAAAATAGAGAGAAGATTAATTTTGAAGCAAATAAAGCGGTCAAGAAAAAATAGAGTTTTTATAATTCTTTGGTTTTCAAGATGATTTGCAACTTTATTCGGGTACTTTGGAGCAAAAAAATGCACTTCTGATAAAAAAGTCTTCTGAATAATCAGGTAAAGTGGAGAATAAGGGGAAGATGAAACATCTTTCAAGAGATTAAAGAATCCTGGTTCCAAAGAAAAAGATCAACAGATGGGAGTATGAGAGAATGCACTAGTCTTAAGTTGGGAGAGAGAAAGAACATGAGAAGTGAGGGTTATGAGGTGGGAAAGAGCAGAACTTCATGTTCAAGCTTCCAATTGCCTGTCCTAAGGAAAGTAAGAGATTTCAACAGAGGCCAGCTTCAGAGAAGGTCTACTTGCATAACAAAATGAGCAGGTTCAGGATGTTCAAATATTTTCTATGTATTTAATTCTCAATTAACTTCCAGTCTGTCAACATGAAGGAAATGTTCTTTTACTTTTCAAACACATCAGAGGCTCAAGACATAATTTTCCCATTAATGGTTATTTCAGCCAGAGTAGTGACTCCCTTCTCTTTAGCCAGCTCATGGAAAAGTAGACATTTTGCTATCACTTTGGTAATTACTCACCAAAAATTTAGCAGCCTAAGGAGAATTTTCATACACCTGATCCAACCTCAGTTTATGTTTATTTATTATTGTTGTTTCATGAATTTAATTACTGAGACTGTCACGTTTTATTTTCATTTCCTTTCTTTTTAAACATTACAGCTTCTCCAACTACTGCCTTGGTAACCTTTCCTAAAATATTAAAACAGTACCTTAGCATCCTACACCAGAAACTTATGCACCATTTCCTTTGATTTCTCAGCTAAAAGCTTCCTCTGTACCATTTCTGAGTAACAAGAACAAACTAAAAGTCACAGAGTACTACTCATGCTACCTTAATCTCACCTAATGCAATCCCATCCCAGCTAGGTCAGTAACACATACAATTCTGAAAAAAGTCCCAGGCAGGCATTTTTCCAGTATTGACTGTAAACACGTAACCCCCTTTAGTCACTCCCTTGACAATTAGGTTGAAGTGTTTGTTAACAAGAAGAGATTCCACCACACCTACTTTTTTGGGATCCAGGTTTAAGTAAAGAACAGCCTAAAATCTGGGTGAGTACACACATAAGGCTGAAAATGATGCTGTTGCCTGTGCTGAAAACAAGTCCTCCCATTACTCCAGAAGTTATACACTCAAGAGATTAAAGCATTTGTCAGAAAAGAAGGAATCCTAAGAGTGGCTTTTGCAACAAAGAATTTGAGCACTTTTTTTAGGACCACTGGGAATATGAAAGGCATTAAGTTAGCAAAGATTGTTCTGATCCTTCCCATTCCCTGCACTCCATCTAGACAAATGACTGAGGCAGATGGATGACTACAAGGACATGAATACAAGGAAGCTCCAGAGGTACTTGAATGCTCCTGATGTAAAGATCAAGTGGCATCAGCAAGGCTACACAGAAACTCCAGAAAAGCCAGAGGTCTTAGTCCCCCTCCCAAACTCAATCACGACAACTGTGATACCATGACTGTAAAAAACACATTGTTGCTAAATGTTTTTCTCTCTAAGAAGTTCTTGTGCTGCTCAAAAATATTAAATTTTCTTCTGCCTTAACAAAACATGGAAGTCAGTGATAACAAATTTTAATATTCATTCACCCAAGCAAAAGTAGATGTTACCAGCAAGGATTTTGTGCCTTTGTCATTTGAGATGAATAATGTGTTGTGGTGTAGAACATTTGCTGCCTGCAAGAAATTACGTCACTTGTCCATACCAGATACCAGATTTAATAATGTCTTCCAAACTAAGTTCTAGTGCCAGTAAAGATAAAATGAAAAATGCGTTGAGGCCAATGAAGTCTTCTTCCTGCATTTCCTGGTTATTGGATGAGGGCCTGAACCCATGCCACAACACTTTGTACCTCATGATACAGCATTTACTGCATATTACACATTTGTTATTTTAATTGCTTGGTCACCTGAGCTGTTTAGTAAATATATAAACCAGGCTGTGAATAGTAAAAGATGCAAGTGCAACAAGAAAGAATGTTCCGGGAAAATGTGGGTACACAAACTCTAAGGTTTCTATGTACATAGTGGGACGCACTTCATTTAGTCAAGTATTTTATTACATCGAGAATTACTTAAACAGGCCTTTGCATCACAAAACATGAAATACCTTCCCTGGTTTATCAGCAAAAGGCATTTGATTGTTTTTGCAAAAGCAGCCTTGCATTTTAACACACATAAAATATTTTCTATTGACTTTGAAAAAACAATCCACAGAAAAGTGTGCAACTAACAGAAAAGGGCCTGGCTGGGCACAGGGTGAGGGCTCAGCTGGTGGAGTTTCACTTGGACATTGATGGGTTTTTACACATAAGTTTCTCCATCCTTTGAACAAGAGGAGCGAGAATAATTTACTACTTCCTAACAGTGTGAAATATTGTTTGTTTATGGTTTAAAAAACTTTGATATCTTCAGCTGTGCTCTGTGGCTCTCGAGGGGACCAGAAGAGGGGTGTAGTGTGTAAACAGGAGCATTTCACTCTCCACCTTTGTTTCAGAGTACTTAATTATTGGAAAATAATTGTAGTGATCATGGTCTCACAAAAAGCAATGACAAGCCTGATTTTGAAAAGAGCAATTTCAATAGACCTGGACCTTGATGAGGTGGTCCAAAGGCAAAAAAATCCTAATCACCAAAGGAGATAGGCAATATTCATTGCTGGCCTGTTTCTTGCTGTCTGTAAGATCTCTGACTAGAGAAAACCTTTAGAAATATCACACAGAGGTAGGGTTAAATTCATCTGGGCACAGACAAAGAATTACTTTTTTATAGTTGCTGAGTTTAGATTATGCTGATTTTATTTGAGAACAAACATGAGTGGAAAAACTAATCCACTTACAATTGACATGAGGCAACATTCTACCTGAGTAATGACTTGACTGAATCTGCCACCGCATTAATACACAAAAGGCAGCAGGAAACCAGTGCAATATTCCAGATGTATATATTTCTTACCTGTGGATTTGAGTAGCAACATCATGAAACAGCCTGAGACCATAAGAGCTTTCTTAATGAAACAGAAGATCCCACACAGTAAGCCTAGTGTCCAATAAATGTTTTGACAGAGAACTGCGAAGCTGTTAAGGTAGGTGGATGAACGCATAGAGATTTTAAAAAGCCCTGCAGCCCAGACTGAGTTTAGTCGCATAAAATCTGGCTGTTATAATATGAGCTATGTGGTTGATAATAAGGAAACAAGGTCAGGATGTGTCCCTTTGCAGTGTATGGCTCCCCTGACCACTGCAGGAGCTGAGGGAATATTGCCATCTAGTGCCACACAGAAATCCAGCTGTCTAAACAGAAAAGAACCATTTTAATTCATGTAGGCAATGGTTACAAAGCATCCTAAAACTGAGGAATATTATGTGCCAGGGACATAATTTTGGTAGATGCCTTTGCCAGGTTTGTTATTAAAAATGGTATATTTTCTCATTTAAAAAAATACTGTGTTGTGGGAGCTGAGTCATAACACCTTGGAGGAAAGACCCTGTTCAGCTGTTCTGAGGTTGTGAAAAAAGTGCAAAATAATCTCATAGCATTTTGGCAAGTAGCTGCCAGAATGGCGGGATTCTGCTGAGAATGGGATTTATCTTGCATGCCTTAATTTTACTAAAACACAGACCTGTATATGTTATTGTTCTATGTTCACCCTAGGCTTCTTTAGGAAACAAAGAGGCACTACTTGGGCACAGCTGGTGTGACCAGCTTTAGCTGTTGCTCTTAGGATAAGGAGTGTTGTACTTTTGAAACATCTGGTTCGCTGCAGAGAAAACAAGGGGGTTTGGGATGTCTGGTTCTGATGTTCAAAACCTTTGAACCTTCAGTGCCTGTCTCTCTGCACCATTTTTAACCAGATAGGCAATAATTTTGAGAACCTGTTGGTGGAAAAATAAATACCACTTTTAGACTTCTAAACCCCATGATCACAGTTGTGTGATTCTCATTCAGGTTGTGGAGACACATGTACTCACACAGAAGCTCCTGCTGGACTGTACCAGGCTACACTTGTTGCTAGGCAGGAGCACTGGGCCATGACACATTTCATATTCTCCTCTGTATGCAGCAGCATCATGAAGTTCCTCCTGTTATCCTGCCAGAAAGGGCCCTTAGGGGTGACAGAGTAGTTCAGTTCCTTTCAGCCAAAACCCTGCTGAGCCTGAGATGAGGGGGGTTTTAATCAGCACATATGTTTGAGATACTTTTAATGAGGCCATCAACTCACTTATCTACGCTACCAAATATGTGCCAGATTACAACAATTTTCAGTCATTGCCCATCTGGAGCAGATTCAAACCAGTGGTTGATTTTCAAAAGCAATTTGAAAACCTGAATCAGTTAAGTAATCAAATCTTCCAAAGGTGCAAATAATGTCCAGATTTTCAAGCCAGCAACATCATGGTTATAAATGCTGACTTAAAATTACTTATATGTCCCACCAGTATCTCTGAGTTAATTGTCATGTTATTGCTTGTGGCTGTGACTTTCCCACTATTTCTGCCCCATAGCTATGTAAAGCAAAGGATTAAATCACAAAGAGAATCAGAGTTAATAATGTAAAAGAATATTGTTTTTCAACCCAAAATTATTTTAGACACCTACCACTCCTTTTCTTTTAGATAGCATAGGTGCCAATTAAGCAGGAGGTTGGTAAGTTATTTGGCTTATATTTTAAAAATCCATTATTTCACATCATCAGATATAAATCTCTACATCAAATATAAATCCTTTCCTTTTCTACACTGATTTTAAAAATGCTGCAACAAAATGTGTATCTGAAGTTCCTCCAAATGAGGATTTGTTTAGATAATAAAATGGCTCACAATAATAGTACTGTATAAAGTTACTGATATCAAACTCTGCCAGGATTTTTAGGGTTATTGTCTTTAGTTTTGTTCATTTGGCAAAGTTCTTAAATGTGGTATTAGAAAAAAAAAATGGAATCTATGCACTCTCCTGAGTGTCCATAATGTGAATTAAAATTCCATCTAAAAAGGAACCAGAAAAGCAAGGGTTGTAGATTTATAAACACATTTTAAAGCACCTAGAAATGTGACTTTCCAAAGCCCTTACTCTTATCATCTCAGTTCCCCATAACTAAATTTAGCTAAAAAAAATCTAAGCTAACAGCTTCCAGAAATAAATAGCAAGAAACTGGCAGCAAATTCTGGAACTCCCCCATACCTCTTGGTCCATGGGGACACAGTCTGACCTTTCAGATGCAACACAAACCCAACTGATTTCCTCAGGCTTTTGCATGAAATGAAGCCTGACTCAGACAGTTTGGGTGTTCTAGGCAGGCAGGAAAGGATTACTAACATTAGCTCAATATCTTAATTGCTGCTCTTAAGAGGCTGCATACTGCTGGATCCAGCACAGAGAGAAAGCTCTCACTGACTTCACTGGGATCTGGATGAGTCTTTTAAAGTTTGAAGGAGCTGGGGAAGTGGCAGGAAAGATGGATGGCAGATTTTACCTGCTGGTTCAAACTGCCAGGACTCTACTGACATTTGCACCAGCTGAGCCTTTACACCAGGACATGGTATGCAGTCTTATGAAGCTGTGATGTAAAATAGATTCAAATATTCTTTTTCCCATGCTAAGGAGCAGCAGTGAGATGACATGCCAAATCTCTTTAAGAATCAATAGGTGAACACCAAAATATCCACACAGCCAGCAGTCCAGTTGGATGAAGTCTTAAAGCAAAGAAGGATGACATCTGTTTAAGCTGAACATCATCACCTATTTATCTTTTCTTTCAATCATTAATGGCAAATGGCAGGGCATGCCTATTTTGCTTTACCGATATTTGCAAACATATGTTTCCTTGCATAAAACATTATTCTGGGCATGGACATATTTCTTGATGAAACCAGACTAAGTTTGCACAGTCCACTCAGTTGTGTCATATCAACCTGGGCTGTCTCAGGCTAATTCACCTGCACGAGTGCTGGTGTCGCTGCACAGGGAACTGGATCCATGAACTGAGGCTGGATAAGAACTGAGCAAATGGATGATATGTACAGGAACAAATGGCCAGGAAATAGGGGTCTGAGCAAAAAAAATCCTGCAGAATACAGCCTGAAACACACCCACCCTCTGTTTATGTTCAGAGATGTGGAGTAATTCTAGTCCAGAGTGTGGGACACACCAAGAATGGGTTTTAAAGGCCCTGAAGCCCCTAATGTTGTTGTTGTTTGTGACTGCAGAAATTTAACCTTGCTTCTGTTTAAAAAAAAAAGTGTTTTTTAAAAGTAAATTTTAAAAGTATTACACTGTTAGCTTTTTTCTGTTGAATTAAATGCTCTGTGAAATACCAGAGGGACAGTCACCATGTCCCAGCTAAATGGTTTGTTTGTAGCAAATTATTTTCTATTCTTAAGGAAAAAGATTTAATCAAGTGTCAGAAACAAACTACATCTTGACAGATTAGCAGGATTGATGCTGTTAAAATAAATTTGTTGCCAGATTTGTTTACAAAACTTATTTTTTCAGGGATGGGTGAACTTTCTGGAATTTGTCAATCTTTTGAATAAATATTGTGGAGGATTTGTAAAATGAGAATTAATTAAAACTTTTCCTGTGAATGCAAACCAGACATTTTTCTCAGTGTAAATAAATTGCTTGAAAGCTAAAGGGATGAATTTGAGCGAGGTGGGTGGAGAGGCAAGGAAATTTGAGCACTGTCTTTCCTTTTCCAAACAAAATTTGGGGTATAACAACTATGACTAATACAGGAATTGTAATCTATATATCAGATTTGATATATCCATTTTTAATTTTCTTCACAGTTCTGAACTGACCTCAAGATATTTGATTTCAGCTTTCAAGCTCCTCAGAGATTTGTTTATTTTTCTACAAATCTTTTTGGTTTGGCTGCTTCTTACAATACGTGGCAGATGTGCTCACTTCTGGATGTGGAGCTTTTTGATACAGGCTCCTATATATGATTTGTGTTGCTCTAAGAAGGCCTTTCAGTGTTAGCTTGGGTGGTATCACCACCTCAGACAAAAAGATAAGCTTACTGTCATCATCCATTCATTCTGCTGGGGTAAGAAAAGAATCAGATAATGAAATGCTTATACTAGCCAAGGAGAAAACAAGGACAAGTATTTGCATTCCACCTTTTCATTCACTGCAAGTTAGTCGTATTGGTGGGATTTCAGGTGTTTTACTATTTTTATAAGTGACCATGAGAAAAATATTCTTCATCTATGAAACAGCAGACAGCAAACCTTCTACTTTTTAGATCCTTAGAATGATTTTTCAGTGACTCCCTTGGAAAGAAAATCCAAAGATAGATGTCTAATAAAAAGATGACATTCCTCCCATTTAGACTAAGTTTGGGATTTTTTCTTTTTCTTTTGTTTGTTTTTCTTTTGGGGGTTGTTGTTTTGTTTTGTTTTGGCGGTTGCGGTTGTTGTTGTTGTTGTTGGGCTGGGTTTTTTTTTCCCCTGGCAGAATGTCCCTAACCTGAGAAATTAATCCCAGACAAAAGCCTTCAGTGCTACAATTTGGAATACATTGTTTCTGACAAAGCCAGGGGCAGATGTAGGTCTGGCAATGGATTGTCTGCAAATGGCAGCAACAACTCAAGGGACACAATCACTATCCAGGTGAATTAAGTACACAGGCCATCAGTAAGTCCTACAAAAAAATTACAAAACAGTTCATGGGTTTCACAGAAGACACAGGATTTTAAACCATGCAATATTCAGGCAAACAGTCTTTCTTTGATTCTTTAGGCATCAAATCAGAAGGATTGATTCTTCCCAGTCACCTTTCCCTAAAAAAATTCCAGCTTTTAAAATTACTATGACTGGTCTTAAAGGTTTGATTAGTTAGAGCTACCACACACTGCTGCCGTACTAATTAAATTAAACTCCACTGGGTCCATCCTCCCAAAGCCTTGTGCATTTGAGCAGTGTTTCCCACGGTCATATGTATGAAGCTACATGTTGGCAGGATGGATAAGCATCTCTGCTTTAAAGACAGCCTCAAGCTTTTGCTTAAAGAGGCTAACACTGCCACTAACAGCTAGGAAATCCTGGCAGATAGTCCACATGAATATCTCTTTCTATATTTGCACAATGTCAAGCACACTATCAGCACTGAATAAATAATAATCATAGAAACCTGGAGTCAGCCAGGAAATAGCTGTGAATGAGACATTCATATTTTAAAACCTGAAACTGCAATATTATCTTGTTATGATTCTGGGAAAACTATTCTTTTCCTTTTCCCCTCTTGTTTTCTTTTCCTAAAAAAGAAGAAATGCTAATACTGCTGCTAAAGGTACTAAAGAAACTTTATATGGTCCTGTATTACAGAATTAAACATCTGAAGTGTTCTCTCTGCTAAAAACATAAAATCCCTTTAAAGAGCAAAATGGAGAACAGTGCTGATTTTAAATCCAAAGAATTTATTTCTTAGTGAAAAAATATTAGAGATGGAATACAACACTTGGATTATATGGGAGAAAAAGGAAGAGTAGCTGAAAAACAGTTTCACAAGGCAATCTTGCTTTTGATAATGTCTTGGCAAAGTTGATTTTTTTTCTAAATTTAATTGAAACTCTCTGTTTAAAAGGGTTTATATTAGTCACAAATCTTTAAAACAATGACCAAAATTCAGGAGGAATTCAGTCTCCATCTTTATAGAAATAATAATGAAGGGGCAACTCCCTGTAGTAAAACTAGTTGAAATTGGTAACTTGGTAACATGCTCTTATTTAATTCAGACTCTTGACAAACATTCAGGGTTATCCCTTCTTCACAAAAGAATCATTTATTTCTCCTTTTCTGTTCAGATGAAGGGCTCCTATGGCAGACTAAGTATGTTTCAAGATAGTCACAGATGAGAAGAAACAGATTCTTACTTTAAAATCTGGTTTCATAATTGCTGATGGGGATACACACATTTTGTTTTTTCATATATTGGTCACTTTTAACAGAAATACAAAAAAGATCTGAGGGCTGCCTCAATATAATCAAATTGCAATTAAGTTAGTCCAGAAGCATTTGTCAGAAGATATAATGGCAAGGATTATAAAGGAAAAGAATAAACTGAAAATACAGAATGCCAAAAATCACCATCTGCTGAGATGATGGGAGTATCATGCTCAAAGCTGTTAAGGTGTTACTAGAGCTGTTGTCTGTTACAACATTAAACAGTTAATTGCAGTTCATGGATTTTAAGTAAAAGGACTGGGGACTGCTTTTTACCATAGCAACCACAAAAAAGAAATCTCTTCCAGCATGTGTGCAACACGCGCCAACAAAAAAGCAAAGAAAATAAATATATTTGGAATTCAGCATTTAAACTATAATTATTTGGAGAAATTCCTCTTTCCAAATTTACATTTAGAGCATCCTGGAGAGAATTAGATGCTCATTCCAAATTTACCAAATGTCTTTCCTGAGGGACAAGAAGACGTATTACATTCTGTATCCTTTCCCAACTAACAACACTTAGGATGACTCCTGCTACCTAGGTAAACAGAGTAGGGAAGTAAAAGAATACAAAAGAAAGGAAAAGTTTATAATCTCACTAATGTGTAGCCACATGTGCTGCAGGCAGGCCATGGGTATAAATGCATCGGTCAAGATCACATGTGTACCATCATTTACCTTCTGCCACTCCAACCATTTCTGCTGTGTGCTGAGGTCAGCCTCCTTGTGATCTTTGAGCATGAGAAACATGTTATGGTGACAACACTTCTGATTGTTTAATCCCAGGTCAGGTCAGGTCAAGTTTGAGAGAAAGACAGGAAAGTGACAGTCACATCACCATCATGACTTAGATACTAACAAATAATATTTTGGTGCAAATGGAACTTCTTATCCATGTTACTTTTCGAAATAAAATGCTGACACATTCAACCATCTTTCCAGACATGGTTCCATTTTGATGGAATAGTTATTTTGAGGCATGATTTTTCTGTAGCCTTTGCAAATTCCAGACAGCTGTAGAGGCAACAGATCAGAGAGGCAGCCCAGCAAAGTACCTGGAGCTGTGACCTAAAAGGTGAGCCAGGCAGGTGAAAAGCAATGAGGAGCTAGAAAGAGGTCCTGCTGATTGCTATCCCTAGAGGATGTCCTGAGGGCAGGAGACAACAGGAAGGATTCTATTTCACTAGCCCTGAACTAACTAAAGGTCTGAATATGGAAGTGTTTTTAAAACATCTATTGTAGCTGCTGAAACAATTATGTCTGTGGCATCTGCCAATTCTCATAATTATCTGCTGTTGTTTTAAGAATGTGTATGGGAAATTTTGCAAAATCTAGGACCAATAATCCCATGGCTGACACAGCATGCTCTTAGACACTTACACCACAAATGTAGTGTGAGAACAGAACAGAACAGTTGGCTACATTAAGATTCAGATTGACAAAGACAGACTGAGGGGGTTTTGTCAGCTGATATAAAAATTTCCATATGCAACAACATTAAACTGAATAAATGGAGGAATTCACCCACATATGATCATTTTCAGAACCCCAAGATGCCCTTCAAGTTTTCCCTCTACAAATCCAGAAGACACAGATTAATGGCTCTATGCACCTATAAGTCCTTCATACAAGACCATTTATAATCCCTCCAATTAGACTAATCTCTCAATTTCGATTCCTATTGTACTGCTATTATACATTGCATTTATCAAGGCACTGTTGTTAGGTCTTGTCGCCACCAAAACTCACTCTGTTTCCATACAACTTCTACAATTATATTTTTTTATAAGAGCATGACCTAAGTTTTGCTCCACTGGTTACAAACAACTTCAGAAATATTCAGAAGTGCCCAACTCCACTGTGACATGAACACATAATTCAATAAAATGCCACTGCTTAGGCTACTAATGGATTTCAGTGAGCTGTATCAATTGTGCTAATTATGATGATGTGTGAGGGCACAGAAAAAGGGCTCCACTTCTCCTGTAAACAGAAGAGTAGACACCCCTTTTTATAGAGAACTGACAGTCAATATATGCTTAGAGAAATAATCTACTGCAAATTTTTCAGCCCACTATACATAAAGCATTCTCATTTTGCCAGCTTTCCTATATCACAGGCCACAATGGTAATATTTTGAAGTCACCAGTAGCTGAAGTGCCAATACTCTTGTTAGTGCAGAAGGAAAAACAGGCATTGTATTATCAGATTAGTACAAAATCCTTGAATGTCAATATGAATGCAAGTAAAATTGTAAGAGCTCAGATGCAGTATACACAGAAAAAGATTCAAATTCCATACCAGGAGGAAGAGGAGTTTGTGCTTACTTAAATGGTTTGAATTTGAGTATTTTAAAATCACCTATTCTTATTGCTATATATTATTTGGCAAAATTAAACACAGACAGGGAATCCACAGATGCCTGCTGTCTCCTAAACAAAAAGCACTTTTTTTTCGGTCAATTAAAAGATTTGGGAAACAACAGCCAGGTCTGTTTATAATCTTGGATCAAATGGGTATCTGAAGTTGAATTACAAGATTCTCAAATGCTACTTTTGGAATGACTTTTAGTTAATTTTTGTCCCTAAACCACTATTGTTCACTTTCCAACAATCTTTTAAGTTTTGCATACACCAGATGTCACATGCTGAGTATCTATAAAACAAGATTTAATTCAATGCACAGATCTGTACCACTGGATGTAATTAGCCAGTAAAAATGTTTGATGGCTATAGATGCATAAAAATTCTCTTAATCTGAGCCTGCAAAGATGCAGTTTTAGCTCATAGGCATTTCAGAAGTATGCACCCTTTGTAAGTAACATGGGATATTTTAAATTATGTCTGAACTTGTGTCTTCTTTACCAGCTATATTTTCCATTTAAATCCAAAGTATTATTAATAGTATGCTTATTTGGATTGCTTAAAGGAAACCATGCCTCAGGACAGTGCCATTAAACCACAGGTTTCAAAAAAATAGTAAAGGACAATGTATTTTTATCATTAAGAGGAGGATTTAACTAAAAAAGTCACTCCATCTGTGAGACTGTAACTGAGGTCCATCCACATCAGGTCTCTGCAACCACATTGCCTTTGTAAAAGGACAGGTGAAGTCTGATGGCAGAAATTCAGGGTGGCCCATGAGAGGTTTATACATATAAGTCAAAGCTTAAACATCAGACATAGTTTTTACTTGGGGTGCATTTAGTTGTCAAACACATCACATACCCCAATTGCTGCTAAGGCCTTCGAGATCCGTTTTGACCGAGTACAGAACTTGCAGTGCTTATCAGAAGATACTACATTTGACTCTTCGGGGTTGTAATGGGAAACTTATTAGGACAAAGCTCCTTGCAAAGTTATCACAATGATACAAAGAGCTACAAGACAATTCCCTGTATAATAGATGAGACACAATTGATTTCTGGCACTCCACTTACAGCCTCAGCCAGAAATACAAGATGAACAGGCTTGCTTTCTTCTGTGATTTCAACATGTCTGCTTCCTGTACGAGCTGGAAGTAGGACATGCCATAACAACTGTCAAAACATTTCAGAACCTCGAGCAAGGTGTGATTGGAGCCAGCTTCCAGAAGCAGAAAGGGCTTGGGGAGCCATGTGAGTAGCCTGGGCCCTGTCTGCTCTCCACTGATCTAGGGACCAAAGGTGACCTTACCAAAGGTGTAGCAGTGTGACTCTCATTTAAACCCCTTTTCTGGCTGGCCCCAAACTTTCACAGCCAGGCTGAAGGACACTCGAGTGACTCCCAAGCACTGAGGGACATCCCTCCCAGGCTGCAATCTTCTGGCAGCCTGTGGGCGCCTCCCCTCAGCCCAGTCACACATGGCGCCTGGCCCTGCCAGAGATGAGTCCCTGTTTATAGTGGGGATCACTGAGCTGCTGAGAGAGGGCAACAGCCAGGGCACCAGCACTTCTGGAAAATTATGGGAGAGGGGGCAGACCCCTGTGCTGAGGCCAAAGGGTTCCAGCCAGGGCCAGGGGAAGGCTGGGAAGGACTGCTGGCTTCCCAGGGAGAGGCAAAGGAGAGCTGGCTACTGAGAGGAGGGGAGAAAGAAAGGGGACATGCCCCAAGAAAGGAGGAGTCGTTTAGAGAGGAAAAGAGGGCAACTCCAAACAGCTTTGTGATGGAAGGGGCAGCTTCCTGGTGGGAGGGGAAGAGGTGACTCAGGACTGGGAGAGACGTGTCCTCCACTGAGGGAGATGTGGGAAAGGAGAGGAAAGTCTCCTAACTGCAGAGTAGGGGATAAAACACAAGGCAGTGTATATTAAAAGACATGGTTGCCTCTGGAGAGGCAGCTGGGCTCAAGTGGGAAGGTGGTGAGACAGAGTAGCTGAGAGTGAAAAACAGGCCCCTAACTGGTGTTTCAGTGGAGTCACCTGGCAGGAAATGAACACACTCCATGCAGGGTTAGGGTAAAGTGACAGAAATGTGGGAACAAATTTCAGAAAAGGTAAGTGTTTGGGAAAATGAGGGATACAAACAGGATAAATATGGCATCTATGTTGAGAAGGAACAGGATAAAATTGGTTCCAATGCAATGAGGGGAAGGCAGGAAGCTGCTGCTGCATGCTGCCAACACACGCAAACATGGCTGGTGAATGGAAAGTTATAATATACATTATTTATCAGGGTAAACTTAATTTTTAATGAAAGAATATTTCTATGCCTACCTCACGAGAAATGTGTGAAGATCTTTGGGGACTCATGTTTTGTGGTTTTGGTTATTCACACAGGCATTGTGAGAGAGCAAAGCACAGGAAAGCAGCATGCTATTTGAAAGCAGACTTCATAGTGAGGCAAGGTAACTTTCTCCATCCCCAAGAGGTTTTATATCTCAAAATCTAAAGAACTTTGCTCTGTTTTTCAAAAATGCAGGTAACTCCTACAAGTTTCTTCCTTTCCGTCCCAACTGGATGGTAAAGTGCCTTCCGCTAAAATCTTCATATGGCCTTTGAGAATATTATAAAACAATTTGTCTGTGATCTTTCCTGAGTACCTGTCAATTCAAGCAAACTGAATTTTAGCTTGGCAAGTACTCTTTGACCTGTCATTTATGTTTCCAGTTTCCAAAACATCCGCATTAATCCTCACTCTTCCTCAGTGAATGTACTCCTCTGACCTGGTCTAATCCTCAGTTTCTTGCTACAAGAGCAGCTGATGAAGTGTTAGACCAGGGGCTCTGGGTAGTGTGTTTTAAGAAGGGAGTTTGAGATCCATGTTTCATACAGGTTATACTATAGCACTGAGACTGGATGATCAGGGGTTTGGTGGAGGTCAGGACATGCAGAATCTTTTTGAGGGAGAGAAAATATTGGCAACTGAGAGGGGTCAGAAACTGAATTCTAAGAAGCTCCTGGCTGAAACCTGAAACTGTTGCAGAAAAAAAGAAACTGTTTTGCTTCTCTGAAGCAACTGGTAAATCCTCCTTTTCAGTGAGGATACATCTCTGCAGTGTGCAAATACAGCCAATGGTACACTGATAGTTACCATTGCCAGCTTTGGTATCAGCAATACTCCAGCAAAGGTAATAAAGCAGAGAAGAAAACATATCCTCTGGAAAAGACAGTACTGTAATAGATTAATGCATTTAGGTGACAACCAACACTTCAGAAAAACTGTTTAGAACAAACTTTTAGGCACTGGGGCAAAAGGATGTGCATATTCTTTTCACAGTGCTTGCACAACTCTCTTGGGTTTGAAATGTGCAGTAACTGTTGATTTCTATCTCTAATTCATAGCCTTATTTTTGGTATATTCTTTCTTTAAACTTCCGAAAATTCAATGTAACAAGTTACCTAATTGTGTAACACCTGTTCATAAATCTGTGCAGTGCACCTCCCTTTAGACTTCCCATTTCATCTGATTAGTGATGCTGTAGTATTTCCAGCATTGCTTTGTTTTGCGTGAATTAATTTGCAACCCTTTTCTGAGAAACATCTTTTTTGTTGGGATACAAGAGTATCTCACTTCTAATTTCTTTTTCAGTTCTCCATTTTTTCTGACTGTTTCTTTTTTAAGTGCTAGTTTCTTTGGCTAAGATGGAACCGAAAGCATAATTCAGATTTTTTTTTCTTGTGTTATTTCAGAGGACATTAAAAATAGATTTCTCTGCTATAAATGTCTATTTAATACAGTTTTCTAGCTCAAGTCTGCTATGATGGTACTCACATAGTGTTTGAGACACCTTCTGAAATTACAAAGAGATCAGAAATAGTACAGGGACTGCACTTTTGGCCAGAGTGCCTCTAGGGAGACTGGCTCATAGTGGCTTCTGCATTTGGCTTGCTAACTCCTGAGTTGTTTCAATGGCCATCCTGTATCTTTTTGCAGAAACCTAAATCTAGGACTTCATTTAAAGTATCCAGATTATTTAATGAATTCAGCTACTCTAACTATCACATAGCATACTAGAATGTTACATTGTATTAAAAAAAAAAGTTCCAGAATCCGTTTTGATGGAGAAATGCAGGACAATCTATTTGGTGGATTTTGCACCTTCTCAATACAAACTTCTCTGGTCACCTGAGGTGTTGCTGTAGCATTATATAGGAACTTCATTTATCCACTGTGGAAAGAGAGACTGCAAATAGATGACTGCAAATAGATAATCTACAGGTTTAAAATCCTGAGTGCAAAAGTCCACTATAAAAATAGTTTGCATACAAGTAAACATACAAGTTAGTTTTGCGCTCCTCAAAATGCTGAAGGATTAAAATTTCTGCACCCTAGGGACTGATAGCCAGATCCTTTGCTGGAGCTTTTCCTGTGCAAACTCCTTCACTGACTATCTGTAAGAAAATCTTGTGATTCATTTACTCCTCCATTTCCACCAAAGTAGGTACCTGGGTTCATAAAACTGTCCACTATGTAATAATTTCTGCAATACAAGACAAAAACCACCATTGTGGTAAATCCATTGCAAAACAGGATCCTGGGAAGTATTTATGAATCTCCTGCCAAACTGTTTAAATCATGACTTTGTCACAAGCATCATATGTTTATAATCTTGTTATGATATTGAGGCCTTATACAGCTGGTTTTTTATACTACTTTTGTAGCCAGTTTAAAGCCATCTGGTGCACGTACTGCCAGGTATACGTGATTTTGTTGTTGTTGTGACTACACATGCACCCTCAGCACTCTCATAGTATTTACTCAGTGTATGACAGAACAGATGAAGTCAAATTATGTCAGTATTTATTTGTACATGGTGACTACATATGATGTTCCTGATAGCCACATGTGAGAATTGCTGTTTTAGTTTGTCATGTCTTCACATTAGGATTCTGAAAATTATATTAAAATGTTGGGTTGGTCTCCAGATTGATATGCAGCTTTGGATCTCTTCTAATGTCATAACTTTTACTGTGCTTTTATATAGCCCGAGTCTTTAACTATGATTCTATTAAGTAGGTATAGGAACATAGGACTTTTATCTTCTGGTTACTTGACAAAAAAGCTTGTATTTGGAGATCATTTTATTAGAAGACCAGTGATATATGGATTAAAAAGATTAGAGTTGAGGCTTTATCTGTATTTTGCCATTTATTAATTAAAGGTCATGATTTGCTTATAGTTTACTTTTTAATACCATTTTATGATTGGATCACTGTAGTATTTAGACGCTGAAACCAAATGCATTATCTTGAAATCTGAGAAACCACATAAAAAAGGAAGCTTCTGCTTGGCAATTGAAATAAAAAAATCCTCAGGGACCAGGGAGGGAAAGAAGGACCTTTCCTGACTGACTTAATTATTTTTCTGTGGCAGAGTGACTTCTTCAAGGTCATAGAAGAATTAAATTTCTGTATTGGTGTGCAGGTGGAAAAAAAAAACCAAACAAAAAAGAGGATGTTTAATTTGCACTTTCATGTGCAGCTTTTCTTTACTGATTTCCTGAGGAAAACATCTTCTGTGATCATGTTTGTGACTTTCCCTCACTTTTTCTCTACTCACCCATAAATTTTGGCTCAGCTGAATAAAAATAAATCTGAAAGAAGAATGAAAGTCTTAAACAGATTTGTCTTTCTATGATTTTTGTGGAAGCAGATGCCAGGAGAAGATCATCTGCATGGTCCTGCTACAGTAAAGCTGCAGCTCGAGTTCACATTCACAAGAACTACATATATTCCTAACAAAAAAATACCTTTTAGGATGCAGATCAGCTCTCTTCCTATTTTGCTATAAGGCTCTGGAACACAATCACAGCTGTCCATGCAACATACACTAGTTTATGTGACACCAATGTGGAGTGAAATAAGAGGTGTTCTTGGGGAGAAGTCCTGGTGCAGAATGAGGACACTTTTCTGCTGCTTCAGGAGTTGCACCTTACAAGACAGTAGAGACAAACTGACAGCTGGTTTGCTCAAGGGTGATGTTACTTCTTGGGGCAGATCATAGAGGCAGCATAGACGTAATCAATAGGGAACTCACACTCTTTAAACAAAAGATGCTGATCACAGGAAAGATGGGCATATGTGTGGATGTGTCAGTCAGGGACATATTTTAGTGATGGAATTAGGGTTAATGGTTGGACTCAATCTTAAAGGTCTTTTCCAACTTAAATGACCTATGATTCTGGGACCATTTGTTTACTGATAACGCTGTTCATGGATACATACGGCAGGGAGAAAAAATTTCTTTGGGGAGGGCTTTGGAAACCTTTCTCTTAAACTGTAAGTCACTGGATTGTTTCTTTTTAGGAAGGAATTGGTACATCTTGAATCTTTGATTTTACACTAATTTTCCTTCATATGGTCTGTTTCTGTTAAGAACTTAGACTGTAGTTCTGCAGTGTGTCAAGGTAAGCATGTAGATCACGGCCATGTGTTAAAGCTGGAAAGTTTATTCACTTTTTTTTTTTTTGCTTGGTTTGAGGCAGCTTGTATTAAACACTTTACCTCTCCCTTTTTTTCCTCAGTTGTATGGTTAGGAATTGCTTTACTACTTGTGTATCCTGTGGTAGTGTTTAATATTAGTTAGATGTTTGGCCATCCATACTTCCCTGAAATCTAATGCTGGCTTTCATCGATGGGGATTTCCTGGGTGCTCACATGCCTTTCTTTTGTATCTTCTCTCCAGATGCACATCTTGGGTAATCACACCACTGTTATGGTATAAGCTGTGCAGTTTAACTTCTTTAATTATGAGATTATTTGGCCACTGTCAAGACAGTTGCTCAATTATCTTGCAGAGAATCCGAACACAAATGTCAAACATGGTTGACTATTAAGTTCATGTCATTTACCATTCCTTCTAAGGAATTCCATCTTGATATTCCTGACCAAAGAGTTTTCCAGTATAGTGGGCAGTTTTCAACCTCAACATAAGCAATTTATGTCTATTCTTTATTTTTTCTTCCTCATTGATGATTATGTGTCCTTATAATTAAAACCATCGAACATATTCACTACCAACTGAATTTTGTTATTCTTCTCAAATGATAGAATCTTAATTCTTCTGATCTTTCTCATAACCCTTTCCACTTTTTTTTTTAATAGGATTAATTTAAACTGGTGGATAGAACTGCACATCATATTCCTGAACAGATCTTGCCAGGGCTTTGTACTACATCACAACTACCCTTTCCGCTTCTGGAAATTACACGTAGTCGATGAAAGATCATGCATCCTATGTCTGCTTCATGATGGTTGCTAACAAGCCTGCTGTGATTGCCTGGTTTTATTTGAAGGGTATTTTGGTGAGCTTTCTGCTTCTTTGATGTTACTGAAATTTCTTGTAGCTAATGCTTACTTGACTGGAGGCACTCTGGCTAGGCCTTATGGAATGAAAGTGTTTAGGCTCACCTCTGGGTATTAGGCATGGGACTTGTATATTCGAGCTACTTTTTGGAAGAGGTAGAGTGTGTTGACAGTGTACATAAGGCAAAGAGTGTCTGTCCTTTGCCCCAAATCTTATCTATCTTAGCACTGTAAAGAGCTTAGTCTTAATGAAGTTGTGGGAAATTTACTTAAATCCATACTAGACTGCAGCACCGTATGCCTTTCGACAGGCAGCAGCGTTGACTTCAGCAACTCCTGTCCTGCCCCACTGGTCACAGCTCCAACTTTTGAGCAGGCCTGAAATGTTTTGGGGTTTTTATGGTTTGTTTTGTTTTTTGGGTTTTTTGAGTCCACATTAAATACATGCTCTACTTCAGTATTGGCTCACAATGGTTTCAACCAGCAAAAAGTGAACGACTGTCCGGGAAAAGATGCAGGACGGGGATGGGACCATGGAAACCTCACATCACCACTCTGAGAAGTGTTGGTTGAACCATTAGCTTCACCACCCTGAATGGGGTTGCAGAGCTGTATGAAAGACACTGCGTGAGGCTGCTTAAATGAAACCAAATCCTTCACTGGGAGCCTTTATATTTGGCATAAGAGGTGTGAGCTGAAGCAACAAGTTTACGCTGAAACTCCTAATTCAGAGCAGGTATACTGAATATAAAAAATTTCACGGTTATTTTCTATTCTTATCTCAATCGAGAAATAAACAAAAATGACACCATCCTAAATTAAAAGCATGTACATCCCATAGGTGGTGTAGAGCAAGATGAAAACCTCGGTGTTATTTGAGAGTAGCCGGACCTGCGAGTTCAGAATTGCTGTAGCGTAGCCTAGAACATCAAAACGAGAAAAATCCCATTTGCAAACAGACGAAGCCTACTACAGATCAGGCAGTATTTGGATAACAAAATGGCTGTGGTTGTGGCTATAGGCGATCCACAGGAGCGCAGATGGAAGGCGGGGAGCGGGGGAGCCTCAACCCCGCTCTCCGGGTCCGGTTCGCGGCCGCGCTGGGGCGCGGAGGGGCCGTGCCGCAGTTAGCGAGAGCCCGTCCCAGGGACTTACTGCGGGGCGTTGCGAGACGCGGGGCGCGCAGCCCCGAGGCGCACACGGCCGGCGGCTGCGCCTTCCCGGCGGGGCTCCTCGGCCGCCGGCCCCGCTCCGCTCCGCTGGGCCGAGCCGGTGCCGGAGGGCAGCGCGGGGGCCGCGCGGATCCGGCGCCCCTCGGGGCGGGCGCGGGCCCGGTGCCGGCGGCGCGGGGCGCAGGCGCGGGGGGCGCGGGCATGCGCTCTGTGCGGCGGGGAGCCCGATCTGATAGGGAGCAGGGGCTGACACTACCCCCGTGTGGGCGGCGGAACGTCCCGAGGATGACGTGCGGCGTTCTCGAATCCCGTGTCTCGCTCGCTCGCTCGCCGCCGCCGCCGCCGAAGGAAACGGGAAAAGCAACAAGGAGGCAGGAGCAGGCGCGGCGCCATGGCGGCCCTGGAGCGGCCCGTGCCCAGTCCCGAGGCGTTCCTGGGCCAGCCCTGGGCCGCCTGGGTGCGGGAGGCCGCCCCCCCGCACGCGCACGGCGCCGCCCCCCCGCACAGTAAGGGCAGGGACCGGCCGCGGTCCGGCTCCGCACGCCGCTCCCCCCGGAGCGGGGCCGGGGTCCGGCCGGGCCGCCCCCCCTCCGCTCCCCTCCCTCCTCCAGCCGGGGCCGAGAGGTGCCGCCCCCCCGGGCGCTCAGCTGACGCTCGGCCGAGCCCCCGTGCCATGTGTGCGGGAGGCGCACGCCGCGCCGCGCCTGCCGTGCCGCTGCCCCGCAGCGCTGGGCCGGCGCCGCGGTGGGGGAAGGGGGCGAGGGGGAGGATGCGCGGAGGGGCCGGANGGAATGGGGGGGGGGGGTGGGGGGTGAGGGTGCTGCCGCGGGGGGCCCGGCGGTTCCGCTCCCTGGCAGATGCTCCGACCATTGTGCTTTTACTGTTGCAAATAGAAGCACTGCTCACCTCCTCACCTCTCCTCCCCTCGCCAAACAATAAGTGCACACCTCAGGGCCCTCGGCGCTTCCTGACTCTGTTTCTCTTCTGCAGGTGTAGATCTGGAAGAGACTGGAAAGGAGGGTGGAAAAAGCAGGGAGGTTATGAGGCTTAATAAAGAAGGTAAGTAGATAGTGCTGGCACACCTCTCTACCTGTCTGTTTCTTGGTGGTTGTGAATGACTGTGGTTTGGCCTTGACAGAGTGGTCTGATAGCATATGGATTTCTCTCCATGAAGAACATATCAGGGTTGGATACATGCAGATGACTGTCACTGTGTCAACTTCTTTTGAAGTACGGGTATAACAGGTGTATACATGTAACTGACAGACGTGGTAAAAGATAAGACAATTTTGAAGCAAAAGACAACTGCACATCAGTGGCCATATTGGATTTTTTTGTGGACCCTGTCCCTTGGTGCAACGTTCTAGTTGCTCACGTGAAGATAAGCATATAAACTTTAAACGTTAGATTATTATTATTATTATTATTATTATTAGCAACATAGCGGAGATGTTTCCCCTTACAGTTAGAAAGGATTTGTTAAAATCTTTGAGTTCATTCACTTTAGCTCAAATCGTATTTTATTCTTCGTTTGCACTGCTGAATGTGGCCAACAGTCAACTGAGCAGCCAGCATCAAACATTATCTTAGGTTACACTAACCTGTGCATATTATGCAAAAACAAATAAGATTAGTCATTTGGGCCATAAGTTCTTCTGGTACCATCAGTGTGAGCAGGCAAATTCCAGATTAATGGTATTTGCCAATATGCCAGGCCTGTCACAGCTCTGTCAGCTGTGAGAGGAGAAACATTTTATATGTGATGTGTGTCATTAGCATCATGCTGAGGTAACACCTAATGCAACTAGTGAAATGGTTCAAGAGGCTTTTTCAAGTAGCTTTGTGTTTCTGTTTCGTTAAGAAAGTGCTTTACGTATGCAATGTCTCTGTCTTGGGAAATATTTCTTGGGAAGTTGGTTCATAATGAACGATCCCATCATAGCAAAACTTCGGTGTGACTTACTCATGCTGAGAGAAATCCTGCTATTACCTGTAATGTCATAATATATATTCTGAAATGATGTTAAGTTTCTCGTTACATTACAGTTGTCATTACACGTGCATTCGATTTTGAGCATCTTGGCAGCTCAAAGGAATCTTATGTTTTCTAAACAAGCTCTTGAAAAAAGAATGAATTAATGAGTAATGTAGATTTATGTGATAAACTATGAAATTGCATGGAGTATGCATTAAAGTTATTTGAAATACCCTAAAACTTCCTTTTTGAAAGACCTTTACAGGGATGCCAAGCTGGATTGTGTTCCTATCTTGATTCTTACGTGCCTGAACTTCTCTATTTTGTCAGCCCAAAGATAAGTTAGTAGCAGAACTGAGATTGTCATGTAGTTATTTATAGGTGAAAGGTTCAAGGCTCTGTACATCTATCAGTAATGCTGATTCAAATATAATTGAACAAAAATTTTGCTACTTCAGCTGTGCCTTCATAAGGAGCTTAATTTGTTGAGATAAAATGTTTTGTGCACCGAAGTCCTTGAACACAAATTCCTATTATAAGCTTGGGACATAAAGGTTGAGGCGTCTCTCCTCCTTAGTTATACGTAATAATCAAATTGTTTCCTAGAAAGATTCAGTTTAAATTATCAGTTCTAGTCTTGTTTGGGTTTTGGGGGGGTCAGAGACTCCATCAAAGGAGCTCTGTTTAAACTCACTATCCAGAAAAATTACTTCCAAACAAGCGTAATGTCATTGCTGACATTATGATCATGACAGGTGTGAAGCACTTACTGGCTTTTATAGTACTTATGCCATAATACCGTGAAAAAAACACCCAAAATTGACTGTTATATTTAGAAAATAAAAAGCCTCAGGGATGTTATTGCTTTCAAGTAGTAACTTATGTTAGATCACTTAGAAAGAACTTCCATGAAGTTTGAATAAATTAGTATGTATTGAAATGTTTCTACTATATTCACTTAGGCAGTCTGTTAATACAGGTGTTTTCACCACACCCATCTGTGTGTCTGAACACCCACTGTAAATCTTCCTTGGGCCTCACAGTGCTTACAAATAAAGGTGGGGAAAAATTTCAAGAGTTAGATTAGTCTGCAGGAAACATTTCTCATGTATTTGCAGAAATGCTTGTGCTTTTACTCTAACCTTGTTCACGTGTTGTGTGGCATGTTGCATTTTTTTGCCTGCTTTGTTCATAGATGAGGGTTGTGGTTATGATAGGTCTGAGTACAAAACCCAACTCCTTTTTTTTTACAACCTTACCAACTTGAGTAGACCTTTTTAATGGCATCTGTGGTGCCAGGAGATTGTAAGTGGTGTCTTAAAAAAATCAAATGTTACTTGTAACCTACTTGTATCAAGTAACCAGGGGCGACAGACAGACAGGATTTTAAGCATCAAAAATTATTGTCCTGTTTGATAAAGATAGTGTAAAACCTGATCTCTCTGCGCTTACTTCTCATATTTGTCTGCACTTCATCACCTTTAGTTGATGTGACCAGGTTTGTGCGGCCATTCCTTTGTAAGCAGTTTAGCAAGAAAGCTTTTTAGATGAGTGGAACTGTATGCAGAGCATGGTGGGAGCTAAAGAGGGGGAGCATGTGGGTCTTCAGGCCATGACAAGGTGTTTCAGTTTGGTTTTGTAAAAAAACAATGGTATTAGGTGGCAAAAAGTGTTTCTAGTTAGCTTGATCCCTGCTTCACTGCCTCCTTTCTGGTTGTGTACCATGTGTATTTACATGTGGGCTGCTCCTCTTCCTCACTTTGGCCCAGGAGGGGACGTGGGAGGCAGCATTTCCTGCAGGTGGGGGTAGGAACACTGCCTGCCAAGTCTCTGCCTGCCCAAGGGGTTGATACTTGTATCCCTGGGCAGAGGGGTCACAGTCTGTCCTGTTCATTTCTGTAAGGCAAGAGATGTACCGAGGCCATGTGCCCTCTGTGCCCCATATTAAGGGTAAAAGTAAAGACACAGAAATATTGCTCACTGCTTTCCTTTATTCTGCAATGTATATATTGGCTGTATAGAGGGAGAGAAATTTCCTGAATGTTTGTTCAGTTTTCTAGACAGAATTGTTTTTTGCATGCTGACACTTACTCTGAGTTTTCCTATAGCAAATGCAGTCTGTCCATGGTTGACTTTTACTGGCATGTGGATATGTAGAGAGGGGATTACAAAGTTCCAAGTGTTCACAGAAAATGAGAAATTTTATTCATAAATGTTTGTGCCAGAAAAAAACCCAACTTATCTGCTTATCTAATCAGGAAACAGAAACAGTATTGTGTAACTTATCTGATAAATCACTACCAAGCAACCGGCTTAGCTAAAAGAGGGGTTATCAGAATTAGAGCAACATTTAGAATTTATGTTGAATTTTAAAAGGTTGAATGGCATATTTGAAGAATTGAAGATTTTCTTGCAGATAGCAGCCATAGTAAAAGAAGTCTGTATTTGAGAGTTTGTGCTCTGTAAAACATCACAGTTACTGCATGCCTGAGGCAGGTACAGTGTTCTGTTATTATCAGCCATAACCTGTAAATGATTATAGATTAATTTTGGAGGCTTGTGTTTTACTTTATACAATATCTGAGACAATGATGGAAGAATGGGATTTTTTTTTGTTTCATGTACAGAACTTGTATTAATTGGTTTAATAATGTGCAAGCATTGAGTGCTGTGAGTGTTTGTAGGTAAACACAAGCTGTAAAGCAGCAAAAGATATCCTGTGTATCTTTGTGGATTACGGCAGAGTTAAATATGACCTATGGGATTGAGGTCTGTGTCTGGGTACTTGGTGTCATAGTCGACTTCAGTTTCCCAGTTCAGTGGGTTTGTATTATTGAAGTTTTCATCTGATGATGTGTGTGCTTTTTCTTAGATAATCCTTTCACTAGCCATGTTAATTCATTATTGTTTGACATCAAGAATGTTACGTAAAAAATTCTGGTTTTCTGATTTTCTATTAAGAGATTTTTATTGTTCCATCCCAAACTTGACCATTTTACTTTATGATTACACTTGCAGACTGGAGTTTTAGATCCGTTGGATGAGTGTTTACAATATATTTTTTCCTATCTTGACTTCCCACATAAGTATCTGGTGGAAAGTTTTTTGATAAATCCTTTGGTAACATAAGAACAAAGTTAAAGGGATACTGATTAGTTTTACTTTCAGTATCTTTTTAATTCTTCAGAAAAATATCTTGATGATTTTATCATTCATCTTGGAAAAATAAGAAGTTAAGGAGGTTAGGTGGTAGGGAACACTTCTAAAAGGGGAAAAAGGATGTGACGTACAACATTCTACTTTATGAAAAACTAGAGGAAGAGAACTAAAATTATTATGGTGAGATTGTGAAAGAAGAGAAAGCCAGCTGCTTAATGTAAGCATAGAGATTGGAGTTAACTTTAATTATTATTTATTTTTTGTTTACTAGCGGTTTGCCCATGGTGTTATTTGTCTCCTTCAAAAACATACCAAACAAAAAAGAATAAAAACATTCTTGTTTCACTCACCGCCTTAATTTTCCACCTTTTTGTGGTAGTAGAGAATAGTAGCTAGAAAGGGCTGAGAGGGAAAAAAAAATATAACAAGGTTTTATATACATACTTCAAAAGAAAGAAGTGAGGTTATTGAACTTAGACCACCATAGCTGATGATTTGGGATTAGGTTTGGTTTTACAGTGGACGAAAGAGAGGATTGAATGTTGTATAATTTTCCGTCTCTTCTCTATAAGCTAATATAGTCTTCCAGAGATATTGATTCTTAAACACATGTAATATTCTTTGGTGCTTGATGAGTGAAAGAACTGAGAATTAGCAGGGCAAAAAACTGTGGCTATTTTCAAGAGAAACTTTTTCTTACCATTCTTACCTTTATGCTGGGGTTAAGAACAGTATGCTGAGTTCCCCATGTGGTCTTTGTTTAGCATGAGAAATGACAGTGATATTGAATTCTGCTGTGCATTTTGGTGGGTAAGTGACTGATCAGTTCTGTATATGATATCTGGCTCTGATATTTGTATTTTGTTTTTTATATGGATGGCTTCTGCAAGGGGGTGGCATGTCTCCTGGTTATGGCTGTCACCTCATTTAATGTGTTTCAAGGAATGATGACAGAGGAAGAATGAAACATTATGTATGATAGCACCCAAAAAATTTAGTCAGAATTGTAGTTTATCTTCATAGTTACATAGTTATTTTCTGAAACCTGTCCTTTAGTTCTTCATCCCACACACTGGATAAAAGAAGTGGAGTAATGATAAGGCTCTCTGATCAGACATTCTGTGTTTTGAATCAAGATTTTGATGTTATTGAATATGTACCTACAACTGTTGTACTGTATATGACTTCATTAAAAAATCTGGTTTTGTTAGGTGCACATATCTTGATGAAGTGCATTATTTGTGCAACAGTTGTTCTGAAGTGGTTAGATCTCCTGTTGTTTAAGGTACCTTTTTTTGGTTATGTGGGGGAAAGCCATGTGTGATTCCCTGTCAACTGCCAGCACTGTCACTAAGGATCTGTCTCTGACATTCCTTCTACTAGTTGTAATTTATAACCAGACTTGAGAAAGAGGGAAATTTATGTGTTTACTAGAGGGTACCCCATGCCCTGCTGTCACTAAAGAAAGTAAATGACTTTGTGTATCTAATTTTGATTTAGATATAAAAACGTGTGTGTCTTCTTGTTGATCTGCCTCTGTATGTATTTAATAGTTTGTAGATGAAGTATAGATTTTTGTGTGTTAAAAAGAGACTACACAAGAGCTGAACCATTTCCACTGTGAAATGGAATAAATTCTTTGAAATAGGCCTTTTTTTCTAGTTAATTAAAATTAGGGCATTGTCAGGTTATTTTTTACCTTTGGGCAAAATAATACTAGCCATTTAACCAAGGCTGAGGTGTATGAATGAGATGAAAGCAGTGGAAAATCCTATAGAAAACATTTCCAATTACATTTTATGTTGCGAATCACAGGAGTCCCGTAGGCAGAAAGCATAAGTTTCTGATAGTCAAAGTGAAAGTTTCTGGTAGTCGCTGCATGCATTACTAAGAAAGATCACCTTCAGTAAAAATAGTATTGTTGCTATGAGTGTTTCTTAAAGAGTTAACTCCAATGTAATTTTATCTGAATGACATGACTATTCATTATTAAGAGTAATTTTGGAATAACTAGCAAGAAAGCTTTTTGGTTTGTATGGGCATGGATTAAGTTAAGGGATCTTTCTGTCTTCCAAGTTCAACTTGGTGCAGAAGTTCTTCAGCTTGTCTTTGAAAAGACTGATTCAGAAGTTAATGGTGCAGGATGCCAGGTGAAGCTGGTGTCTTTAAGTAATTAATATGTGAAAAAATCTCTTGGCAAATGCTGTCATGACACAGTAAGGGTGTTTGACAGAGGTCTATCAGCAAGTCTATAGCAAGAAATCTTCGATGGTTCTTTTGCTGGATGAGAAGGGTAGATGCTGTGAGAGTAAAAATGGCCCAGTTTTCTATCGCAGTGCTATGCAGCTGACTAAGCTGACTCAAATTGGAGGAAGAATCCAGCACAGCTACTTGCAACTGATACAAAGCAGAGGAAAACCAACTATGGCATGAATAATTTCTCTCTTTTTCTCTTCTGTGTCACTTTCTGTGGTTGATTTTAAGGAACTGGTTTTGTCATAACTTTTTGTATGGCTTATTAAAAGTCATGCCTGAAAGCCACTGATGTTGCTGGGGAAGTGAACTTTCTGATTGCTCTTAATTTTGTACTCATAGAAATGTCTTCCTTATTTCTGAAATGTTTTGCTTATTATTCAGTAATTTTATTTTATATTTTACTAAGCTGTATTAATAATACACTTGGGCTTAAGCCCAACACGTATTCCTATCTCTCTGTTTTCTTGACACTAATTGGAATTTACAAGTATCTGGTCTTCCATTATTTTTTATTTCTGTGTTCATGTATTTACGAAGTGTGTACTGTTTGGCAAAAAAAAAAAAAAAAGGGCGAATTTTCCCAGGTCAGAAAGAGCATCAGCCAGAAGTAGCAAAGAACTTACCGACAGAAGTTCCAGGTTCTGCACAACTGCTGGTTCCAGTATCTGTCTAGTGCAGTTTCACTTAGTCTGCAGGCCCCTCCTGAATCATCTGTAAAACGGAAGCAGTTGTATTGTGACAGAGCTGTGCGTGGTACACAGGGGCTTAGGCTGGCTTCCCTTTCCGTTCCCTGGGAGCAGGTGCTCAGCAGAAGAGACAGAAGAGTGACTGATGAAGTAGCATCAAGACATAAGAATGACTGGCAAAAGGCAGGAGTTCATGGGGTTTGGTTCTGTGTGATCTTTATGTTCTTTATTTTGTTTATGTTACACAGTGTTTTATGTTTTGTGTCCAGTCATTCTTTCTCTTCCTTTTCCTACTGCAGGGGACTAGACATAGGGAAGGCAGAATCTGGGAATTTGAAGTTATATTTGGATTGAACACTGCTAATGTCATATCAGTAGTTGTTGAGAAGTTCCGTGGATCAAAATTCTTTTCTTAGCAAGACAAAAGAGGATGGGACTGGACCTCTCAAATAACAGAATAAGGTGACTTGAGCTTGTCATCATTTTGAGCTGAAGTGGTCAGAATGGAAGCTGAGATTTAAAGAAATGTAAATCATTATGTGTCTTCACCTTTTAATCTCTGAAAACTGTCCTGTCCTCAGGTGGCTTTCAGGCTGGCCACTTGTGATTGTCTAGATTTGGTCGATTATCCTGTGATAACATATTCAGTTGTTTTTTAAGCTGCTCTTAGTTATATCTTGCTGAGACAGAAAGATACTATGATTTGCATCTCAAAAGTTTTTTGGACCCATGCCACCACAGCAAACACTGACATAGCCAAAACCTTGTTTGTTTGGGTTTGATAATGGAGATAGAGGACAATGATCTGGAAGAATATAATATAATTGATCTGTTACTGCAATGACTAGGGGGGCAGTATTATTATTTGCATGATCTTAATGCCTAGCAGCCCCATCAGGCATTAGATGCTACTCTGCAGGGTACTAGCAAAAGGAGGAAGGGTGTGTGCTTGTGTGTGTTGTGAAATTGTGCTGCAGAGAACTAATTTTTTAATGTATGATGAAGCAGGAGTTTTAATAATGGCAAACAAAAGCACTTAGTTGCTCAATGTGGTTGGCTTTAGCCTAAGCTAAAGTGACTTTCTTAGAACTGTAGCAGGGAAAGCTTTAAGGTGAAATTTGGATGGCAATGAAGTAATTTTGCAAGAGCTTGGAAGATGTCCTTACTCAGGTGTGGAAATTGGCCCGAATGAAAATATAAGCCTGTTGTTGAAAGCTTCATAAATGGGTACTGACATCATGAACCAACTGGAAATGCGAGGAAATGGTGTGACAGCAAGTAGGATGTGGACAGTTTAGTGTACATAAGACAGAGGAGCCTGGAAAGCAAAGATGAGTTGTTCCCAATATTTAAATTTGGAATGGAGGATTGTGCATAAAAGGATGCAGAGAATAAAGCAGTATGACAATATAGAAGAAGGGACTTTTGGAACAGTGCGAACAAGCAGGATAATGTTTGTCAATATGAAAAATAAGAAAATACAACTAATGTGAGGTAAAGGCCCAGACAAAGCTTTAGCTCTGAAGATGTTCAGGGCAGACTTTGTCCTAGGAATTCAAGACAGGGAGAATCATTTAGATGTAGATGTAACCTGAATGAATGGTTTAAGAGAGAAGCTACTGGCAGAGCTGACATAGTAGTTTATCACAGTGTTTTATATCCGAGTGATGGACAAGTTGATTATGCCGTCCAGGGTGATCAAGAGAGGAGGCAGAGAAAAGAGGGTAGGAGTGGCGAGATCTAAATTCTGTTCTGGCTGTATTAAGCTGAAGCTAACAGCTACTCAGTGGCAAGAGGTGTCAGATAGAATGAGATTTTTTGTTTAGACATAAATCTACTGTATTTGAGACCTGTTCTCAGGAACGGAATGTAAAATTCTCAGACATAAGAGTAGCAGCAAAAGATACAGCTCAATGGAGACCTGCTAGAAGACAAAGGAAGAATAAGGAGCCTGCCAGTACTCTGTGAAGGGATTAGTACAGGAAGGATGAGCAGTAGGAGAGGGGAGAGTCATGAAAATCAGAAACAGAGAGTGAAAGCTTTCAAAGGAGAAAAGCATTTAATTTTTATGAAGAACGCACAAGGGTTATGGGTGATGGAAATGATTCATTTGTGATGTTGCAATAGTAAAAGGCTTTAGACATTTTAGTGAGAATAGTTTCACTGTATTGCAAGGGACAGATGAAGGAAACTCACACTGAACTTAGCGACAAATGTGCAATTTGTTATCAAACAGAGCATAATAAGCTTAGAGGTGAAAGAAGGACAGGAAGAGTAATGTAGTTAGAGAATCAAGGAGTCAGAAGTAGATTTCCCAACCCAGAAAATACTGATTGGCTGTCCTGGTGTTCTGTCAGAGCAGGAGGAGACAGGAGATGTGAGGTATGGGCTGGTGTGAGTGAGGGAAGGAGAGAGTAGGACAGATGTGTTTTATATCTATTGTACAAGGAAGAAGGGAGAGCTGTAAGGGAGAGAAAGAGAGTGGGAAGGGAGAATGTGAAATGGTTATTATGTTTTCTCGCTTTCTCTTGGAATAAATATTTGCATTCTATTGCAGAGAAAGAAATAGATACAAAAGAAAAGGTTTGAGGAGTGAGTCAAAAGTAGGAAGAAAAAAGGCTGAAATTGCAGGTGTGGGTTCAGCTCAACTGGAGGAATGGCACAGATTAGTAAGCAGCAGTAGAGAGAGAAAATGTGCGATAACCTCATTTTCAGACTGGTTCTCTTTTCCACTGCAAATTCTAGGACAGGCGAGAATATAGCAAAGAAAATGGATGTTTTAGACAAGTGTGAGTTCAGGATTGGTGGAGTTGGACCTAGTATTGGCAAGCAGAGAAAAAACCATCTCAAAAACAAAAAAAGCTTTCAGGATAGAGAAGAGTGTCTGGTCATATCTATCACATAGCATGATGGACATGAAAGTAGTAGTTTTGTTCCTTGCAGTGCATAGTAAGTAGATACTATGTCTACATGATTTGTTACATACTGATACTGACTTGTGCTTCCTGCTTCCAGAGCTGAGACAAGGCCATGGGATTGCATAATCGTGGACTGGGCCCCGGGTAATGTCGTACTGCTCAGGGTGTATCGTGAGAGCTTGGGCGCGGTGCTGCAGTAACCATGGTTGTATGGCTTTTGCTTGTCTTGCAGGGCAAAGCAGCTTGTTCCTGTCTATATGCTACAGGCAGGCATGCTTTATGATATAGCACTTTTTTTTTTCTCTGAGAAAGCAAGATGTAGTAATTTTAGAGGAATGGCTGTCATTCGTTTCATTCAGTGTCTAAGAAGTTAATCTCAGGTTTTCACATCTCTTTAGTAGATCTAAGCAACTGTTTAAAGAAGAGGAAAATGCTGTGGGAGAGATTTGTTCCTTCACACGCAGAGCATTGAGCTGATCCTTTGACTTGGAAGGCTTTATTCATTACCTTGCCTGCCTTTCCCAAGCAACTTTCTGCATGTCCCTGTATGTTATCAATGTTCAGTCATTCCAGCAGCTTATACACCATGCAGAGGTGCTGAGAAAACAGGAAAAGCAAAAGTCTTCAGATTTTCTCTTCAGGGTATCTCAGGTGGGTTTTTTTTGTGCACTATCATGAAATTTTGTGGTTCTGATTGTATTCATGCTTTTGCTGTATTTTTGGCTTTTTAGAAGACTTGGAGAACCTTGGGCAAATATATTAAGAAACTGAATGCATGGCAATGGAAAAACATGAGGAGAAATGGGAGAAAAATGTTTCAGCTCTTGAAATTATGGTGAGCTGTGTGTATAGTGCTTTTAATAGTCTTTGAACATTCTGTGCTTGGTGTAAGTTTTCTTCAGTTTCTCTCATAATTCACAACACACTGGGTGTGAACATTACCAGGCCTTTTAGGTATTTGAATTTTGAAAGAGGTAATGCAGCTTTACATATTTTTGGGTTTCTTGCTCATCAGGAAAAATTATTCTTGACTGCATTCCTCAAGGAGGGAATGCTACGTGTTTTATTTTGTGGCATTTATTATTCTTTCCAGCTTTACAAGATACCTGTCACTATTCTGACTGTTTGTTTTCCAAGCTCCTTGGCAAATCAAAGGTATTGTAAACTTTTATCACTTTCCTGGAAGGTAAGAGTGTATCCTCAATGGGAGTTCTTGTAGGCTTTTCATTTGTTTTGAGGTTTTTTTTAATTCCTTGTAATTAAGCATGTATTTGGAAAAGTTCTACATAGATGTGTCATATATGTGTTCAAATGATGTAATGTATGTAAGTGTTAGCTTTAAAACAGCAAGATATGGTCTGTATTTCTGAGAGCTTCCAATACATTTCAGACAAAACCATAAGCAGTGTATGTTGTGAAGACAAAAATCAGTCTATGAATGTTGAAAAATTTCATGCAGTAAGCTATTTTAAGGAGGAATTTCAAGGAGATAGGGAATAATTAGTTGATGTGGAGGAAGGAGGCATCAAAGCTGATAGTATAGCACGCAGGAAAGTAGCATACAGAACAGATTTCTAGTGAAAGCAGTTCATTTGTAAAAATAAACTCTCCCTGTTTTGTTAATATTGTCTTACTGTCTCCGAGCTGGAAAGCAAAACTAATTGTAATTGCCAGACTGCAAAGATAACATAAATATTGAAAGACAAATCTTAATCTTTCTTAACTCTGTTCCCTAAACATGCCCTCTGTTCTCCAAATACTTAAACATTCCCTTTATTATCAGGCTTCAGCCTCATCTGTTCTCTTGAATAGTGCCCTAGTTTTGCTAGTAGACAAAAAGTGAGGAGAAACTAACACATTGTATACACAAAAACATTTGTCATTCTTGCTCTTTCTTCTGCATTAGTTCTTTTCTGTCTATTTGTTTGTATATTACAGGCTTGGAGGGTAAGTGACATGCAAAATTCTAAACAGTTTTGACTCTTGTTCTCAACTGTCAACCTTAGAATGAGCCTGTTTTGTCCAAATTTCTCTAAAGTTTAGGTTTTTTATAGGAGAACCCCTTTGAATGTGGGCTTTCCATGGCAGATTTCTGACACACTATGTGTAAGCATAGTGTGCTATGAAAACAATACACAGAACAAGTGCTTTTAAAAGCTTGCTCATTTTAGTCCTGTGGGGTTATGAGAGAGACTTTGTTCAAAATCATTATATTGAAGCTGCTTTGGGTAGTAATAAGGACAAGTATATATCCAGAGGAAGGCTATGAAACAGGATTGATGTAAGGAGAGACAGAGGGAATAAGTGGATAGGAAGAAGTCACGAGAAGAAACAAGTTCACTACTGATGTTTATAGATCACATCTCTTTGTAAAGAGGCCTAAGGTGTCCTACCAGCTATGTGTAGAAATTTTTTGTTACTGAAAGAGGATGGGCAAGCATGTCTGCTGCTGCTGTAAGACGAATCATACCTGCACTGACATTAACTGTTTCTGTGCAGACATTACTATCATCTTTTCTGCACCTGCTCTACCAGTGAGGATGATGGACTTTACCAGATAAGATAGGATATGATCTTATAATCTCTAATTGAAGTTTTTTGGCAGTTCTCTTTTTGTTGTGCTGTGAAAATGGTCTTTATGATCTTCATTATTCTAGATACCTCATGATTTTACTTGGGTTTCTTTTTCATCCAGGATAGGAAGGGGAACTAGCTGGTGATACTGTAATAATGAAGATTATAACTGGCAATTAATTTTCACTACATGGGTAGATTTATAACATTAGCAAATCTTCCATGACTAGCCTGCAGCTCTGCCTTTTGTCTGGAAGAACACTGGCTTTAGCCTGAAGCAATTTTTTGTTGTGCCCACTGGATTTTGCTGAAAATAAAACCTGCTGTGACCACCCAGGACCTCAAGAGGTGAATATATAAGTGAGCATCAGAACTCCATAGTGCAAAATAAGCTGGTAATGTTGAATTTATTGAATGAAATATTAGTTGAAAGAGGGAGCTTTAAATTGGGTAACTATTACATGATTGCAGTGTAATCTTTCTCTCTGCAGTTTTTCTCTTGTAAAATACAGACACTGAATTTATACGTTTTATTGTATTTGGAGCTTATGCAATTGGGGTTAAAAATACATATATTTTTCTTTGCAACAAACAAGTAAACTTGGTCATGGTCCATTCTGATTTTTTTGTATTTGGAAGAACTAGATAGAATGCAAGTAGAGATGAAAGAATTGTTGCTTTTGAGGGTTGATTAATTGAAGTGTTACTCCTTGTGCAAAGTAGTCTTGAAGGAGACTGGAAGTGCATGACTGGGAGCGTAGGGGGCGGTGAATACTACTACATTTTTTACAGCTTTACTGAAGTGTTGTACCCCAGTTCTCATGTCCACATCTGGTGTTGGAAAAACTGGAAGGAGTTCAGAAAAAATCTGCTTTAATTTGAGGCCTTGATAATCAGCTTTAGAATGGAAGATTTAAGAAGCTCAATCTATTTAGTTTATCAACAGACAGTAGAGGCTACCTGATAAGCCTTTGAGTACTTAGACAGGGCAAAGGTATCTGACAGTTAGATGGTTCTTTGTCAGGTAGATTAAGGGGATTCTCATGGCTGAAAGCTGAAGCTAGATCAGTTCAGACTAGAAATAAGATGCAGTTTTCTAATGATACAATTGAATAGGAACAGTTTATCAAGGGGTGTAGTAGACTCTGTTGCACAAAATCCTTGCATAAGGTCCTGGTCCTTTCCCTGGAAGCACACAGTGCTTTAGCCATCCAGAAATATTGGGTTTGAGGCTAAAATAGTATGATTAAAGTCTATGGCCTGTTTTAACATAGAAAATCAGTACAGATTGTAAGGAAGATTTTTGTTGTAACTCCCTAAAATTTCATACATTGTCACTGCTGCTTTTGTTAAAAAAAAAGAAGTTCATGTGAAAGATGAGGTAATAAAAACAAAAAGAAGCTTTCTAGTGTGGTGAGTGAGAAGGGACTGTCCTTTAACAGCAGGTGAAAGAGGAAGTAAGACTTTCCAATCTCGCTTTGTGTTTTTCTGGTAATCAAAACCACTAATATCCCTTCACTCGTTAATTCCAAGTATAACTCAACTATTTACCAATGTAATTGCTTGCCTTTTCGGAAGCATTGGAGATAGTTTGTGCCTTCTCCTTGTAAGGTCAGATAATTGACAACTGGACCCAAATGCCTTCTTTGACTTGGTTGCAAAGCAAAAAAATCTCTGTCAACAGGTTTTCCCTGGTGCTGCCTTCTTGGCCATGGATTTATGAGAACATAGCAAGTCAATCTTTGTATGAGAACTCATTTTATCCTAGTTTTGCAAAAGAGACAGTAGGAGTTGTTTGAAGGATATTAGTATTTGTATGATTTAGTTTGCCTCTTTTTTGTAAAATCATCACCAGTATAAGTGAAATAGACACATTTTTTCTTGGTTATGCCAACAGCAAGGCCAATCGGTGTTGATTTAAGGTAGATTCAACTTACATGGAAAATGTTGTGTATGTGGGGTTAAAGGAAGTATCTAACCTGCTATTAGAGTTTTTCCCAGTACCAGTGGTCCTATAACTCTTGTAAGCACTGAATACAAAATTAGTGGAGAGCAAATGCACTGCATCTCAAGTTTATAAATTCTTCACCCCCATCCTCTCACCAGTATTGCTGCCTCCAAAAACTGTAAAAAAAGATAGTGTGAATTGGTGTTCAAAAAAGAAAATAGTCAATATTGAATTTCTTTGTATTAAATATCAGGGTTTAGGACTTACACACCCAAAAAAACCGAAAGAATTTTAGTACTGTGGAATAGACTTTGTTGTTGGTTTTGCTGCAGTTGGAAGGGCTAAAACAAGCTGTGAACTGGACAATGAGGTTTGTTCCAAATATGTGTTGGTGTGTGTTCTATTGTAGAGCCGTGTGAGCTTTGAAGCCCCATGTAGGCTTTTTCTGGTTGGGAGTGTACAGGGTCACACATATCCTGTGCTACCTTGTAGTGATACCATGAGGAGATTCTAAAGGTTCAGAAAGTCTGAGTCTTCCTCAGTTCCTTGTTGTTGCCTGTGACAATGTCACACAGCTTGATGGGTATCTGATCCACGGGTTTTTGGCTGAGTAATTACAAAGTATTTAAAAGTTTACCTTTGGAGTCATCTTTAATGTTACTTGTATAGTGAGCTGGACTGAATGTTAGGACCTTGTCGTGGTCTTCTCAATAGGTATATCCTGTTATTCAATAAATGTTAGATTAGGTCTAGGTCAGGATCTGATGTAAGGCTGCAGAATACTGACAGCCATGCTAAGATCAATCAGATGATTGGTCTGCTTAAACTTCCCAGTGTCATTTAATCCATACCTGCATTCAGGTAAATTGTATTTGAGACTGTGGCAAATATGACAACAAAAGATGATATTTGCTTTGACATAAGGCACTAAAAAGGGTAATTTCTGATATGAAAGCAAGAATTCAAGAAGGAGATTTGAAGCCCTGCAGGAGGGACAGATTCATTTAAAACTGGATGAAATAGTCGAAGTTACTCTTCTGGCATGGTGTGTTCAGCCAAGGCAGTTGTTTGCTGGGCTGTGTATTAGGCAGATCTGTATCACTATTGCTGTTGGATAAAGAACTTCAAAATGTATGGAACCTCAGTGGTATTGTAGAAAGCTCAAGGCTTCATCTTCCTGTGCTGTTCCTCAGGCTGGAGGTTGAGAGCACTGAAGTTCTTACTTCTTATTTGCTTTCTACAGGAACAAAGTACTTATTGAAAGAAATTATGCTTTACATTGTCATGCCACAATCTCAAAGTTTAAATGGATTAGGACTGTCATCTTACAAAAGTTGTGCTTGCTTTGGAAGAAATAAGATGCAGATCTTCAGACCCTCATATAGCACATGACAGCACCAAATTATGCAGGGCATTTTCTCAGCTTTTCTATCAGTGTCCTACCTACAAAAAGACAAGGCATCTTGAGCCATGTGTTTCCATCTGATGTCTATTGATTACAAAAAAGCCCTACCTCTCTTCCTCACACCCCTTGCCAAAATGTCACTGCATGCTTCTGCAAGAGACAAATGGCAGCAGTCATACCTGTCCTGAAATGTGCCTGCTAATTTGCTAAACACTACATTCTTGATGTGGCACATAGGTCAGGTGCTGGCACCAGAAGAGAAGTTTGTCCATCTCCATGGATCTGATGGAACTGAAACTCTACTTTCTTACTGCCAGTCACCTGCTGAGAGAGAGTCATACTGACCTGTCAGGAGGAAAAAATGTTATTTTTACCAGAGTGACTCCTCAGGATGCTACAGGCAGGATAGGTTCTGCAGTGTGGACATAGAAGTGTGTGATTGAAATACTTTGAGCTGATGTGCGAGCTTAAGGATGCAGAAAGCTTGTGCAGAATCCTGACAGCTGCATCAGGCCATCTTTAAAATTGTGTGCTGACAAAGTGCAATACAAATATACATTTGCAGTCTGAAAAAGACATAAAGCACACAACACAGTTAGCTGGATTAAGATGAGGGGTGGCACTGGACTGTTGCTATATGCTGAAAATTTGCAGGCAGATTTCCTAAAAATATACGCATATGTGTAGATATATATTCATATATCTAGAAAATTGTCTGGAATCATGTTTGCTCTTGGCTTTCAAGATTTTTGTTAAGTATCTGGTGATTCAAAATTATGCTCTTTCAAGGTATCATTTATGTTCCTTGATCTAATGTTACAACTTTTATACAGTGTGCTTGAGGCTCTTTTGCCTAAATGAAAACTGGTTTTAATCTGTGATACATTTGAGATTTTTTGTCTTATTTGGCTAGTTATATTTTAATAATTTTAAAAATTGCAAGAAATCATACTATTATTTATTTGCTTTGAATTTCTTATTTTGCTCCAGTTGCCTCTTTTAGCTGATTTTAGCTATAAAAAGTATATATTATATACCCTTAAGTGTAACTAGTGTTTGGGAGTTGGTAAATATGTGTGTGTCTGTATTTTATATATGTGGTATTTTAAGACAATCTTTGTCCATTGTCAGTATTTCAGGTGAACTGTTTTTCTTGCCAGAAACAGCTTCCTGAGAATTCTTTCAGTGATGTTGCAGGAAAAACAACAATTGAAAAAGAGCAAAAGCCTATACCTTTTTGTATAGATACAAATTTTCACATGAGATACTGGTTTGAAAGACATCTAGGGCTTAAATATGTTTACTATCAGTATTTAGTATATTGTCTTGCAGGTGTTGGGGGCAGTTTGCTCTTGTCTTTATTAGCATCTGAACTGTTTCCTGCCCTGATCAGGTGACCTGTAGTTGACATCTGCTGTGAGTTAAACATTGTAGATTCCTTAGTAGAGATCTTTCCCTGTGGCCTCTGGACAGTGAGTCTGGCTGGGCACGTGTCACTGTGATTTGGCATTAGTGGTTTGCTTCTCTGTGCTTATCACCTCCTTTGGGAGTGTAACAGTAAATGGATGGAAAGGGGGTTCAGAAGAAAATCCGATCTCCTGATATCTTAATGTAGTAAAATACCTGAAGTCTGGAGGCTTTTTTTCTATAAAGGCAAATAAGGTAAACATGGTACTTCTGCATTTTTAAAGTGCAGCCACCTTCTAAGGCTATTGTTTGTTTCATTTCTATTTGGTTAACGATTTACCCTTTCAGAACCAACAAATGCAGTTTTGATGCTTTAGTAACACACTTCTCTAAAGCACTTGGCAGGCTGCATAATAAATTAAGTCTCTCAAGCTTTCTGTGAAGCATCACAGATGGAGAAACAGAGAAACATGGAGAGGCCAAGTGACTAGCTCCAGACATATAAGATAAATCTCTAGTTGTGTTGCTGGAGAGCTATGGTTAAATGCACCTGCATATGGAGATTGTGTGAGGCTGAGGGAACAAAAATAAATAAATTGCTGCATATAATTGCAACACATGACATGTTTTCAACAATATTCACCTTAGGCATAGATCTTGTTATTTACACAGCATGGCTAATTGTATCTGCGTAGAAGCTACATCTTCCTTACCACTGATATTTTTATGAAAGGGGATGGAGGACCAGGTATATATGTGAGAACTTGGAAATTGACCAGCCACAGCTTTACACTGCTGCTGTCAAGTTAAGTTTTAATTTTCCTTTATTTGAGGAGAGAAAAACTGCTTTTTGGTCTCTCCAGAAAGTGCCTGTCTTAAGGACTGTCTTACAGACGAGATTTTGTTATCAGAATATATGTACTTTTTTCTTATTGTTCTTGTTTTGTTTAATTGTTTTTAAAATTTGCGGTACTTGCAGTCAGGTACTTGGCAAAATCCACATCTCTAGTCAGACAGCACTGGCAAATCATGCCTTGGAGTATACAATGTATACAGGAATATCTGTGGACTGCACTCCAGTAACCTGTGTACTGAAACCTCATATAACTTTGAAATGTGGTGTTCTTTTCCTTCAGAATTTGTGTTTAGATCAACAGAATTGGCAGAGTATCAGTTTGATGCTACTGTGTATGCTCCATAGCTGGAAGGAGGCTTTCTTTCTCTTTAGCAGGTATCATTTAATTATTTTCTTTTTAAGAAAGCAAATTGATTCAGACTGCTCCTATGGAGTTGGTTCATTCAGAGAGATATGTTGCAGCAAGGAACTTGCTGTTATGTTGTGTGTGATATCTTCTTTTGCATAGTTTTGAGTTGCTTCTGGCTAGTTTTTGTTTTTTGGGTTTTTTTTTTGGTTGATGTTTTGGTTTGGGTTTGAGTTTTTTGGGGGGTTTTTTGGGTTTTTTTTTGTTTGTTTGTTTGTTTTTTTGTTGTTGTTGGTTTGGGCTTTTTTTGTCATAGCTTTGTTTTAATTAGAGAGGTTTGAGCAAGTGAAAGGATGGAGTGGACTAGAGGTGAGTGGAAATTACCATGGAGTAAGATGGGCAAGAGGAGCCGGGGGAATTCATACCATGGCAGGGTCTGGGAATGTATTATCTGAAGTTTCAGGGAATGTGTCCTGCCTGGCAGTGTGACCTCTTGCCTAATTTGCTTTGTGTAAGTGCTTGAGATATGACTAATGTGAAGACGATGGGAGCTTGCAAATCATCAGAATCTGTTTGAAGGAGTCAAGAAGTGTGGTAAATGATTGAGGTTTTGTTTGCTTAAAGTGTCCTGAGTTTTGATGTGTCTGGGCTACTGAGCTGCTTCCAGTTCCTTTGGTGTGTGTGTTCAGCACTCTGCATGGGCAGATAAAGGGCAAAGTTTTCATTAGCAGCAGCATAGGTGCCATTATGAATGATCTCACTCACCTTACATGTCCAAAAGCTTTCTTAGAATTTCAGAATATTGACTGTTTTGAAAATGGGAACATTTCTTTTTCATGTAAGTCTGGAGGTTGTAAAATCTAGAAGTCTTCTGAATGTAACCGAGAGCCATGCAGTCAAATCTGTGCACGTCACCTGAGGAGATCCTTATATTCTTGTATGCAGATGTCATGGTGATAACACAGTAGTCCAGTCATTGAAATGTACTTTGTTCTGTAACTTTTAATAATGTGAAATACAATTCAAGTGTGTGAAATAAGAGTTGACAATAGAACTGGAAAAAAATACTGCTGTATTATTTTCTCTTTTTTTCTCTTTCTCTCTCTTTCTCTCTCTCTCTCTCCTTTTTTTT
>VZDJ01000623.1:9618481-9945356 GCA_008694505.1 Cyanoderma ruficeps | reverse complement strand
GTTTTTGTATAGTATATACTTTTGGTGGAATTTTAGTAGAGATGATTTTATTCTCAGTTTCATCAGCAGTTTTGCAACAAGTTTGACATTTTGTAATGCTCTGTTTCCACAGAGGAATAAGTCCTTGTAAGGTTATTGAAACATGCAGTTGTAAAGCACTTGGAATGTAAACAGTGATTGTGAGCTAGCTGTGAGTATGTTATTTTAATAAGAATTGGGGCATGTTTTGGTAATTAACAAGGCATGAATGATTACTAGTTATTTTTGTGGTATTACAATTTCTTTTTTGTGCTTGCTCCCCTTTTTTTTTCTTTTTTTCTCCTTCCTTTGACAAGGGGAGTCTTCTGTTAATTTCTGGTAGCTACCCTGTTGATACTAAACCAAAATAAATTAATTGTGAATGGCCAAGTGGTCAGCATCTAAACTTAAGTGGGAAATAGTTGCAATATTCTCCTTGCTGTAAAATATGATATGAAATTCAATATTCCCACTTTATGTATGTGGCAATATAAACAAAAATTTTGAATCCAAGGTTGAATTTTAGTTATCCCTGTGTTTTCTACCGAAAATGTTAGCATATTGCTGTTGAATTTAATAGGTGATGACTTTGCTAGTGTTACCTATAAAATTCAGCTAGTGCATGAAAAAGAAACTGCTTTCATTAAATGATGAAAGAATAACAAAGTAGTAATTAGCAACTTCTAATTTGTGTTTATGAAGAGTTTAGAATGATAGAATCAGACAGAAAAAAACAAGTCTCTTTTTCACTGATGTGAAACCTTGTTGAAAAAATGTAATATTATAAGATTTTTATGAGTTAAAATGCTGTTGCAAGTATCCTTCAAGTATTGCAAATATAGGTAGAATAATAAAGTTATAAAATAATTTTTCAGATAGTAAAAAACCTATTAAATCAGTAAAGAAATGTATAGGTAAGTTGTCCAAACTCCCTTAATTCTATTGTATCATCACGTAACTATGCAGTACCTATGTATGCTAGTAACTTAATCAAAGGATGTGCTTCTTTGTAGACAGTGCTTTCTTTTTTACAGTTCTTACAGGCTTTTTGCATTGCAGATGCATGTTGTTATAATCAAAATAAAGAGTCCAGTTTTATAAACTACAAGGATTCTTTACTCTTTAATGCTTGCAGTTGAGAGAGAAGTTTTAATCAGAGTCAAATGACCACATTTTACATATCAAATAATACACTGCACTTGAATGTGAAGACTTAAAATAACAGGTGTGGTATGAAACTAATTTAAGAAGCTTTGAAAGGGCTTTGTATTTTAACACTCTGTAAGAAAGGGGACTTAAGAGTTCTCCTTAGGCAGAGGCTTTCTATGATGAATACTAGGAAAAAAATGGATTGTTCAACCTTTCTGCTCTGATGACTACAGATTATCCTTTATGCTGGAAAGTTGTTGGAAAAAATATTTATGATCTTCTTGGAAACAAGATGGTATTTAATTGCAGAGTAGTTGGATAGATCATTTACAGAAGCATCATTAACAGGTAGTTTACATTAAGAAGTTGTATCTGCCATTCAGATACACAGTTCAACGTGCACATTGCTAACTTGGAGGTTTTGTGAATGATACTCCAAAAATGCACTTTACAGATGTTTATGGTCATTCTTTGTGCTGTGCTGAGTGGGGTGGTAGTACTAATTAGTGTTAGTTTTTTCTGTACTCAGGTATTTAGACTCCTTAACAAAGAATTTCACAGACTCTTTTGATTAGAATAATGATTCTGTCTGGTGTTATATTACCCTTCATTACCTTTCATTAAGTCCATGCGCCACATTAATCTCTCACCAACGTGCTGGCAAGATTCCTGAGGCTGGTACCTTCTACAGTTCTGGTGCTGCAACAGCATACACAGCGCAGTCCTGTGCTGAGATGTGTTGCATCCCTCAGAATGGCTATGTACCTCTTCACACTGAAGCAACTTCAGCTCATGCAAGCAGCTCCAAAATTTGGTTCTGATCTGCAACTTGGAGAACATGCAAATAATTTTTAGTGGGCAGATGTTCACTCACATGACTGCTGTACCACGTTCAGGCTACTTTCTGTTGGGTTTTTTTTTTCAGAAGCTGACTTTTGTTGAATTCAGTCTTTTGGAAAAGTAGTAATACCAGTGTTTTTTTTCCAGATGAAATGCTGTGATCAGAATTAGCTGTCACTTATGCCATTGTAATTATCACATAAAGTTGCAAATGAGTTGTTAGCATTTATTCAAACATGCATAATAATGGATATACTTCTTTTCTTGTGTGACAGTTTCCGTTCGTAAATTTGGAAGTGTTTAATTATAAGTTACAAATGTACATAATTTTTCTTGATGTACAGGGAAAGATACTTAAGAATTCAAGAAATTTGTCTGAAAGCATTCCCCGTAGGGAATGAAGGAATGCAGGGTTTGGCTCCTCCTTTGTTCACTGTCCTGTCTGTTGGATAGTAACAGCCCTTCAAGGACCTGTACTGTTAAAGTAAATGGGAGCAAGGTTTGTTCCTTGTGATAACTTATGGAAGTTTTTTTTGTTAAATGGGACTGGTGAAAAAGTCTCCTAAGTGGTCTCTGTCCATGCATCTTGATGAGTTTTTATTGCTTTATGATGCTGGAGTGTACTTTAAATCCATGAGACAAGGCTGTGTATTTTTGCTCATCTATGTCCTTTTTCTTCTGTCAATTCAAGGCATTATCACTGCTGAAGCCAGATATGTGCCAGAGAACTGGGTGTCTCTGAAAAGATGTGTCTTGAACTTTATCTAGGAAACCTCTTGTTCCAATGACCCTACACTCAGATAAATCGTGGGGTACTAGGGGGCACAGCAGACTTGAAGAAAAAAATGTGGATTCTAAACGCATGAAAAATCAGTCTTTAAACAGAACTGGTTGGTTGATTTTTTTTTTAGCTGTTGAAGAGCTAGCACAACATTCTCAATATTGGATGAAATAAATATGCAACTGCTTCCCTACACCCCAGTCCTCAGAAATAAATGAACAATTGCTTTGCTACACCCAAATCCTCAGAAAAGTGTAATGCTGGAAGGGAGATTGCTTCTAAGCACAGTTGACAGGCATCAGAGTGTAGCATAAGAAGTGTTAAGTGGCCCAGCGAGTGTTAGGTGGATGAGGTTAATGTGGGAAGCTGGGCGCTGGTGAAAGCATCGCTTTGGGACCAGGTCACGGCAGCAAAGGTTGTTGCTGATGTTGGGCACATTTGTACCAAGAACCTGAGACAGTCACTGAGAAGAGCCATTTTCAGCAGCTTGCTTTAATCTGGGTGAAGTTTTCTTTGTGTGTGTTTTTAAGATGTTCTTAGCAGCCCAGTAAAAATGTCTGAGCCTTTCATATCCTAATTTCAGTCAGGTGTCAACAGCAATGAAGTTTCTGTGTACCTGCTGCTAGTGTACCTGCTGTGAGGAGTGCACGGAGAAGGAAGCTCACTGCCTTCCTGGTCAAATGGATCTGAAACATTCTTTTTTTTTTTCATCAGTGTAGCACATCTCAACTGGGCCTGCTGATACTTGATCCCGTGCAGTGGTCTTCCTTTAAAGAGAAAGACTTCTGAAGTCTTAGAAATGCTACTTCGTGGTATTTGAAGAATAAATGCTACTTTGTGGTACTTTTCCCCTTGAAGTACCAATCGAGTACTAGTAAGTCATTGCTGCTACCAAGTAGTGCAAAGTCATCTACTGTTGCAAAGAGCAGTGAGCTGGAAGGATCCTTGTAGTAGCCATGTATTTAAGATTAAAATTAGGAAAAGCAGTTATCTTTCCATATTTTGAGTAGCTTATTTCACAAAAAACACCTTTTTCTCCTGTCCAAGAAACAAACAAAACAGCTCCAGAGACATCTGAAGCTTTCCCAAGTCTCTGTTTGAAAACACAAAAACAAAATTGTTGCATTTTTGTTTGTTTGTTTGTTTGTTAGATAGGGAGTATTACATATGTGCAGGTGAGAATATGACTTGTGCAGTATTCAGTGTAGCAGAAATTGAAACATAACAATAATGTGATTGTGCTAATAGACTGCTTTTTTCTTTCATTAAAAGGAAAGAGCCCCCATTAATAGCTTTTATTATATTAGCATGTATGCATTTGAGTGACAATATTAAAGCAATGATTTGTCCCAGAAATAGGTACTGTGCACCATAAGTTGATGACAGATACAAATAGTAAGTGTGTCTTCCATTGCTTTTCATTTCTTTCTTTTGCTTCTTCAGTACTACTAGATGGGCAGGTTACTTTAGACTTGCCCTGTAAATTTTTTGAAGGTCTTTGGAACTGAAATGTCTTTATATTTCAGAGGGGAAATACTTAGTTTCTTCTGCTCATTCTTTAGTTGATAAAATCTCCTTAAGTTTCTTAAGGCCTTTTTTTGCTTCATGTAGGAACAAAAAACTTATTTTTACTTTAATTTAATGGTGCCAAATTTCATGAGCTTGTCTTGCTAGTGGAGTTTGCTCCTTTATAGGGTGATCACTTTAACTGCAAAAGCTTTATTTTGTGGCTTTAAATTGTGGTTGATCCTGCACCTTTAAGAAACTATTAATAGCACTCCAGAGGAAGAAGGGACGTGGAAGAAATGGAATACCTCTGAATGAAGTGTGTATATATTCTTTAATATGTTCATACTGAAGATTTGATGGACACTTGGGTGGCATACAGACCTGTATTGACCTGAGCCCTTCATGACCATGTTCTTTAAGGGTTGTGTCTGTTAGAGGTAAGAACACTCCCTGAGGTGTGCAGCAGGCCCTTATCAGGGACTCGGTTACAGCAAAACTGTGCTTTTACCTCCTGCAATAAGGACGAGACTCCTGTGCCAACACGGAATGCTGCATTGCATGACTTGTTTGTAGGCAACATGTTGAGCCAGTAGGAGCATATTCCTATCCTGGGAAATGTTTGTGGTGTGCATGAAAGTGTACTATATAAATCTGAGTGTAAGAGCTGATTATGTACGTGTGCTTTTTCAGACAGTGCAAGTATTTGAATGATTGCACTTGCAAAGATAATTATTCCTTTGAGACCTGAATTCTTAGAATGAGAGTGGTTTTCTGGATTTGTGTGATAGTGGAACTATAGGCTGCTCTTCAATTTCTAGGAATTTTTTTACTGTTTTGTCTAAGTGGCCTTGGAGTAGATATTTTGTATGTTTGGACTTTGGTTAGAAAGTTTCTCATTCATCTTTTCACCTCCTGTTATTCATTAATATTTTTCTCGTGTATTTTTCCTTGGCATTAAGTCCTCTAACTGAAAAAAGCCCACAGCTGAACACTTTAAGCAGTAGCTTGATCTGTATGCCAACAAGGAAGACAATTAAATCCATTTCATTTGGAACTGTGTGAAAAAAAAATGATGTTATTGAAAGTCTATCTGAAAGTAACTTCTGAAAGTAACTTTCTTCAGAGAGTTGAGTTATATGAGAGCAATAGTCCTGAAAAGAAGTGCTGTTATAGGTGTAGGAGGCAATGCAGAAAAAGTCCAGAGAATTGTCATAAGAATTATTTGTGTCCTTTTAGACAGTACATTTAGACAATACATTTCCATTTAATATCCAACTGTTGATTAAGAAGGAGCAGACATTTTTGTCTTGGGTGAGAAGAGAGTTAAATTAAAAGATGTTCTTGGCCTTGGCTCTTGTAGGGAGTAGTGAAGATCAATTAAATACTTAGCATTTTCTAAAATTACATAGGTGAGATTAAAGATTTTATTTTTCTCAGTGTTTATTTGGTCATTTAGTCATAGTTTTCCCTACTATAAAAATTGGTAATTTTCTGAGATATTTTTCTGATAATGCTATTTTATTTATAATAATAATAATATTAAAGAGGTGGCCGAGAAAGATGAAAATTTCATTTTTATAAGACTTTCTTTAATCCTTACTAACTATATCCTTAATCTAAAACCCAGAATTTCTATGAAGATTGTCACACACTGCTTCTAAAACACACTACAAGTCGTCTTATTCGTTGCTTGTTCTATTGTCATAGTGAGGTCCCAGCCAAAGTGAAGGGCCCCATTGTGGTCCCAGTGTATGGACAAATAGTAAGAGAATACTGAAAGGCTGCAATCTAAACAGGCAGGGCAGACAAAGAGCATATTATCCTGATTTTAGAGATGGGATACTGAGGCACAGAAAAATCTAATCAGGGTCATGCAAGAATGTTGTTTGGGAGCCAGGAATTAAGCCAGCTCTCTCCTTCAGCCCAGTTTTACTGCCTTAAACCAGAGTCACTCTTCTGCAGAAGATAATACAGCTTTGCGGGCAAGTGTGTTAGTGCCAGTTGTGTCTTGCTGAGAGTTTATGAAGGAAACACCAGTTGGAGGATTAAAGTCTGTTTCATGGCAGTCTGCACAGAAGAAATAGGAATGAAGGGGGTTTTTTGGCCATGGGATTTTTCTCTGTAGGACTGTTTTACTGCATAGATAACTTTTTCTTAGAGTGCACTGACAAGAAAATGAAAGAGAAAAACCTTCTATCTTTGTAGTGTTTCATTACTAGCACTCCAAATGTTGGGATTAGTAAAAGTATTGCAAACTAATTGTATTTAAAACATTTCTATCTTTTTGCTGGAAATTCAGTAATCCCTAATGTGACTATTAATAGTCCTTAATATGACATATTCAACATTCCTTAATTTAAAAAATAAGTCAATAATGTCAGAGAAGTTATTTTCCTTTCAAACTTCATTTTTGAGATCACTAATATTTGTACGCTTAATATAAGATCATTGGAGCTATGAGGGAAATGGGGAAAAATAAGGAAAACCCACTTAATACTCACTCTGACTCACTCTAAAGATAATGCGTAGTACACAGGTACTGCTGTGAAGTTTGCAGATGGGTTATTAAATTATTTTGATTCTTTGTCAACAAGCATTTGGTATCTCCAGATCTTCATCTTACTACTTGTGCAGGACCAATATGTTCATGATATTTCCATACCTGTTTAGTTTCTTTGGCTGTGTATCAGAAAGCTTAATCATCTTCATGCAGAAAAATCAAAAGCTGAAACACTATGGATTTCTATGAGTTATTGTAGTTAAGTTGCAGATGACAGCTCTTCCTGCGTCAAGGTGTGTTTTCCCAGCATAGAAGTTGTCAGAGTCCACCTGCTGCAAATATGGATGTGGTGCAACCCTCTAACTGTTGTTAGAGGTCGAATGTCTGATTCTGGTGAGCTATACATCAATCTGAGCTGAAATTTAGTGCCATCATCCATGAAGGGTACTACTTGTGCTGACAAGTCTCATTTGCAGTGAAACTCCTCTTCATACATATTTGAGAAAGAAAGAATTGTTCTGTTGCTATATGGTGGTTTGTGCATAGTCAAGGTACATGATGTTTGCTTTGAATTATGAGAGAAATTAAGATGATTTCCAGCTGTTTCTCCCCTTATGTCTGCCTGTGGGATGTTAAGAAATCAGAATTCCAATGTAGAGATTGATGATTTTCCTGCACATTCCCTATCCCTTGTATGCACTCCTGTGTGCAGCCATGCACACTCTCAGGTTTTTGATAGTGATATATGTGAGATCTAAGAGAAATCTGCTGTATCTACAGGGTTAGAAAGACTCTGATCAGCTCTTTGCCATGCTTTCCATACTCAGGAGTCTGGGGACAGTTATGCTATATATTCTACAGATGGAATGTCACCTCTTCTTCTGGACGTGGAGTACATAGTCTAGTTCCTTATAAATAATGTGTCTTTTTTTCCTTGCCCTCAGTAATTTAATTTTTGCTGTCATTTGATAATACTATTGCTGTCCTGAAGATTTCCAGACATAAGCAAGATGAAATTTGTAACTGGAGGTGATATCATTAATTAGACTAAATGTATCTGGTTGGGAAAATGGAGATATTTGGTGGCACACATCTCCTTAAATCCCAAAAGCCAGATCTAAATGTTAACTAACCTGTTGTTTGAAGATACTGTTTACATTTACATTACTCTTCCATCTTGCTTTTGAACACATTAAAATCCTGTTTCTTCCTTGTATTTTGCTCACCTAAATTTTTGAGGCATATTTGGTAACTGATTTGTGGAAAAGCTGTTTTTGTTTCAGGATTTTTGTTTGGTTTTTTATTATTATTTTTATTTGTTTATGTCTTTTGATCTTAATATGTTTAATTGGTATCTATTTTACAGTGTAGCAGGATTTTCTTCTGGGTATTGACTTTGTACAGTTCTGTAGGACAAACTATATAAGCAGTTGCTATAGTTCCTGAAATATGTTGTTGTATGTAAAATAGAAGGCAATTCAAAATCCAGGCTCCTGAGGAAGAAGCTCCTTTAGACAATTTTCCTGAAGCACAAAGTAGTAGTTAAAGGAAAATGTAGGAAGAGGTAGCAGTTTTATAGATGTTATTGGAGTTACAAGGATACATACCTTACTGAAAACTAGATACTGTGCAATTGGCTGATGTCCATTTCAATTACAAACATTGATTTTGTTGTCTTTCACCCTGCTAAACTGTATTTTGTCTTGCTTTGCAGCCTTGTTCCACTCTCCAAATTCTTCCATGCAGACTTGCAAGGGAAGGGTCAGTGGAGAGTATTGCCCTGTTGGTGAATGGGCTGTTTTTGCTTAGCTGATCTTTTCCAGTGCCATCCCCTGTCACTCGAGCCCTGAGCTGCAGTGTCCAAATGCAAATGTTCACTAATATTTATTAATATATTTTAGGAACTTTTGTTGTTGTATTTGCCCTTAGTTTAAATTCGGATGGTAAAAAAGTGAAAAGAAAATCTTAGCCGACTTTCTCATAGTCATCCAAACAGACCTCAGTGGCTTATAACCTCCTCTCTTAAATGTACATTGGTTTCTGAGTACCTGCACCCTTTATGTCTGAAATGAGGAGATTCTTAAACTAAAGGAAAGTCACTATGTTCATAAACTGATAGTGTAAAAGTTACCCTGTCTGGTTGCTTTCCACAAAATAACTGCAAAGTTAAATGGCAAATGGGAATCTGGTTTTAAAGATTAGTTCAGTGATAGAAAGTTAAAAACGTAAGGAATTGTGTCAAAGGTGATATGCTTGCAGTGGTTGGACTCTAGCTAAAGGCAGGTACCCACCATATCCACTCTATCACTACCCTTCTCAGCTGGACAGGGGAGAGAAAATATGACTAGAGACTCATGGGTTGAGATAAGGGCAGAGAGGTCACCACTCACCAATTACTGTCACAGTCGAAACAGACTTGACTTAGGGAAATGAGCTGAATTTGTTACCAGTCAAAATCAAAGCAGGATAGTGAGAAGTAAAACAAATCCTGAAAACACCTTCCCCCCACTTCTCCCTGCTTCACAGGCTTAACATATTCCCAATTCTCTACCTCCTCTCCACCCAGCGGCACAGGGAAACAAGGAATGGGAGTTATGGTTCATTACATGTTGCTTCTCCCACTGCTTCTTCCTCTAGGAGAGGAGTCCTTCCCCTGCTCCAGTGTAGATCCCTCCCTTTGGAGACAGTCCTCCACAACCTTCTCCAACTTGAGTCCTTCCTGCAGGCAACACTTCTTCATTAGCTGCTCCAGTGTGTATCCCTTTCCACAGGGGGCAGTCCTTCAAGAACAGGATGCTCTAGCAGGGTCACAAGCCCAGGCAGCAAACCTGCTCTAGCATAGGCTCCTCTTTCCATAGGGCCATGGATCCTGCCAGGAGCCTCCTGCAGCACAGGCTTTCCATGGAGTCACAGCCTCCTTTTGGGCAGCCACCTGCTCCATTGTGGGGTCCTCTATGGGCTGCAGGTGGATCTCTGCTCCCCCATGGACCACCATGGTGAAACAGGCTGGTCTTCAACATGGACTGCAGAGGAATCTCAGCTCCAGTGCATGGAGCACCTCTTCCCCCTCCTTCACTGACCCTGATGTCTGCAGGGCTATTTCTCTCACATATTCTCTACATCTCTATACTCTCTCCACAATTACTTCTGCATAATAACCTTTTTTTCTTCTTAAATATGTTATGACAGAGGCATTGATGTGCTGATGGGCTCAGCATTGACCAGTGGCTGGTCTGACTTGGAGCTGGCTGGCACTAGCTCTGTCAGACAAGGGGGAAGCTTTTGGCAGCTTCTCAGAAAAGTCACCTCTCTAGCTCCCCCCACTACCAAAACCTTGCCACACAAGCACAAGACAATGTTTCTGCATCTTTTTATATGTTACAAATTAATTAATATGTTTACTGCTATTTTTAACTGAGAGGCAAGTATTTTTACAAAGCTTCTTTTGGAGCTAAATGTCTTCCTTTAATATTGCACAGATAGCTGTGTGACAGATTTCAGTATAATCTAGAGAAGCACCACTGCTCTTCTGCAGTGTGTACTGATCTTGGTCCTGTTGGCCCTCCTGCTGTCCGGTTCTGGGCTCTGCATTTTTCCCCTCACACTGATGGTGGCATTCATGAGGTGCTGCAGTGGGGCAGCTTATGGAATCAAACCATCGGAAAACCTTTTCCTGTTTTGTTCTATCCTTCTTCATATTTGCTTTGCTCGTGATTCAGAGTTGGCTTGAATTTGACTCCTTCTGTAATCAGTTAATTGATGGTACGAGCACATGGGAGGGGCAGGAATATAAAGCTGGGAGTCCAAAAGGATCATACCGATGCCAAACTTTGATCAGTTTAAATTCTGAGTGGTACAGAGTGAAATAAAGGTTCCATAAGAAGATGAGCTATCTTCTTCCTACCCCAGGAGCTAAGGGGCTCTGTGCCTCCATATAAGGAAGTTTTAAAAAGTAGATTTTTCAAGGAGGAAAAACTTACCTTAGGTAGTGTACGTGTCTTACGACATAAAAAACTGAGATTTCTTGGTGGCACAGGTATGCAGCATACTTTTTGACATGTGAGTTTTGCATTTTCCAGTATTCATGTGATATGTTGATCTGGTAGCCCAGACAATTCTGGTCCTTTATTGCCAAAGTACCTTAGACTGGGATGGCAAATAGCCTACATAAATTACATAAAAGCCTTCAGAATTATGGAAGAACAACATTGTCACATTTTCCTGTGCTTATTTCATTCTTCTGTTTATTGATATGCAGTGTCTTATGCAAAATACTAATGTCAGTGTTGCGTAGTTTACTTTATAATCCCTTCCAAACAAAGGTTGTTACAAAAGATATTTACATACGGTTAATCCACAGTATTTGTTTCTATCATTGGTTTCCAATTATGAACACTTGTTTATTCTTTTATTATGGATCTTCGGGAATGGAAGGCACTGTTTCCATCTTCAGTACCATTTCATAATGCCTAGATAAGGCAGTGGAGTGCAAAGTCTTTCTGCGTCATTGGGGGTGGTATTTATTGTTTACACTATAATTAAAGAACTATTCCCAGCATTCTTTGGGATTGCCACTGTCCTCATGATTGCTCTAACCTGGGAGGCAGCATACCATTCAACCATGCTGGACTGGTTTAAAGGTGTCATGACCTTGAGTCTTTACCATACTGGCACTTAAGTCTATTTGCTGCTTTTTCTCTGCTTTTTTTTTTTTTCATCATGGTCATGTTTCATTTATTACTGTTCCTGAGAAGGCCAGTATTTCTGTTTTCGTATTGATTTTCTTTCTTACTTGACTTTTTAGCATGCAGAATCTTAGATTCCTTGTATTAGTGTCTGAAAGGCATTAGTCAGGACTTACAACAGTTGTGTTTTTTCCTGTGTTAGTTCTGTCATGAATATTTTAATTTTAGTTTTTCCTCAACTTTATGATTACTTTAACCGTGACCTGCATTTTTCCATCAGAAAATAAATGATCTTGAGTATTACTTTGTGGTTCTGACCCTGAAGTTAGCCACAATTTCAGCAGGATCTTGAAGTAATTGACATCCAGTGATCTTTTTCATCTTAAATCATTCTGTGATTAATTTGCAACTGTGACTGACATTTTCAGGGGTAAAATGCAATTTATACTGGTGAACTAATTACTGAAGTGACTTACTGGTTTTTTTGTAAGAAAGGAAAACTGCACTCGGGGGAGAATAAGCTCATGTTAAATGGAGAGTGTGACATTTATTTCTATGATAAGACCAACCTGTCTATGTAAGTGTGTTTAACTGCTGTCTGAATAATGCTCTGAAGATTCTCTTTTTATTGTTTCAGTTTCAAGTTTCAATTCACCATTCAACTTGCTTAGTTTTTAAGTAATCTACTGCACTGAAAGATTTTGTATGTTACTCCAGTTCTTGAGTGATGTACAGATTTGTTGCTTCTGTGGAACAAGAGGGAAATATTTGGCACAATTCTAGACATAGAGTTTAAAAATGTGTAGCTCCAGGAGCTGGAAGAATCACGCGTATTTACTTTTGTCCACTGCCTTTTTTACCATTGCTTTTTTTTAGCTTTTCTTTTTAGTTTTAAACCAGTGTGCAGTGTGTCTTGAATAGTCTTTCTCTTCCCCTCCCCTCTCCCCTTCTCTCTCAGCGCATAAACATCACTAATATTTTTCAAAGCAGGTTTTGTTGGTATATTTAGTGGAGCAAAAGATATATAAGTGAACATTTAAAGTGTGTATAATTTATAGCAAAAGATCATCATTGCAACTTGATTTCCCATGCAATACTGTGAGGTCTTACTGTTTGACATCCTTAATTCTGCAGTGGAACAATGTTTTAGATTATTTCTAGCTTGTGTTTTATTATACAGTGGGATGTAAATGATTATGAATTATATAATAATAGAGAAGGAACTTCATATAAGTCATCTGCCTTTGATTGTTACTAAAAATATTCCTTTCTGTGTGTTGTTGAAGAAGATAAAGAGTCGTATCTGACACCTCCATTTTTGTGTGTGCCACAATTTGCAGAAGCAACATTTTCTATTTTTTCTGTGGTATTTGTGTTCTTAATGTAGCTTTCACTGAATTGATGTCTTATGTCATATGGCTGCAGCTCTCTTTTTATTTGCAAATGTTAGCAATATAAAACCTACAGACAAAAGTTGTATTCATTTTTCAAGTGCTGTAGCAAAGTACACACAAAGTAATATTTTTAGATTTTAATCTAAGAAAGTAATTTCAAACAGTCAGCATTCACTGTCTCAGATTTCCACCTATGTAGAATATCCTTCCCCTGATAAGAGCTGCTTTTGCATCCTGTTAATTCAGTAGCTCATTTGCAATCAGGCTTTTGTCATTGTACAGTATCCACGGGCATGGCTGTGTCAGTTGTGTTTCATTTTGAGGGGATGACAATTCAGTACTGCAAGGAGTGAGGTATGTGTGGATGGATGGCCCTTTTGGAAAGTGTGTGGGTACTGAAAAGTTATCACTTCTTTTTGCCATCAAGAGTCTACTTTGGATCTGCTGGTAGTATCTTCCAGTAAAATGAGGTTACTGTGATGGGGGCTGTGGAATGCTTTTACCTTGAAGAAGGCCTGGGCAGCCTTTTCTGTCTCACACTTGTGACTGTATTGACACAGAAGGGAGGAAGCAGGTCACCGTGCCACTGTGTGGTGTGTCATGCGCACTGTGGTCACTTTGTTTCACTTCTACAGGGTAGGCAGTTTTTGGTAGAAAATAAATACTCTTTGCAGTTGCTTTTCTGTCTCTCATGATTCTCTTTGTACCTTGATAATTATTTCAGTACCGTTTGATAATCACTCACCTTGTTCAATAATTATCAATTGTCTTTTTCAGTAGTCTTGCCTCTTTCCATGAAAAAGTCTTTCCTGAGCTGACTTTAGAGACATGTTTTCTTCCCCAAAAGTAATCCTCTCGGAAAAGCTTATCACCATTGCTTCTGACTAAGCAGACAGGGTGATGTGATTATTGCCTTTAGAAGACAGTTTTTTGTTTAGATAGGCCACTGTCTTTTTTTGTTGCACACAGAAGGTCCGAATTTTCAAATGGCTGCAATCTGATCTAAGAATGATACCAGTGTCTGAAATAATCTTTCAGTCTTGGTTACTTTGAGTAGGACATGGTAGCATTGAACTGTTCTTATTAAAAACAGAAAAACCTGTATGAAAAGATATATAGCTGTTTATCTTTTTTACTTGCTTTTAAATTTGAAATGTTCCTTGCTTTATTCATTGTAAATTCTCTGATCTGGATTGCATTTGTAGTATTATTACATCTAATAAAGTGTATCCCCAGTTGGACTTTGTAATGAGACAATATTAATATGTTGTGCAATTTCAATTGAAAAGTAATTTATATAATTACAAATCATGAATTTAATAATGAAAACAGATTTGTGCCAATCTGGTTAACATGAATAAACTAAGAGAGGTAGTTGAACCTGCTTGGACTTAAAGAATTTTCTTTCTTAAAAACTTCTGTCTAGTGAGAGTTTTAAGGAATCTTAAAAGCCTGAAAGATGGTGTTTAAGATTTTATCTATTCTAATTCAATAATAACAGTATATTTGTGTGCTGTGATTCTTATTTTCAACCTGCAGTCCTTGAGATTCTTGGATTATTTTAGAGTGGACTTCTGAGAGGGGGCTGATAGCTTCATACAGGAGACTCACATTTACAATGGACACTTGTGCCTCCACTGAGCTATTTCTGGGCACCTGCAAAATGAAAAAACTTCCAAAATGCTGCTTCAGGATGTCACTTACTCTGCATCTGTGCATCCTTTTGATGCTGTGTATCTCACAGCAGCATTTTGGTGTATTCTCCTGCCTGTCTGTGCCGTTTCTTTGTATATCAACCCATATGGAATATGAAAAAAAAGGCACCCTCAAATGGTGCTATTTGCCTGTTATGTGCAGTGGTGTTTGCCAGGGGAGTAGAACAAGCTCACAGGACTTTTCCTTGGCAGTGCCTGAGGAAAAGGTAAATGGTTTTGTGATCCTGTGAACTAACCTGATTCCTTTTCCCACCTATGCCCTTGAATGGTTTTTGGCAGTATTAATACCTTATTTTTTTTAAGTTACTCCCTGCAGCCAGAAATCATAAAAACTCAGATTCAGACCCAACCAAACTTTAGACACCTTGGAGCTGGACATGTTTTAAAGGTTAGGATACAGACCTGTGGAGGTTAAATGAACTTAAGGAATTTAAACTGGAGAACAGTTGTAAATTTTCTGTTTGTGAAGGGCAAAGTCTCTGTGTTTTCATAAGAAGATTGTCACCATACCTTTCAAACAACAGGGAAAAAAAATTATGTGATGTTTTAACCATTTTTAAAATATTTCATTACTGTAATTAAATGCATGTTTTTGAGCTTAGACTTTGACTTTTCAAATCATACCCAGTTGAAATACTCCTTTCTATGGAACTTACAATGCTGTTAGGGAAATTTGTAGATTCTGATCAAAACTATTGGCATCACCAGTACTAACACTAATTACACCAAAGCAGTTTATACCTCATCACTGGCATTCTTTTAAATTTAGGCTGAATGTGTTGATTGCATTGCAATGCTGTACTGCATTTGAAGGCTTGATCAGTGCAAGACCAGCACTGCAAAGGTGTCATATCTGGTTAACCTTTCAACTGGATTTCATGGCCTGGTACAAGCAGTAACAAAAAGAAAGAGCTTTGGTGTTCAGTGGATAAAGGAACAATATATACCATATCATACTATGAAATACCTGCAGGTTGGTGGGGCTGGTTCGTGTCCAAGAATTCATGACTGAACCTCTTCAGATCTACTTGTGGTACTGCCTGTATTACCAGGAGGGTCATGCCTTGTTCCTCTGGGCTTTTTGGGAACTGAAGACGTTTTACACTTCATCGTGCCAAGCGCTGCCATCATAAGCAGTGATATTACTTACAGTGCCAGAGGCCAGGGCAGAATAACTTATGAACATAGTTCTAGGGCCAAAATAATTGCTTTAGTTAAGAACTAGTGAACTAAAGTACCTGCTTGAGTCAGTTTTTGAAAGAAATCACTGTTTTTTAGAAATACATGACTTAGAGGAGAAGTAGGATTTAGTTGTGGATGTTTATCAAGCACAGCTGTTGTTGTACATGTTTATTCTCTTGATTTTCCTCCTGTTTAAAAGGCACCAGATTAATATTTCAGTTTATATTTGTAAATTCTGTAATAGATTTCAGATGCTTCTGAATAATACTGAAATTTACAACAATAAAATTATAACAATAAAAAATAAAATAAATTTTTTTATTTTTATAATTTGAGAGGCAGCATGATCTGTGGGGCCACTACTTGGCATGGGGTTACTAATGCAGCAACACATTCATTAGCACAGTGGGTATGGTGACATGGTCCCACTGAAATGCATAAAAGTGACTGGAGTTTCTGTCCTCCAAGCTGAACTGTGGTGGATGAGTATGTGTGCTTGTTCCTAAGTTATAGCAATGAAGAGTACAACAGGTTACCTCACTTGTTAGAGTTTTGAGGCCTTCAGTTAGTAATTTAAGCCCATTTTACACTCTTTGTAATGGCTTGAGAATGCATATATTGCATTATGTGTTTCAGCTGAGAGGGACAAGTGCCTGTCATCACCTGACTGTATCTGTCTTTGGATTTTATTAAATTGCTCATACCATTACCAAGAAATACCTCATTAACCAATTTTGTCTCTTCCCACAGTATTGGGGACAAACTGCAGGGTGGTGGAACTAGGAAAGGGCTTTGCACAGAACGAGAAATTTCATATGGCATGGCATTCCGGGCTGTATTTTAAGCTGTAGGATCCTTGACCTTGGGTACTATAACTAGCTTTTAAGCAGGAGCCTTTCTCAAGCAACTTATAGTCAAGCTTAGAATATTGTAACATAGAGCATAACCTACGCAACAGGTTTTCTATAAGGATCTTTAGGCAGAGATTTAAAAAAAAAAAATCCTTTATTGTTTCCACATTTGACCAGTACAGAAATGCTTATTCCACTTCTTGGCACTGAGTGTTAAGAAAAGGTGTTGCAGTCTGTGTTCTGACTCAGACTGAGGGATGAGACTGCAGCATTAGTGCAGGACCTTGAAACCCAAAAGAGGGAAAAAAGTCTCTTGAACATAATAAGCTCTGATGGAGCAATGTATATATTTACTTTGTGTAAATTAATATAACAGTAATGGCCCTACAGTATTTTCAATTTTTTTTTCTTAATACATATTTAAAGCATAACTTCTAATTCTTGTATATATTTTTAACTTTCCCACAGATATGCACTTATTTGGCCATTATCCAGCTCATGATGATTTCTATCTTGTAGTGTGCAATATCTGCAATCAGGTAGTCAAGCCACAGGTTTTCCAGTCACACTGCGGTAAGTGAATGTTTTCTTTCCTGAATTACAGTGCCAAACTGGTGTATGGCTCTCTTAAGAATCATTGCATACAATCATAACAGAGGCATTGCAAAGAGACTTTCCTGGTTATCTTGTGTTCTTTCCACAGAAAATACCAGCAATGCCTTCAAATAAGCGTATTTCCTGTAGAGGAAGTTAAATTAGTTGTTCTGGAAGTTGAGCTTTTCAAGTTGAACTTGTTACACTAAATTAGCCTGTTACAACAAATAAATTCTGTTAGTTAGAGACTAGTTAGGCTAAAACTATTATGACCTAACATTGGATTGTCTTTTATCAAAGCTGCAAAGTGAGGGCTATGATACTGATCTACATTAACTAGAAGTTGGATGTTATGGAGTGTTTTCTGATGGGATTCATGCGTAACTATATATAGGGTATATTTTTATATTTATCATAAGGTTTAATTTTTTACAAAATTGCCATTTTGAAACACATTTCTTAAAATAACATTTTTCAAGAGACTCTTGAGAAATATATGCCTGTATTAATTTCTTAGTCAGATGACAACAACAAGATGATGAATTTTATCTTGACTATTTGAAAGCAGAATTAATCCAGTTAGAAATCTTTGGTATTGATTTACAAACTACTTTCAATTGTTTCTGAAAAACTTCATCCCAAGGTCTGGTTTATTTACTACTTATCTAGTGGTTTATTTGTTATTTGTCCAGTGATTTGTTTCTGTGGTGATTGTTTTGTTGTTTTATTTTTTTTTTAAGACGTGCAAAGAGTGATTGGAATAGCTAACTTTTTATGAGGTTTAATAAAATCTAGTTTAATCAAATTAATATGAAGATGGTTGCATAATAATGAAAGGCAGCTACTACTGAGGATGGAATCAATTAAATACATTAAGAAAAAGAATAGCCCAGCAAGATTTTATTTGTCTAAATACAAGTAAACTTCGCAAATCCTGTACTTCTTTTAGTTTTTTTGATACCAAAGCAACTCAGTAATGGAAAAATCTAAGTGGGATGGACAGAAAAATACTTTATTTACTTATGAAGACATATTACCAAAATACTGGGTTGTGTTTCTATGGATAGACTGCTGACGACAAACTAGGAGCAACTGGTTTCTTGTTGGGAGGCAGTTCTAAGACTTGCCACCAGCTTTGACCTAGATTGAAATAATTGTGAAAAATGGTTAAAGACAGCTTTCTATCCAGGGAATGAAAAAAGATCCAGAAGTATTTTCTAGGGTGAAAAGAGCTCATTAATTTAACAGTGGGGGCAGGTGTTGATTTTAGTGTATTAACAAGCCATCATGTTATTTTTTTTCAAAATTTGTTTCTTGCCTTTAGTCATATATGGCTCCTTTCTGCCCAACTTCAGGTATCTTATGAGTCTTCCCGTAACAGAAAAGCTTCTCTGCATGTGGTTATAGGTACAATGGGTACATTAACATTGAACTCATGCATTGATAAAATGGTATTTTAGGATAGAAGAACCTGTGGGACACCTTGCTGTACCCTTCCATAGCTGTGCTCCTTGCTGAGCATTAACCTGGTTTGGCAAGCAGTATGAAAGTTGGTCCTGTTTTCAGGCAGTAGACACACAGAATGATGTTAATTCTAGATGAGAGTAAATTCCTCTGTGGTAGAAAGGATTTTTGAGCTCTTTGTAAGTAATGCATTACCATCAGTGTTAGTGTAATGCATGTAAACTACAAGGATCCCATGAGTTACTGTCTTTCTCTTTTCTCCATTACTCCATTAGTTTTACTATTCCCTTTACTTCATCTTCATTATAGCAATCCTTTTACACTGGGTGATTGAATGTTAAGTTCTGAATTGCTTGTTTTAAGAGCCTAAGGTGAATAAAGACTTGGGAAAAACTGGACTGTGTTAAAAAAACCCCAGAGAATACTGACAATAACTGACTAAAGATCTGGAAGATTGTACTTAATCTAGTCAGACTTGTTTCAGGAAAGGTATACTGGAATATTGCTGAAAGGCCAGTGAGAGGGCTTTAAATATATAAATAAATTATTTTGTTTTAAAGAAGAAACAGTAAAGGCAACGTACTAAAACCATATAAAAGAAGTTTTAGATGACAGAACATTTCTTCAGAGTCTCTAGAATTATTGTAAAATAGCTAATAATTTATTTTCAAAAAATTAATCTGTTAGAAGTACTCCATATTATATATGTGAAATGCATCTACTGATTTATCGTTTTCCTTAGAAATGAGTAAGAATTAAAGAGCTACACAGAGATGGTATTAATTGATCTGTAGTTGCATTGTCTGGCTAGAAAATAATAGAAATATCCCATTAGAAAACACATCAACCATGAGCTGCTTGTGGTTGAATAACTTTTTGCTGGATGTGTTATGGTTCCAGTAGTCCATTGAAAAAGGTCTGGACAAGGCTTCATTTGAGATACTGATTCTAGCTGTACAGAGCTCTTCTGTGAAGCAGGAATATTTAATTTTCTGTTCTATTTAGAATTTTATTACCTTCAGATACATTCATTTTGGTGGATCAGACTTTCTTTAGTTAAAGGATGCAGCAGAATCCTTGTAAATTCAGTGATGCCAGGAATGTCTGTCAGTAGACTTTGAGGTGTTCTAGACTATCATACTTACCACAAAATGCATTATTATACAGGTATTATACAGCTTCAAAGTTGTAACATGGAGAATGGAATGAGAAAGCATTAGAAGGCACTACCGGTTTTTTGGCTCTTGTAGGTTGTGTCATGGGGAGTCTTTATTGCTACTGACAAGGCTTGTAGAGATCTATCCCAAAATCTCCCACGAAGTGTGGTTTGTTGCTAAGATCCCTAGTAAGATCCAATCCATATCCTTTCAGTAAGAAATTAGGTCCATGCCAGGCACATGCTTTATGTTTCTAGGTTCCCTGCATTGCAGCTTGAGGGTCTTGGCTTCGGAGCAGCACTGGAATGCTTTAGTTTAGCAAAGGTTTTTGTAATACTTCTCTTGTGCCCTTGCTGGCATTTGCCTTTCTCCAGAGTGTAATAAGACCCACTGTTTCATTTGCCTCAGATTTCAGACATGTGGCAGCCATCCTTGTTGATGGGAAGTTGTGAGAAATATAGAGGCAGATGTTGTTTAACTTCTAAGGCTTTCATTCCTGGAATATCAAGTAGAAAAAAAGAAAAATCTGGTTGTGGTTCAAGCTATTTTTAATTGCGGGCAGCGCATCATAGAACCTTAGGCAGTAGAAATCCGGAAGGTAAAATACAAGGTCTGGCTAAGTAGAGGACTGACTTGCTGGGCTTGAGAGTATAGGTAGTGAACACAACATAAAGCTTGGTGTTGCAAGGTAACAGATCTGTTCTAGCCCATAAGTCAGAGAAATTCTGAGCTGTTTTTAAGAGCTGTTTCACATCCTTGCATCTGCAGGATAAACATATCCATTTGTAAGTATTAAACTATTCATTTATATATGCTGTAAGCCCACCTGGGAGAGACTTGCTGTTATGGGCTGCTGGATAAACCATGTAAATAATTTCTTGAGGTGGTTTGGTATTGTTGTGCACTTAGAAAACAGTATATCATAATGTCATCAACAGTAAGGGTGAAATAGTGTTGCTTCTGTAGCCATTTCTTTTGAGTAACTTCTTGTAGTGGTAGAGTATCTTGGATTTACTTTTTTTTTAATGTGTGAACATGTAGTTGTATTTATTCCTCCACAAAGTAGCTTGAACTAAAAAGTCTGGATATGCTGCTTGTAGCATTCCTAGGTGTACTTGGCATGTGAAGAATTGTAGTTTTGATTATCACAAAATTTTAACTTGTTCTCAAATGCCAACCTCAATGAAGATCACTTCTGGGAACATCAAAATATTGTACCGTAGTACAATACTGAAGTATGAGAATGTTCTTGCTGTTTGTTTAGGGTTTTTTGTCCATCTGTTTTCTAGGAGGCCTTTAGGCTGGCAGTCTATGCTTAACTCTATCCCTTTGACTTCTGTTATCTCCAATTCTGTGTCATTGTTAAATACTGGTGAAGATGGCACCCTGTACCTTTTCCCAGGACACGTTTCCAGTTTTCTTTGTCACCAGAAAGATTAAAGCTTCATGTTCTTATACTGCATTTTCTAGACTGAAGAGCATCAGATACAGTTCTGGTTATTTTTTTAAATGTTTTGTACATTAACAGTCTTGTTACTTTGGTCCTTCCCAGTTAAAAGGAAAACCTGTCATGAAAGGTAGCTCTGGCACAGTGAGGACCAAGCAGCGTACATTTAGAGAGCTTGTCAAGACATCTTGACTTCTGTTGTGAGGAAACTAATTAATGATGGAAAAGTGTTTAAAAAAAAAAAAGAAAAAGTTGAGGGGGTGGTGGGGAGGAAAAGGTGAATTAGCTAAGCTAGATAATGCAGCTTGGTTAAACAATAGCAGCAGTATAACTATCAAAGAAAACTTCCACACATGCTCTCTAACAGTTTCCAAAGTTGTGGATGGTATCTTAATGAACTGTACTGTTAAGATCCCCATTTGATGAAGCTGTAGCGTACAGAAGAAAAGAATTTTTCTTCATCAGGGAGAAATGACCAAAAATACCTATTTTTTTTGCTAATTTCTTTGCTGGAGGCTCATTGATACCTATCCTGCCTGCCCATGAGGTTCTTTCAACAGGCTTCAAATTAAGAAGCAGAAATTCTTATTCTTTAAAAAAAAAAAAAACCACTTCGTTTACATTACTTCTGAGTTATAAATCCTTGGGTTAGTATCTTCATGTCCTCATGAAAGTTGCAAAAGGATATTTCTATTTTATCCTTCTGTTTGGCTGTGTAAGTGTCGTTTAAAAGAAAAGCAAACTAAAAAGTAATGGAGCACTGAAGAAAATAAATAAATAAATTTGCCTTCCATATCATAATTATTTTCCTGAGAGAGGTTATATATTTTCAATTACTCAGACTAGCTATTTTACATTGTGTTAGTAGTGTGTTACAATTTAATGAACCATGATTAAAGACAAGAAGGCTGAACTTAAAGTATGAATAAGAACGATTGGCTTTTTTAACACTAGCTTGAGCATTCCTAGTTGGCAGCTTTCTTGCACAGGGGTTTTGATCCAGGTGTCAGTGTAACATTTGACAGATTATTCTGGTTTCATATTTTCAATTATTCGGTACCTTGTTTTGTATTAAGTACAACTGTTTAGGGGTTTGTAATTGTTAATATTTTATCCCCTGCATGTGACCTTTTATCAGGGGCACTTTTGTGCCCTTGGAGAATAATGACATTTTGAGTGATTCTCCTGTTATTATGATCTTCTTTATTCATAGCCTTGTCAAAACTTGTTCTATGATATCATAATTGATTAAATAACTTTCTACTTGTCACATGTTTAGGTTTCACTGCATGAAGGAATTAAAATAATAAAAAATTGGTCTTGTCCCTATGGCTTTTTTTTTTTGCAAAATGGGAGCAGTAGCAGCTAGACTGATGAGATTCAAGTTTTTCTTTTGATAGGGGTAGGGACAGAAGGAAGATAGATTTGAATGTTTTATGTACCTTATATGAATATTTTTATTTATGGGACTGCCTAGGATACACTAATTTTGTCCAATACTCTAATTTCCATTGCTCTGAATCAGAAACCCCTTGTTTCCAAAAAAATTTTGGAAGCTTTGCAGTCTTTCTATCAGAAATCTTGTTCTTGTGACAAAAGTACCGCCAGTGGCATAAACCTCTGTCTTCTGTCCATGATGAAAATCTCAGCTGTAGTTCCTGCAATGGTACATGTGGGTCTGTCATGTCCATGTCCTTGTAAGATTTCCAAGCCCAGCATAATGGCAGACACTGTGAAACTGGGATCACCAGCCGTCTTCTGGTCTTCTGCAGCATTCCTGGAGTAGTTAAATACATACCTGCATGGACCATCCAGGTCAAGTAAATATTACCCTTGAAGAGGCAAAACTAAACCAGCACTCCTTTGAATTCATCTTTTTCGTTACATATTCTCAGAGTGACATATTTTTAGACTGTCTTTCAACAATTCTTGAGGTGCTGAATAGGTACAAAAATGCAAATTTCTGGCTTTGTTTATTCTGTTACAAAGCCTTACTTTGTTTATATGCTAACTGCTGATAGAGTCTGGCCAGAGAAACACCTGGCTGCATAAAAGGCAATCAACTGACATTTCACTACTTGATTCAAATGATCAAATAAAGAAAAATAGCTGCTTGTATGTGTGAGTGTTGGTCATCTCTGTATTGGCTACTGTACTCATTCAGGACTGCAAACAGTCCTGGGCTTTTTTCATATTTTCACTGAAAGATATATTGACAAGACCATTTTCATTTGAAAAAATGACAACAAAATCCTATCTTCGCTGTACTTACTTGTCCAGGAAGCAAGAGATTTGGATTTAGTAACCTTACCACTTAGGAGCTATTCTCTCACCTTCCACCTCCTAAGAGAGGAAAACACGCCCACCGTAGCCCAGGCTAAAACAAGACAACACATGCTTTTTGCAGCAGAGATGTATCAAGCAAAGTGAACCTGAATGTAGAGAGTAACACCCAGATCAAAGGGAAGGACTGTGATGGGACTGAAAAACGTGCATCTGATGTTCAGAACAACAGCAACATAATGTGTCTTCACCTGGCAGGTTGCTGAGACCTGCTTAAGGCTTGGAAGTTTGCTGTGCTTTCTGTACTTAGTCTAGCATGTGAATTAAAAGTGTAGCTGTGTTCAGACCTGCTGACCTGTTTCTTTAGAAGCAAGTAGCATAATATTGGATAGGGTTGGGGTTTTTTGGTATTTCCTGACTGTCATCTGTTGCTTCAATTGTGTTCTTTCTTGTTACTAATTCATCATCAGTGACAGAGCCTAAAACAGGGAAGTTCAGATATAGATATAGAGATAGATATGATATATGAAGAGTTACAAGGTCAATGAGTAGTATGAGTAGGAAGCCAACAACGTCCCACAGATAACTTAATCTTAGGTTGATGTGTCAAAAATTGAGAATTTCTTCATTCAAAAGATTCTTTGAATGAGAAAGCAGGAGCACTTTGAAGTGTTGAATCTCAAATGACTGTGCATTGGAGAGCAGTAAGTATTCAACAGGAGAAAACATTGAGCAGTGAACAGAATGCCACACATGTATGCAGTTGCTATTCAGCATACTAACCTACACACCCTCCCCATATTTCTGGTCCTGTGCATGAAACCGAAGTCTGAAAAAGAAACATCAATTAATTGGCTTTTCCCTTGATGCTTTCTATTAAGTTCTTTACAGTGTCTTGACTGCTGGAATTTTACAATGCTGATCTTAAATAAATCCACATAGGAAGGAGGTTGAAAGAATAATAATGACACTGGGCTTTTCAGTGCACTGGAAGTCTTGTTATTCTAGTTTACACATAATCCCTACCATTATAAATTAACTCATCTCTTTCGCATTATTTGATTAGTGAACCCTTTTGTATTTTTTTACTTTGTGTAAATTGTGGAAAACAATGCAGTACATACTTGAACTGGGTGTTGTTGTCATGGCAGTGATGAGCAATATGTATCACATGTAATTTCTTTCAGTCAAGATTTTAATAGAGTTGTAGTTTTAAATAGTAACCAATAAGGATTTCTTTTAAGGAGTGTCCATTAATAGAACTCAGCTGTTGAAGGTTGACTGTAGCATTAGGCTTAAGTTTAATCTCCTACATACTATAATTTACAGGGCTGTGTTTAGTGCATCAGTCTTTCGGCTGCCTCATTGGTGGAGGGATGAGGGGTGTGATAGCGGGAGAGACAGAGAAGTGTAGTGAAAATTTTGTCATAATCTGTAAAAATAATTTGGACATAATCTGATAAAATTAAAATTTGAAGTATTTGGCATGAAGTCTTCCATAGCATGTCTTACTGAGTGAGGTGGATGCTTTCCATCTTAGAGAAGGCATGTTTTTAAAAATAATTTTAAAAAGACTTTATGGTCCTATTCCTGGACAAAGTCCAAAACAGAATTGAGAGTTTTTTGAAGTCACTGTTTAGAAATGTTTTGGTGAGTAAATGATAAGCAAGCTCAAATTCCTTCTTCTGTCAAATTGTGGTGTAGTCTTAATAGAGAAAATTTGAAGTGGAACCTGAATTTGCCAAAATCCCAAATAAGAAGTCATTGCTTCTTCACTGCATTCAGAAGTACAGAAGTTAAGAGCAAGTCTTGCCTCTCTGTTGTGCACTTCCTGCATATGATTAGACAAAGAAGATATGGTGGAGTTTTTTTAGTGTGGGGTGTAGTATTTTTTGGTAATAGTGTTTCACTTTATGTGTGTTACGGAAGTTAATTAACATTTGAATTAGCTGTCAAATACTGTAAGTTCCATTTCAAGACTGTAGAAGTCATGTCTGCATATAGCCCTCCCCATTGACCATGACTTTTAGTAGGTGTTTAAATATTTTGGGTTTAGTTAATTTTCTGAATGTAGCAATTTCTACTGTGTTTTCATTTAGCATTTTCTTGCAAAGCATATCACAAGTCTAGGAATTTCTTACTGTCCTTTTTGGTTTTAAAATTTTTTTAGATTAATTTTTTTAGATTTTTTCTGTAAGCTGGGTCATAAAGTTGATTACTGTCTATTAATTATCAGGATTTTCCTTGCATAAACTGTAGCACATTTTTGGGGTAGTGTCTTCTCTGCCGGCTGAACATCTCCTGTGCCATGAGTTGTGGTTGCTGAGCCTGCAAGTGAGGTGGCAGGTGGGGCTGGAGTTGCAACTTGTCTTGGGCGTTCAAGGGCTTCCTTCAGAGCTGGAGAGCTGGGCCTGGGAGGAGGTTGGATGACCCCAGAACACAGCTGTGGCCCTCACAGCTGCTTTGTTGTGCACTGGTGAGTGGACAGAAAACTGGAATGGCAGTTTTTTAGGTTCTGGAAGTACTACTTCTGAGAGGCTGAAGTGCTTCTTTCCAGCAATGTTCGTGTTGCCTTTCTAGCATCTACAGGCCACTTGGGGTGTAGTGAGCAATACAAAAATTCCATTGGCATGCAGGCAGGTGACAGGGTAGTCTTGTTCATAGATGTGCAATGGAGAGCAATTAAATTAAATATTGGGCTGTATTTCAAGAGCTTTATATATATTTTTTCCAAGCTGGAAATAATTATAGTAAATGCCCTTCATGAAGAAATAATTTTTTTATTTGGTGTTTTAAAAAAACCCACTTATTTTTGGTAGAGGGAAATCTTGGCTGTGATAAACTCACTAGTACAAGGCTTGGAAATTACTTTTCCCACAGTTTTCAATAGTAACATTTATCCTAGATTTTGTATACCTGTTAAATTTTTAAAAATATTTCTTCTTGTTTATTTTAATTTTTTTCATCTAGTATGCAAACATGTTTGTCACATCCCCATGTTTAAAATCTATTGAGTTCTGTTTATTTCATTGTAATAATAGTGCACAACCTTTTGGTACTTGACTAGTGCCAAATATATTCAAAACATTTTATTTATGAGCATACTATACTGTAAGTTCTCATAATTTCAAATATTTCTGAAGCTCCTTGTGTTTCCCATTTCATACCCCTGTAGTGATTCATGTAATTATCTTAATGGCTTATTGCTATTATCTTTAACTGGTGATATTAATGTAATAATTGTCACATTAAAATGTAAAATATTGAATTAGGCCTTGTTCTATTACTACAGGTAGGTTAGACACATTGTAGGCTTCTGTTTTCACAATAATTTTTTTGCATGCATTTAGCACAATCAAAAAATTATATTACTCATGACTCAGTGAAAGAAATGTTTAAAATGTTACACAAATGATGATGGACTACTGGTTCACTTTAATGTGTGCATATTTTCATTATGATCAATTTTCAAATACTTGATTTAGCTTTCTGCACCAAAACCTACCTATTGTTAAGATGCCTAAATAAAATTTAGAAAACTTGCCTGGTTAACTATTTATGTTTGTGAGATTAGTGATGCTGTTAACTAGGAACATTTTCTTTGACCAGTGTTCTGGGAAATAACGCATTTTTCCACTTGCTTTTTTGGGCAGACTTCTTGTTTCTGTGAAATACTCTTTTATCATGCTTAGCATCTGCTCTGCAACTAGTGAAGTGTAACTAATAGCATACTTACATAAAATATCAAGCATTGCATGTGAGAAATGTGTTTAAGGCAGGCATTAATGTATCATTATTTGATACACGTGCTTTCAGTTTATTCCCTCTGTCTTATAAAGTATTCTTTTCATGAGTGTATCATCAATGTTGTGTTTCACTAATTGGGTAACTAGAGAATTTTTGGTTTTTAAATTTTTTTAGATTAAATGTAGTTTCATGTTTTTGGTTTGAGATTGATAATTGAAAATCTATTTCACTTTTTAATTCAGTTGGTTAGTATTGGCAGGGAGGAGTCTCTTTTTGGTGCCACTTCTACCTAAAAGTACTGAAGCAGGAATACATCTGTGCAAGCTGAAACTTGGACCACTAATTGGCTGACAATACTGTCAAAGTCTACATTGATTATAGATGTTTCAGATAGATTTAGTTTGTATGTGATGGTGACAGGGTTGCAGGAACTGTGAAGACCAGTGCATCCTTGTGTGTTCCTTAAGCCTTCTCAGTAGAAGTAACTTGTGGAAGTATTGTGCTTCTCCTAATGAGTCTGGAAACAAATGTTTCTTATCCTGTGATTCTAGATAGATGAAGACTGTAAAATGTGAGTGGAAGAAGTGCTTTTCAGTCTGGCTAGGACAACAAAGGATTCATTTGCAGTTTAAATATATCTTTATGTCACTGTCTAATACCAGATGTATGTAGCAAGAATGCTGAAACAAGCATTAAAAGTTTAAGCATTTTTGCATAGGCAGGAAAGGCATAGTTAAGACCAGATAGATAAGCCTTGAAGAAGAGTACAGTTCGGACTGCATGTTTAGTTAAATGAGTATAGAAATGGTGCAGCAAAAAAGGAAACCTTGAAAAGAAAAATCTGGTATTTGTCATTGTGCTGCTAAACAACTCTGTTGACACAGTGGGTTTTTTGAAGTTAATGGAAACTTGACAGCTATGTGGTCCCTTGGAAAGGATTCTCAAAACTTAGCTGTACACTGTGTGAAGAAATACCTTGCCTTTTGATTTGTTTTTGAACCAGCAACAAATTATCATTTCCTGTCCATGTTCATAATAAATGTACACCGTAATCCTCCTCTGTCATCACTCATCCAGTTTGGCAAGTCCAAATTGGTCTAATTGTCACTTGCGGAAACTCCCGATGTCTTTCCTATGTGTTTTTATATCTTGTCTAACTCTTCTAAACCATTTTGGAAGAGAGGGAAGCAGTGGCATTATGTGCTGTATTCCTAACATTTGTTTTGCCTTTGTGATTGCCACAGATCAGTGAGATGATAATTTCATAGAACAGTTACAAGACCAGTGTTCCATTATTGTGTGATAATAATTGAAAGACTGTCATTTTATATATAAAGTGAAGATAGTTTTTTCTTCCATGTCTGTCACTTTACATTTCTCCACCTTGAATTTCATTTATTATTTTATTACACTGGTCAGTGTTAGGTCTTTCTGCAATCTGTTGATTTTCTTCTTTAGTACTCCAAATAATTATATACCAAAAATCTCATTCTCTCACTAACCATCACCTTTTTTCAATAATTTCTGGATATGCTGAATAGTTCAGGCACTAATACAGGCTCTTGCTGTGTGCAGTTGCTAAATTCTTTCTTTGAGGACCGTTTTTACCCTCTTTTCCTTGGCCTGTCAGTAGCTCTATAGTCTTTGGTGAAGGTTGCAGCCCTCCATTCCATCTCAACAGCAGGTAGCTTTAAGAAATGTGTATACATGGCCTCGTTTCACTTAGATGTTTAAGTAGACTGTGTCAGTTGAATTTCCCTTGTGTCAAGTCACTAGTTCAGTTGGAGATGGGTTTTCTAAGTCTTTTGGGGCATGTGGACCATAAAGGTAATTCTTATCATGACTATAAACAAGCAAAGTTTTATTTGTGCGTGTCTATGTGTATGCATTTCTGTATGTATTCACATACATTGCCTGACTTGTCCACTGCACCCCAGATGCAGTTGTAGCCTTAATTCTGTGATAACTACTAGGGAGTGGTTTATTGCCACTTCCTGAGTGGATGCAATTAGTGAAAGAATAGGATTCTTTTTTCCTATAGCTTGTTGAAGAAGAAAACACAGAAGTTTTTCACATTAAAAACTGGCTTGAGCGTAACTGATCTTTCTCTCATTTTCTTACCAGAAAAATTTCCATGTCTGTAAAGGTAAAGTGTTGCACTTGGCCTGAGGTAAAATTTCTAGGGAAAAAATACCACAGAGGAAATTATAGAACAGTTAATGTGCACTGCGGGACATTCTCTTTACAGTTTTCTTCCCAAATCTGAGGGGAGTTGAATCAAGCACACCTTAAGCAGGCTACCTGGTGTTGATAGGTTTTTTCTCCTTTCCATAAAGAAAAGCTAATGAGATTTGGGGTATCTCATCTGCTAGGGTGTGGTGGAACAATTCTGCTTGTGAGGCTTTGACTGCTTCTCCTTTTGCATGTTTTGTATGGAAAAGGAATCCAAATGATTGAGAGGAACAGAATTACTTGCAGACTGAGAGCTTCTGCTATTGGAAAACACAGGTTCCAGTCCACACTGATTTCTTCTTTCCTTTTGGTGTTTTTGTTTTGCCTAAAATAACATCGGTTGAACAGAGTAAGGGGGGAAATTCATCCCTAACTTTGACAAGTAAGATACTTGGCATCCAATATGTGATTCAGGAAATATGTTTATAAAAGGCTGAAATAATTTCAGCAGGATGGAGAGAGAACTCCTAACACCCTTCACGAGGCTTTATCCTTATCAGAGACCTTTTATGAAGAGGGGAAGATTTGGGTTCAGACAGATTACATAAAAGGTGAATGCTTTAATCAGAGAAGTAGTCATTTCCCTTTCACCAACTTTGTCTTGTTTAAAGACCTTTAAGGCACTAAATGGTTTTCTAATAAAAAATGTATTTAGAAATACTTATTATTCTGTCTGAATTTTAGATATGAATCCACTCTCTGAACCAAGCCGGAGTAGCTGATTGTAAGGTAGAAATAAAGGCAGTTACAGAATTGTCAGAGGATCATATGTTGATATTTGAGGGGGGAAAGCCATATTATATCAGCTGCTGTGTTTGCTGGTCCAGTGATAACTACTGATGTGTTGGGATATAAAGTAATTTTGAGGACAGGCTGAATGCTCGGGCAGCAGTTACCAGCACTGAGTTGATTGACAAAGCCTGAGGGTTCCCTTACAATTCCATGAAAATGTTCATGTCCAGTTGGTCCAGTAGAGCTATGGGCTATACATACACTGAGTTAAATATTCCCTAACGTATGGCAAGATAATACTACATGGGCCCTTTAATATTTGCCCTGTTGAGGTCAGAGTCTTTTTCTTGCAGAAGTGGAAGGGTTGGGGAGGTGGGTAAAAAACAAACCACAATGAAAAATTAAAAACCCTTTATATTGTCTCCCAAAAGCAGAAGGATGAGGTGCATAAGGTTGTTACACACAATCCCAGTATCAGAGTTCACATGTTCTAGCTTGGAATCTTGGGAGTCATGAAAACTTCAAGCAGTGTTTGTTAGACAGCCATGGGAAGAACTGGAGTATTTCAACCTTTCTTCTTTTCCATGTCCCAGATCCCTACTGCTCCATAAACATTATCTGGCAGACTGGAAATAAAGTAGCCCAAAATTAGCCTGTCTTTGCATTTGAAAAGAGACAAGAATGAAAGGTCAATGGCAATCCTGCAGCATGGATTAGCAAGAGTTTGGGGTTTTTTTGTTGGAACTAGGAAGAGGGTCAGGTCACTATATATGCATATCCAGTCCATGTTACATTCACAGCTTTCATTCTAGTTTATTTTTATAAATAGAGAAACAAAACCACATAGACTGAACTACCATGTCTCACAGACATTAGTAGTTTTGAGATCACTGTGATACTTATTCAGCCATCCTCCAATTTAGGAGTTAGAAACAGACAATTGAAAAGATTTTATCTTATGGTTAGCATGGGTCAGATGAAGATACTTGCCTATGCATGCGCTGAGGTTGTTCCTCTTCACCACTTCATGCCAGTATTTATCCATGTGCTTTCCTGCCTGCTCATGGTGATTCTCGCAGCACTCAGAGTAAATAGCTGGAGGGAGGCATAAGGAAACAAAGCTGAATTTTTGCTTCTGCCCTAATTTGAGGATGCCCAGTCCTCTTGAGCTGAGTGGCCTGTTTGCGCTCTGTGTGATGGAAAGTCCAAGTGCAAAGGTAGGTTTTGGAAATGCAAGCAGGAAGAATTGTGTTCTTCACATGTTCAGATCTGTGTGAGTGAAACCTGGCAAAGCTGACTTCAGCCTCTGCTTTGCTTTCATCTGCAGAGGGATCCAAGGTACCCAGTATCCTTTATGCTAGGACAGTTTTATTTCCAGTGCTTATCATGTGATGTGGTTATATTAAGGAATTACAAAGTTGTTGCCAGCATTTGTACCAGAAGCACTCCATAAGATAACTCGTGTTTAATTTTGAGTTTTAACTCACAGGTTTGAAAGTGACAATTCTAGCAAGATAGTATCACTGAGTTGAAACAAAGTTCAAATAAATGATACATAGAGCTTCAAGTACCATGCTTTTAAAAGGTAATTACAGAAACTCATTCCACTGAACACTTAAATCCAGCTAATTTAGTGCAAGAATTTAACTGTTATTCATTGATGATTTGCTCCATAGTTGCATTTTATAAAACAGAAATATTTTCAGTTTTTAAACTTAGTTTAATGTCATTTTAGAATTGCCTAATGTCTTGATTTTGTTGTTTTAGACTTTAATTTAGGGTTAGACTGACCTCTTTTTTCTTCCCCAAAACATACATATAACACAAAAAAGAAAATATAATGTAATTATTTTCTTTAACACTTAGAGTTAGAATTATCTGTTGGAAAACTCTGACTAATGGGAAGAGAGTATAGGAATGCCAGCTGACTCTTTGCAGTCAGAGTTGCATAATATAAGCTGTTAAACAGGTAAAACAGGTGGTGTTTTTACATGTGTATGATCTAACACAACTGTCTCCTCTGATGCAGCAGCACATCATACCTTCACTTTGTAGCCTTTTCTCCTTTAGCTTTGGCAGATTGCAAACTGTGCTTCACTCAGATCTGTCCAGACAGGATTTTGAGGGGTCCAATGCTACTTCCATTTTTTGAAAAAGTATTACAACTTTCCTAGCTTCAATTAACATAATCACCTGAAACTTGTGGGTGTCTGCATGAGAGTCAGCTAGCTGCAGATCTAACCTGGGTATTTTATGTCTCTGAAGGAAGTTAATGCATAAGGTGTAGCTTAACTCAGCATTATAAGGCGTATTATGGAGTTGCATGAGTTGCCAAGGTACCATTTTCTCCATGATCTTCTTGAGTTTTTCTTGTAAATTTTGTAGCAGTCGTTTTGGGTTCTTTGGTTATTACAGGATCTGCTTTAAAAACTGAAGTTAATATTTATCTATGAAGTCTAAATTGTGAGCTATTTCATCACAAATAATGTTTTGGAGCAGTTCAGACAACAAAAATCTGAAGATGCCTGTTCAAATGGATCTTCTATCTCTTCTAAAACTGGATGGAATACAATATGGTGTCTTTTTTGATACACACGTGTCTGTAAAGCTGATAGAATTGATATTTGTTTTACTGTCAGTAGAAAACATATTAAGTAAATGCGGGTACTTGTGACACAGGAAGGAGTCAGACCCTTGCTTCATTCAAAGAGGAAGCTCCTTGCTCCTCAGTATTTGTGTTGCAAATTGTTCTGGGCTTTTAAAGGTTCTATTTCACCCTGTCTGACCCTTCTATTTTTTTTTTTTTAAATCTTTCCCTTTCAAGTAGGAATTTTTTTGGTGCAATTCACATAAGACATTTGCACTGGATGAAACAGCATCATTGTTGACCTAAGCTGGTTTTACTTGTTATGCTTTGCCTTTCTCATTTTTCTGATATGTTTCACTTAAAAGCTCAGCTTCAGCTGAACCACACAGATCGGTCCCAATTGTGTTTTAAAATATTCCATTTAATGGTTAGTTTTGGGAATATCAGTTTATTCATAAATAATTGAACCATCCAAGTGGAAACAGAACCATGGTTATAGCAGAGGCATGTTATGTTGTGCAGGTATAGCTGACTTCTTTGCGATCCCCTTGGTTAGCAGGATGTATACTGATTAATTTGGGAGAAATGGCTTGGGGATTCCAAGTTTGCGATGTTTCTGTCAAGAACCCCTATGTAACTCCTCTAAAATTTGAGAGGATAAAGTGTGATCAACCTAACATTAGCTAATTCTACTTTTTACGTGATTAGAAACTCCAGTAAGATGTAGTAAGTGTCTCTCATTCAGATCACCTGAAGATATTCCTGGAAATTTTGAAATGCCTATTGTTACTTTAAAAAAATCATACCTATTTAAAAGAACTTAAATTCTGCTTTTTTACCTAAGAACAAGAAGTTTCATTACATCATCTAGAAATATTCATGGGACGTGTTGCTGGGTAAAGGTGGAATAATTAATAACTTGTTTGAATTGAAGAATGACCGCTATGGTAACTATTGTATAGGAAGCTGCACTGTGGCCTAAAATGTTTGATTTTTGTCTAAAAAGGAAGAATGATGAAAGTTTGAGAATCAGTATTATTACAAAATTTAAGATTTTATCATGTGGGCTTTGCACATATTATGCGTAATGGACACGGAGACCTGAGCTTAATTTTCTTTAGGTGAATACAGTACAGACTGACATTTAGTAGTTTATTTTAATTATGTTTTAAAAATACTACAGGAGGAAAGGCTGAGCAGCTTTATTTGTCTTGCTGCCCCGTTTATTTCCCTGCAATACAAGAGTATCTTCTTCACATTCCCTGCAAGCGTTCCCTGGTATGCAGTGCCTCCCCCACACTGTGGGACTGAGCTGGCCGAACAGCGCCTCTCCCCATTAGTCATCACTGCCGTCCCTGGTGCTGTGAGCAGGAAAGTGATTCTTTAAAGCAGTTGCTCCTAGTTAATTTTTTTCAAAGATTATTTCATAATACATCATTGCAGTAGTATTTTCTTGTAAGTATGGACCAAATCTTGGTCACAAAGCACAGGCATTTTTATGTGGAATGAAAAGACACACTGCAAATAAATCACTACTTATTTCTTTTAATCTGGTTTCCAAATTGTTTGACTTCTGCCATTCAAACACAGCTTCCATTCATGTGTTCGGGAGGCTTTTGAAAGCATATGAATGGTAATTTTCCTAGTTTTTCTGGAACTTTAGTTCCAGCAATGTCTGCAGCTGGCTGCCTAATAAAAATGACTTGCATTCCTAGAAACATTGGATTGTGCTGATAGCTAAAATGACTTAACTGTTTTAAAATGTAACCCATGCTGTTACATTAAAATATGTTTTGGCTTAGGTGATATTAATCTAAAATAAATGGTTACCTGCAGTGATGTTTAGTAGTGGTTTTATTAATGTGGATTAGCCATTTAAAGAAAAGGTTTCATCTTGTAGCCGTTTGCTTTTGTAACATTGATAGTAATCCATCTATTCTTACATTATGGAAAGGCATGTCTCTTGCTTTTATTATTTTTATTTCCTGATGTGTGGAATATTCATGTAGTGTTGTAAGAAATGCAGTAATCACCTTGTGCTGCGTATGAACATTGCTAACAGTTTTACCCTGTCTTGCACCCTGGTTTTTCTTTTGATGGGCAGCCTATGTTTTATTTATTCCATGTTGTCAATTTTGATGTAGTGAAACTTTGTTTTAATGTAGAATTTCATTTTAATGTAGTGAGATTACTTTTCTTAATTCTTTTCTTTTAAAAACTATTTTAGCTAAAAAAAGTGGTTTAAGTTATTAAGAGAGAAAATAAATAGTACAACAGTTGTATTTCTAGTTCATGTTTTATTTGAAAACTTCAGGGTAAATGAAATATGCAAAATGCTTTTATTTTAAAGTTTAGGATATAGAGAATTTTCATTGTCAGGATTAGATTTTTTTTTTAATGAACTGTATTAGTCTCTCAAGGATGGCACTAATAATGTAATAGCGTTCAGTCTCAAGTAATGGAGAACTGTTACGACAAATTCCTCATACTCTGTATTAATTCTCTAATAGTCTTTTCTTAGATATGCAGAAGTTACTGATGAAGTAGGTCTGCAGTGTCCAGTAGGCTCAGCAGGTCTAAGTTTTTCTAGTTTTTTGTTCTTGAAAATGAGGTGTGCTTTTTCTTGATGATACACAAAGATAGTGAGTGAAGTTTCTCTTGGTTTTTTTTTAATCCAGTTCTTTACAGACCCCTCATCACATTTGTCAAAATATTAGAGCTAGTTACTCATTCTTACTGTCTTCATCATGCCCTCCCTGCTGCCATAACGGAAGGCAGATAGGTTAACTAAGACCAGTCAGTGTTGTACAAGTATCATGCAATTGATTCCAGACTACCACACTTGCCATTGTTTCCCAGAATAACACTGTTTGAAATAGGACAGTGGCCAGGGATGTTTTGTGAGAATAAACTCTTGAGCCTTGACTGGTAAAGACTGGAGGGAGAGAAGATGGGTTGGAGACTTAGCTGTGAGAGAAGCCACAGGTCACAAGGCGCAGCAAGTGCTCTTTTACAGACAGCAAGGACTCATAACCAAGTGGCAACCATGGTCCTTGTAAAATAAGCAAGAACCTGTTTGAACAGCAGCAAAACCTCTAGTAGCTTTAAAACATGATCACCTCTCTGGGATGTTTTCTCTGTTGGTGGCATTAGTGCCCTTTCTACAGCTCTGTTGACTATGCAGCAGGGTGTCCCAAATGGATCTGAAGGCACACTGCTGCAGAGGGCAGAGTAGGCTCTTCACACCTCACTCTTCCTACCCAGTCCTGGGATCCTCTTCCTGCCATGCTGCTCATCTCACCCTGTAGTGACACTATTCAACTGATTATCAAATAATAGGAGAAAGCTATTCACTTTGATTTATTTGTGGTATAACAACTTTTTCCCCTTTCTTTGGTTAGTTTTCTGCTGGTCTAGCAAGCTAAGCTCACCCATCAGGGCAGTAGGTGAATGCCAGAGATGGTGCAAGGCAAAAGCAGGGAGAATGCATGGTTCAGAGTGGCATTTGGACAGGGAACAGCAGCCACAATTAATTATTAATTCAGCTCTGCCTGTCGTCTCTAAACTACTATCTTAAAAGCATATCTTTTGGAAAGGACACCTGACCTTGAAAATGAAAGATTTACCATTTGAATTTATCTTAAAGTGTTTTTTTTTTTTTTTGGCTATGTTTGTTCACATTCGAGTGTTGTTTTTTTTTTTAAAGTTGGTACCTACAGACTGTTGACATAACTAGATTGATATATTGCCAACCATATCCTCGGCCACATCAAAAGCAGCATGGACAGCAGATTCTCCCCATCTACTCTGCATCCAGATCTGAGGGCCTCAATATAACAAGGACATGAACCTTTGGGTCAAACCCAGAGAAGGGCCACAAAGAGTGATCAGAAGCCTGAGGGACCTCTGCTGTGTAGACAGACTGAGAAAGCTGGGGTTGTTCAACCTGGAGAACAGAAGTTCTGGCAACACCTTGGAGCACCTTCCAGTACCAAGGGGGGGCTACAGGAAAGCTGGAGGAGAACTTTTTACAAGATCATGTAATGACAGAACAGGGGGAAATGGCTTCAAACTGAAAGAAGGCTGGTTAAGATGAGCAATTAGAAGAAATTCTGTATGGTGAGAATGGTGAGACACTGGAACAGGCTGTCCAGAGAAGCTGTGGCTGCCCCAACCCTGGAAGTGTTCAGTGTCTAGTTGGGTGGGGCTTTGAGCAACCTGGTCTAGGGGAAGGTGTCATTGCCCTTGCCCTTAGCAAGTGAGTTGGAATTGGATGACTTTTAAGGTCCTTCCAACCCATTCTGTGATTCTATGATCTAAGAATTGGTGGCAGCATGCTTTTTTTGCCTTTTTTTTTTCTTCTTTTTTTTCCCCAAAAGCACTCTTCTCTAACAGGAATTCACAGTCCTAAAGAGTGATGTGGTGAAGAGTAGGTTTTAATGTGTGAAGTAAGCCTGTTAAAATTACCGAAAGACATAGAAAGTCTAGAAGACAACTCTAAAACGTTACTGACTGATTAGGATTAAAGTAAAAATTGTAAATTGCGGAAAATGAGATTTAAGTAGGGGAAAAGTGGTGAGGACTGCTGGACACATTGTCCTGAATATTGCCTTCTGCAGCACCAAATTCAAGAGAGAAGAGATGACAGATTGAATACAAGTTTCTGTAAAAACTTTGTGAACTTTTCACATTGCTTATGGATTGTTTTTCTTGTACATTATCTGAGCAAATGCATTTAATGAGACTGCAGAGATGTTACAGTTTTTCCATGGCTGGGGGTCAGAACAAAAATAAGAAATTTTTTATGTTTAAAACTTTTTAAAAATACTTAATTTTAGAAGTATTACTTTATAATATCCATTATATGGAAAAAAGAATTCTCAAAGTCTGAGGTGATGCATGTAGTTATAGAGCAAATGACAGGCAAAAGCTGTAGTGTTTGATTCAGCAATCAAAAATGTAGCAATAAAACGTGTTTCTTGAATGCATGGAGATGACTTTAAAATGTGTTTTCCGCGTGTCCTTTTGTATGTTCAGATAAATCCACTCTGGACTATTTTTGAGGTGCATGTCACCAAGCAATTAAATACTGGTTTGACGGTTTCAATCAACTTCTATGCAACTTGCAGCACATTTTTGCAGTACTGTCAAAACATGCATACCCACAGGACGTGAAAATTATGTGAATTTAATTTAAATCTAAATCACTGATTCTAATGTGAGACTAATTGAAATAAACCCTTTATTATCAGTTGAATTAAGTCAGTAAGAGATACCAACTAGTACCTGTGATTGTGGAATTTCACAGCTAAGAAATATAATGTTGGGGTGCTTGTGAAGGTGTGTGCAGCATTGCACACATCTAGCAACAGATTTGTTCTTGTTTGCTATAGGTAGTTAAAGGATACATTTGAGGTCCTGTAACACCTTAACGAAGAAGTGTGTATATAGGACAAAAGTAATTAACTTCAGAAACACTTCAAGGTACAGCAGCATTGCTCCTGCAAGAAATGCTTTTTTTGTGTATTTTACTTGTGAATTCATTAACTCTTTGTGTATTGTTTAGCATTATTAAATTAGTAAATATTATCAGTAAATTATATCAGTAAATATTCTTTTTAAATGCTCAAAAACTTTTAGAGACATTGAGCAGTGAAAAAAGTTGTATGACAGAAGTACTAAAAGATGTCGTGTCTCCATGAGTTCACTTGAAGAATTCAGGTTTAAGTGTAGGAAGAGGGATGTATGTTCCTTGTTGGGTTAGTTTCATTGGTTATTCTAGAAGTACCTGAGCTACCTGCAGTGGTACTGCTGAACCTATGGCACTGGTGAGGTGCCCAAGTTCTGAAGTCATTTAAAAGCAATTGAGAACAAAGACTGGATTTTACGTGATTGTACGATAGGAACTCTAGCTATTTTGGAAAGACAGTGGGATCGCTTCTTGGTACTTCAACTTGCCTAGATAGTTTAGGTTTGAAGGTTTACAGCAAGAAAGCTGTGTCCAACTCAAAATTGAAACAGAACTTGTTCTTAATTTTGTTGTTATGATAGTTCATCTTTAATAAGACAAACTGGTCTTTAGAAACCCCTAGGGAGTCTGACCCAGAAACAAGAAATCCTGTGCTAGACTTTAAATAAACACTTTCTGAAAAGATGATGTTTTCCTAAGAAAGCAGAGGATAGGTTGTCTTTTCTTATACTCTTAGAAGCTGATTTTAACATGTGATTTGCATACATTTTGGCACCTATATAGACAACACCTTCTTGGCCCGGATTGAGAATGAAAAGGGAGAGAACCTTGTTTGTCATAAATCTCTGTATGAGTAGGATGGAGGAAACTTCATGCAAGGACTGACTAAAATCAAGTGAAAGGGTGTAGAGTAGCTGTTCCCTACCTCACATAGGGACAAATTCTGATACATGGAGAGGATAAGCAGAAAAAAAAAGACACTATCTCAGGATATGGATATATCTCAGTCCTTCTAGGATTTCCCAAAAATAAGTCTAATTTGTAGATTTAGGAGTGGATTATGCAGAACTAAGGCACTCCTCAGATAAACCAGTGTTCCTCATTTTTCCAAGAGGCTAAACAAGAATGCAGAATCCCATGGGGTTTCTGGAGGAGCTGCTGTGAAAAGTTGGGATTGCTGAGGCATTAGTCTCATCTGTAAGGTATTGTAAGCATAACTGAGTGTCTGTCAAGCACCACTGATGTTAGTTGGAGCTTTGTACTCTTCCTTAGTACAACAGTTTGATTTGTTTATGAAGGTCTGTAATGCTTTAAGAGTAAAAGGATTGTCTTACAGGCCACAAACACAGCTTTGTAGAGTGTGGCTCTGAAAATGGATCAGATGCTTGATTTGCTGGAGGAGTTGAGTCAGGATAATTGGAATTTATAGAAATCTGGGTCCCCTGTCTTCTTTTTTGCTAAATGTGGTTTAGATAAGATGTCTCAGAAGTGATCAGCTAGAGGTTCAGAGATTCTTCTGAAATAATCTCCATATGCAAAATCAGTACAATATTGGCTTTCTCAAGCCAGTGCACTCTGCCAAATGCACTCTGACTTGCATTTCTCTAACACCCCTCTTCTGTCCTTTGGTACTGAAATATCCATGGTACTGAAACATAAGAAATCAGATTTGGGGTTCAGAGTGAGATTAATGTACAAATACAGAAAAACCTGAAACACTTCATACAGCTGCCACTCAAATATAGGTGCTGGTGTTTTATTGGATTAAAGTTCTTTGCCTGAAGTCTCTTCTGGTTTTGCTGGTGCTGAATTGCCAAGGCTGTAGCCTTGTTTCTAGGTGGGAAAAAAATCCTGCATGTTGACCTACCTAGCAGTACAAGGAAACAAAATTAATTTTAGCACTATTTTAGGCCTGCACAGCTTTAGCAAGAAACATGTACACTCCCAACAGATTGGACTCCTGTTTCTGCATTTTAAAGTTTTAGTCCCAATACACATTCCAGACTAGATGGTCCCTGTGTGCTGGGTACTAAGAAATGTCCCTGGGTTCAAATAGCTTAAATGTGCAAGCTGTCTGATAATGCCGGTGTCCATCAGGAAAGCACTTAATATTTAAATTTCAGGCCTCATGTTGAAAATTCTATGAGAGTATTTTGATGCAGAGCATGAAAGAGTCACCATGAAGTGCTACTGGCATATCACTTTTCTTTCTTCAATAGGCGCAAGCCCAATTTTGTCAGTCCAAAACTAACTACAGAGATTAGATATTTTCTTTTCAAGATAGGCTTAAAAACACTCTGATATCCTAACTTCATGCTGACATCAGGTAAGTGAATGTTTGTGTCTAGGCTTTGGTAAGTAGGCAGTCTTATTAATGGTTTTATATGTAATATTACTATAACCAGAAACACATTTATAGTCTGAAAACAGGTTACAAAAGAATCATTCTTAGCTACTTCTTATTTCATAGCCACTTAATTAAAGCTTGCAAAGAAAGTGATCCCTCACCAAAAAAAAAATTCTTTCCCCCATATTACCTACAATGAATTGTTCTTTTAACTATTGATTAGTTTTGTTCCTAGCCTTTCTGCAGATTGTGGGTTCGGTGCAGAAATTTCTGTAGTAAGATTCTAGAGTTAGAAAATAGTTATTTCCTGTGCACTATTTTCTCAATATGATTGAATGTAGAACTTGTCTGTCAATTAGCACAAACTGTCTCTGTTAGTAGCACATTGTGTAAAGATAACTATTTACAGAAGTTAATATATAAGGCAAATATCTGTGGTGTTCAGCTCAACTGTAGAAGTCCTTTCCTATTTAAATATGTGTCTTAATATTGTTGATAAATTTCCCTCTTTAGATTGAAAACAAAAGCATTGGTTATCACTTCCTGAAGCATTTGGTTTATTGGTGGATTACTTGAGATGCCCAATACTGAGGTACAAAAAACTGTCAACTGATTGTATCAGCATTGTATTTTGTTTAAGATACTGATTGTATCTTAGACAAAAGCTAACATCAGCCTTGGTTTTCAGAAGATGGATTTTTATTTTCAGGTAGTGAAAGCATTGCTTTGAATTTACTTCTGCTAGATTGTTTGCATGGTTACTGTGCGTATTCCCTATCTCATCTCAACTTCTGATGTGTTGTTTTGTTTCTTTATAGAAGTTAACCCTCCCTTAACATTCCCCTCTGTTATATTCTAAATATTCATGATCACTCCATGCTTTACTGGCCAAGACCTGTGATATGACCTTTGTTACGTGCTGACGTGAGGCAGCAATCACCATTCACTTTGCAGCAGTCTTGCAGCCCAGTGGATCCCCAGGATTATGTGTTACAACATGCTTTGACAGCTGCTCCATAGACATGAATCTGATATACAAATAGGTATTAGCAGTGTGCAATATCCTCGCCATAAAGTGATAGCAGTATATGACACAACCAGTAGTTCCTTTCAACCTTCTGTTTCTAAGCTTAGCTGGAGCTTTTTACGAGCATATATTTTTGCTGGCTTTTTTTTTCCAGTCAATTTTAAACATTTTACCTATTTGTCTTGTTATTTATTTGCATGTTGATATTATTTACCTATTATTCTATACCTATTATTTTTTCTTCTGCTTATTTGTACTTCCATATTTTATTGTTTCTCATTATTCCTTGGCTTCAGTGATTGCCTCTTCTGTGAGGCATGTACACCTACAGGGAATGATTTCCTAAACAGCAATCCCAGAAGCATTCCAGGGCTATTAGGTAGGCTTATGCCTCAAAAATACAGTGTTTTATTTTTTACTACAAGTCCCATGTTCAAATTAAATTAAAAACAAAGGAACCAAACAAATCTACAAACAAACTGGTTATGCACCTTCAAAGATCTGTTAATTAAATTTCTGGGCTCCACTTTTGGGTCCAGTGGGTCAGGATGTCTTGAATCTAGTTCTCTCTTCTGTCCAATTGAAATCACTGCCAGAAGGATCCACACTACCCTCTGAAGAGCTTACTTACTGTAAGTAATCTTTGAGAGTTCTGGTTCTGTTTTCACAATCACTGTCTTCTACCAAGGCCTCAGGCAAAAGATTCTTTGATTAAGATAGAAAATGGAATAAACTGGGGCCATTCCTGCTCCTGCCCTGTCGCGGGGCAAAGCTGGGCGTGTCCCAATTTAGGAACACTGGAATGAATCTCAGGAGGTGGCTGTTGTAGAAAACTCTCTAACCCCTTTATTTACACTGCCCCACTGGGATCCCTGCATAGTCAGGAGGGTGTGCAGCCAGGGAATGCAGCACTCGAGAGAACATCTTCCAGCTTAATTTCCTGGGGAACACCACTCCATGTGTGTGTTCAAATACATGCAATTTAATCCTGAAACATTGTAAAATACCTTGCGGTGTGAGCTTGCATTTGTTGGTGCGTTTCATGTTAGACACAGCTGTGAGAATAAATTCACATTTAAACTGAGGTCCTGTGCTGGTCTGCTGCAAATTACTGGATTTGGCTGGGTTTAGTGGGCAAGCCAACAACTGCAAGGGGATTTGCATGTATGTGACAAGAGCTGAGTGGCTGCCCATTTAAATATAGTTGAAACAAATTACTTGTAATGGTATCAGATAAACATTAAACATACTGCCATTTGAAATCTTGAGAATTATGCCAAAGGAAGTATTTCTGGTTAATGGGGAACCCACCATTTCCAGCAGCAGTCAGCTGGCTGAAGGTTTGGCACAGGGATGCTTTAACATGCAGAGCTGTCCCACAGCAAAGTTCAGCTTGTTGACTGAACTTTTTATTTTGGATGGTGACACCATAGCTCTGATATCTGCATACTTGTGAGTATGGAGTACTAGTAAGAAGAAAGATAGGTGATAAAGACATTTGTGTTTATCCGGCTTCTGACTTTAACAGGATCTTAATCCTTGGTCTGCTTGTACTCCACTGTGTAAAAATCAAAGATAGTCAGATCCTCAGAAGCTTAATTTTTTTATTGTCAGTTACCATACTTTATTGTGCGGAGTTCAGAACCTGGATTTGGAGTTAATGTGTGCAGTGTGTGTATCCTTGCCGCCAGTGGCTGAAGCTGTGGCACTGTTGGTCGAAGAACTGACTTTCCCTAAGCCTCCCAAAACTAAATTAGAAGTTTGGCGAGTTTTCAGGAGAAAAATCGTGTGATAAGTGAAACGAGTTTTGCATTTAACTCTGCTGATCCTGACCTTTCGCTGGGGCTTTCCCTGCTCGTCCAGTGAATAGGGGACGGTGAGGAGCAGAAAGACGGATGTCGGGAGCAGGCGGCTGCGGGTCCGGGAGGGGGAGCTCCGGGCCCGCTGCTCTCCCCCGCCCGGCTCTGCTCGCCTCCTCCCGGCCCTCCGCTCCCGGCAGCCTCCCGGCCGCTGACGGCGCCTGCGGCCCGGCGGGCCCCGCCGAAGGACGGCCCGGAGCACCGCAGGCGAAGCTGTCAGCGCGCCAGGGGAAGGTGCTGCTGGTGGGTTTTGCAGCGGCGGGCTGAATGTGAGTGAGGGTCGCTACAGATCCTGCCTTGCTTTGTTGATGCTGTGGTCGAGAGGCGTGAGAAACCTGGTGTAGGAGCCGCACGAGGCTGTAGGACACAGCTGTTGCTGGAGAAAAATATCTGCAGCCTTACATACCTGCGCGGTGCGGAGGGGGGTGACACGTGTTTGAGGGCTGTCGGCAACACCTGCGGTCTCCGAAGTAGCTGAGGCGTTGCAGGGTGCAAGGATGCCATGCAGCTCCCGCCCCGCTCCGGGGGGAGCTCCTGGGCTGAGCCTGCTGCAGGAAGCCTGAGCGCAGCCCTGGCCTGCCTGAGTGTAGCCTCTCTCTTGTGGACCGAAGACCTTTTAAAACTGGCTTAATGATTCACAGTGAGTGAGCAGATCAGGTATAGATAGATGAAGGAGAGGAGAGAATAGCAGTTGATTATTTTAGCAAAGAAGAACAAGATAGATTTAATTATAAGTATTTTAGACTCAGAACAGGAAGTGCCAATACTGAAACTTCATGCATAACTAGAACTTTGACCCTTGGTTATCTGTACTGTGATTATTTTTACTTTTTTTCCCAACTATATCAGCATGCTGTTGTGGAGATATGATAGTTCGTGTTGCTTACAGTCTTGGAATCTAATACAGTCTGTGGTTTTTATTTTTATCTTCACAAATCTACACAAATTATTGCAAAGATTTTTAGTTTGAGAGCAGACACTAAGCTCCATTTGCTGCAGCCTCAGAAAGGTTAAAGAAAAATGGATGCAGGTAACTAGAAAATTAGCAAGACCCATATTTTCAAGAAGTCACCTTAATCTCTCCCTTAAGTATGTGCTTATATGTTCTGTGGGTTTTTTTGCCGTTTTTGGGTATATTTCACATGTCGTGATGTGGTTAAAAAAATAATGCAAAGTATGATTACATTGGTAATGGTTAGTATTTTAGAAATGTATAATTCATTGAAGGTTTTTTTTTTAAATTTGATTAATAACATGGCATTGGAACTGAAGTAGTTTAAACAAAATATGCCAGTGGGAAACTGCTGACTCTTGAATTGGCAGCTGTCAACTTTTTAATGCTGTTTTATTTGAACTCCATAGAGCTTTTTAAATAAAGAACAAGGCAGTTGCTGAGTGTTTGCTTTTGGAAGCCTCAATATGGCCCTAGATGTTGAAGCTCAATTTAAATTATATCATTTTTAAAAATTAAATTTCATTTGAAACTTTCACGATACTGAATTATTCTTTAAATATATCTGATTTCTCTCAGTGGACAATTCTTGGAAAGAGAGGGATTACCTGCAAGCTTTAAGGGCTAAATAGTATCAGGTTTAATGTCGGCATTACCGCTTTACCTCTGCTATGCTGTGGTATGAATTACAGCTGGATTACTTGCTGTGTGCATGGATTACATTCTACCTTTATTTGTTCTAATGAACTTAAAAGGAGAAAAACATAAGGTTCTATGTCTCTGTTACATTTTTCTAAATGGTTATAGATCTAAATGACACTAGAAAATGTCATAAGACTTTTCAGGGGAAAAAATAAAACCTACTTGTTTACTTGAAACCAGTGTTACCTGATAGAGGTGTCTGTCTAAGTCTGTGAAATACTGTGGCTGTTAAATGAGCTCTGATTTCTGTAAAGTGAGAAATGTCCCGAGTGTTGCTTTATATTTAATTAAAATACAAAACCAGCATAGAATGATTTGTTTTAAAACTCACTATGTACCAGATTTTGACAGGTAATTATGAAGAGGAAGACAGAAGTCCTATGAAAATAATCCATGTAACTCTGGTGTTTAATAATTTTACAGTTAGCTAGGAAGGGGTGGGAGAGCACGTAATAATTGTAACTCCTAAATTGGCATAAAATTACTTACAAGAGGGACATCTCTGGTACAGGATGAATGAAGATTGCTTGTTAAAGAGGGCTCAGCAGGCCTCTGTCAGTATATGGACTGTATGAGGTTACATCTGGAGACAACAATACACACTGTACTTGCAGAGCGAGAGTAGCCTATTAGCAAATGCTAAAAGACTCAAGGTTGTGTTACGCAATGTGGCCGGTCTCCACTGTAAGTCAGCCATGGATTAATACCAGATTGAAGCCAAAGGTGTGCCAGGAATGTTTTGATAGGGAAGAAGAGCAGAAAAAGAGATTGCATCTCTTTTTGATTCATAGTATGACTGCAGCTGTAACAGCGATGCCCGATGCCAGCTGCCACACTCTGCTCTGGGGCCTTCAGGCCATAGAAGTTCACTGTCCTTTTTTAAGTCCCACCTCTGATGTTCTCTGAAAGTGTTTCGTAGTCTGTTGCTAATCAAATTCTTGGCTAGAATTGATATCTTGGAGTGGGAGGAGCAGTAAAGGAGCAAAAAATTTATGTAAGTGTGGTTTGCATGTATGTGCTAGACAGATATGCAGCCGATTAGCTGGAAATTACAGGCTGAAATTTACTGTGACAGTAGCCCCCGATTCTTTGGTACCTTTCTGATACTTAGAGCAGGGCAGTGAGTTTTTTCAGTGAGTGAGTTAGTGCAATGGTTTTGTTTTTATGGTCTTCCCTAGTTTGATGAAGCTAAGAGGCAGAGGGGAGCATTGACCTGATCTTGTTACAGTAAACAAGAGGTAAAGACTTCTAAACCTTCTGTTGGTGTGATTGTTGAATGTTTAATAGTCTTTTGTTCCCAGCTGTTTACAGTAATTGAGTCTTTTCCCTTCTAGTACTTGTGCTGCTGTCCTCATTAGTGTGTATTCCAAGATAAATACCATACACAAGACTTGCAAATACTGTACAGCAGAAGATCTTTTCTCTGGTTTTGTTTGCTGAATATTACCCCTTCCAAAATATGCTAGTCCCTAATACTGAGAATACACTTCATGTCCTTAGGTAAAACAGGAAAGACAGACAGCAGACCTTTTGTAAGTGCAACTGCTATCACGTTTTAGGCAGTAGGCATTTAGGGATCTGAAATGTAAGGAAAAATAAGAACAAATAAAACTGCCAGAGTTCTCTTATAAGTAATATAAGCACATAGTGAATGTCCTTTCAAAGTTTTTTTCCTTGAATTACTTTTTTTCAGACCTTAAGCAACTTGGGAAGTCAAGGAATTTGGGACTAGGGAAGAGGAAAGGAAGGGGAGTAATAAGGTTGTAGATTTAGGACCTGCAGATTCCCTCAAGTGCTACAGTGATCTTCTGATGGGATAGATAACCTTCTTCTTCTATCTTATCCTGCACACAGTGATCCTCTGTTTCCAGCTATCATTTGAAACTACTTGAGCAGTTCAGTGTAAATAAACCTTTCTCTCTCAGTGTTTAGATACAGTAGGCAAATCTCAGGGATGATAGCTCAGGCATGGTTAGTTTTGGTTCACTTGTTAGCCATTGCTGGTTAAGTCTGCTGTACTGTCTAGCAAACAATTGGCAGACTCAGCAAAAAGCTTTAGAAAAGACTTGCTCTGTGATCCATTTGCCAAATACAGAGTTTAGTTCCTCCTCTGTAATCAAGCTGGAGTCAGTTGATTATACTGAGATTTATCATGCCGGTATCCTACTTGTTGTCCTTTCCCTGTCTCTTTGGTCAAGTGACTCCCATTGCTGGAAAAAAAATAAATTGAATCTCAAATTCCTCCAATTTAGAAGTATCTCTTGTTATCTCTAAACAGTAGGATTTCTTTCAACTGTAGAACATGAATTTGATGAGAAGGGACAACTTCCAGAAGATCGTAGTCTCTTCTGGAGTTTGCTGTCTCCTGACAGATGGAGAAAGGTTTCAGTCCTTGAGCAAGAACACAGATAGTCTGATTCAGAGGAAGCAATTGGTAGGTAAGAAATACCATGTTGGGTTTTTTTCATTTCCTTCCTTTTTTTTTAATCTACCTTTGTATTTCACTGTCAGTTACACTTTTGACATTGTGGCCAGGAAAACAGCTTCAAGCTGTGTTGATATTGCTGTGGCTGTGTTTTTCTTGAAGTCAGAAAAGTACTTGTTTTAATTTTTCCCTCATTTAGAATGTCTGGTTTAAATGACCTAACTTTAAATTGTAATCTCAAATGATCTCACGGCTCAGTCCTTCTGCACAGCAGCCACCCCAGCTGTATGTGAGGTGTCTGCTGTTTGCCATGCTGGCTGGTGCCTGGCTCCTGCCTTGTCACAAGTATCTAGTGCTTGTCTGCACCCAGCTCCCTGGCGGAGGCTGCAGCCCTGACACAGAACACAGGAATGCACACAGCCAGCTCAGGCTTGAAGCTGTGCCTGAGTTAAGAAAATGTCTTGGGACCCAGAGCATGGGGGTAACACTGCCAGGCAGTGGCTTTGTCTGAAGTCTTTGCCGTTTTCCACAGTGCTTTTGCCTTTGGAAATGCTATACAGAAACAACTGAAGTGACTCACTTTATATTGAAAAAGGACTTCAGTCTCATGCTGAAAAGAAGATGCTGTGTAATTTCTGAACCCACAATGTCCCTAGAAGTGTAGGGACATTTGCACCGAGCTGCACCTCTGCTAATGAGCCCAGCTGGAGCTGATTTGTTTCTACATCTCTGGTACAGATAATCTGACCATGGATAATTGAGTGTTGACTCTATAAATAACCCACTTTGAAATCCTTGTCTTAAAATTTTTTTCTCTTCTTCCGGTTAGCTTCCAAGCTTACTCTCTATAGTCATTTCTTGGCTGACCAAAGGTTACTCTCATCTCTTGGCAAACATATGTCCTATTCATATCTTCCCACCTGAAGTGAAATGTTACACCAAGCATGGGGGAAACCAGATTCTAGCACTATAAAAAGCCAGCTAAGTCCTAGTAGGAAATAATCATCCTAATGTTTTACATATGCTCCAATTGACTCTTGTGGTTTAAACCAAAAATGACTGACACACATGAAACATTTGATATCTTGGAAGGATACTTAGTGCATGCTTCTTTTCAGAGACATCCTGTTACATGTTATAATAGTTAAATGTTTTCAGGTAAAACTGGTTCATTTGTATGGACTTGCTTCAAGTTGGACTTCTAGTCATCTTGGTTTGTTTGCTTACCGTCCGTGTTAAAACTCACAAGATTTGTTCTGAATTGAGCTATGCCTTGCTTTAATGAGATTATTTTTCTGTTAGTTTATAGAAATAATTATAGAAAAAATGCCTCAAAGGAAAAATAACCTATGTCTTCAGCTGGTGAGCACCTACACTTTTTTTTTTTTTACCAAACTTTTTTCTAAAATATGGAATGTGTGTGCTTCTGAGAAGATCCATGGAAAGTTGGAAGCACCTGCACTGGATGACAGGTTGTTCAGGGCATTGGAAGTGAAAGAAGGGAAAACAGAATTGCACAGCTGTGCTGTCACAGCAGTTCATGCACCTTGGTAGATAGTTGTACTGGAAATCAGCTGTCTCTCTTCCCTGTGTCATTCCTGCCCCGTTATTTGTAACAGAGGCAACATCAGTGGGTGAATAAACTTAGAATGCTTTAAATTAAGATCTGCCCTGTAATGGCTGTGTGGTCTTGGCAAATGCTTTTCTTCACACAGCATCTGAAACACTGACCATGCTTCAACAAACTTTGGAAGACTCAACTTGAAAAAAACTCAGTGGATACCTATCTGAGAAAAAAATCTTTTTTATATATATTTATATTTATATATATATCAGACATTTACTATAGTAGACGTAAAAAACTCATTACAAGCAATGATGGGAAATTTGTTAAATTATGAATAGAGAAATAGTTTATCCAAAATAAATAATTTGTAGTATGAGAAGTTCATTGCAGTGATGAATGGTCAAGAGGTGCATGAAGAGATAGAATATGAAGTAGTTGTCACTTGGACTCTCAGAGGTTGATTTGCATTTATTTCATTCATGTGCAGTTAGGTCTGAGTTTCTTTAGTTTGCACAGTTAGAAGTCATAAATGATGCAAGTTAAAGTGAAAACAAACTTTAGAATTAGGAAGCTGTATGTAAATACAGAACTAAAGAGTTTTTTAAAGGGACAGGAACAGATTAAAAATGCCCTGCAAACACACTTTTGTATTTAGGTATGTTTTTCAGTGTTGTCTCTTGACTTTTTTTCTGTAGAAGGTTAATAGTTTGGTTTCTTGTTTGTAAGAGCTATTGTATGTAATGAGGGAAACGTGAACAAGTGACCTCTTCAGGAACTGATTTGCACATTCACTTTGGAGGGTGTATATTAAGGGGTTATCACTTCTGGTTATTCATGCAGCTTTCTAAATAATAGGTTTTCTTACCTCTGGCAAATAACGTGCTTGAAAGATGAGTGAACTGATATATCTAAAATGTCTGGAATGAGGAAATACTCTGAACTGACAGTTATGCTGCTTTTGTAGTAAGTTTTGATAAAGCAAATTGAAACTTAAATGTAGGCTCATTAAATCTTGAAAAACAAAACAGTGTCCCTAGCTGGGCAGATCTGTGTGGCTACCTGGATTTAGAAATGGTGTCAGAATATTCCAAGAGAATTAATTTAATGCCTGGAAATACCCATGAGGAGTGGCAAACACAGAAAAGCAAGTGAAAAAAATCATATATATAGATTTTAGCTTGGACTTCCTAAAATATTATAATTTTGAAATAATGCTACTAGTAATAAAAATAATAATAATAGCAATAAACCTTATGTGATTGTATCTATTTTTTGTTTTGTCTGAGAATTTTTAGCTCTTTGGTAATTTGGTTCAAAAATCCAAAGTTTCAGCAGTCTTGTGAAAATCAGCAACTGTGAGAAGACAGCTTAAATAATGTGTCCGAGAGATCAGTATTCCATGTGGCAGAAGCACATTTGCAGCTTGTATGACAGCTGGCACATGTCTACCTGCAGACCAAACAGAGCTTATCCTGTCTCTTTGGGGAGAGGGACAAAGGACCGTGGATACAGGATGAAATGATGAGGCTGCTGGGGGACAAAGATGCTCAGGGTATCAGAGATGGAGTAATTTAGCATTCAAACCTACGTTATTTTAGGAAAAAAAAATCCATTATTTCTGTGCTTAAAAAACTGCTTGTTAAGAAATACGTTGATTCACCAGGTGCTGGGTTTGGATCCCAAAAACCAGAAAAAGGCAGAAGGTTTAAACAACGGATTTTATGCAAGTCCTGCAAAGATGGGCTAACTTCAGTGAAGTTACGGTTTCTCTAGAAGTCATTTGTACGGAATGGTAAAATGAAATAGTGATATGTGATCTTGATATTGAATAAAATCTGTTGTCATGTTTTTTACAGAGCCAGATGAAGAACGTCACCTAAAAATGATAGCCTGTTTTCTCAGAGTCATAGTACAGCACTGTTTTTTTTCAAACCTCAGTAGTCCCATCTCACTCTGCAATGGCTTATCTTTTCTTAACAGTAAAAAGAGATGGCATTATATATTTTTGAATTAAGTAAAACATTAAAGAAACATTAAACATTTCTCATTTATGATAGATATGGGGAAGCATTTAATTAGTTCTTAAAGCAATAATGTACATAAATTACTTTATTTTGTTATTGTTATGTAAGTATAATTAAAGATGGAAATAGAAATATTTTACCTCATAAGTATAAATAAATAAAAATGTGTCATTGAACGACCTTGAATGTGAAAGATCTGCCTGAGGAAACAGGTCTGTTACATGGTAGAAAGCATGAGAGGATGACAATACTAGATATTCCTCTATTTTGCAACAATCTGGAGTGTAATTATTAGTTGGGTGATTGAATAAATGAATAGGTGATTTGTTTATAAATTTGTACATTTAGCCAAATAAAACATTTCTCTTCACATATAAAATCACCCACAGAATTCTGATTTGTTGGCAGTATTTTACCTTTGAGAATAATGTGGCTTAATTGCTAGAAATATTTCAGCATTTCACCTGAGGTGTCTGTCCTGTGAAATTTAGGGCTGATTTTGCATTTCCATCCTTTGAGTACAAAAATGGTGGGAATGTGGGTCAGCAGGTAGTAAGATACTACTAGTGCAAAAGGATGGTGTGGGCTGTCCTTGTGGTCTAAGCACTGGACACAAGGTTTGAGGTGGTATTTAGCTCAGACTCTTGTTTCATGTTGGACTTATTTCTCCTCCAGCAGAACATGAAATTTCTGTACATAAGCTATCCTTGCTTTTCTTTGGTAGGCTGTCACTCAAAAAAGTGTGTAGCCAAGATTTGCTTTCCCCGTTCTTTTTTGCCTGGGGATTTTTGGCCTTGCTGAGCTGAGAAATGTAGAGTTGAAAATCGTCATTTTTTTCTGCGGTAGGAATGCGTCAGGTGGCAAATGCTGGTTACACGTGTGAAATTGTGTCATTACAGGAGTGATGAATTCCTACTTAAGTCTTCAATTCCTTTTTTAATCAAGTTAATACCCTAAATCATTAATATCCCCTTTTATAGCTGCAGAAACATGCCTTGACACTACAGTTAATTCTAGGTCTTCCTGCTCGATGATGTGAAGACTGACATTGTCAGCAGGGCAGGGTATTCACACTTCTATTGTTTTCCTGTCTGTCTGATACATCAGTGATACCTTGGAGCTTCATATAAAAGAAGCAGGCAAGTACCCAGAAGCTTCAGTTTACATTTAGGATAACTAATTGCACTATTTGAAGCATTTTTTGGAGTTCCATTTGACCCTTCTTTCTTTTCATGCTTTTTACTCAAGAGGAATAATCATGTTCTGGGAAGTGCTGTGTGTGGCTCTTTATGGAATTTTGTCATTTTTAAGATATTTGGGCACTTGAATGTAAAATAGTGATTGTCTAGAGATAATTTCTCCTGTCTTTTATAATTATCCTGACAAATGCCAGGTTATCCCATAAATAAAAGAATTTCCAAGAAAACATCAGGTTCATCCTACTGTATTATACATAAACATTCTCCTTCTTTCCTGGATCAAGGAAGTAAAAATTCGGTGTCGTCTTCTAAATATACATTTGTAGGTTTTGCTGCTTTTAATTTTGCACTTCAGTTCATTTCTGCAGTTAGAGTTGTATCAACAATTATTTAAAAAAACCAAAATAAAACCAAGGGAAAAAAAAAAAACAACAAACCCCTGCAGCCGTTTTCAGCTCGTGTTGTTCTTGGCACGGGTTCAGTTCTGGTGTCCAACTGGTAGGACCGAAACTTGGTGCTTAACAAGTGCCTGTAGTCAAAACAGTTGGTGTGTGCGAGCACAGATCTGGTATTTGCTGCGGCAGGTCATCTGCCGGATTTTTCCCCGTGTGCAGAATACCTAATCACGTTGCTGTGTTTCTCTGACGGCATCTGTGGCAATGTGAATCGCTTCACGTTCCAAAAGTACATGTTTACAGTCGTCGTAGAATCAGATTAAGTTGGCAGCCTGCTCCTCTCTGTAAGTGGCTCAGTTTACATTTCTTCTTCTAGCAGGATGTTTTGCATAATTTTGCTGATCCTACTCACTTGTAGACTTTGTGAAATGGAGAATCGTTTTAGTGCGTTTCTGTCAGAAAGCAAAGCTTGTGTTTATTGTAAATAAACACCAGCGGAACGGTGGTTATTTTAGCACTTGATAATTTCCCAATTATGTCATTTGACCTGGAATGAAGCTTGTGATTGTTGAGCAGTGTTTTATGCAGCGGATCAGTCCGGGGGTTGGAGCTGGCAGTTTATTTCCTTTGTCAGTTTACAAGAAGTATCAAAATGAAACCGACTGTGCTGTTTCCTTTCCAGTGCGCAGTGCAAGAAGGGTGGAACTGTTTGCGGATATTATTTCCAAACTTTTTCAGCTGGACTTGGAATAGTGTTTTGTCAAAAAAGCTGGTAAAGGTATCCTTCAATCTTGCAACATTTTGCTGTAGTTTGCTAACATCAAATACAATTTTATTTTTGTTTAACCTCACGTACTGGGTTTTGCTAGTGTTTTTTCAGACTGTGGCTGCAAAATGAAAGTGCTTACAAGGTGTTTATGAATTCTTGTTATGAACCAGCTGCCAGTTCCTGCAGGATGACACATTTCTGCAAGAGTCTAAGTTGTTCATTTTCTAGTTGCTGGCTGTTGCTTTTTGGGCATGTGTGGGGTTTTTTCTGTTTTGGTTTTATTAGGATTAATGCCAAGTACATTTGCAAACTTTGAACTGGGATCAGTACAAGGTGGTAGGATTCATTTACCGTTTATTGAAATTGTAAGTGTACGTTGCTCAACTTTGCACAGAGAAAGGCTGTGCAACAAAGCACCTCAGGATATAATGTAAATAGAAAAACTGTAATTTGTGCATAGGCGGTGTATGAGTTACCATGAGTAACGTCTTCATCAACAAGACTATGAGATACTAAATTTCATTACCATCTGCTTAATTATTGTAAATGGAGAGTAACAGTATTCATATTATGTTAAGGGCAGTTGGATCAGTTACTTTATGCTATTTCAAGTAAAAGGACTATGAACTCAAGTGTTCTGATGAATACAAGCTTAAAAAGGAGTTTACTATTCTATAAATGCTTACTAGCAGTAAATAGCTTTCTTGCCTTTCTGAGTTTTACCAATTAAATTTTGTTTGTTTTTATCAAGTATAATACCAGGCTATAATCCATAACACAGGGTCTCTGAGTTATTCATGGGTCAACCTAAAATTGATTTTTGCTTTAGGCCTCTTGTACACAGGAAGTCAGATCATGCTAAACAAGAGTAATGTTTCAAAATGACTTGTGCTGACAAAGTTTTATTGTCTGTCTTCTGACAGCATGAAGTGTTTTTTTTCTTGTTTTGTTTCAAGTATCTGGAAAAAAAAGCACTGAAAGATGAAAGACATCTTTCTCTATGCTCAAACTGTATCATATTTTTCCTCCATGGTTGTCTGTCATATTGATTGAGAAGGCACTAATTGGGCAAAAATTTTTCACTTGATCAATTTTGAGTAGCACATGTTAGGTGAGAATGTGGATGCAGGTGGGGTATACTAAGAAATGGGGTTTTGTTTCTAGTCCACATTAGAGATATCTGCAGTTTCAGGATCACATAAAGATCTTTTTTCATAGGAAACTGCGATGTCTAACATATTTTACTGGCATCATATTTGCTGTAGTGTCATTGTAAGGTTTGCTGTGATCTGAGTGAGTGCTCGATCTTGTGTAAAAGAGTCAAGGCAAAAATTTGAAAAGAGACTTTCTAGTCAGAATGTGGTTTTGCCTCATTTTCCCACACACTGTGCTTGTGGCTCTGGAGCTCATGTTGCCCCTCTATTGCTTTGCTTTTTTTGCTTATGATTAGAAGGAGATGTGGCGTTTCCTGCAAAACAGCTGCTAGTATTCCCTGGTGACCCATCAGAGAGGATCCAGTGGAATTACAGATTTAAAGGCAGACCTAGAGGACTTTGGCAGCTGCATCAGAGATTTGGGGAAAGTCAGGGCGTTGCATTGTGCAGGAGGCAGGAAGGAGGATTAAAAATGGAGTATAAGGGCATAGGAGAGAAGCTCTGGAGATTCAGGGACTGTTAGGTCTCCAACAACATAAGGACTTCACATCTACAAACAATTCAGATTTGGCTGAGAAAATTGGACTATAGCCATGTTTCCATAGGACATGGAGAATCTCCTGGAATAGTTTAAGATCATTTGCAATGCTACTGATGCAGTTTGTAATGCGCCTTTGAATTATATGGAGCGCTGGGCTTTCAGACACTTGCCATTGAATACAAAAAGTAACAGATATTGATCTGAAATTGCTTCTATAGAAAGTGAGGTAATTCAGTGAGAGTTAAACTTTCCTCTGAGATTAATGCCATTAATACATTAACTGTTTGACAGCAGAAGTCACATGTTGCTTCTCAGTTGCTTGCAGTGCCTGCGCTGAGACAGCTGAGTGGTTGCAGAAAGATTAATGTGGTAAAGAGGATTGTAACTTTGATTGTGCTACTGTGTTCTTGGATTTGACAGTACCTGGTATTTAGATACAAAATAGAATATGTGTTCTTATTTATGGGGAATGTAAGCATCCATTTGGAAGTATTTAAATTAATCAGGAAAACTATCTTTTAAACTGGAGCACATATTCATAGCACTGCTGACAAGTGTGCAGAATTTAAGTTAGTATCGTATTGGTGATGATAACTGGTTTTCTAGTTGCCTCACTGCATTTTGTCATTTCTAGGGACAAAAACTTTCATTCTTCCTTAGTTTCATCAGTGTCCACTGGCTGTATCACTGGTGTATGTGAGCAGGGACAGCCATGTCCACAGCTGTGTGAATACGAGTTCACCTGCTCTACTAGATCTAATCTGTCTACAGATGCAAATGAGTATAGAGAGTGTTACACTGGTAGCTGATTGTCTCCTGAATATGTTAATATGTGAATATTTAATTTTATCACAACTATTTGATGTGCAAATGTCTTTTATTCACACATTAATTTATTGCATAGGCTGTAAATAGTAGATTTGTATATTATGTGTCATTCCTTGTATATATATATGTAAAATAGGAACAGATGAATTAGTAAAAATTTTTCAAAACACACTTTTCACCACAAAAGTCAATTTGATAGAGGAGGCCACCACCACCCTGGTTTAAGCAGTTGATTTTGACAGCTGATGGCCTTATTTTTTTGTCATGTATTCCCATTATTTCTCTGAAACATATTACCAGTGTCTGAGGGTGGTTGACTACCACATACATTGTAAACCCTGAAGAATCAAGAGGCAACTTCAGAAGTTCTTGGGAAGGAATATACCAATATTTAGTTACAATTTATGCCCTCACCATCGAGATTTGTCTGAGAATCCACACCTTTGTCAAATACAGCCTCTTGCAACCATGCTTGCCCAGCTCAAACAGGGGACTTTCTGCCCCTCTGGAGGGAATTACTCTAACAGCTCTTCATTGTGCCATACCTGCAAGGTGTTGCTGCCATCTTCTTCTGCTGACACTGAAGTGACATTAACTTTTGTGAGGAAATGGGTAGATTTTACCAGTCCAAGCAGTGTCTCAGATCACCTCTAGTTGTGTGGCACTGGCTATTTACATTCTTTCTCCTGTATGACTTTACAGAGGTCACAGTTTCTACTTCCATTCTAAGAAATTTGAAGAAAAGCCGGGTAACGCAGATGATACTCAAATGTTTACTGGAGCTGTCTAAAAGGTGGAAGACTTTCTGTAGCCATGTTTTGGGGGAAGAGGGGAGTTTGAGAAGGTAAAAGGAAATGCTAATTATGGCAGTTGGTTCTGATCATAAGAATGACCACCAATCTGACACACTCAGCTAAAATATAGGGGGTTTTTTCCCTTCCCTATCTTTTAAGTAAACATCTGCTGCCTAAAGTAGTGGGATGCACTTTATTATATTGTCTAATTACAACTGTGCTTCTTCCACCATATTCTATGCTAGAGTAAAAAATCCAAGGTTAATGTACTAATTTGCACTTGAGAACTAATAAATTGAGAAAGTTGACTTGGTAAAAAGCACCAAACATTTAGCTTGACTAAAAATCCAGTACAAAAAGACTGTTATAGAATAACTTGCTATGGCATGTAGTACTTAATGACTTTAAAATATAAATTTTGATAATCAGTATCTTGAATGTTCATCTTTCAGAAGATTAATTTTAGTAAGAGTAATATATTTCATTTCCAAACATATCCATAGGGCTGATATTGATGACACAGTTGACTAGAAAGCAGTCAGGCTTAAGAAAACCAGTAGCTATGATGAAAATTGGAGTAATTAATCCTAAGTTTATATAGTATGTGTGTGGAAAACATGTTTTCTCCCAAGTTTTACTTTATATATGGCTTGATTTTGCTGGTAGCATAGCAGTTTCTTTTCATCAATCCCCAAGTAATTAATGGGAAGGTTGCAAATTTTGATTAGTCTACTCAAAATAGATTAAATAGGTGCTGAGAAGGTTGGTAAATCTTGAAACAATAACTGTTACTTAATAAAATAAAGTCTATGAATGGAACTGTGCATTTCAGAATCAAATGTGTAGCTTACACAGGCATTACCACACATGTGAGGTGAAATGAATGGAAATCCACTGCATCCTGCAAAGGAATTTTAAAGGCAGAGGCTGCACACTGAAGTGTGTGGTGGGGTGAAAACTGTCAAATGATAGGGGATGTTTTGGGAGTGAGGATAGATACTTTTGTATTTGAAAAAATATTAAGACTGTTTTGTTCTTCAGTTGCAAGAGAATCTGGAGGGAATTCTAGCATTGGTAATTAAAGTTGTGAATGTGAAGATATTGAAATGCTTGATCTTAAATAAAAAATGTCTTTATTTAGTTGTTTGAGATCTAATAGAAACACTTTGCACTATTTTTTTAAGCATTTCTCTTTGTTCTTGAGGTATTTGCCTATTGCAAGTTAATCATGGATGAATCCTTCTGCTACTGGCAAGTTTTTGCTTGTGCAGATGCCAGACAAATTGTCATGTTTTGATTCTCTGTGGGAAAATTTTCCTTAGTTGTCCTTGAAATATCAAACTAGTGAGTGCAGGGTTGATGATGCAAATACAAAAACTTCCCATGTATTAGCAGGTCACTGGTGCTTCCTTAACCTGCTCTTGATTGACTGGGTGATGCTGGTCAAGCTCAAAGAGTAGCACCCACTTGGATTCTTCAAGTTAAGTGCTGAAGGCTTTAGACAAGGAAAAAATGCTGCATGTTGAACGAGAGACTCCAGCTTGTTGAAAGTACTCAGTCTATGATTACATTCCACTCGGTCTATGGTTACATTACCTTGTTGGTTGTGGGGGTACCTGCCTGGTCCCTACTGTGATCAGGCTCTTGGTGTTCGGGCGCCAGCAAACTGGAGTCAGTGCCAATGAGCCAGGCCCTGCTGACCGGAAAATTCCTCTTCCCCCAGCCCGTCTGTGCCACCTGCTGCTGCCTTTGGCTGGGGAGCACCGGGGCTGGCTCGCTGCAGGGTCAGCGGCCTGGGGAAAGGGTATCTCACAAATGGGGCCAACAGGACTGTTTGAGATTTATGGCACCCCTCAAAAATCTTATAGCAAAGATCAGCTCCTGTCTCTTGTAGTATTTTGTAGTTGTGCTGAAGTGCACAGCACAAGCTTGTTGCTTGCTGCACACTGATGCAGCCGGCTAGCCAAGCACTGACATTTCTACCCTGGAGAAAGATACAATTTGTAAAGAATGGCCAAAACAGTCTTTTTACTTAACGATATGAGGAATAGGACATTCATATTTTTTAAAATACTAATAACAACCCAACCCAAACAATTTCACTGAAGCCTGTCTGTCTTGTGTGGGGTCAGCCAGGCCTTGCTTTTTTGCAGTGCTTGAGAGGCCTCTGGTGTGAGCGTGAGAAGTGCTGACCTCCAGATGCCACTTTTGTTACTGAGACATAAACTTCCTGGGGTTTTGGCACATGCCATTTGCTCTGCATGGAAAAAAACCCAAACTTTTACCTTGAATGATGCTTGGAGATAACCAAGTGAAGCAGGCAGAGCCCGCCTCTCTGGAAGGGCCGGGAGCAGTAGACCTCTTGCTACGTTTCAGTCTTCCTGTTGTTTTCCTTACAGTTTCTCATTAAAATTGAAACAAGATAGTCATAAAGTAAACTGCCCAATAACCAGGTCAGATGAATTCATCATAAACCATTATAGGAGCAGTCACATATCTGTCACAGAACATTTTACTGAGTCATCTTAGCTGTTACATACTCTCCTTTCTTCTTGGCATGAAAGAGCTGAGACACCAAGTACACCTCACTCAGATTTTCTGGTAGATTATTGCCATTTATTTTACTGTTTTTTACGGTTTTTTCAGAGCCCTTCATGAAGCTGATTTTGTCTAATTATCATTTGCCTTGATTACATTCACAACAGTAATGAACTGGTGTTCTTTGGAGTGATGAAAATCATTATAACTAGCATAGAGAAGAACAATTTCCTCTTTCCTGACTTGTATTTTTAATTTTAGCCTATGACATGTTGTAAAATTCATTCCTTTTCTGTTACAGAACGAAGACACAGTTCAATGTGTAAACCTTCCCCTTCTCCAGCTTCTCCAGCCTGTAATTCCAGGACATCCCTAGTACAGATGAAACCGAAATCCTGTATCAGCGGCCATAACCCTGTCAGCAGCAACTCAAAGCCATTCAAAACGCCCAAAGACAATCTACTTACCTCCAGTAGCAGACAGCACACAGTCTTTCCTTCAAAAGTGTCACGGGATAAACCATGGTAAGTACCAAAATACTCACCAAAGATGTTGGTGTTCAGAGTATCTCTCTATATATATCACAGTCATCACAAAAATCTGTATTCTCATTTTACCTGAGTTTACAGTTTATGCCTCTGTATTTCTAAGGGAGGAAACTGGGATATTTTTAAATTAAGAAAACAAAAATTATGTATAGGAAGAGCAAGAAGGACTGGATTACTTTTTCAATGTTCCATCAAATGTGTTTTTCTAAGATGCATATAGCAAGTGAAGTATTGACCCAGTTTGCTATCTTTAAGGTCCATCTCCCATTACACTATCAGCCCTTAGAACTGATCCTTTTAAACAGTTTAACAGGATAATTTTGCAGAGTTCTTAATATTGGCTTAACTGATGTTCATGAAAACTTGCTGGTTATAGTCAATTATCTTCAATAGCAGCTGCTGTTGGAGTTCATTCTGTATTTTGATAATGTTTGATGCCTTATAAGATGACAAGAAAATTCCGGCTGCAAAAGTCACTATTTTGGGGTGTCTGACATCATGTACTGTGATATAAGTACACATGCAGGCTTTGAGACTGCCGTGCCCATCCTCCCGTGACTGTGATGATGGCAGCAGAGTTGCAAAAATATAAATGACAGCAGAACTGGGTCACTATTTTATCCCTTAAGAAACTGTTTTGTCTTCATTATCTACAGGAAAGATGCTTTGTGATTAGGCCATTAGGTTGGTGACTTGAGATCTGGCTTCAGTTCCTTGTTCTGTTTTGCCTTGGTCTCTTCAGCTTCAGTTCTCTGTCTGTAAATTTGAGATAGTGAGACTTCCTTTTTCTTAAGATTTATCTACTTTATAAAAATCCTTCCCTTTTATCTCTAATACCTAGCATAAGAAGGTCATGATTTTAGGTAGGGTTTCTGGACACTACTGCCTTAAAACAGTAAATCATTTAATGCATACTATTCCCTCATGAGACAAAGAATAAGCTTCAATTATGTTAAAGGCATAGCTCATGCTTTCTGCCTGAAACGTGCACAAGTTGGCATGATTTTAAAGACAACAGCTTCTGCCTAGCTGTAGAATTTACCTTGCCCTGGAAAAATATGTTCCTTCTATAAATCTGCACCCACCATCTTTTTAAGCATGATGAGGATTGTGCGTAATTATGGTATAAAATTCTGGAAATAGGAAATCTGATTGGTTAGACTATACACTCACATGTTAACTAGAATAGCAGAATAGCCTCTGTCTCTTCCGTGTGTAATTACCTCATTTACTACTTGAAACCAAATATTATTGACTGAAGAGTGGCTTTTTCTTCTGAATGTTGGAGGGGAATTTTATACAAGAGAGGATTCTTTTATAAGTCTAATTAAAAGCAAATCAGGAAGGACCTCAGAGTATTAAGACTATTGACTATAAACTTATTTCTCATCCTGTTACAGACAGCCACTTACATATCCACATTTCAGCAGGCTCACTGAATCTATAAACAATACCTTCCGTTCTGGCAATGTCATTCTGGCAGTCAGTAAAAATGGAAGGGAACAGAATAACTGAGCATTTCCACCAATCCTTTTCCCTTTATTGGGAACAACCTAAATATTTAGTGATGGTTAACAAGGTACATTTAAGCATTTAAAAGTGTTGCACTGCTGTGTTGATTGTTTGGCAATAAATATGACAGTAGTTGTACCCAAGAATTACGTAATTCTTGCAGCCGTGCTGGGAGATAATACTATAGTTTTGTTTTGTTTTGGGGAAAAATGAGGCATATAGTAGTTAAAAATACTGTAATTACCACATAGCAAATCACAAACAGTCTGAAGCGAAGATCTATTAAATTCTCTTGCAAAATACAGTGTTAAGTGTCTTAGATTACATGACTTGTTAAAGAATAAAATCTGTCTGCTAATCATTGCAGGTTAGAGAGAGCAGACAGCTGTTACAGAAGAAGGTGTTTGTTACTATTCCATTAAAGGATTATAATATTTATTTAGAATACTAAAAAATATTCAGCAGATCTGATTTAAGGTGAAATTATAAATAAAATTTATTATTTTTTAGGATTCTGTCTTCCATTCAGCTGCTGCACAAGCCATAGAATTTCTTGTCTTGGCTTTTAGAAAGAAATACTCAATTGACACAGAAACATTTGTCTCAAAAATGCAAATAGTATTCATGGTGTATCCAAGTCTGTTGTGGTTTATCATCCTCAGAAGCTTCCAGGTCTTCAATGCTTTTGTCTGTTATGTTGTAATCTCATACCAAGCATTTATTTGACATAGTTCTTCCAGACAGTTGTCAAATCATCTTATTTCAGGAATTATATCACTTTAATGATTGCTTTTCAGACCTGGAACAACCTTTGTTGGACTTGCCTGATTCTTTTGTACAGCATCTCCTTTAAATTTTAGTTGTTACAATTAGAATTTTGGGAATGGCTTCTGCAACAACATAGCCCAGTAGATCTATCTGTTGCTATGCCTGCCTTCGTGTAGATCCAACTTCTGTTGTTAAATTTGTTATAGTTTTAGTTGAGGCATCATCTTACCCATGGACCGAGTAGCTCTTTCTCTTGTTCATGTCCTGTGTTGTGCTAAGATGTGCTCCAGAGGTTCAGCTTGCTCCAAAACTAATGCTTTAAAAATCGTGATTGGAATGATCAGATGAAAGAGATCTGGAACTGTTTCATTTCTTAGCTGCTGTTTTAATACTTCCCCTCTTGTAGTTGGAATATAAAGTATTATTGTGAATACATCATCCAGAAATATCTGTCAGTTCTGCTTTTTCCCCTGTATCTTTACCATCTATTAATACAGCAGTGCTTAGAGATGGAGCAGAGCTGGAGCACCACTGCACTGTGCACAAGATAAGTGCAAACCATCATTTTCAGCAGCTTGCAGTCAAGGTGGTAAGAGGTATAGCAGAAAGGTAGAAACTGGGGAGAAAAAGGCAGAGAATTGGTAAAAATAACAATAATAATGAACAAGTGATCATAATTAGTAAGCTCAGATGCTTTATAAAAGGCATTCCTGCAGTCAGGAGCTCTCTTCCTCATTGCTGACCTGCCCAAAGGGTGCTGCTTCACTTGCTGCCATGCCAGCTTCTGGGTGCTGCCATGGAGGAGTTACGTGCTGTGATGCTACAAGGTGTTCATTTCCACCTGTCCATGATCCTAAGGCATCATAAAATCGGGGGAAAGTGTTGGAGTAAGCTAGTGCTGAGAAACCAGTTGAAGCAGATCTCCTTGGCCTCCCTCCACAAAGTTTAGCCCGTCAGAAGTTCTGAAGATGAAAAAAATGAGATGGAAATGATGTGGTTTTCATCAACACAGAGAAAACAGACTCTTTCTGTAAACAGAAAAAAGATCCCAAAGGTATACCTAAGGGCAATCCTTTAAAATTTATAATGTCACTTTTCAAAGTATTTTCTAATCATCTCTTGGCCTTTATTTCTTTGTATTGGGAAATACAATTGTTCATACTGGGGCTGAGAAAGTGAAGATAGTCATGATTTAAGGATATTTGTATTGCAGGATGGAAGCAAAACTCAGCAGGGTTAACTTGGACCATGTAATCTAACATTAAATCACAAACATTTTGTACGTTGTAGAGGGAATCCCAGCAATATAAAATAGAGCAATGTTTTATGTTTTTAAATGTTTGTGAATTTCATTTCTCACAAAGTCGCAGAGTTGAATGAGTGTCTCAGCTTGTCAGAATGAATATAATTACAAATTACCAAAACATAAACCCAGAAAAATTACACAATAGGAAGGATCATTTTTTAAAAGCCAAGAGACAGGAAAACAGAAATGAAAGGAGCTACAGGTATGAAAAGTGTTGTGACATACTACAGTTATTTTTCTTGCTTGCTGGAAGGGATCTACAATGATCATCTAATCCAACTGCCTGATAAAGCATGAGAAAACAGAAGGAAATGTTACCTTACTTGAAAAAGAGAATGAGCTTCTAAAGCCTGTCGTGACCATGCTTTGGTCCACTTTGTGTAGTCCACTACCACTTTGTGTAGACTAATTCATCAACGTTGGTGTTGCTCTGGTCAGCAACACTGAAAGCCATATTCCAATAGCAGTATAACCAGGGACATTTGAAAACTGTTTCTTACTTGCCATATCCCAGTTTTGATATAAGCACAACAATACAATAAAACCTCATATTGCTTATTCACTGTGACCACTAAATATTTTTGTCACTATTTTCCAGTGTGTTGTTTCCCTGTATTTCACTGCAGACAGAACAGCCTGTTATTTCATGTGGAACTTTACATTCATTTGTATTAAAATGTCTTAAATGATGTAATGAACTTTACCAAACACTCCATACTGCTCTTTGTAACTTCATCTCTTCATTATTTAGTTCCCATCAACCCTGATTCCATCAGGGAATGTTATCACCAGTAAACTTATCTTTACTTCTCCAGTCCACTGAAGTTTTTGATCATGTCAGACTTGGTAATGGTGGCTAAAAATGTTCCTAGCAAAACTAGGGATCATAAATCATAAATGGATCATAATGGATCATAAAATGGATCATAAATCTCAGAAAAGCTAGATTTGAATTTCATATTGTTTAACATTTGCTTTTAAATCATTCTTACAATGCCTTTCAAAAACTAGAATGTTTTCATAGTTATCTTTGTCAGCTTAACTGGTAACCTCACCAAAAAGTGAAATATTTCTTTGCCAGAATCTGATCCTCAGCAAAATCATGTCAACTTACTGTTTATCAGTTTATTTTTATAAGCTATTCCAATATTTCTTCTAAGGCACTTTGGTATGGGTTTTCAGCATGGATGCAAGAGCAGCACTCATCTAGCTTCTCTAAGATTTCATGATTCAATTAGAAATTAATATGCTGAGACCCAATATTGCTCCAACTCTTTTGGAACCCATGGCCACATTATGCAGATTCCCTTATGCAAAAAGAAAAAAAATGCAATCATTTTTCAGCTGGCACTTTGCACTTACTGAAGGAATCAGAAAGCATTTTTATCTGACTGGAGAGAGTTACCCTATTTCCTTCTTAGTGCAGAAGAAATAATGAATGTTTCTAATGTGTTTGCTTTGGTGGTAACTTTTATTGCCTTTTAGGTAGATACTGCCATTCTTATTAGAGTTTCTTTTGTCAAAAAAAAGGAAACTTGTCTTTACTGAATACAGATTTTTTTTCCCTCACTTTTTGTGTTTGTTGCATGTTGTTTTTCTAATTGTCCCTTTCAACAGGTGTCTTTAAAAAAATCTAAACAAGCTTATTGTTCAAAAACTCATTTTAAAATTCAATAAATAAGACTAAAACCCTGAGTTTTCTTTTTCTAACAAACTTTTGAAATAAATCCTCAATTTTTTACTCAAAAAACACTGTTTGGGAAAAGAATTCTTTCTAACCATCAAATATAAACATAAACATTTGTGATTTATTTACTTTTTAAGACCTTAGTAGTTGACTCCAGTCACTCATCCTGAGGACCTTGCAATTTACAGTTTGGTTATAAACTCATCTTTATGTGTTATGCTAAGACTAAACTAGAGACCCTCACTGTTGAATGCAGTAAAAGAGAGAGAGAAATTACAATCTGTAGCTTCTGAAATCATAATTTACTATAGAGTACCAGAAATCCTATAGAATGTGTATGTCCACAAATACTGGAGTATTTTTTCTTCTACACTACAATGAAATGCGTACTGAAGGTTGACTTGTTGGTCTGTAACAAAATGAAGCAAAAACATTTCCTCCCCTGGGCATTTTTCATTATCACAGTGATCCATCCATATGTGCCCTAGGATCTGAGATTCTGAACACTGCAAAGCAGAGAAACCCTGTTCATTTTTATTAACAATACTTCGCTACTAGACCAGATAATACGCTTGATTTTTTCACTGAATATCAGTATTTTGAATTAAGATAGTTCTTAAAAACTGGGCATGAAGATTTGCTCATACGTTTTTACATAGTTGATGTGTAGTAGAACTCTTAATGTAAAATTCTCCTATTTTCAGAAAATGTAATTGCCATTAAAGACAAAACCAAAATAAGTCCTATGGTGAGATATTACAGTTTTTGCCTGCCATTTAACTTAATAAATTCAGACCAGTGTAAGAAGGGAGAGGATCAAATCCTCCCTTTCATTGGTACGTGTTTGCATTTATTGAGATAGTTAATACAGATTTTATGAGTACGGTACAATTTTTGCTTAATTGCTGGCCAGTGCTCTACACTTTACTTTAGTTGCTTCTGTATTCTGACTAACTGCTACACTTATAGTACCACAGGAGACAGAAGTTTTAAATAATTTCATTCCAGCTCCAGAAGATGTCTTGGTGTCTAAATCTTCTTCATAGTTGTGTATACTTATTGTTTATATCAATGTTTGTATATTTTCCTATGTTAAAATACCTTAGAATAAAGTTTATCATCTTCAGCAGCTACAGAGGAACAGAGGTTTGTAGGAGCCCAGGAAAGTGAAGACTTGAGTTATTTTGGACGCTGCTTTAATGTTTCCAAAGTGTGTCCCGTGGAGAATGCCATCTCAAAGTCATCTTTTTCTGATTGTGAAAACTCCACACCTGTTAAACATTCCTTGTGTAGAAAGGTGTAGCAAAGGTGCCATTTTTCAGATGCAAAAGGCTGAAATTATGTGCAAGTTGTGAATGTGGGGATGTCCCTAACCATACATGCATTATGTTGTATTTTTTATTTGGATTTGTTTCAGTAGGGAGGGGTATATAATTTATATATTAACTGTTAGTCACAAGATATCCAGTTTTGGATTTGCTGAGTAGATAAAAAGCTATCACTGGGTATTTCCTCATGCAGATAGAACCCAGAAATGCTAAAATGCTGTTACAGCTGAAAATCATTTGTCTCAATCTTTTTTGCAGCCGAATTGAGAAGGTAATATTTGTTAGTGTCACAAATATGCAGTGGTGGTAGTTAAATTAGAGTAAGTTAGTTCTTGCAAACGTTACTCTGAAAAGGGCCAACTATGGTAATTATTATATTGAGAATTTTTATTTTTAAGTCCCTAAGATTTTATTAAATACATTGTAGTAATGCTCAAGTCATCAAGGATTTTAATACTTTTAAAGGGACAGCTGTTAAGATTTCTATGCTTAAAATCTCTTTTCTCCTTGTTTCCAGAACTTGTATGTCATTCAGACACACCTGAGCAAATGAATTATTTTTGTGTTTGTTTAAAAATATTAATATTATTAGCAACCTGCTTCGTTATCGTGGTGAGTTTAGTACAGCATACACGTATCTGGTATGTACTTGTGTTAAAGGCATGAAGAGCGTATTTGTAAGGGGTATGTTTTGCTTAGTACAAATACTGATTTTGCTTATGAATAGTAGGGGATTGGAGCTTAAAAAAATACAAAGATTCATTTTCATAATTCTCTACAGGCTTTACAGATGCTTGGCTTTGTAAATGCTTGATTGAACAAAAATAGTCAATACTGGTACCAAGTTTTTAATTTTAGTCTGGTCTTAAGATACTGTGTCACTTGCATTGCAATTTTTCTATCTGTGGAAAGGGATTAAGTAACCATTAATCTTTGGTGCAGAAAATACCACGTGAATATTTTTCTTTGATCTTGCAGCGTTCCTGTTCCAGTAGTCAGTCTAGAGAAAATTCCTAACCTAGTGAAGGCAGATGGTGCCAATGTTAAAATGAATTCTGCAACCACTACCACCATCACTTCCTCCTCAGCTTCTTCATCCACCATACCTGCTCCAACTTTGGTTAAATCTGGTTTGCCATCCAAGTCAGTGCCACCATCACCAGAAAAGATTCTGAATGGCAAAGGAATTGTAGTTCCATCAATAGACAAGAAACACCAAAATGGCACTAAAAGCAGTAACAAGCCTTACAAAAGACTTTCGGGTAAGTGATGTTGTAGTTCACCTTTTGTGGTAGTCTGTTTTTCTTTGTTAAGGCTTCTGTAGCTCATAATGCAGCTAATAAAATGCTAGGTTTGGTTTGATTTCTTTTTTGCTGTAAGATGCTGGGTTGCATGTATGCAAATGAAAGCTTTCACACTCTTAGCATGTGTAAAGTATTTTCAAAGTACATATTCTGTTTAGCTTGAAATTACTGGTCAACAGGCCAAATGCAAAATTTTAAAGAAGTAAATTCATTAAAACAGAAAAGCAGAAGACTTCTTCAAGCCGTTATTGGATTTGAGTCTGTTTACAACAGAGGAAAATGTGCCTTGGTTGGGTGACTTCAGTCATGATCAAGTTGAAGAGATTTAAGATATTGGTTTATCCTCCAAGTCATGATTTTTTCAAGACTCTTTTTTGTTTGTTTTGTTTTAGGTATGAGAAAATTTTTAAGGAGATATGGGAAATGCTGGGCAAGTGTTAAAAGTCATAATTTCCCTTCACCTCTCTCCCCCTGCAATTCACATATGAATGGCAATGTTTCTAGTGTGAGGATCTTGATCTTTCTCAGGAAGACAGGAGAGTGGAGTTGATAAAATGATATTAAATGGGAAATGCCCTGGAGGGCTTTAGGCAAGGTAGTTTTGAGAATGTATATCCCTGTCCAAACCTGCCACCAAAGCACAGTGCACCACATTGCGGCAGGGCAGAGGCTTTGTTAGAGAGGTTGCCATCCACTGGGAGGAAGAATTATTTTCCATGGAGTTCCCTAGAGGTGACCCATGCCAGCTGTTGAACAGTGACAAGAGAATTTGCCCCTGAAAGCAGAAAACAGATTTTTTGCTCTGAATGAAAGGAAACAAAGTGTTTTGACGGGTTTTATTTTATGGTTTTTTTAAAGCAAAAGTAACTGACTCAAGCTTACGGCTGAAGAAGCTGTGCAGCGTCTATTCATCAGCTGGCAGTACTTTGTGACTTGGGCAGGAACTTCTTGTGTGTACTGAAAGGCTAATTTTGCTAATGGCAGCATGATCCGCATTAGATTGTCACTTTGGCACAAAGTTAGTTCACATGATTTCTAAATGTGCACTAGTTATGAACCAGTATAAGTTGTACAAGATAAATGCTTTCATTTCCAGTTAATGAGTGTGTCCTATTTTTTGCCTGAATATCAGGTTTATTTTTTTCATTTTCTCAGATTTGGCAGTTAGCCTGTAGTACTGCTGCCTTGGCTGGATTTCAGACCAGTGTGAGGTGTTTGCTAGGGCTGTGTGGGGCATGGAACAATGCCATTGCCTGAAAGGATTCAGTACACTGATTGCTTTCTTAACTAGTTAAAGGTGGCATGTAAGAAAGCAGAACCGTTGTTCATTTATAGCTTTTCACAACATGAAAAAATGTTACAAGAAAATAGCTCAAGATTATGCGTTAACCCTTACATTTCACTTTTTAAGATCCAATATATTATTCTAATAAAACCTTTATATTTGCCATTTAATTTAAACTATTGCTTCCTTTTTACCTATTATTTCCTGTAATGGTTTAGATGCTGAATTTAGCTAATTTAGTTAATCAATTCCAAATTCCTCCTTGGGCAATTGAAACTGTTAGTGTATTTCCTCTTGTCACCACTTACCACTGCAGGGCTGTGGGTGATGCTTGTACATTTTTGTGCAAGTGCTTGCAGAAATGTGTTCATGAAGGAGAATCGGTTCTGTAGGGCCTTCCTGCAGCTTGCTGGCTTTTTCTGTGGAGATGGCTCTGGCACTCTTCTTTCTCTGAACTCTGACTTGCAGTGTCTTCTAGGCTAGGGAACATGGTGAAAATTTCTGCACAGGACTGACTGAGCATCTGGATAGTCATGTGTTTACTTTTATATGGTTAACAAATAGACAGAACTGAGACTTCTTTTTTACAGCTCCTCTGTCACGATCAGATTTGTGATCTGTTCAGTCTTGCTTCCACTGCCTTGAGTATTGATGCAGCAATGCAATAATTTAGGGATTATGCAAATCGTAGGAGTCCTGAGAGCACTGGAGATGAATTGCCTGTAGATTGTGTGTCACTATGATATATTCCTCTCCATTATTATACAGGACTGTGCAAAGGTTGAGACAAAGATCTTGGAAGGTCAATGAGATGATTATTTGAGATATCCCATAATTTCATTCATTTCACATGAAAATGATAAGACTACAGCTAAGAGATTTAGGTTTCCCTCAGTCCGTTACCCTAGAGCTGTACGGATGTTAATTTTTGAAGCTGCCTAATAAGTTTGGCCAGTTTGCATCTGTTTCCTTCCCTTTTTAGCAACCTCTACTGTCTCTCACACCATTTCCCTGACTATGACTGAAGTTTGTTGTTTTTCTTTGCTGAGAGCTGGTGGTTGTTTGTGTGATGAATGAACCTGCCCTCTTTTCAGGAGCAGTGTCCTTGTTGAGAGAGAGGAAACAGCTTGTGGAACCACAAAAGACAGTCTGTAGCTGTCCAGCTTAAGTGGATCAGTGTTTCCTAGTAGCAACTGCAAAAATTTTTTTTTTCTTTTTCCTATATCTTCCTTTGTTCTTGTTCTCCTTGGGATGACATTACAGAATACAGATGCCCAGCTTACACCAAGTAAAACTCTTCTGTTGCAAACAAAAGTTTATGACAGCTCAGTTTTGGCCCTTGCTCTTCTCTTGGTGAGGTTATAACAAATGCTCTTCATTTTGTCCACTGAGTGAAGTGAAAGCCATTCCAGAAAAACAGCTTTCTCCAGCTGTGCCTGGGGGTCTGGAGCTTGCCACACTCCACATTTCCTAACACAGTAGTCAGAAGCCGCATTTTGTTATTGATAAGAAGGTGGTAAGTTTCACGTAGTGTGTTGCCCAAACCAGGCATGTCTATAGCTGGGAATTAGATGTTAATGATTTCTCTGGAGCAGCCATAAACGCTTCAGCCAGGAGAAGTGACTTCCTGTTTGTTCAGTATTTTCTGTTTCTCAGGGAAACCATAATATTTTGTTGTTCAGTCAATGGCAGAGGCTTCCACTTTTTCTTCTTATAACTCCTTATGTTGATTTTTTTCTGTATATGTTTTCCTAATAACTGGCTTTGCAATAATCAGTCCTACAAGTCTTAGTTGATTGGGCCACTTACTGACAAGTACCAGTCTGGAGCACTTCTGATATTTGAAGTGTTTCCCTGTTGGTCCAAAACAGTCCTTCCTTGGTGACTTTCAAAACACATTCCATAACCTTGTAATTGCCTTCAGGACTTTTCATTTGAAGGCATATTTATTAGTCCATATTGTCTCTTTAGTTTGTTTTTTCACTTTGCATTGAAGGTTTTAGGTGGGTCATTCAGGAAACTGTAATAGGAACATCTTACACTCAAACCCCAGGAGTAACTAACTTCTTTAGTTTGTGAACATGTGTTTTCATCTATTAAGCAGAAAAAATAGTTATTATATTGAGTCATACACAGCTACTTTTGTGTTTCTGTTGTGTTGTAAATGCCAAAGAAACTACAACTACCTATAACATATTTCAGTCCCTTTGTAGATTTCACCAAAAAAACCCTGTGCCAGCTGGTTTTTCCAAGCTCACTTTTTTGTATGGCTCTGCTAATAGGTTAATAATATAATCATTTAATATTTGCATAAGCACTTTTAAGTCTAGCTAGCAGAATACATAAAACTGCTAGAAATTGTGATATCTGGAAGCTAGTTGCTGTCTAACTCAAGCTACTTGTCCTTACTTTTTTTATTCCAGCTGTTCTTGCTATGATGCTGTCATAACATTGTAACACAGCTGTAAATCACTGTCTTCTTCTTAGCTTCCATTTGTTTTTAAACAATTTTTAAATCCTCTGATTAAATGTTGTATTTGAGTACAGGATGTTTATTGTATTTGAATGTAACACCACTGTATAGTTAAAATTGGATTTGGCAAGTAGTTTATACTCCCCTACCAAACAAAAGCAAACCAGTCTGCCAATTACACCGTAATTTGTCAAGATGTATGAAGGTAATGGTAGAGGGTTTTGATGGCATAAACTAAACATGTATATCCATAGTTTTGTTACATCACTTAGTGCAAACTGTAAAATTATATTAACATAACCTAAAGGAGGTAATGCTATCTGTGGTAAAGAAATACTAAATTATTAATGAAATTAAATATGTGGATACAGCGTATTAAATATTAATGTTCTTTTAATGTTAATCATGAGTAGAACCCATGTAAATGCCATTTTCCATAATCTCTGCAAACTTTAAATTCCATCCCTCCCTTCACGCGGGGAAATAAAAACTAATATACATCTAATTTTATAAAGATTTAGGGGACAGATTTAGATAAATTTTATTTTTAAAATGCCACCAGTTGTTTAAAGCACTTGCGATACCAATTGTGTCTTAGCCCAGCTCTGGAGCCAGAGCTGCAGATGCTGCATTTTACAGTCTCGGAGGCATCCAGAGTTAGAGAGGGAACTGAAGTCACAGGGATTGGCTTGGTCCTTTGTTTGGGCCACTCCACTGTAAGCAGACCTATTTCCATGAAGTCTTCGGCTGAACTCCTGCTCTAAATGGTTTTAAATACGCAAGGACAAAATATGCACAACTATATGAGTGGTGCACATAGCACTGTTATGGGATGCTGGGGTTGGGATCAGTGGTTCAGGTTGAGCCTGATTACATTAAATTCTAACAGGCAGAATTTGTAAGCTACTCTGGTTAAATCTTCTGTAATAATCTATTTTTTTTCTTGTTTCCCATTCTTCCATCAAACAGAAAGAGAATTTGACCCAAATAAGCACTGTGGAGTACTGGATCCTGAAACAAAGAAACCTTGCACAAGATCGCTCACCTGCAAGGTATTTTTCTTAGAAGATAAAATATCAGATGCTTTGTTATAGTTTAAATCCTACCACAGTAGTTTGAGAGGTCATACCTGCTCCTGTCTTACAGACAATGGGTATGGTATTCAGGCGCTGTCTTCAGGTAATTCTTTTGTGTAATTCTGTTTCTTTGAATCAGAGCCTCTGCATTATTCCACTGATATTTCTAAAAAGATGTTTTTCTTGTCATTTTATTATGCAAAAAGCATTAATGTTTCATGTAGAAGCCCAAGTGTTATTTTAAATGCTTCTTTTTTGGTTCATGTGTGCAACAACGTTGAAGTATAGTCATTTCTTAGTAAAAAAAAAAAATTACCATATTTTTGTATAATAAATTACTTGGAAGCTGCCCTTATGATAGTAATAACTCCTGTGTCAAAAAGTAGCTGCAATGTGAGACATTTCTAATGAACATTTGTATGTGTATATGCTGCCTGTCACTAGAGATGATCAGCTAAATTTGCTTTTAAATGTATTCATATTTTTCAATCCAATGAAATCAGTTTTTCATTGTAACTTAAAAGCTACAATGATTTTCTTAATATCTTAAAATAACTGGAATTCCATTTTCCATCTTTGAAAAGGTAAGTCTATAGTCTCTATTATATAAAATCTGTTACAAAAAGTAATCTTAGCCTTGATGTTGGCATTTCTTAAGAATGACTTTATAAATTATCAAAGATAACGTGGAATAGGAGCTTTATTTCCATAACTGTGGCTAAAGGTGTTTGAAGTAGATTTTATCTTTTAGAGTAGTGGTGTATCAGAACTATAGAGGACTCATAAGCAATGTCATGCACACACAAATGCTTTTTAACCACCCTATTTTTAGACTCATTCACTTAATCATCGACGAGCAGTTCCAGGCCGTAAAAAACAGTTTGACATCCTTCTAGCTGAACACAAAGCTCGATCCAGGGAAAAAGAAGTCGCAAAAGACAAAGAGCATCCACCATCTGCAAGGGAAAGCTATCAGAGCCAGCCCACACCAGCACAAGACTCTCTGTCAGGATCCTCAGTGAACTCTGGGCAAGAATCTAAAGTAACATCTCCTGCAAAATCTAGGCCACCAAATTCTGTACTTCCAAGGTAAGCAGTTCTCCAGTGTGGAATGTTGCCTTCTGAAGGTGCTGGGAGAAATTTCTAAGACTTTCATACAGCTTGTTTTATAAGCATTTAATACTTCTTTAGGCTACTGCACAATAAAACATTAATATAAGAATTTCTGCTAGCTTATATTAACCAAACTCTGTCCATGGTAGCCTGTGATCTAATTGGGAATGAGGAAAGGAAGAGTGTCCACCTTTGGCTCAGAATCTCAGACTAACTGCATTTTTTTGCTAAAATAGTCAGTAATAATTAGGAAAGACTATATTCCAGTCATTTGATCACAATTGGGAATAAAAGTCGGTTCACATGAAACAGTGTAGTTATTAGTGGTAAAATTCTGCACATATATATAGAATTTTTCTCCAGAAATACTTTGCCAATTACATCAATGGAATTGTTGTAAAAAAAGGGCGTAATTTAGTGTTGATTTAAAACTATTGATATGAAACTGTCCATAGCATGTCTTCCCTTGTTTTGAAGTTTTTTCTTAGAAAGGGCAAAAACAGTACTAAGAAGGACAGTGAAGGCATCCTTTTGCAAAAACCAGTGTGAGGTATTTGATCTACTGAATTCTAATTATCCTCCAGAAAACGTCCCATACGTTTCATTTATTTGTGGGATTTTTTGGTACTAATTTTGGCTGGAGTGCATAGAACTAAGTTAGTTGGCTTTGTTCATATTTATATTTTTTCATCATTCATTTCTTTGCAGAAACCTTGGTCAGGATTGGGTGCTTATTTTAGGACTTTCCTACTACGACAGTCCATATTTCAAAGAGATATTTCTCGTATTTCCTATCTCAGATCTTTCAGAGACAGCTGTTACCAATGTTTTCTGTGTAGCCAACAAGCCTCAATGAAGTTTCATTCCTGCGGTGGCAGAGGTGGGCCTTGCAGGGTTTGAGTGAAAAGACAATGAAAGAATACCCACCAATATGAATTGGTGCTCTCTGCCTAATTCTTGTAAAAGCAGTGACCTTACACAGTCCTCCCATAGAGAGGAGCACAGACAGACAGGTCGAAATGGGGTTTAGTAGGTGTTGGCAGTCAAAGCAGTGTAATTCCATTAGAGTCAGCTGCAGAAATTGCAGAGGTAGTAGTACTGGAGAAGGAGGATTTTAGCAGTCAGACATTATGTTTGTACAGTCTGCATTTCTGTTTCTGCTGCAGTGCCTCTGCTGGGTTGTCCTGGCTGGTGTCAGGGCAGTCATGGAAGCCTTGTGGCCTCTCTGTGGGGGCCAGCAAGCCTGCGGCTCTGCTGCTGTCCGGTGGCCCAGTCGGCACGGCCCGGCCCAGCCCGGCGGCAGCAGCTGCCGCGTTAGTTCCGGGCTGATGCCATCGGGGAGCAATCCCTGCACAGGTCAGGAGAGGGCTCCTGTCCCCGGGCTCGGGGACTGCTCTGTCCTGAGGGCATGAATTCCTGAGACTGAAGAAGATCAGCTACAGATTTTGCCCATTGTGGACATCTCCTCCAGCTTCAGAGCTCTCCATACATACTTGGTTGTACAGACTGTAATTGAGAACCTTTTCCACCCCTACTTCTAATCTAATCTGTTTTCCAATTACTTTTGAAAGGCAAGGCACCATCATACCCTGTGGTGCAAAGGAATTCCTACTTTGTTTTATTGCATTTTAGACAAAGATAAAGAAAACCTACATGTGGCGAGGAGTTCTCCCGGTTACTTAATTCACTAATCTACCTGTAGACAGGGTCAGCTAAACACTCTTATATTTAGTACACTAATTTTAGTAGGATTTTTGTAACTGGACCCTTGGGATTAATCAAGTAGCAGAGTAATATTTCAATGTAAAAAGGTTTTATATACCTGATTTTTATTTGTGTTTTAAATATACTTTGTCTCTCTCAAGATCTGAAATCCATCTTCATTACAAATTTAAAATTTCAGGCAATAGATGGGTGCTTCTGTTAACATTAACTTGATGACAAGCCCAGAGTATATTTCTGACAAGACCAAATGTCAGCTATTTGGTGTCTTTTACTGTCCTTGTTTACATTGATCATTTCTGGCATCATTTGCTTTGATGCTTGATGCCAGCAGGTAGGTTTGTAGAGCCTTTGAACCCTGACGATTTAAATGTATATTCTCCTTCCAGACCTTCATCTGCAAATAGCATAAACAGCAACAGTTCTTCAAACCACAGTGGGTACGTACCAGAACTGCCACTGCCTTCCATGGGAGGAGATATTACAAGCAGGTTGTCCAGTGATGAAGGAGAAGCGGATGGAGCTGAAGAATCTGAGAAATTAGACTGTCATTTTTCTGGACATCATCCCAGACCTCTTGGGGTATGTGTCAGTCTCTGGCATGCCTTGCCATTGTTCTTGCATAATTAGGGAGGGGAGCACACATAAGTAATTTACTAAGAAAGTAAGGAATTAAGACCTTACATTTGAAAACTGTTCTAAAAAGAAAATATGCATTTAACAGAGAAGGGTAAGGATGGCATAAGGTAGGAGGAGACCACTGGTCAGTACACATGATACATTGATGTAGGACAAGATGGGCAGCAGAAAATCAGACGTTCTATTTTTAGATTGTCCTCTCAGTAGACCTCAAATTTGGTATAGCTCTGCTAAACTGAAGAAAGTTGCATTGCTTTAAATGTGACATGAGCAGATATTCTCTTGGCTGTTACAATTCTTACAAAACTGTACCTTGCAGTTGGTGGCAGAAGGCTCTTACAGTGCTCCATTCATTTCTGTAGTCTGGTGTAAAGCAGTAATTAAATGTAATTTATGTGAGCGTATGTGGACTTAGAAACTGTTGCTTCATTCATCTCAAAATGGAAAGGCTCTGGTGGTGGCTTAAGTGTGTGTTTGAGCAGCTGGTTTTATCTTTCTCCTGTGTTAGTGAGAATTTCATTGTAAGTAGTAAAAGCTGCTTTGTGGTATTATCTCTGCAGTATGAATTTGTTTACACTGTTCAAAACAAGAAGCAGTGAAAGAACTCTTGAAGTTGTTAGAAGTTGGCACTCATAAAAATTGAGCCAAGGAATACACTTACGTGTTTTCCATATGATATGCAGCATAAAACAAACATTGTGGTAACTGGTAGCATTGTTTGTATTCCCTAGAGCAAAAGAGAACTTGTTACTGTCTGACACCAGGAAAAAGTATGACCCAAACATTACTGTCAGACAAAATCGTGTGTTTGATTATTACAGAGAAAATGAGAATTATTATAGTCCACATAACACTATTATATGCAGAAACCTCCTGTTTCCTTGGTACTATTGCATGCTACTTTGGTTTTGCTGACTACTTCTCTGTGAATTAAAAACTAAAGGTTCACTGTATGGGTGCCCACACAATTCAAAAAACAATCCAGGTGCAGCCAGTTCTTGTACGTGCCTCAGCAGTGGCTGTCAATAGCCATTTTGGTTTAGGATCCTACTTCTGTTTTAAGGCAAACCCACTGACTCGTCTGTTCTCTGAACCTTAGCATCTCTCAGCTGAAGCAGTTACGGATCGTGAAACTAGTTCTTAGACCATATCAGTGTGAAGTCAGAAAAGATAGTGTAAATCACATCCAATTCATGTTAAATTGCTGAATTTCATATTCAGGTAGACTGTTTTCCTTACTAAGTCCTTCTCGTGGCCAGGTGGTTATAATTGATCAGGGCGAAAGTCAGTAGCTACTTTATTTGCCTCTTGGCGGTACTTGATGTTAGTGGTAGCTCACTGGGAGGTGAGGCTAGTTTGTCAACTTAGGTGGTGGTTTCAATTAACCTTGTTATGAAACAGACTTAAAATGAACAGTTGCAGTCACCACTTGCTGTCCATTAAGCTGACAAGTACTTTGAATGGATGCTCTTCTACCACATCAGTGCTTCTGCTGTCAGCCAGAATTGGTGTGACTGGGTCCCTTGTATGATGGAGAGTTGTCTTGTTTTTTTGAGGATGATTTGTAACAGGTTTCTCTCCTACAAACAGGTATTGCAGCAGTTCTCTGCATCATGTAGATCAGTAAGACTGAGCAGAAACAAGAGCAGATTCCTGATTGTAACATTTCAGTGTAGTAGGACTTTTCAGGAAGTTCTCCAGAAGTGATGCTTTATCTCCTGAGCTCCGCAGAGGTCTCAAAATACTACTCCTCCAGTCGATTTTCATGCACTGGGAAGAGTGTATCCCATGTTCTGTTGTAGCACAGATGCCATGGATGATAATTTACTTTTTTACTGAAATGTCAAGGGTTTGTTTATTAAGTAGATACTAAAGATGTTCCTATTGCACATTTTTTTCCTCTTCAGCTATATTTTTATTGCTGTCATGCAGCTATGAGATTTAAGACACACAGAACAGTGTAACTTGTCTTTCTGAGGCAGTAAGAATTTTTTCTTTAAAAGTACCTCAGCAGTTACATTCTTTCTCTGGCACTGATTCATTAATGAAGTATGAAATATACTTTACACTAAGCTGAAATATTATGCACATACTTCATAATTCTTAAAAAAACTATTTATGCTTTAGATAATGAAAACCACATTTTAAAAGAAGTTTTTTATGCATGGTACAAATTACAATGGTCTTTCTTGATCTATCAATAAATATTTCAGAATGTAGAAATACATTTTTATAAGCAACATTGAAATACCTTTTCTTTCAGTTCTGTTCATATGGCAGTCGCTTAATGGGAAGAGGGTACTATGTCTTTGACAGAAGATGGGACCATTTTCGATTCGCACTGAACTCCATGGTAGAAAAACACTTGAACTCACAGATGTGGAAGTAAGTGGGATTTTTACACTTGGTGGGTCATTTACATTTTTAATTCTGTAAAATTTCTAAATTAAACACTCCATGGCCAGTGTTTGTAAAATTGCCTCTATTAAGGTATAGCAGTAACATGTGTACAAATCTTCTCTTCTCTGGTAAGGAATATACAGCCCAACAGAACAATCTCCTAGTCTGATGTAAATTTCTACCAGATATAGGACTCTTTCTAATCCCTAAGAATCCAGATTTTTGCTTAGAATTTTATGCTTTTATCATGCCCCTGTATCAGCCATTCAGGCTTTGCTGTGCAAGACTCATGAGTTGGAAGATAAGGAGCTTAGTGCACATCTGTCTGTGTAAAATGTAAAATGGAATATGATAAGTTTTTAATCCTTAGTGCCCTTACTGCCTTTGGGATCTTAAAATTCTGATTTTTACTCACTATGGAAGCACCTTGCCATCACACATGCAGGTTCCAGGCACTATAGGCTTTGACTACACAGATCCATTGAAGTAGACTGCACTTCTAAAATAGATGTTAATTCTTTAAAAAAAAAAAGAAATTAAAAGTTCATGGCATCTGCAGATAGGATTGATTTTTTGGGTATTCTGCTACAGGATATGCATTCTTCTTCCAATGTAATGATGCTAAAGTGCAGTGTTTCATGTCACTGTTTATTATCAGGACTGTGTTATATTCATTGGATACCAGCCATTAGATAAACAAGGTTTGATTTTTTATTTAAATATATATTTTTAAGCACTAAAGCTTGTCTTGTCTCACTAACCTGGTAACTTAATGATAACAGTGCCATTGTGCTAGGAGATATAGTTTGGAAATGGTTGGTTTTGCCATAAAAGGGCCAGTTTCATGTCTGTTCAGAGACTGATCGTGCTCGATCTGCTTTGTAAATTTGTAAACTAGTGTCTGTCACCTTCCACAAATAAATTTTTAGTTTCCTTATATAGGAAGATTAAAATTTGTTACCTATTGGCTTTGTTTGTCAGGAGAAAAGATGCTTGGGCATCTGAAAAAACATGTACCCCCACTAGTACAAACTAGTACAGAAAACAAAACCTCTATAGTTGTTATTTGATACCAGAAGTAAAAAGGCCTTACCCTGCTCCCACTAAATCTGATTTTAAAAGTTTTCCCAAATTTTAGCTGTTTATGTAATCTCTAATACTTTAATGAGCTCCAGCCATACTCACTTGTCTGTATAACACAGGAAGCTGACAGTAGCTAACCCGTTTTATTCCTCTGCTGTCCTCAACCCTCCTCTGGACTGACCTTTCCCTGTGCTCCCCAAGCAGAGCTGGGTGTGAGGCTGCTATTCTATAGCTCTGCAGCATGGCCAGAGGTACAGGGATGCAGGGCCGTGTTCTCAGAACTGTAACAGTAACAAAGTACTTTTATCCCTTGTTCTCAAAGTACTTTGCAAAGGCGGGTAGGAATTGTTGGGCCTTCTTTAAAAGAAGCCTAAAGGACAGCTCTGATAAGCAGCTTTGTTTGCATTGCAAGTGGCAGGCAATAGGACTTCCTCATTTCTGGCAGCATGGACTGTATGTAATCCCTTATGTAACTGGATCATAAACAGCCTTCTGTCCATCAGTCTCCATAGGAGGAATACCTGGAGAGAACACTTGTAATTAGGATTTGATTTATGATAAAACAGCACACCCAGGGCTGTTCTTTTTATCGTACTTCTCAGAGGGCAAGAGTAAGCATTTAAAAATGGGAAAGGTGTCAGTAGTGAGAATAACACGGGCAGAGTTATGGGGCTGAATATATATTTGTATAAATAAATAATTTGTATTTATATTTATATGTGTATATATTTATTCTCTGAAAAGAGAAATAGGATTAAACTATGAATTAAATTTAAGTCTAAATAATGGGAAAAGCCCACATAATAGTTTTCCAAGAGACATTATGAAGGTCTGGTTTTTCAATAACACCACATTAGATAAAATAATAGATGATGGCTGAATGGAAAGGAATTTGAATACATCCTACTAATTTCACATTTTATTATACTTTCTTCTCTAAAGAGTATTCAGCTGTTTATAAAGCTTATCAAGCTCTGTTGAATATTTTGTCAATTTTTCAGTATCAGTAAAAATCAATCAATAATTTATCTGTTTAATTCCATCTAACCAGCTTTCAAATGAGCTGTTGGGAATACCACTGCATTTGGAAAGGAGTGATCTTTCCTCTTAATGCTTGATGATTAAGTGCTTCACAATCCCCCAGACTGTCTCATTTACTACCTTAGTGAAATCTAACCTACGAGTTTAGGTTGATATTGAAACTGTTCCAGAACTTGAACTTTGAAGCAAAACATATGCAATTAATGAAACACAGTGACTAGGATATGTATAGGTGCCCCTGTCAGGCATTTTATTTGCATTTTTTAATTGTTTGGTAAAATAAGAGAAGGAAAAAAGAAATTAAATTTGTAATATGTTTAAATTGTAATACTGTGCACATAATTGCTGTATGTGATTAATAGACTAGGAATCAAAATAATAATGAATGAAGTTTGCCTTTTTGAATAAGTTAAATTATTTCCTGTCTGCATTGTTTGGATGGAATTTTTTATGTATCTCTCTTCTTTTTTCTTTCCTTTCCTTTTCTACTTAGGAAAATTCCTCCTGCGGCCGACAGTCCCATGCCTTCTCCAGCAGCACATGTCTCCACTCCTTTCCCAGCATCAGTCTTACAACCCTTCAGCAACCCCAGTGCAGTGTATATTCCTTCAACACCTATCAGTTCAAGAATCACTTCTTCTTACATAATGACATCAGCCATGTTATCAAATGCAGCCTTTGTGACAACGGCAGAGACAAATTCCATTATGTCACACACCACAGCTTTTCCTCACGTGGCTGCAAGCCTAAGTATCATGGACTCAACTTTTAAGGCTCCATCAGCTGTGTCACCAGTGCCAGCAGTTATCCCTTCCCCATCCCACAAGCCATCCAAAACAAAAACCAGCAAATCCTCAAAAGTGAAAGACCTGTCGTCTCGGAGTGATGAGTCTTCAAGTAACAAAAAGAAAAAGCCGCAGTCGTCGTCTTCATCGTCGTCATCATCCTCATTATCTTTGCAGACATCTTCCTCATCTTCATTTTCAGGGTCCCACAAAAAGAACTGTGTCCTGAACCCCAGTTCAACGTTGAACTCCTATCAGGCGACATCCTCCTATAACAGTGTGTCTGTGCACAATACCAATAACGGAACAAGCCCACTCAGTGCCAAATCGGAGCCCTCAGGACGGACTTCATTGTCAAGTAGTTCAACAGACTCAGTGAAACACATGAGCATGGTAGTGAGCAGTATTGACTCTTCTAATCTGTCTGTATCTTCTCTCGTGCACCACTCAGGGGACCACTCCCTGGGAGCACATAATGCAGTGTCTTCTCTACCCCTTTCTTTTGACAAATCAGAAGGAAAAAAACGTAAAAACTCTAGTTCTGGTAGCAAAGCCTGTAAAATCACTAAAATGCCTGGTATGAATAGTGTTCATAGAAAGAGCACTGCCAACCTTATTTCTGCGGTGCCAGATCCTACAAGCAGCTCCATCTCTCGGCAGGTAAGGGACTCTTCCAGTTATTTTTTTGCAGATCATGTCTGACTTCCTTGAAATATTTCATGCATTTTGAAAAGAAAATACCACATTTGCTTCAGATGGTTTTCATCACACAACTTACTTTCTAGGTTAATATAGAAATGTATTTGTATTTGTTTTGTACCAGTCATAGAAAGATGTTTTGAGAGTTAAAAAAATTATATATATATATATATATATATATACTTTCTCAAAATTTTTATGAGATTTTTTTATTCAATTATTAAAGTAGCTATTTGTATCTCTGAAAGTAAAATTGAATGTCCAGAATGGATAAATAATTTTTAGAAATATTCTTTTTCTTAATCCTCATCTCTCTGAAATAAATTGTGTTATTGAAACAGGAAGATGAGAGTCAGAATTTCTGTTTATTTCTTTTCCCAAACTTGTTGCTGGTTCATTTCCTAATGTTACGCAAGTCTCTTCATATCTCTTCTGTAAAACACATATACCTTTCTTCTGGGGAGAGTCTCAGGTGCCTGACCTCAGATGTTGTTTCCTGTTTGAAACTGGAAAAATTAAGAAATTATGGTCTTAACCAGATGACCTTTAGTGGACATTTGGTTACCTTTTTCAGTGTACATGTGTTCACAGAATATTGAAGTCAGTGCAGCAGATAAGGTTACACATGCTTGCTTCATTGATAGCAAAAGAGCTTTGGCTCCTGTCTCAGTGGTGCTGTATAAGGACAAAAAAGTAAAATCTGGTGGGAAATCTGCCAGAATGATCTTTATAATCTACTGTTTCATTCTACTGCTGTGTCCAGTGCTGTGCAGTGCACACAAGACAATGATTGGCCCTGGTGTCTGGAAGACAAAGCCATAAAAAATAAGATACCTCAGAGAATCCAGAGAAGGTAGCATAGAAATTTGTTTGGTTTGGTTTGGGTTTTTTGGGGGTTTTTTTGTGAAACTCTTATTTCCTAAGGATGTTGCACGTAAAAACAAGTGGAATTTGGAATAGAAGATGGTAAGGGCAAAGCAATCCATAAGTAATATGGCAGAAAAAGGAGAGGAAAAAGGAATAAATGAATCCTAAAGCTGTATCAAAGACAGAATGAAGGTCTCAAAGAATGGCCTAGCGAGTATATTTTCTCTTTCCTACTTCCAGCAGAGGTGCAACAGAAATGACTTGTTTGGCTTTTTGAAGTGGGGAGTGGCATTGTCTTTCTATTGTAAGCCTTTTAAATGCGTTCTGCAATCAGAACTGATCTTCAAGTAAATGAAGTGAGCAGAGGTTGCTGTAAATTCTTCCTTCTGTCAGACAGTCTGAATTTTGAAACATGTGTGCCCAAAAAGATTAAATTGCCCTGAGGTTTAAGGTGCCAAATGGAAAGAAAAAGTAAGTACAAACTGGTACTTCGGTACAAACATGGATAATAGGAAATGGATTGTATCATCTTTTCACAGTACATAGACTGTTTCTGTAGCTAGGGCAGTGTGAGGAAATCTTACAGAGGAGGTTTTGAGTTCGAATTCTGAGCTCTCTTGGGATCAAATCTGTTCCTGTGTGTCATTCCTGTTTCAATTTGTGATGTATTTCGTGTTGCACACTAATAGAAGTAAATAAACAAGAAATCAATCAGAGGTCTTTGCTGAATATTTGTAAAAATGTAATTCTGACTAATATTTTTTTTCTTAAGTGAGAGGCTAAATATTTGTAATGAGCAATATACAGCTATTTAAACATATAAATATATATATATATGAGACCAGGTGTATTCATATATAGGTATATAGGTATACATGCACATATGTGTATGTATATATGCAAAAGTTGGTCACATTTTCCTCATATACTGCTGGGTTTTGGAGCTACGGCAGTAGTCAAAAATAGGAGGTAAAATGGAGTTAATTGTATTTCAGAAGTCTGGTTGGCAGCTAATTGTCTTTGTGACAAGGATGCTGTATGCAATACAGCATAAATGGAATTTGTACCCATTTAAGCATATGGGTCAAATAATATTACATACTCTACATGAGTCTATTGAAGCTCTGGAGAATGCAATACTTCAATTCCCTTTTAAGCTGTGCTGTTTGACTTGCTGTGTTCTAGTAATGCAATTACAGTAAAAATCCCACCCAAAAAAATGGCATGGCTTAAAATCTTGCTCCTGTTCCTTCATGTAACAGGGCAAATTGAAGAGACTAAGAACACAGCAACAGGTGATAGGTTCAGGTATAGTGTTCTTACTTAATCCAGCTCTAGACTGGATAGATAGTAACTGGAAGTGTTACCCATTAGGTTTTGAAGTACACTTTATTTTTAAAAGACAGCAGGGTAAAAAAAGGGATTTGAGTTTTGGCCTCCCACTTACACTTTTGAAATGGTATTTCCCATCATTAAAGACCCAAGGCATGTGGGAACCTTTCTTTCGTTTCAGAGTGCTGTACCTGTTCAGCCTGTGTGACTGTTTCTCCATTTAAAAGGAGGACATGTATTATGAAGGGATTTATGAATGCTGTAATGGTGTATGTAGAGAAGAAAGATTTGCAGGTGTGTCCCGATACAAGGTTGTGTATCTTTAGTAAAGATTTGTAGTTGAAGAATGTTATCCTCTAGAGAAAGTTATGAGAGGCAAAACAAGCTGAAGGGAGCAGGCAGGCAAAGGGTCATCCTTTTAATCTTCAAGCACCATGGGAGCACCTTCAAGACCAGCTGTAAATAAAAACTTTAAACATTTATTCTGGATAGACTATGAACAGAGAACACTGTTTCAAATATTCTCTGTGTGAGAAAGGGCAGGTGTGGAGAGGAAGAGAGGGGCTACCTTTCACTCTGTACATGAGATGGCAGAATAACAAACGATGCTGCAGAAGGGAAGGAGAAAGCTGCTCTTGTGAAGGCCCTGCTAGCCAATGCCACGGCCCCACCAAGCCAGTAAGAAACTGGCTGCTGCATTTCTCACTGTTCAGGAGACAGGTCCTTGCTGCCCCTCCATCAGAGGATTGAAATGATGTTACTTGAAGTCGGTGACTTTGTAAGCAACTATTCACACTGCAGTCATCTGCCGTTTGCAGACAGGTGTCCATGGTTAATTTTTATCTGTCTTGTAACCCCTGAGGAACTATTCCTCTGACTCAACAGCTGTGTGTCCCTTCTCGTATCACAAGAGAAATACCTACACCATGTTTACGGGTCATTGTAGAAAAACCTACGACAGGCTGCTCTTGCAGAGCGCTGTAAAGTCATCAACATTGAAACAAACAGATGCAATACTGCAGTATTATAACTAAGTACTTTTAAAATATATGTATGCGTACTACAATTTACCCTCATCCCCAAAGAAATTCTCTGATGCAGTAAATGGATACAAATGCAAATCTGAACCTCTGCAGTTTGGTTCTTGTGATTAATATTTGCTTTATTGAGTAATGATATATGGAAAAAAATGACATAACTTAGGGCATGCCCTGGTGCTTGGCCTCTTGGTTTAAGCTCCCCAGGAGTGGGGAAGGTCTCCTGGGGAGGATCCCGTGACCTGGAGCACTCTGTGCCCTCTGAGTAGCTGCTCTAAGTGACTCCAGTAACTAGAAAAACCAGTATTTCAGTCTAGAGAGGGGGGGGGGGGGGTTTACAGTTTATATTCCCTCAGCAACTGGTTTTTATGTTATTTTCTGACCTGTAACAGTATTTATGTGCCTTTTAAGACCATTTAAAATATACAGGCTCTGAGCGATAATGCTGATTCTGTCTGAGGCATATCTTTTGCAGTAGCAAAATACCTGTGGTCCAAATGCAACACGATTAGTATCACGTTACACAGGGAAGGGAAGGCCATCACCAGCATATGAATTCAGTTGACAAATATGCCTCTCAATGCTGCTCAATTGATGTTTTTCAGATTGGAAAAAATAGCAGTGTAGCTTTGTCACAATCCAGTCCTTCGAGTACATCAAACCCAGTACACAACAGACAAGTAAGTTGCTTTTAAAAAAGTGTACTTAAGTAGTCTGCAAGCAGTTTTGAAACATTTTATACTATAAAACCTTAAAATACAATTTCTTTATGAATACAGTTCTTTATAGAAGCTGCCTTTTGGTGAACTAATACTAGATTTCTCCTCTCATGTAATTTTTTTCCAGCTATTTTCCCCTCCAAGAATTATGAATTACAAATTTTTTGCTTGTTTTTCACCACCTGTGTTATGGCTCAGGTTGGCTCACTGGCTGTTGCTTTGGTGATAGAGACACAGCAGCAGCAAATCTCTTGGTTTTTCTATCCAACTTCTCCTGCTGAGCAGGATGGCACAGCAGAGTCCCCAGACTGGCACAGGAGGGACAGCATTTAAAAACAGGCTAGAAGTGAACCAGCAAAGGGAAAGCACAAACAGGACAGAGAAGATGAGGCACTTGACTATTCAGAGGAACTAATCTGAAAGCATTACTAACCCATGTGTAATGTGAGTTCTTCTTAAACAGGCTATGAGTTGGATAATGATAATAAATGCTGTAACTCAGCTTTTTTGGTCCAGCCCTCATTTGTCTGGAAGACTGCTACACTGGGTTATTTTAATAAGGCCCCTACTATTTGACTCTCCAAGTTTAGTACTTTATCAAGAATTTAATATCAAGTTCTTTAGTGTGAAAAGGTTTCACACCTCAGCAAAGTAATAGTCACAAGTAATCCAGAGAATTTTTCTGTACAGCCAGTGTCTTAGAATTCTGTTATATATTCTGGCTAAATTATGCATGAATAATTATTCCAAGTGGTTGTGCTCTTTAGTTTCTACTGCGTAACAGTAAAAGAATAGTAATGAAAACTCACCACTGTATGCCCATTCAAAATACTCTGAATCACTCATATCTTGAGATGAACTGCCAAACAGTAAATTTTAGTTTTTTCTCTCACTGCTGAACGCAAAGCAATATATGTATGGAAGAACTACTCTGAAGGGAAAAAAGTAGAAAATTTCCTCATACTTCTAGGGAGTGGCATTTTCCTGTGTGACACTGTCATCCAACTGCCAGTGACAAATTGTTCTGAAGTGCAAAACTTGTTTTTGTTTTAACATCTTGCTCCTGTGTTAATATAACATACACGCTACCCGAGAAGCCGAACTTGTTGGGATCTGTTGCCTAGATCCCATGGGGAAAACCTAAGAGTACAAAACATTAATTTTGTGTCAGCTCTATGTAAACTGAGATTATTGCAGTGCTTTTCAGTTGCCTGTTTTCATAACTTTATCAAAAATAGAAGTGTTTGCTTGTTTTAAACCCCACAGACTCTTTATTTTCAAAAATATGTTTCTGTCAGTTTGGTAGTTGAATGTGGAGCTCAAAGTACAAATACAAAAAAATCAAGTTGATACTAAGTTTTATTAAACTTTTTTCTTAAACTTACACAGGATTTTAGTATTTGGAACCATGAATAATGATTCCGTAATTAATAAATGCTTGTCACTGTCAAATCTGAGCTGCTTTGTTGGCAGCTTTTATCTCCAATCTAGCATTGAATAGTATCTAAATAAAATTTCTGTCTTAAACTATGCTGTAATATTTCATTATGAAGGTGTTAATAATTAGGTAACAATAAGTGGATCTAGAAGTGTATGCTATGTCAGTAAAGGTATTACTGTGGAAGCTGAGCTCTCTTGTTTTGAATGTTAGTATTGCTGTAACCATGATAATCAGGGAGTCCAAGTAAAGCAAAGTCTAGGCAATCTCTGCTATACACCAGGGTTTATAGTTGGAAAAATCTGGCAAGTTTTCATGAATACATCACAACAACAGACTTCTAACAATGCAGTTGGAAGCAGAGTTGCAGCTGCCAAGCTAAATGTGTGTATGGAGCAGGTCCTCTGCACTGCCTTCGCTGTGTTCCCCGACTAGGCAACCTGGTGGAGCTGTCTGCTGGGGCAGAGGGGGAGCCAAAGGGAGGAGGAGATTGTTGTTCTCAAGAGAAGGAAGAGGGGTCCATAACTCACCACAATGTTGAGTGGCTGGGTGAGAATGTGGCATTTAGAAAATTGTGTTGGGCTGTAAACCCCGTCTTGTTTGCACCTGTGACCACCCAGGCACAGTCCGACTGGGAGAGCTGCCCGCTGGCCTTCCAAAGCAGGCGGTTGGAGTGAGAGGACACACGGCAGTGCTGGGAAAGTCACCTGCCACCCATAACTGAGTGTTTCTCATTATTGACTTGTGAGCTGAAGGTGGCCTGTAGTTGTTTTGATGTCACAGGAGTAGCTTCTTTTGATCTTTTGCTCCATGTGTTGAAGTTCACTCGGGTACTCCCGTGGAACTGAGAATCATGAGAACTGTGGGCCTGTCACTTCATCTCCCATTGCATTAAACTCATTAACATCAGGTTAAACTCAAACAGATTCTTCTCAATTATGTTTAATATGAATATTGCTGCCCCTCCGTGAGACCTGAACTAGGGATTGTATACATAAAAGCGTGCCTGTTTTTCCAACTATTGTTGCTTTAGTAAAAGAAATACTACTTTTCCCTACAAAAACTACTTAGTCTTTAATAAAAATTATTGGAATGATAGTTTTACAGTCAAATTATTTGTGCCTGTATATATTAAAAGTTTGTTTTCTCCAGCTTTTATTCTTGTTCTAGGTTTTTAACTAATCAAGTCTTTTTGTCTTCATAGTGCTTTTAGGTGCCTGAAAGTGTTAACACTTCAAGACCTCAGTATGCGGTGGTTTTTAAATACTGAGTAACTAGATCATTTTATTAAGGGAAGGTGACAACGTGTATGCTGTGTGAGGATTCCTTGTGCATGAAAACATGCTGTGTAAAGGAAAAGAGTCTTCAGAGTTGTCGTCTAATTGCTGCTCTTTATTTGTAATGATAACCAAGTTAATGAACACGAGATTCACCAAAGCTTACTAAAATCAGACCGTCCCAAAAGGAAATATGCCATTTATTCAAAGCAGTTCCTTTTCTTAAAGGTCTAATGTAGTCAGTAAACAGGGAGGAAATTTAGTTCAGGGACTTGAAATAAATTCCTGCTTTGGGTACTGTCAGCCATAGACATTATTGAAGTGTTTTATACCAAAAGACATTGTGTGATTTTGAACCTGGCTCTGGTTTCTCTTTTAGAAGACATCAAACCGGACTGGTAGAATAAGGACTCTTCCATAACAAGGAAAAGGAACCAGCCTATAATCTCTAGCTCTCAGCAGCCCTACTCCACAGGGTTTTTCTTTTCTATGTCCTGCAGATGGATTTAATCTTTTATGAATTTGTGGTTTTAAAGAGAATTAAATTTACAGAAAACTGTAATAGTGATTTGTTTAGTTTTTCCACTTGTATTTGCCACTGATCTGTGCGTTCTGCTTGGTTATGTTTCATGCCTTTTAAAGCTGTTAGCGTTGCAATGCTCCCTTTGTTTCCTAACCAGAACACAATGGACATTCCAAAAAAAAAAAATCCAGATCATGATTTGAATTTATTTAAAGGATCTCCAAATTTTTTCATTAAATAAAAATTACAGTAATTCTGTATTTAAGCTTGTCCTATGGATAAAAATTGAGTGCATTTCTTAGTAATTTGCAAACAGCTGGGGCACTGCAACTTTAGGGACTAATCCTGATTGGTGCTCTGTACCTACAGCATTTAATAATTTCAGTGGGAATTCTGAGTGTTCAGCCTCTTCCAGGATCAGGCTCTTAAGGAATCTATACTTCAATCAATGCATAGCAGAATTTTGCACCAAACTGTAATTACTGTTATCAGGGGCCCAATGTGTGAAATCCTCATATCTTGGGGGATTTCCAGACCCTTAAGAACACAGCACTTGATAACTTCAGTGAGCAGTTTGGGTTTGCGAGGACAGGAGTTGAGCAGATTGGCTTGCATTAATAGAATTGCACTGACAGTGTTTCTTATAGGATTACTGAGTAATTTTTTAATAAAATATAGATTTTATAATCAGGAAGCCAATACTAGGTACTGGAACAATAGTACAGAGGAGTTAATTTTTATTTCTACAGTGTTAAAAGTGCACTTATATGCTGGTTTATTTACATCTTGGGGAAAGGCGAGAGACTGCAAATAGGAAGATTATTACTACTTTCTTTTTTAAAAAAAGAAGGGTTAAGGCAAACTTTAAGACTAAAAATGTTTAAGCAATTATAAACAAGGCTAGACCCTTTGAAAAAAAGTTTAGAAATATTCTTAAAATAAATTTTTATAGTGTTAATTTTGTAATAATTTATGTTTTGCTATACTTCAGAGCTAACTGACCGGTATAGTTTCAGAAACAGTGTGAAACTTAGGAAAGTTTAAGCAATGTTTATATTTTTAAAATGTTCTTTGAATTATGTTTTTATTGTACATTTCTTCAGACTGAAAAATGTGTACATATCTTTGTTATTTTTGCACAATTTTTGTCTTGTTCAGTTTTAGGAGCAGTACTATGTTGATTTTTTTAATTTATTTTGAGTTATAAAACTGCAGGATTTTAAAAATCTCAGTAACAAAGTCATCCTCTGTAATCAATGAACTGCTATTTCTAGTTGTTGAGGGAAAACAGTGGTTGTGAGATTCAGTGGTTGCTTCTGAGAAATAGTGCTAATCAGTGACTGAAGGAGCAATTTTGTAGTTTTAGGAAGCTTTAGCTGTTTCCATGCATCTTTTAATTGGAAAGCTGAATTATGGAGCCTGTCCTTTGAATGCTGCTTAAATTTTATTTTCAACTGGCTTACACCTGACAGCATTTCAGGAAAGTTAAGCACGAAGTAAAATCCCGTGGTGTTCTTTCATCATCAAAGAATCATTATTTAATTAAATGTACCAGAAATTTTAGCCTGCAAAATGAAATGGAAGTAAACTTTTGGAAAAAAGTGGATACAAACTGGACCAGCCTATAATGCATTCTTAGTGTAGCATTCACTCATAGTTCTTTTTCTTCCCCATTTGCCTGAAAACCTTGTGATTTGTTTCCAGCAATAGAGGCTCAGAAGCTTTGGTTGTTACACATACGCAATGCATAGGCCCGTCAGCCATAAAAAGCGACTTGGATAACTTGTATGCCTTCTTTTGTATCGATGTAACAATTGTAAATAGTGCTGATCGACCTTTGTAGAGAATAGTTTATACAGCATATTCTATTATTGCTGATTCTCAGTGAACTATTGTTTTAAAAAAAAAGAAGAAAAAAAGAAATTTTTCTATTTACACCTTATATTTTGTTATGCTGTTGACCCATGGCACTTTAACAAAACTCTGTGGGTTTTGCATAGCTGGTCAGTCATGGGATATATTAAATAACTGTTGTTGCACAGAAATGAATTTGCACCTGCTATATTGTGCTTTCCTACTACAGATTTTAGAACCTTTTCCAGAAGACTTTTGAAGAAAGCATGTCCAATCATTCTAAGAAACAAAAAAATGCCATACTTGTACAGCCAATTTCTTTTCTACAATCCATATTTTGTAACACTAAGTATTTTCATTCTTTGTCCTGCACCTTTATGTATTAGCAGTATCAAATAGAATTCATTCCATGCTTGTGATAATTGTAAGCAGAATAAATGTCTAAAGTAGGTGTAAATAGTAAATTCTATGGCTTACAGTTTAAAAAAGGAAAACCAGAACAAACATGTATCTGATTGATACTGCCATGGTTCAACACCGGGCCTGGAGATATTCTCTAGTGAGCGATTGTATTTTTTGTTTTTTGCCTTTTTTTNTTTTTTTTTTTTTTTGTAACATGGCTTTGTAAATAAAATAATTTATATGTTTGTAAGAAACAGATGGAGTTTGTCATTATTTCTCTTTGCCAAACAAAAATGGTGTGTATTATAAGACTGCCCTTTCTCTTCCCAGAGACTGAAATCACTTTGCAGATGCCCTGCACTGAGAATTCCACGGTAGTTCAAAAGATCTGCCCAGCTTTCTGTACAGGGCTGAATTGCCCTGGGATTATTTTTGGCATTCATGTCTAAAATATTTCTGTATTTACATGTCAAGACACGTGCAGCAATCAGCTACTGAGGTTTTTTGCACTGATAAACCATTTTTAAATTCCTTTGCTTAGCTGAATGCATTTTCTCATTCCTTATCAGTGTAAGAATTAACTTTGTTACAGCTGCTAGATTTAGGAATTCTCACTTCAATGGGCAGTACAAATTTATAACCAGTCTTTTATGTCGTTAATACTAAAACCACAGCTCTTATCTAGGCGTTAAGATTCTTGTTCTGTGCAAAGCCCGTTCCAATTACAGATCAAATGAGACTTAAATTGTTCACTGGCTCGACAGCTCTGCAGAGAGGATTGCAGTTTTTTTCTCTCGCAGGCACCCTCTTCTGCAAATCTGGGGAAGATGTACATTTTCATGCTCCTTTTATGAAGTATCTGGAAACTGTCTTGGAGATAGTGTAGGGAAGATGCTGATGATTACAGTACCTTTTTAAAAAGCAAGCAATTTGGGTCGCAAACTGCATTTTTGTGTGCACACACTCAGAACTGGCAGGGGAGATATGAAGCTGGGCTGCCTTGCAGGAAAAGGGAATTGAAGGAGGCAAATTTTACCTTCTAGGTAAACAGCTTTTTGTGTGACATCTTGCACTTTCTGGTACCTGTCACAAAAACTAATCCTGAATTTCCTCTTTACTGTCCAATTAATGCCTTGATCTCAGATACTTGTATTTTGAAAGCTTTTTTTTTTTTTAAATCTTCAGTTTATCTTTTTGACTATAGAAAAAATAATATAATGAAATAGCCGTAGATGCTGAAGTTTCATCTGATATAAGTGGTCCCCATGTATGGCTAAATAGTAACACTGTGCTGATAAGATGCTTTGCTATTTCTAGCAGCCATTAGAAATCAAAACCATAGCCGAGAAAACAGAATATGGCTGATATATTTGCTGTTTGCCCTCATTGCCTATGGCCAGGTGAAGACCACTGACTTCACTTCCCAAAAATGAATCAGTAGTTTTTTAGCTCTTGTGGGTTTGTTGGAATGATCTATAAGCTGTTCTCATTTGGAGCTGGGTTTCCCCTCCTTTTTTTGGTTATGCACAAGTATTTTGCTTGTAGCACTCCTCTCCTATTAGTATTCTCTAGCATGCTCTAAATGCCATCCATTTTAGAAGGAAGCAGATCTCACTAACTTCTTTATTCATTGCACTCTGGTTTTTATGCTTCTGTTTTTACTATGGAACTATTTATTTTAGAAGAAAGTCATTGCTGTGTGCAACCAGGATCTGTTTTATTCTTCCAAATCTGTCAGGATTCACAATTGGAAAAAATGCCAAATACTGATTCCAGAAATATTTGAAGGAGAGTCATACAACACATTCAGACTTCAGAACACAAGAATGTTTATCTCCTGCAAATTTTTCTATGCTGTTTTGGTCCTTGAATACTTCCTGAAAGCAACTACTCAAAGCAAATGCAGATCTCTTTTAAAAGCTACTTTCCTAAGTAGAAGAAAGCTAAAGCTAATCCTTCAGCAGCAGGTCCCAGTCTGCCCTTTGACTGGAGGATCCACAGCAGACGGTACTGAGCTCTTATTCTCATTTTGTAATGCACCACAAATGGCACGGGCTGCATTCTTTTGTGTGGGGGTTTGCTGTTTATGGCTGACCCAAAAATATTTAGCTCTAGTCTGTGATCTGTTGTCCCTACAGAAAGGAGAAGAGAAGCTTTAGGGGAATTTTGCCAGCAATAGTAATCAGGATCCAAGAGAACTTGATTTAAGGGTAAGGACACCAGTAGGGATTGGAGATGGGGCACTACCTTCAGCTGTGCCCTTTGCTGATTTCCCAAACGTGACACGTTAAACTCTGAAATTCAATCTGGGTTTGATTAACTTGGAGCAGTTGCTAACATGGTTGATGTGACACCACAAGGGTAGTTTTTCAGAAAAGCTGCCTATCATGGACCAAGTGCATTTACAGAATCCACAGCTGTGGAGGCCTTTTGGTGTAAGTACGAAGAATGGCCTGATGAACACGAGTGCGGCCCTGGCAGTCCAGTGTCTGTGTCAGCTCATTTCCAGCCTGGCCCTACTGAAGCAGCAGATGAAATAGTGATGGAGGAGACATCACTGCAGAAGAGAAACCATCATCCTTTCCCAGTGGGAAATTTCCTCGGTGCTGATTTGGAGAGCTGTGGCACAGGTAAGTGAGATAAGTCACTACCGGAAAATGACTACACAGGCTCAACCTCTTCGCTTTTCCCACCACAGGAGCAGAATATATATATATTTATATAGAAATACCTATATGTATCTTGCCTCAGTTCTAAGCTGTTCTCAACAGGCTACACAAGAAACCTTCCCCTCTGGTCAGCTCTGCTCTTAAATTGCAATTATTTGCCTTCCTTTTTCTTTAGTTTTCTCTTACTTTGACCCATAATCAGTTAGTGTGGTTTCTTGGGCATTTGGGGGTTTTGTTGTTTTTATAATCTTGCCTTGAGCTACTCCTTCCATGTTACTTTTCTTTAGGATTTGTATTTGTAACACCAACAAGGGTGTCCTGGTAACTGCTTTTACAAAGTAGTGGCTGAAGTGATTACAGTTAGAGTAGATGTGTGGATTTGCAGTCAAGTACAGGAAAAGACAGGTGTTACTCTTCAGAAACATGAATCTTTGGACATGCACAATCCATCCTTACTTCTGCTTCCTAACTGCATCCCCACCTTTTTGTTGCTCAAAATATCTGTTTGAGCTATGGGGTGCCAGAGACACTGAAGCAATGGTGATGGACCTCTGATCTCTCCCAGCCCAGTGTAGTGTGAACTCATTCTATAGATACTGCTGGAATAAAAGCATCTGTGCTTTGAAGAGCTATGGGCTCAGAGCCATACTTACACAGGAAAATATACTGTATATCTCAAAGAATGCAAGGTCCTGCTCAAGTAACTTCTTTTTTCCCCTTTGGCTTCAGCAGGAGTCCAACCATAGCTCCAAGGAATCAATTCCATGGCTTTTCAGCCAAATGAGAAGTGGACATTTCTGTGACAGTAGTCTTCTGATATCAAACTAGGCATTCTGTGACTTATTCTTACTTCTCCTTGACTCAGAAGCAAGAAGTATTTCTATAATTCCTGATTTATTTTTTCCAGTACATGATTTCTGATGGCAGGTTTAGCCTTTATTTTGCAGCTGACTGGGAGAAAGAAAAAAAAAGCCAACATTCGCAGCTTACACTGATGACTACAGGCTCTTGTTCTTGTGGAGAGGACTGGGATGGCACAAGTGGTGATCAAGGACAATTTTCTGACAGAAGGGCTCAACATGCCGGGTGGGGTTATGCTAGACATGCTGCTCACACATAAGGAAGGGCTGCTGCAAGCACTGTGACACTGGTGGCAGCCTTGGCAGCAGAAACTACAATATAGCAAAGCTTAAGATTCTGAGGGAAGTGAGGAAGATAAATAGTTGAATTGCAACCCTGGAATTCAGGAGAGCAGACTTTGTCTCCTGCAGACATTTTGTTGGCAGAATCCCACAGAAGACCGACCCAGGAGAACTAGCTGAAGCACAGGAACAGTCCATTCTGATCTGCAGGAAACTGAGCAGACATGGGAGAAGGCCAGCATGGCTGAATGGAGAGCTCCTGACTAAGTCAGAGGCAAAAGGCAAGCACACAGATTATGGAAGCAGGGGTGGACTACCCTAGAGGAATTAACACTGCCTAGGCATGCTGAAACAGAACCAGGAAAGCCAAAGTTCAGCTGGAGCTGGAATTAGTGGGGGATGTGAAGGACACTTCCAGTACACTAACATGGAAGGAACAGGAAGTAAAATGTGGGCCCCACTACATGTGGTCAGTAACCCAGTGACAGGGGACAGGGAAGTGACAGAGCGACACTCATTGCTGCCTTTGCTTCAGGTTTTAACTGGAGAAGTCTGTACTCAGAGCTTTGGGAATGGTTTGGGTTGTGAGGTGCTATCCCCAGGACATCTGAGTGAAGGACTGCTTATCCTGCATCTCTAGAAGCCTATGGGAAAAGCTGGGCTTGATTCAAGGATACAGGCTGATACCATTCCTGTGTAGCTGAACACTGGAATACAGAGCAAATGATGATGTGGGGTCTCCACTCTGGAGACAGTAAAAACTTGACAAGGCTGTGAACAACCTGAGCTGGTGTTTGAAGTTAGCCCAGTTTGAGAAGGGAAGGGAGTTGACCACAAGATCTCCAGAGGACAATTTCAGCTTAATTATTCTGCTGTTCTGTACAGTAAAAACAACAAAAAAATGGTTCTGGCTGTTGGGATAATTAATACTCAGAAGCTCAGTATTTCTGTAGTTAAGCGCTTTCCTCTGTAAGTTTGTAGTATAAAATCCCCTGATGAGGAGCTCACCTGTACCTTAGAAGGCCCTGGGGACACACTACAGAAGGTGCAGTGGAGCTCTTCCAAAGCAGCTACAGCAATGGCAGGACCAATCCCTACAGCTCACCCTTTGCTCCCTAGCAGAGTGCTTCCCAATGTCCATCCTGAGGAGCAGCAGAGGCAGCCTTAAAGGATCTGCTCTCAGTAGCTCTGTGCACAGGAAGCCTGTGGCACACCTAGGGATCTTTCCCAGCCTGTACTGCTCCTGTCTTTTCCCACAACCCTAGACTTCAGTCTTCTGACACTCCCCTTTGAAAGAACATGTCCATCTGCCTGTTTTCCCCTGCAAGACAAATGCTTGTTCTGGAGCCAGCTGCATATCTGACCTGCAGTCCCTGTTTCTCTTCATTACAACTCTCACAAACTCATTGTAGTCTATTTAGCCCTATTAAATTAGATAAAAGGCTTAAATTACTAGTGATAGTCTGTAGAAGGCTCAGCTTCTGTTACAACAGGTATTAAGCCTTTTAAACAAATCTAATTTATGTAACCAGGACACTTAAAACACATGAAAATAATTTGGTCCTTTAGTTCTTTATTAAAACTCATTTAACAGCATCTGTATAATGGAACCAGAATACTTTCAGATGTTTGTCAAATTCTGTTTTTCTCAGCCACCAAAAGTTCAATTTCTCTTTTAGGATCCATATATATAGCTGATATTATCATTATATGAACTGAGAATAATAATTTATTATGTAAATAATAAATACATGATTCATAATAATAAATACATGATTCATTATCAGAATATTTTTTCAAGTAAATAAATTGTGCTTCCTTAATAGTGAAACAGAATTTTAAAAAATACATTTCTAGTTGTAAATCAAATTGGGATTTGCTCTGGTTAGTGATTTTATTTTTTTTAACCTTTCCTCACAGAGACACACTTAAATCTGTAATTCCTGCCCTTATTCTTACAGTTTTAGCCTTAATGTGTACTTCATACTGGTTATCTTTGTTGACTACTAAAGGAGAAACATCCTTTGCCAAATGCTGGTTTCTTTGACCCAAACACTGACCTACCAGTATTCCACTTCCTCCTCCTTTTCCTGTCAATCTTCCTACCCTTAGGTTCTCATTTTCAAGAATGCATTTTTCACATCTTTATTTCTCCTCTGCTGACCAACTCTTCTCCTGTTTGTAGTTCTCCACATTTTAATCTACACTTTCTCCTATAGCTCTTTCCTAGGAAAAAATTCTGCTAATGCTTTGTGAACTCTGCAGAAAGAAATAGACAAATGCAGGAATGGATTGAGTAACTATGGGATGCTTTACTTAGGAAAAGGAGGTTTCCATCACTGCTTGGCAACTGTCAGAAGAGGCAAGAAACCTACAGTTCCTCTAGCCCTAACTGAGACTCAGAGCAGGTCAATTTAAAATACTGGAGAATACAGACACCACATGGCTGTGCAATCTCTGCAGCTTTGGATGCTGCCTTTCTCCCACTTTATCTAAGAAAAAATAAGTGAATTCTATTAATGTCTTGTGATAGTTTTGGCAAATAGATATATTTAGCGCTAGACTTTTCTCAGGGATACTATTCTTTATTATATGCTCATTTATCATTGTCTGATTTTATTTGATGGCAGATAGTTGTATCTTTGTAGATTTCCTTTTTTTTTTAGTGGGACGCTTTACTTGAGTATTAGGGTATTCTATTAACAGTGGGTAGTACAGTCAAAAGCTTCTTTGACGTCTCCTCTGTTTTGCACAGGCTACGCTCCAAGGCACAGTAACAGTTTTAAAATGTAAACTCTCTTACTCTCAGTCACTGGCCATTGGTTTTGCACCTCATACTGGTGTGGAACACCAGGAACATTCTGGCAGCACTTCGCACTGTGGGGACAAACCAGGGCTGTGCCTGGGGAACGGTGAGAGGTGAAGAAGATGCTACCGCCGGTGAAAGGAAACGTGGCTGGAGGTGAGAACACAGAATCACAGAATCCTCAGGGTTGGGAGAGACCCCTGGAGATCATCCCGACCAACCCCCTTGCCAAGGCAGGGTCACCTGCAGCAGGTGAACCGGGAGCGCATCCCGGCGGGTTTGGAATGTCTCCAGAGAGGGAGACTCTGCCACTGCCCTGGGCAGCCCTTCCAGTGCTCCGCTATGCTCCACGTAAAGAAGCTCTTCCTCATGTTGAGGTGCAACTCTTGGCACCGGCCTTTGAGATATTTATATGCATTGAGCGGGGATATCATTAGTCTTCTCCAGACTAACAGGCCCTCAACACCTGCAGACGTGTTAAAAAGTCTCACGCGTAATTTGCTTTCCCCACAAACCTACGCAGAGCCGGGACGCGGCCGGGAGCGAGGCGTGTCTGTTCCGGTGCTAACGTGACGACTTCCAGGAAAGTCAGTTTTTCCTTCCCCCTTCCCGCTCGCCCGAGCGGAGCGTCCCGCGGCCAGAGCCGCTGCCGGCTCCTCTGCTCGCCCTCGTCCCGCCCCGTGCCCTCACAGCTCCCGCCGCTGGCCCCGCTGCCGCCTCAGGCCGCCCCGGCGCCGCGGGATGGCGGCGGGCGAGGAGCAGAGCCGCGAGTACCTGCGGCGGCACCGGCTGCCGGAGCTGCTGCACCGCCTCGGAGCGCTGCTGCTCTTCCACCGCCCCGGTGCGCACAGGCCCGGCCACGCCGAGCGCGGGGCGGCAGCGGCGGCAGCAGTGGGGCTGCGCGGCCTCCGCTCCCCGGCTGAGGGCCCGGTGCCCGCGGGCACTCTGACCTCGTTGCAGAAAGGCCACGCGAGTTCCTGATCCAGGTGCTGGAGAGGGTAAAGGCTGGGAGACGAGCCGAGGGCGAGTACCCGTTCCTCATGGACGAGGCCAACGTGGACGCCATGTTCAGCCTGCTGGATGTCCTAGGCCAGGGCTACATCAGGCCAGCGCAGTACAGGGAAGGTGCGTCCGCCTGCACCCCGGCTCACACCAAACTGTTTGCTTGCACAGAATTATTAAAATAGTTTCAAAGTTACCCATCTGTATTCTTTAGAGTTACCTACACAGCTGCCCACACGACCTGGAACTTGGAAAGTTGAAAAAGTTACATGTGGTTGTTTCCTACATTTAAGTTACATATTGTTATGCTACGCACATTTACCTTCTGTTAGATCTAGGCACTTTTAAATTTAAATTTGTCTTTCCTAAGACTCACATAATAAATTCTGTTTTGTTAACTTTAGCTCTTAAAACTTTGGGACTGAGCACTGAGGATTTGGAGCTAGAAGATGATGAGAATATCACACTGGATGTATTCAAGGAAGGAATGTAAGTTTAATGGAAATTGTGGGGTTTTTGGGGAGGGTAGATATGCATAGGAGATATTTTACTGAGGTTTTTTTTTATTTACAAAGCTGGATAATTAAAGGACTTGCTAGTTTAAGCTTGACTGTGTCACTTTGTATTGCAAGATTAAAAAAAGGTCAGTTACTGCCTGACCTTCTGGCCTTGCTGCAGGGTGAATCAAACTCCACGCTCTCCACCACCTCAGTTTCAGGATCCTCTCACAGTACCTGCCCCTCAAGTCAGAGCAAAGGTCACCAGGCAGCCCAGGGGTTAAAATACTGATGTAGAAATGTGGAACAGTGAGGCCCTGTAGTCTTCATTGTCAGGGGTGGTACCACAGCTGGAGATGAAATAGGTTCAAATTTCAAATAATTCCTCACAGTCAAGGTATGGTTCTAGGAGCAAATTTTTAGCAAACTGTTGCAAGCCCTGAAAGGTAATGAACTAATTATCCTCATTATCTAACTACAGATTTTCTTTTTCTGTCCTAGGAAGAAAAAGATGCTGGAGAGCTGGTCTGTATATTAGTTTGAGCAGTGGTCTGCTATATATATTAAAAACAGGCGTCTTCCCCAATTTTTCTTCTGGTTTGCCAGCTGTGAAGAGTCAATTTTAAGCAATATTCTCTTTTTCTCATCTCCCCCACCCTTCAGAGGAGCAATCAGCTGAAGAGGACAAATGACAAGAACGTGTTCATGTCTAGTTGGCACTGCAGGGAGTATCGTTAAGAATTGCTGTTCTTAATATAATTAGATGGTTCGAAAAAGAAGTAGAGATGTCTTATGCAACTGAAATAGTATTTTGTAGTTTCCTCCTTCAAGTTATAGTTTACAGTAAAGGATTGTTACCTGTTGGCTCATTACCACTGAATAAAATTAAGTTGGTTTTTGGCCTTGTGCTGGGTTTTGGTTTTTGGGTATTTTAAAGGAAGAAATAACTTTACCAGTGGACATTTGTCATAACTTGTTGAAGGTAGTTCAGCACTTCCAAATGGTATTTGCAAACTTAGCACTATGCAATTTATAAGGAGAAACTTTTTTTAAAAAATTAGGAGATAGTCTTGTAAAGAAAAAGCAATCTTAATTTGTATGAAGAAAACAGTGACACATTCCTTCCTTTTGCCTTGATTATATACATTTTAATACAGAACATCCATTACCTGGGATTTGGAGATGTAAAACATCTGTGCTTAATTGAAGACTGACCAGTTCATAGGGGACATTAGCCCATGTTATACAAAAATGCATTTACACTGTAGATACTCTGTGTTCCTTAGAATGATACAGCAAACACTGTAGGCAGACCATTCATTAGAGATGAACACAGTTTTAGCTTCCAAATGCAGTGGCAAGGTGGCCATGGAAAATAAGATCTGCACACTTCAACATCAAGTCAGTAGCATTTTGATTTTTTTTTTAACTGTATAGAGTAAGGTGTAAGATTAGATTAAAACAATCCCTCAGCATACAGAAATGAAATAAGTGTATTACAAGATCCTTGCTTTTGTTTGGAATAAGTAATCTAGACCAAGTTATTAACCATTTGTGAAGAAGTCTTTATTTTCCTGTATTTGGCCAACTAGCCCTCAAATTGAGAAGAATCTCAACATCCCTTTGAGCCAGTTTATAAACTCCCAGTTCATTTAGTGCTGCTGTTGCAGATGGCTGCCTTGGCTTTAATGGTTCATTTTCTGAAGCTGACTGTAGGACATCCTTCAGAAGCAAGGCAGAGCCAATATTCAGGTTCAGGATAATGCAGGCTTCTTTTATGCTAGAGGAAAAGTTACGTGGGTTAATATAAGCAGCACAAATTTAAATGTAACAAAAAACCTTCCATGTTTAAAAATATTTAGATTTCAGCCCCAATTAGCTGAGGATTTTGATTATGGACTCTTTAGGAGACTAGTGACAAAGACTAACCAGAAAGAGAGTAGCAGCTTCTCATCAGTGACAGCAACTAGACTGCTATCCAAGACAATCCTGAGGAGGAACATAGTTTAAATAGTCCTTTCAACAATAAAGTTTGTTGTGTGGTAACTCTATCTTTGACTACTTTATTTGGCCCAGATTTCAGAGGTTTATGCTACTAAATATTCCTTCCATAAATTTATCTAGACATTCTGACTGCACAAAACACTCTCAAGACACACGCCACAGTCTTGCTTTCTGAGTACATGCTGCAGAATCAGTTTTCCTAGCTGGAAACATCAGATGCATGAATGATCCACACATTTAAAGTGTGGACCAAAACTAACTGTGAAAAAATCTTAGTTTTCAGTAGAACACTTGTATTTCTCTGGACACTGAAATACCAGTAGATCAGATGTTGCCTACTTACTGCTTGAAGTAATTTTCTGGCCTCTTGCAGTAGTGTGAAAATAAGGGGAACAAATTCCGACTCATGTCAAACTGGAGTTGTGCTGCTCCTCCTTCATTGAAATGATTTGCCATAATGATCTACAAACACAAAGAGGTGCATCTGCTGTTTAAGCCAGTCACTGACACCTACACGGCATTGCACAGGTCACACTGATACCCACTTCCTGATAGATGTACAGATCCACTTTCTCTGCAAGCATTTGCCAGAAAATTTTGAACAGTGAGTGGCAGAGCTGCTGCTCCAGCTGCAGCAAACGGTCTCGCAGCGTCTGCAGCATTGGGCACGCGCTGCTCGACATCACTGCTTGCTCTGCCTGGGAGGGTAAAGACAACCACCTGAAAAACCATTGCACTGCAATTATTAGAATGAAATCATTCATATTACAACAACTGAAGTTAAAATTATCCTTTAAAAAAATCTTACCCATTTACAGTGTTTCAGAGACAATCCTTTCCCATTTCTAATCTAGAAGTTATCAGTCTAATGCTATGTTTGAATTTCATTTAATATTAAACTCATACTTTAGTTATAAAATCTCTGAACATGTCATTCTAGGGAACCCCATCTAACCTGAAAATCACTGAGTTCTATCCCATTTATGAAGTACTTCAGAAATTCTACTCGGGAGAAAATGTTCAAGGAGCCCTAGGAGTCTGTGAAGACAGAACGGTCATGACAGGCCACTTTGCATAAAATCTTCAATACTACAATGAAAAAATAATTCCTGCTTAAAATAGAAAACTAGAACAATCCAGAATCTTTCTTAGGGTGTTTAACTAATGCATCCACTAATTATGGAACTACTTTAGAAAACACAGCATGACAATGGTCTCAAGGTAAGAATAAAGAGAATTTTGCAGAACTTATTACCCTGCAGCTTTCCTACTCGGGAAAAAAAATAACACCTATTATCTATTCTTCCCTTTACTTACCTCAGTATTTTTAACAGGAAATAATACTGTAACATGTGAAGAGATTAAATAAACAGAATCACCTCTCCTTTTTGTACAGCTTTGCAGCATCTTTGACCTCTCTGAAGACGTGATCTACTTGTCGCATCAGCATGTCATGCTTCAGGCGCTCCAGGAGGTTGATCATGTCATCGAAGACAGAGCTCTCCATGGATGCCAGCTGTCCCAGCTGGAGCTGGCTCACCGTGTCACTCTCTGCACGAACCTCTAGCTCAGCCTGCTGCAGCTGCAAGAAGAACTAGGCAAACAAAACCAGAGAGGAACACCACAGAAAATGATCTTACCCCTTGAACTTTTCATTGGTACTTTGTTAGGCACGGTTCTAGAAAACACTCTCCTCTGGCACATTTATAAAATTAAAAATTTAAGATTTTAAAAACAGTTTCTTATCTTTCGCTGTAGTCCTGATTTAGTAAAAAACAAAACGTGGTGGTTTAATCCCAGTGATGGAACTGATACAGGTTTCAGATACAACAGCAGATAGGTGAAGGGAACAGATATAAAGAAATACTGAAAAGGTACTTTAAGATTGACAGCAGCATGCTTTTAAAAAACCCTACCTCAGCTTCTTTAAGATTTGCAAAAGTAAACTTTAATTGTATTTTTTTAATTAATGATTATTCATTGAATCATAAATTTACTGTGCTGACAACAGCAAGAAAATTAATTGAGGTTATCAAGATCAGTGTGACATTGTGGTAACAACTTGTTGGTTTTGCTTTTAAGCAGATCAAGACACTGTAGTAGATGCAGTTACACAGTATGAAGGCTGCTGTGCTATCAAGTCAAGATTAGCCCCTGCTAGAGCCACAGCTTCCTGTGAAGACAGTAAGAATTTGGAGGCTGCCCACAGCACACACAATGCCTTATTCTGCACACTCCATGCTGTAACAGGTTTTCTGACCTTTAGCACCAATAGCCATAGAAAAGCTGAAATTCTGCACTAGGCCCTGCGGCCACCAGGCTGTTGTACAGCAGTCACTAATTCCCAGTTGTCAGAGAGTGCCTTTCTGAGCCACACCTGAACTGTGCTGCAACACAGACACCCACATGGCATCTGTCTAAGCTCTCCTGCCATGGGAGGAGTTCAAACACCAGGCAAAGGCTGCTCTGGTTCAGAGATCTCCAAAATCAATTCACCTTTTTTTTAACAACAATAAAGCATGTAAAAGAGACTACTTTTTGGGATCTCTTCAGATTATTCCATTTCCCTGGCTCTGCATTTCCCTAGAAAGTATATAATTGGCAGCTTAGGCCTCAAACAATAACCTATTGTTATTTATAGATATTTTACTACATCTGAATTTATATCTCATTCTAATTAATTCTCCTGAATACACCTAAAAAGTGCAGAGAATAAAATGTTCGTAATGAAACAAACCTCCAAAGTCTATTTTAAAATATTTTTTTTCCTAAAGAAGAGTAACTACTTACTACATTGTCAGCCCAGTCTGCCAACACTGTTGCTATATAGTTGACAGCATTAAGGATTGCACAGTATCGGAATCCTAAGGAAGCTCTTGTCTCTTCCTTCATTACTTGAGTTAATCGTATCCTGAAATCGTCAACTAACTCCTTCTGTAGGCCCAGGAACTGGAGTTTTCTGGAAGCTGTTGGAAGATTCTTATACCTGTCTGGAAAGACATTAATAAGATGTTTTTAGGCTTTCCAACACTAAATAAAAGCTTTTCAAAAAGAAACATTACAGGCGTCTTACTGTACCACCTCATGCCTATGAGAACAGTATTTAAAAATGCTGATATTTCAACGTTTTCAGGGAAACTGCCCATGCAAAATCTCAACATGGAATGACTTTCTTCCCCCTCCTGATCCCACAAGCAGTTTGTATTCTAACACTTGAAGCAATGTGTGGTAATACCCACATCCTCCAGTGTGGCCCCTAAAGCATCCTCACACAGAGAAAGACAAAGCCATTGAAGATGCAATTGTCTCATGAAAATATACTTGCTCTTATGTACTGCTGCAAAAAAAGACAAGTTACTTAAGAGCTTCTGAATTGTCACAGATTCAAAAGGACTATTAGGATTTATTACTGCATTGCAACAAATTATATTCTGCCAACTATGAGAGAATATGGTAAATATCAAATGTATATTTTTAATAATTATTTTGCAAACATGTCACTAGGTCAAGATTATTTATGCATGAATTGGTGTCCGAAATACAAAATGAACAGGAAGCTTTTATTAAACTGCAAACATCACAACTTTGCAACATTATTTGGTGACTACTGCTGACAATGAATATCCAGTAAACTATTTAGTAAAAAAATCTGTTAGCTGAAGTTTTTTTACAGTTCACTACAAACAAGAGCAATGCCCCTAGATATAATTACCTGTTATAACTAACAAGAGAGTCATAAAAGTTTCAGCACAGTCTGGAACTTTCATTTCATCTACATCAGTGATATCTTTGTACTGTGATATCCATGCAGCCTCTGATGAAAGCATAGAGTCCATTTTCTGAAGAGCAACTGAGATGCAAAAAACTTGTAAGTTAAGTTTTTAAGTTTAAAATAAGTTCAGTTTTTAACAACAGCCCCTCTAAAATATATTAACATAAAAGCCTTATCTCTAGTAAGTTAAATTTTGCATTTTCACGTTATAAAATCTACTGACAACTCGTTTCATACAAAACCAGCTTCAATGTATCTACATTTGCAATGCTGCTAACAGAGTTACATGTCAGAATTGATTGGGGGGTTGGTTTTGTTTATTAATAGTTGGCTTGCTCCTTTCCAATATATTGCCTCTTCATTTCTCAAAAACTAACACCTCGCCCTTATTTCAATTTAAAGTCCATCTCTTTCTGCACACACATCACATTTGTCTAAAAAATAAGCCCACTTGATGGCACACAGCTTAGGGAAAGAGTCCCACAAAATACAGAAGCACTGTTGAAGCTTAATCAATTTTTATTCAGAATAATTACAGAGCATAAAAATACACATATTTTTGGTAGAGCCCAGTCCAAGTGACTTATCCTATTGAAGAAGGGTAGCAGTGTAAGAAGACACATACTTTCTGACTGTGCAATATAAAGGCCAACAAAATGCACTGGAAATCTTACATTTTTTTTCCACTGTTAGCCACCTTTGGAAGCAGGATTCTTCTGACAGAATATGCATGCAACTGGGAAAGCTGCTGAGATAACCATGAACGCTGTATAACTCTCTCTCAAACAGAAGTACCTCATCCACAAGGTGACAAAAGAGTGTATCATCATACAACAGGCAGGGGATATCAGCAGCCAGCTTCTCCAAAATCAGCATTACTAGAGCACGAGAGAATTCAAGCTTTGGAAAGGAAAGAAGTGAATGTCAGAGACAGGAAGTATTGACATGTGCAAACATGTACAGAAGAAACTGCTACTAGACTAAGTCTCACCACATACACGTTTCAGTGCAAATGGGCCTACATAAATATTTATCAGAAGCTGAGTTAGGTATTTATATTCACATTTACAAACCATTTAATTACTTACCCCAGCATTCACTGAAGATCCTGCCTTGTCCAGTATTGGCTGGATTTTGTCATCAAGGAACTTTGAATGATTTCCAATCCACATAAGTACTTGTGTTAAATACCACTCAGGCTTATTTAAAAAAGAAAAATAAATTATTAAATGCATCCAAACATTTATTCAAGTGCTACTAGTATTTTAGGACAAATTTTTAAAAATTCTCTTTCCCTGCCTTTTCTTGATCTCAGGTCACACAAGTCTTTCACTCTGTTTTACTTAACTTTTGTTTATATAAAAGCATTGTCAGAAAAATATTTCTGCATTTTGTCTTAAATGTACCAAATATTGTGTTTCTCAAGCAAAAGTTCCATTTTTATTTCCCCTTTCTCATTCATAAGAGCTTTGTTTCTGCTTCATATACTTCTTCCTGTTCTCCTGCGTGGCCCTTATTTCTTGGTACAACAAAAAGGATGCGCTCCTGAGAAAAGCTCTGCTCTTATTGTTGTTGTACCAAACCTCAGCCCCACCTTCCCCCTAGAAGTGGGGAATCTATCGCCTTCTCATTTCACGTGTCAAGGCCTTTATGCTTTTTCAGTTTCTACACCTAAAAATATGGGCTGCAGGTTTTTTTGATGAGCACCTCTTTCAGCGTTAGTGCAACTGGAAGCAGTTCCTGTTTTCCTCACTCCCAGCAGCTAAAGAACCTTCTGCTGAGGTGCACTCACATTTTGGGTGTCTGTTTCTCACCTCTGTATTCATTTTCACTTGTCTCATTAATTTTATCATGCTTGGGTTGCTGGGTTTTTTTCACACTCCTTCCCCAGCTGGGCAAGGTCATTGTGAACTCTGAGCCTCTCCTCTGAAATACTGTTAATCCTGTCCAGGTTGCTGTCTTTTAAATATTTTACATTGGTGTTTTCTTTATTGCATTAGCCAAGTAATTACTAAACAAAACAAAACAAAACAAAACAAAAAACCACAAAAAACCAACCAAACAAAAAAACCACCAAAACCAAAACACAACCCAAATTTCAGCAAGGCCCTGTTGAAATATCTTTCTGACCTGACACTAGATTCCCTGTAAACTTTTCTTAACAAGTTCTTCTTTTTTAAATAGTCGTTCACCTACTGTTGTTTGCAAATTCAGTCTCTTGAACATAATTTTCCATACGCTGTTAAAATAATTTTGTTCATATCTAAAACACGTCTTTTCCACTAAAATACACAACAGTATTTTAAAAAGCTCTGTAGTGGTATCTGTCAAGATTGCAAATGTATTTAGATTTACACAAGATGGTGATCATAAGCAGATTTGTGCAACAGGACTGTTACAAAAACAGCCCTCAAACTCTGCTCCAGATGTGTTACAGTGGTATTAATGCAATGAAACCCATTCCAATGGTAATTCTCAGATAAAAATCCTCAGTCTTTGAAGGCAATTCACATGAAAAGTGAGTCAGTTTCCAACTGGTAAACTTGGCATCTCTTGTTTCATGTCAATTAAAAAATTCAGCCCATTAAAAAAAAGAATTATTTATCAGTACCTTTAGACTAATCACATTTCATATCCTAACTGCAGAATCCAGCGTTTTCAGTTACATGAAGGCAGCAAAACACAATGCCAAAAATCGAAGTCACAGCCTTTGAGCTCAAGAAATACAGAACAGTGCAAAACCATTTGCAACAACACAGAGGAAATTAATCAAAACTTATGAACAAATGGAAATCAGTCTAAGATTGTAATAATGTTTTATGAAGGATCAGGGCAAGGGAAAAATATTGCCTCACCCAGAGAAAATGCCTGTGCCTCTGAAAGGTCTCTGAGTGCTATCTTGATGTCTGCCCACACTTCAGTAGGCACAAGAACTGCATAGTTTTGAACAATCCTAATTTTGGAGAGGTTGAAATCTGTACAATTTAAACACAGTAATCTAGAGGTTGCTTACAAAGCAATTTAGAAATGTCAAACCACTTTCTCCCATACCTTGTTAAGAACATTGGTTTGCTTATTTCCAGTGAAATGATACTTGAACCTTTTCTGAAGAGGATTCAGCATGATCTGTATGGGAAGGACAATTGGTGGTGAAGGGGGTAAAGGGTACTTTTCTGGCAATTGTTTAGGTTTGGTTAACAGCTCGTCTCTAAGTGTGACAGTCAAGGATAAGTGTTGAATTACCCCAGCATCATCATTTCAATAGAATGGGTTTATAAGAATGAACACAGCTTAGTTCTACACCATTGAGAGAAGGCAGTTATTATGAAAACAATACAATTCCTCAAATTTAAAAGATACTCAAAATATTCCACTTTATGCAACATTAAATACAACTCAGACCTTCAGGGATGATTTGTTCAATGACAATACATGTCCCTCAAGTCTGTTTGATTTAGGAAACTTAGAAGAACCCAGCAAACCACCATTGTCAGAAACAAACACAGAGATGCTCTTATTCCTATTTCTTAAAGGAGGATAGACTCCTGGGATCAATAAATGCAACATATGATTTCCCATTTTCATGTAATGGATTTAAGTGAGCCACTCTGCCAAACCAAAATTGTTACCAGCGCAGAATTGTATACAATGGCCTTGCATCTTTCCACCACATGATTTAAAAAAAAAAAAGCCACAGTCACACACATACAAAGGTTGAGCTTTTAACTAATTTTTTGTGAATTATTTAATTAATAAAAATCAGGGACAGAATGAGCAGCAGTACTCTCTGAGCAACCTCAAAGGCAGACTATTGTTGCTGCACAACAGAAATTCTCCTGCACTCTCCCCTTTTTGTAGATTCTCTTTCCAAGACATGTATGTTTAGTTTTCCCTCTTTTCATTCTGGGGTGGAACATATTAAAGTGATTAAAGCTGATTTCACATAAGGCTATAAAGGGAAAAGCATTAACTGTGTCTAACAAAACATACATCACCATTTTTTCATTAACGTGCATGAGCCAAACTACCAAACAGTGTAAGGCCAAATCCTCATACAACCTGAACTGTCAGCTACCATGAGAGCACAGGATCTCATGACTTGGGAGTTAAAAAGGACAACTTTGGCACTTGGCATTTTCTAAATGCCAAAAAAACCCCAAACAAACCGCCCTGCCCCCCTCCCCCAAACTCAACATCCTAATGTTAATATAAAGTAACATAAATTATCCTCTGTCTTTAGGGAGAACAAAATTTTAAATAATTCTCCTTGAGAATGTGCATCTCTAACGGTTTTTATTCTTGCCAAAATACACTGCAAGAATTTAAAAGGATACGAGGTCTGCAGTTTCAGAAGCTGACAGAACAGCATCTCCAAGTTGTTGTACACCTCAGGAGCACTGGCTGGTGCAGCAAGGCCCAATGCCTGGGACTGAGGGGGCCCCACGAAGGGCCAGCGGAGCTGTGCCAGCACCTCCTCAAAGTCACTGCAAAACAGAACAGGCACTGGGACATGAACTTACAGTACAACGTAAAGATGAGGGAGTCACAGTCTCTCTCTTACCTTGTCAATTTGTCCTTAAGGATTTTATGCCAGAATTTAACAGTGGATCTCACAAAAGCAAGAAGATGAGAACAAGATGACTCCTGAAGTTTAATATCCAGTTCTGCCATGAATGCTAGAGTACTGGCTGCCTCTGGAACATTGTTGGTCATCAGATACTGCTGAATGCTATCACTATAAAACATAAAAAGGCCAAGGCCAAATATTCATTAATGATAACACTAAAGAATCATTTGTATATTGAAAAGTAAAGATAAAACTTTCTTGAATTTAAAATATTTTAATAAAGGGACAAACCAGGTTGCCATTCTCAGAACATATATACAGCACTCAGAAACTTTACCTCAGCTCTTCTATGCGAGAAATCCACTTGAGGTAGGCCAGGTGTCGCTCGATCTCTTCCACCTGCCCGATCAGTACATCCAGATCCTCCATCCATGGCTGAGCTTGCAGCAAGTGGCTATTGATGGACTCAGACAGAGCAGTTTCCTCCTCTAGAAGCTGACTCAGAGACTTTTTGGAATCTTCTGCATTCTTTAAGGCATTCTGAATTCTTTTAGGGACTTCTGACGAAACTGTAAGTACCTACATTGACAGAAAAGTATTAAGGAAGACATAAAATGCTGCACTGTGTGGAGCAGTACCATTTGAGATACTGAACATTTCATTTACTTTCATATTCTTAATCAGTCATATAGCACGCTCAGAAGAAGAAAAAAAAATAAAACAAAGATGCTTACCTGTTCTTCTAAGTGCTTTTTGTTTTCAGATAGCTTTTCAATCAGACTGTCTAGCTTCCCCAGGGAATCATAGTCATTTCCAAGTTCTCTTTCCACAAATTCAGAAACATAGTATGGAACATCACAGTGCTCTAGATCTCTAGTAACTTCTTTCTTTCTAAAAGCAATGCTTGCCATGTTTTCTTTCTCTGCAATACTGAGTATACAATTTCTAATTAGCCAACACGAAGATACCACAAGCAAATATTATCTACTGAGGAACAAAACTGCATGAAAAGCTGGGCAGATCAATTTAAACTGAGACTGAAATACTATATTCATTAATTATACTGCTTTAGTTGAGACAATTTGCTGGCTTAAGCCTAATCTGAGATCTGGTAAGACCTTGCCAACACACCCAAATGCTGATTTATTATATTTTAACTACCAAAGAGAAATACATCTGTTAATTTCTTCCTTTCCCAAAAGCATAAATTCCATTGAAAATAGTTCAATAAATATGTAGTTCCTACATATATAATATAACAAGCTTAACTACAAAAAAAATTATAAAATACAATGGAAGATAATGTTCCACTTTTCCCTTTCAGTTTAGGATATTCCACAGATAGCAACTCATGACTAATGTGCTACTAGCAAAGTATCCATGTTGGCCTAACAATAATTTGGAAAGTAAATGCGTAACTGAAATATTTACCAAAAAATCCCGACAGAGTATAATATGAAAGACACTTGCTGATCCACACAATTGGCAGCATCCAGAGAAACCTGACATTGAGAGGATGCTCACAGTGAAACAAAAAAGGCAACAATGACAACTGTTTGGCTAGTTCAATCAATCCTCAACTTCTTTTGAAAGTATCACTTTCATAACAGTATTTAAAAATTAAAACCTATACACTTGCACTTCATCTGCTACAAGGTTTAATTAAGTTAAAACCCCTATTAAACTAACAAATGAGTCAGTTTAATAGTGAAAGAGTGGTGCAGCTGATAAGCCAGAGTTGTAGAGGCAATAGAGAGCACCAGGAAGAACAAACTGGTGACCCTGGGTGCTGCACAGCAAGAAGCGGATAAAGAAAGCAGAGTAGTAAAACCCCTGTTTGCAGCAATGTAAACATAATACGGCAGGAAAAAACTAACCGAGCGGTGCTCTTCATACTCAGTGGAGAGGATCGGGTTATAGGAGAGAGGAACAGGACTCTGGGCGCATCCCTCCCAGCAGCTGCCTGCTCAGCCCCGCGGCTCAGCACCCACCTCGGCCAGAGGGCCGGGCCCTTCCAAGGGCCGGCTGAAGGCTCTGCGGGCTCCGGGAGGCTGAGAGCGAAGCGCCGCCGACCACGGCCCGGCCCGGGCGGCCAGGCAGCCGCTCAGCCCGGCGGCGGCTCGGCGAGTCTTTCCTCCCCCGCCACGGGCGCCGGCCGACGAGCCGCCTCTTTCCCTCGCAGGACGGTGCCGCGGGGACGGAAGGGCCGCGCGTGCCGCCGCCCGGAGCCCTCAGCGAGCTCCCCGCGGGTCCCGGCGGCCGCAGCGCCGCCCCCGCCGCGTCAGCGGCGCCGCGGGTGACGGAGCGCGGGGCGCAGGCGCGGCGCCGCTCCAGTGGGACAGCCCGTTCCCTGCCCGCCGGCCCCGGGGCTGTACCGCTCCGAGCTCCGGGGAACACGGCCCGGGGGCTGTACCGCTCCGAGCTCCGGAGAACACGGCCTTACATCTCACGGCCTCCTCGCCCCCTCCGCACGCAGCCGCCGTGGCCGGTGACAGCACTAGCAACACAGGCTGTGCATTTGGTTGAAAAGGCCAGGTCTCCTTAGAACACCTTCACAGTAATTTTTTTTTCCCGACAGGAAGGCCGGCTCATTCTCCGCCAACGGGGAATGAACAGGGGCAAAGGCAGCACATACATGCTCAGAGTTTCAAATTAATTTATTTTTAGTACCTGTTCTTTGGTACAGGTATTAGCTGGAAAATACAAGTATTTTCTCAATTAAAAGTCGAACTATTTAAAAGAGCTTTACAGTACACAAAAGCCTTGCTAACAGAATCTGCTACCGCATCAGTGCAAATGCTACCAGCAAAACTCCAGCAATACCTATGTTCATCAGTATCTTAATTTTGTTGTAATTCATCTTTCTCCGTGTAATTGGTTGTATTTGAAAAGACTTCAAAGGTGGGCTGGATTCGTGAAAACATTCAGTGCTTGCCCAAAGAAAGCAAGCTAAACATTCTTTCAGGTCCGATGCCATTATAAGCTCAATTTTAAAGACACACCCATGTTACAGTTCAAGCAACTTACTCATTCAGTAAAAAGAACCAGTCACTAAAATCTGTATTATATTACAGTCACCATCTTGCAAAGGACTACTGAAGTTAAATGCTAGCACTAAAAAAACTTAAAAAAATACAAATCTCTTACTGTGACTCTTTAAAGATTTGTACAGAACATGTAATTAAGAAAACACTTTGTTTGTTAAAATTAGGTAATTTTGCAGTTCATTCAGCGCAACCAGGTAGTATTCAGTTGTGTCTGGTTTTTTATGCTTGTGTCCATTTTCAAAACTTCTCGAATCGCCATGGTAGCATAAGTGGATGGGGGAAGGGAGAACTCCATCTTGAGTGCCCTGAATTTGCCGTCTATTAGAAGGTATAAGAGACAAAAAGCAAGAACAAGTGGTTAAGGGCATATATAATGCTTATTCTGGATGGCATCTAAACTGGACTAACAGCTTCCACAACCAGCTTCCCCAGCCCATAAAGCAAAACAACCACCACCATCACACTCCTGTTTATATCCACAGTGAAAAACTTCATGAAACAATTTTTTAACATTTTCTCTCAGCACAAAGTGGTGGTTTCAGAGTTTTCTTCTTTTAAAAGCAAACATTTGTTCTTTCAGACTGACTTCCTAGCCTGTCTTCACTTTTCTGGAAAGCAGCATCAGAACATCTGGTGACCAGAGTTAAGTATTTGAGTCATCTGTGTTCAGCACCAATAATACAAGTTCAGTATATAGACAATTTGTGACTTAATTCCACCTTTGTTAGTTGCAGACATTTACTGCTAAGCATTTACTTGATTTTACAGATGCCCGTAAGAAAATGTAACAGTCAGTGCAGATGCTGGAGGAATGGCTTGCACCCTTGAGAAATTAGGGTCCTTATTTAGATACTTGGCTTTAGAGGTCGTTGTTACCATTGCTTAACAGTCAATAGTTAAATGAAAGCTCTTCCTTAAAGGAGCTTTCAATATGTAGCAGTTGAAAGCAACAGCCAGATCAAACTTCCATTTAGCAAACCAGCGGAAAGATCAACTTACCTGTGGGGAGAACTGGCAATGGTTTTCCTTCTAGTTTATCCAAATCCGTAGTAAATAATGGGATTTTAGGATCGTCATATGCAACAACTTCCCTTTATAATAATATACATAAAAATTATTATTATTATTATTTTAAATTATTTAGGTTAACACATTTTATATAAACATGTATTTATTATAATACTATTTTTATTGTTATTATTGCAATTTGGCATTTACAACTGAAATTGAATTAGGTAAAATAACAGGTAAAGCTTTATGTAGAAGACTTGCTTTGGCTTTATGAAGATTATTAAAAGACAATTATAAGTTAGTGAGAAGTTTCTTTGCATAACTCATTTGTTTGCCTTTGTGTGCTGCCAGAATTTCCATCTATACAAGTGTAGTTCATGAAATTAAGGGAAGAATGGTGTCAACTCTAAGAGTACCTAAGCAGGAGTGAAGCCTTTCAAACAGTCATCCAAACTTTGAAAGGGCTTAAACACATTCTAAGATTTCTGCCGTTCATTTAACAGAAATCCCATATGTAACCATGAGGCTGAAAAACCAACTGGGACAGAGATAAGCTTAATATTCATTAGTGCTAATGTTTAAAATGTATAAATATTTATAATTTTGTGCTCCCTCCTAAACCCTCTATATTTTATTCTATGCATCAGTGATTATGTCTCACCACATTTGTACAGATCCCTGTCTAAAAGGTATTTATTCAGTTGCCATATGAAAACTAGGCTGTATCTCTAACAACAGTGATTTAGTAGGTTGAAGTGATACAAATTTTTCTGACTGACAGGTAATTGGAGACCAACTTTCTCATAGCAAGACTACAAAAAACCCTGTTTCAAATATTATCTATAATTGTTTCAACATAAGTAATTATCTGTGAAGTGTTCAGGCAAGCCCTTGCAAGGAGTGAACAACTAGATAGATGTTTTCATAGTCCTCCAGCACAGAACCAGAGAACGAAGGAAGAAATAAGGGTATGGTTCCACTTCAGCTGCATTAAAAACATGAGACAAGTGCATCAAGATTCCTCTCTACCTATGTTTTAGTTTGTGTGGATGTCCTGTGGATCAGTCTCATGGTGTTTTGTACTTAAATAAACTCTATGGTGTCAATTCAAGTGTAAGTTCCTTTATGCTCCCACTCACCAGTTGACATTCTGAGGCCGAATGATAATCTTTCTGTACGCTCCAGAAAGTGAGTAATCTCTGATTTTATGCCTCATGTTGTTGATATCAAGGTTGTCAGCTACTAGCATCTCCTTGTAGGCCTCACCAACTGCAAGAGAGGAAAATATTTAATTGGAGAGAATGTAGTGTGGCCAATTTAAACAGGCTGTTTTCATGGGTTGTTCCCTTTCCTTACATTTAGTAGTTTTCAGCATATATGAGATAAATGCTACACAGAAGTTTAAAATTACTGCAAATCTTATTACCTGTTTACTTCTACACCCTGATTAGTAGAGGCAGTAACAAAGAACATATCAAATCAAATTTCATCTGAAAACAAAATTTACAAAATACTTTATTGACATTTAAATGTCATCTCATATATGCTTTCCAATTATCTAGACTTCACAGGACTAATCTCAGGTACATGGAAAAAATAATTAAAAATAAGAGGCCAGACTACCCATTACTCTGTCATTAAAAAGCAGCAGAGAGAAATCAGTTGACGATTTGACAACCAAGTACAAGAACAGTTCAATCCAATATTGAGGAAAACATGCAGAGAACTCATGACTAACCTCATCTATAAGAACATATAGGGCAGGTGAAACCTAGGGCCAGCTACAAAGAGGGACTATACCAGCATTGTCCAGGCACACAGAAACGGTGTTAGGAAAGTCAAAGCTCAGCTACAGCTGAAAGCAGCAAATGACATCAAGACCAACAAGAGTTCTGCTGCAACATAAGGAATGAAAGAATACCAGGAAAGGGATGGCCTGGTGCTAAATTGGGCAGCTGGTCTAGTGACAGACACAAGGCTGATAGTCTCAGTGCCTCTTTTACCTCAGCCTTGACCAGCAAACTGCCCCAGGCCTCTCTTCTCAGAGGCAAGGTTAACAAAGAGAGGGACTACCAGTAGTGGGAGAAGACTACAGTCTGAGAAAGATGGCTCACATCATGGTGAAGTTTTTTCTATCATCTCAGGGATTGTGCAGATCTAGGGATGTCTCAGACCACTGCAGTAAACCAAGTGTTACACCCAACTTCAGAAAGAGCAGGAAAGATAATTAGGGAATTACAGACCAGTCAGGCTTACTCTGGTCCCTGGGAAAAATAGTAGAGTTAATCCTCTTTGGGCACATAGTGACTGTGGTTTTAATAAGGGGGAGAAAAAGGAAGAGAAAAAGCAAAAAACCCACCAATCTCACTGTCTCCTATGATGAAACTATTACACCTGTGGATGAGGGGAGAGCAGGCACTGTTGCCTGCCTTGCCTTTAGCAAGCTTTAGCTGTTGTATTCCCACAGCATCTTTGTGCCCGAGGTTAGAGCATTACAGTGGGTGGACTGGTAAGTGGGTAACTGCTGTCTGGCTCAGCATCTCAAAGTATAGTCACTACTGGTTGCAGCTCTACCTAAAAGCAGAGCTCCTCAAGGAACTGAGATGTGTCCTGTGAAATAGTGGAGAAGAGCAGGAATTTACTCCAACCAATCAGTGGGCTAAACCAAGCTGGGGTGGCATTCAATACATGCAAGGACAGGACTGCCATTCAGAGGGACCAAGGCACACTAGAGGAATGGGCCAAGAGGAACCTCATGAAATTCATCAAGGAGAAAATCCTGTACCTGATTAACTCCTTGCAGTGGTACAGGTTAGTGAGAAACTCTGCTCTGCTGTCATCTGGGATTCCCAGTGGGAAGGAGACTAAGCAGAGCACCCTGGCAGCAACAAAAGGCTGACATTAATGTTTTAGAGATCTGAAGTTATTGCTTTAAAAGTCACCAAGGTTGAGTAGATCCAATCTTCCTTTTGAGAACAATCTTAAAGCAGACTTACGTTTTCAGAGTAAATATTTCAGTCAGACTTACTTTTATGCTTTGGATAAATAACATCAAATCCAGGCAATGGCATCACTACATCGTGGATAGTGTAGTTATCAACATCTTCTTCAATGTGAACAGCTGTGGCTACGGTCAGGACAGAAAAGTGAAGTTACTAGTATGGATGCCTGTGACAGTTAACTTCAGCTGAATTTAAAATGCAGCCTTTGATGGAAGTAAGCCTACTCTGAGAAAGATAACCATGTTTTATCTCCACTTAACAGACAACATTTCTAAGAAAAGAAGTAACAGCCTCCAAGGCTGTCACAGTTACTGGCAGAATCACAGCCTAGCTTCCAGTGACTTAAAGCTACATGAAGTAAGGACTGCTAGAGGAACAGTTCTCTTCCATGTATCAGGCACACATAAAGGAGAAATACTGTAGGAAATGCCAGAGCAAATACCTGTGAAGAAAGTTTTAACTGAGTGGACCTTCTGCTTTATAAGTTACTAATGCAATCAAAAACTTTTATGGTTAAAACTTTGTAACATCTCTTCACAGTTCTTGATAATTCAACTAGGTTTGAGGTCATTCTTGAGAATAATCAGTCCTCCATAGTCTCTCTTCCCTATCCAGTTATTTGAAAAGAAAGGCTAACAATCAGCTCATGGAAGTGTAATACCTGACTTCCAATTCCTTGCACAATTTCTCTAAGACAGGCCAGTGGATTCAGATATCATTGGGCTAAAATGGGTGAGAGAAAAGAAACTATGTAAGCAGTATCAGACAAAGAGCTACATGGCTTGTTTTCCTAGGAATCTGAACTATACTACATCACTGGCTTTGTCTGATTTTACCTCCTTTAAGTATGAGATCTCCTGGAACAGCTCTAAGTCCATATTCTTCTATTCTCTTGCTCACCATATTATTCCACACATAACTCTGGTAGCTATGAATATACATTAAACGATTATTTCTTGGTATCTAGAGGTAAAGAAAAAAAAATAAGTACTTTAATATTTTAATACTTTCAAATATTTTTTTTGGTTTTTTCTGACAATCATAATCAAAAAGGTGTATATTTGAAATGTTACCTTATCCAGCAAAAAGACTTAAACATTTTCTTGGTATACATATTTGATATTTATTTGTTTTTTGAGAAAAGGATATGTGAAGAAATAATGCTTTTATACATTTGAAATCTTCACAAAAAAGAACTGTGCTTAAATTAAAAAAAAAAACCCAACACATTTTTTTAATTCTACAGGTCAAACATATGTGTCTATTATAAAATACTGAATTCATATTCAACCTCCTGAAATCTTAAGTAAACTTTGCAGCTGTGAAAGCACAGTGTTATTCTAATTATCTTCTCCATAAACAAGAAATTATTCCCCAGATCGTACAATGGGCCCAGTAGTTTGCTACTGATGAGGTATTTTCTCCAAAGACTTGATCTTGATTACAGCACTTGAAAATGGTAAGTGGATCCACCACCTCTATATCAGGCTGATTCATTAGCCCACCACCAGTTTGATTTATACTTTTAAAGCAACAGGAAAACACTAAAACTGAACATTTGCACAATTCTCAGATCCATATTTTACATTGCTACTAAGTATAACTGTATTGCTTCCCACATACCAGAGAGATTGTTGTATAAATTGGAAAGCTCATTATGCATACATTAATTAGAGATGTCATCAGCTACTACTGCAGCAGTACTTCCAGCAAAAAGGCAGGATAAATGTAAAGATTTTTAAACTTAACCTTCATAAAGCATCAATGAGTCTATTTTAAATTCATTCTCATACCATCAAAAGAATGTTTATTCAATCAAATACCACCCAGCTTTTACACTCACTATGCCAAATGCAGAGATTATGTTCTTCATTCCATACTTTAAGAGTCCACGTAGAAGCTGTCCTTCCACGCACCTTTTTACAGGTAGTTTCTTGAGGGCTGCTGCTGGATCTTTAGTCTTTGCCCATTCTTCTCTGCATTTGACTAAGTATCCCTTTTCAGCTAGAACAACGATGTAAAATAAAAATATTTTAGCTAAACGCTAAAAAAAGCATATACCTGTTTTGTTAAAACAGTTGAAAAGTTAAAGTTTCAGTCATGGTAATTAGAGATGAACAGAATCACAGAACATTTGAGGTTGGAAGGCTTCACATGCACCTTGAGCACACATTAAGTACTCAGGTCCTTTTCCAGCCTCACTGCAAGAAACTGCACAGCAAGGAAAGTGAGGCAGAAAGGGAGAGTCTGAAGATTGCTTCTCCACTGCTAAACTTGCTCAAGTTTTTCTTAAACAGATGGTTCTTGGAGAAGAGGCAGAGACACATGATGTATCATTTTTCAGTTCTTACCTCCTGGTCGTGGTTTTAATATCAAATCCATGACTTCATTCCAGTTGTTCTGTAGAATAGCTCTAGGATTCAAATAGGAAAGTGTATTAAGAACTGACTAAATCTATTTTAAAGGGATTTAGCCAATTTATCAAAAAGATAAGTATTAGTGTTTAGACTTATGCAATATTAAAAGTAGTGCTATTATGCAAGATAACTGCTGAAGCAAGTTCAGAAACAAGATCTTTCTTGAATCTAAATTTAAAACTGGTACAGGCAATATGTTAGAAAAATGTTCCCAAAAATACATTAAGTTACATGGTGATAAGAATAAAATTAAAAAAAAAAAAAAAAGAGGGAGGGAGGATAAAAGCGACACATACCTGCCAATTTGATAAGTAGGAACAGCTGTGGTTCCAAATCTTTGCATTCCATAGTAATTAATGAATCCAATTTCCCTGAGTGAATGCATTGCTTGCTCTATCTGGTCATCAGTTCCTGTTATGTTTCTAGCATTAAAAAAAAAAAGTTATAGACAGATTAAGGGTAGATTAAAGGTTTATGCTATTTTGAGATGTCCCTTATATTAAAGCTGAACATCAATATTATATAGCCTGTATCAAATTCAACTGTCTCCTGCCAACAGGACTTCTTTTTTGTAACACAAGCTGCACTGATATTGTTTATCTATTTAAAGAAAAAAAATTCTACCTGAACCATGTAAATACCTACTAACATACTACCTGAGAACAACAGTGAAATGGTTCCCTTGTAGTTCTCCCAATTTCAGTGGATGGTTCTTGTAACTGAAATTTCCCAACTTGAAGTTCATCAAACATTTATTCAAATGAGCAAGTCTTTGTGCAGTGATTCTAAAAAGAAAGACAACAGTGACCAACCTATGCTTAGAAAAGCAGATAAATACAGAAATGCTGCCATCACAAAACAAAAACCAGTGAGCCTAGTTTCCCCAGTTTTCCACTGTTGCATTTTCAAAACACTAATGAAACAGCTAAAGGAATACATAATTCTTAAAGGTACTTATACAAAAGAAAATGTACACTGTGACAGACTGTTATAGCACTGCCTTTTCACATCTATGTTAAAACATGTACTCCAAAAAAAAGTATATTGCAGTATTGATGTATACTGTACCCCAAAAGCTGAACTGTGTTATTTGAGTAACTACTTCATGAATATACCCCAGTTAGCACAGTCATAAATACAGAGTTAAGTAAAATTAGCTGCTGTGTATGCCTAGTGCAGATGAAGGAACATGGAATCCAATCTGTCACTGATACCTGCCATTTTTGTTGCTAGTATTTTTGGAAGCATACCCTGTTCTTTGCATCACCAAGCTGCTCTTGGACACTTCTGCTAAAATTTTACCAGGATACTGCACCAGCATGGCCAGCATACTCAGCTTAGAGCAAGCTGGCAATGTCCCCTCTCTTGTGCAGGAGAGTCAGGGGCTGTGGCACCACGGAACAGACACCACACAACACTTACAGCCCTCTGGAGCTCTTGGACACAACACTGAATGTGATAATGTTAAAAAGTAAATGGAACAGCACATGAGATGGCTATACCCCACATTTGGTTAATTGTTACCACTTTGCAAAGCTGCCTTGCAGCAACACCAATCTGGGGCTTCTCACAATTCACAAATCAGTATTTCCTTTTATATGTGCTAACAAACACACATACAGAACATCAGGAGAAAACATATGAACAGCTCAGCAGTGGATGCTCTGCTTTTAACACAGATTTGATTAAACCTCTGGCTTTCAAGCTGTCAATTCCTCACCCAAGGAGTGTGGTTTTCAAAAAATTGTAAAAAAAAGTGCAAGTGGGATATTCCAGCCAGCTAAAATGATACTGTAATATATGGCTGGGAGATGTCTGTCATTCTCAGTAGTTATGGATCTTACACTAATTTAAAGTGCCCAGAAACCATATAATTATCTTAGAATATGACAAAGTAAATTTTATTTTCTCTTAGAAGGTGACTTAAGGGAGTAGGTTAAGGCAGGAAAAATTCTTCATTTTTTTGCCCCTTCTGGCTACTCACATATGAGCAAGGGCAGTGTTAGCCTTCCTTGGCACTGTTCAGAGAGTGCAGTGAGAAAGAAAATAGGATTCTAGCTGTAGAAAGGGGGAAACAAAAGCCAGGAAGGAAGCGGGACATTATTTTCACCATGTCATTCTGTTTTTCTGCTGTTGCATGAGATCCAAACAGCCTAAGAGCATGTAGGCAATCTGTCCCACTGCCTGGGCCAAGCACACGTAACCAGCCTGTGACTCACAGCACCACTGACTGAAAATATCAGCAGCAATCACAGAATACAAGAGGAATGTGGCACCTTCATTGACACCTGTGCTTTACAAGGTCAGGACCTGAACCCACCGTTTGTGTCACTGAGTCTTTCAGGTATTTAGTGAGATATCCAAGCTACCACGGCAGAAGTGCAAATACCCCAGACTGTACTTTTACTTACCTGAGAACAGCGATCTCTTGAACTGTTATAGCCCTTTTGTCTTTAGTTCCCATGTAGGAAAATATGTTTGGCTTCACTCTTAAAAGCAACAGTAACAGATATTATGTATATTAAAATAGCAACAGATCGAACATAATTTCCAGCATAATTGCCTAGAATTATTAATCTTATAAATTAAAAATAGAAAAATATACCTACATTCCTCAGAACTAGGTTACAATTTGGCATGTGTGTGACATTTTCTAATCTCATTCATGAGTACATAAAACACAAGAAAACTTTTCTGTTTTAATTGTATGTAGACAATTCACTTTTAACACAACAGTGCTTTCAAAATATGAACTTTGAAGTACTTCTTTATATACATTCCCTCAATACACAAATGCACAGCCACCACCAACTTCACTAAAAAAAAAATCGTGTCCACTTCTTCCTTAAACTTCAAACATGTCTGTTTGAATACCATGCCTGCACATTATGAGAGAGTATGAGAAGTTAACTTAAAATTTGATCCACTCCTTTCCCTGAAAGGAAAATTTCCTTTCACTTTGTACTTTACTGCCTGTGTTAGATGGAATATTTCCAGTTATTCCAGTCAAGGGCTCCAGGGGGTGGCAGGATTGCCATTACATAGTTTTCCAACTAACTATGCTCTTGCCATTCTGTTCTCAATACCAACACTAAGTAGCTCACTGGTTACAGTCTAGATTACAAATTTTTTTTTTGGACAAGAAGGGCAAAGGGAAAAGAAGGGGAGAAGTGGGGAAATTTCCCTCTGAGCAGATCACTGAACTGACCCAATTTTAAAACTGCTCTTCCTCTGCAATTCACTGTGTTCATGTCACGCCTTGGCAAATCTTTTTGTTTCTGCACTTGATGGGGTGAAAGGAACTAAGCCTGTGTTGCCATGGAGAAATTAATACATGGAACAACAGTTTATCAACTGTAACTGCTTAGGAACTGATCAGCATATTATCACAACAATATCTGACAGGTTCATAACAAACTTGCATATATTCACACACTGGGGAAAAAAATGGCTTTTAATTCAGCTTACGTACATTGAGGCTTTCAGCTGCCAATTCTTTCTCAGATCAGCCAATGTCAATTGTGGACTTTTTCCATTGAAACAGTAGAGTAAAATTTCTTAGGGTAATTTTGTTTCACTCTCATCTCCTCACAAAACTTCTAAGTTTTAACTTTGATGTTATAAAGTAACTTTTCATTTTAAACTGTCTACAAATTAGAGAATAGCAATCACTTGTGTTGCTCTTACATAATTCTGAAGCATAGTATTTACAGCAACAAGAAACATGGAGGGGGAGGGCTGCACACCAGCCAGGATGGCAGAAACAACAGCCTTACCTTAAAAATTTGGATAAGACATTAATGGCATCCATAGTGTCCTTGTTCTCCTTGTACAGTACAAAATGGCAGTAGCTTCCCCTAGATTTTGGCCAAGAGTGCTTTCTTGGATCTTTAAAAGCAAAAAGGTTAAAGTGTCACTTTTAAAAAAAAATAATGTGTTTGCCATTGCAGCTACATTTATTTTAAACATGCAAGATTCAATTTCTGCTAATTTCCATCTGCTTTTAAAAAAGTGAAAAGGAAAGAGTTAATCACTGACAGCAAAAGTTGTAAAGCATGTTGAGAAAGACTTCCCCTTCCACTGGACTGTAAACTTCTCTTTAATCAGTTCTGTCACCTAGAAAATCCTGAATGAAAGAGTGACAGTTCCTTTCTCATGAAATTATCTGAAAATATACCCTAGTCATTTAATTGCTGTATCACCTGATTAAATTTCTCAAAAACATTGTCATTATACTGACTTTCAGCAACAGAAGCTACACCACGCTTCTTCTAGCTCCTTTTATAATTAATAGTTGAGGACCACTGGATGCCTGTTTGTGGGAAGACTATCATTATTATTTATAGTACAGACTTATTCTTTATTTCTGTAGTATTTTTTCTGTGTCTCATGGAAAAGGATGAATCGTATCACTACAAAACCCTAAAAAATCATGCTCAAAAAACTGCTTTAAGATGGCTCTTTTTAAAATTCAGTAGGAGCCAAGAAATCTGGTACAAGAGAGACATTAACATACAATCCATGGCAGGTATGGTGCCATGCTTAGAGAAGGGCAGAGGCTGAAATAACTTCAGATCCCACAGACTAACAACTGATTTACAATTCTGTGCTACTATTTGACACTTTCTGGAGAAGGAAACTGTCAATGACTTGTTAAGCTTTTCTTTGCACATAAAAAGCCCCAGAGATAAAACTTTCACTTTCCAATAATCCATTGCCAATAGCGTTAATGGGAAGGGACACTGATCCTACAGAGGTTTAGCAACCAATTTTGAGGTTTGTTCAATTCTGAGGTTTATGAATTTCTTTTTATTTCAAAACAAATCTAAGAATTCATTTTGTTTTAAATTCAAGAATTCATTTCATTTTAAATAAGAAGTCTCTTATTTGAGTCCTGTTGCTAACCACTAAGCAGACAAACCTGGTTTTGTAAAAAGAGGCATAAGCATCTTTCATAACAGCAAAAGCTTACTGAAAAAGCCAGCTTTATTTCAACATACAAACACCAATGCAGGAAGGAAGTTCTTGAGAAATACTGGGGTTTCTTTCACATTGGTTTATAAAAGATATCCCACAGATATGGTAAGTATGTTTAACTCTTGCTTGTTTTTGAGAAACTGCCATTCATGCACACACTTCTGTAAAGATAATTTTGGATGCTACAGTATAAAACACTATATGTAGAGGTTTTAGTCACTTAGAATTCTTGCATCACTTGTCTTGCACCATCAGTTTCCAAGCACAAGCCCTACTCTCATAGAGTTTCATAGGACCTGAACTGGAGACCTCGTGCTCCTGCCTGTCTCCCCTTCTGAGCCACCACTACTCTTAAACTCCGTCAATCAAACACAGCATTCAGCTGGAAGAGCAAGGTTCTCCATGGAGATATCGGCAATTAGGAAGGGAGTAAGACAGAGCTCAATTCACAAAGGAGAACCTTCTCCAGCTAGAACCATTCTTTATATCTAACTAATACATCTTGCACATGGTCATTTCAACACACTTCAAGAAGTCAGCCCTAATGTGATCTACACTAAAAGGATTCTGTAGGTACTATACAGACGAATGGGCTCTTCGTGCTTTGGGCATCACAGCCATGACCCTGTCCAAAGGAGGCTGCAGCCACAGTCCTGACAGTCAACCATTCCTCACCCAATACTTCAAAGCATTCAACTGGGTAGATGGAACAGTGGGACACTTTGCAGTCCTTATTGCTGTGTTTCAGAGTCGTGTTATATTTTTGACAATAAAATTCTATTTCCAAACCTTTTGCTCGAGGTTTGCCTTTCCAAACTCAAGGTTTGGAAGCTCTTTTTTAATAGCAGGGTGTGTGATAAATGCTTTTAAAGTTGTATAAAGACAGATAGTAGTGTCTGAAATACAGGCTGAAGTGCAACAGCTTGGCTAACTGAAATCCATGGAAAATTTACCATAGTTGTCAGCATGTACTGTCAAAATTGATAATTCATATCACTTATTACTAGCAGACTTTCTCTGCACCAAATGAATACTGCCTATACTGCACCACAAAAAAGAGGTAGAACAAGCCTAATTCTTGGCTGTTTCAGAGCATTTAAAGTAAAACTTATGTGTAGGGATTTTTAAGAAATTGTTGCAAGTTTGGCCAGTCCTGTTGCTATTTAGGAGGTCATAATGGTTGGCATTTCATTTTTGTTAGTATGAAATGTCAACATCTCTTACCTGTTGCAGTTCTGACCTCTGTCCCAATGCAGAGCATAAAGAGTACAAAAGAGCAGCATTTAATTTTTAGACTGTCAGAGGGTTTTTAGAGGTGAACATGCAGGTTTATGGTTATGGGATTGTCTACGCTTCACGGAGCATCCAACAGCTAGGTGGTGGATGACAGCAATTTAGACAATTATGGAATGGAATCGTGCAGAGGCAAACAGTGAACATATGGAAAGCTTCAACTGGAGATGCAACAAACTTCATTTGTGGATAATGATGAAACAACAGTTTACTGACAATTTAGTAAGACAGTATTTTAAGTATTTGGAGAGCAAACAGACTATAGACATAAAGCAGTTTCTGATTTTAAATTTTAAGAAGCATGTTTGGTAATGTTTTATGTTATCAACAAACATAATCAGGTATCTCAGCTAATAATCCAATATTCTACACTTCTGAAATGTTTCTTGCCTGGGGAGCCCATTCACGACTGAGACATGTTTGTGGCTATATAAACAAGAAAGATAAATATAATCCTGACTAAAAAGAACTTCAATCTTACATCCATAAGCATTTGTACACACTCACAGAAACTGACACATCTCCACCAACCAATGCACAGGTGCCTGCAGCATGACAGCTGGGGAATGCAAGTTTAAATAGATGATGCTTCTCTACAACATGGTGCTCCACATAATGTTTTAATCCTAGAGACACACCACTAAATTCTTTTCGGCATATTTCAAATACTTGAATTCTTTTATATAGTATCCCATAAATCAGCTTAACAACATCCACTTGACTGCAACAGTGGTTAAAGAATAGAGGCAGCAGAAGGAAAAGGTGGAGGAAAAACCATTACAAACCAACAGAGAACAAAACTGGCTGAGGAGAATTTTGTGCTGACAAGTATACACACTCCATGCAAAAAGCATGCAAACATACACATTTTCTAAACATGACTAAATAAAACACATAAGCACATTATAATTGGACCAATAAAAATACAACATTCCCATATTTGCTTACAACAAACCTTAAACAAACAACTAAATTAAAGGGGAAATTATTTTATTTCCCATTTTAAATTGCTTTATTTCCTTATCCTTCCTCCAACTCCTTTGTCTTTAAAATTAAAGGGTTAGGTTTACATACCATCATTTGTAATAGGTTGAAATGACAGAGGAATGCAACCAATTTAAACCAACCCTTAGTATCTTTAGTTAAATGTGCACCATTCTGCAGGTAGATAATCCTCTAAATTTACAATTTTTATAAAATTAAAAGATGCAAACCATGTTAATTTATTCCCAGTATCCAAAATAGTATTTTGCAAGATTAGATAACACTTCATTTTGAAAATCCTTCATTACTTTGACTATTTCAAAAGATTAACTGTGATCTGTAACAAATAAAGATCATTTTCTGCAAATATAATTAGCCTTGGAAGCAGAAGTAATGATCATGGTAAATAAACTATGTTTATATGAAATTGTAACTGAGAAAACAAAAAGATGCTTGTCTCTATTCAAGTAATTGAGAATTTTGACATGAATATTCAAGACAATCAAGATTACACCCTCTGTCAAGCTAATGTACATTTTCCAACTACAACCTCTTACATCCACAATGTACACTTACAAACACAGTTAAGATCATGAAAGTTCAATTCAAAAACTACTGAAAATAAAGCCTTAGCTTTGCCTATTCCCACTGAAGTAGAAGATAATGCTCTCTCTTCTAATATGGTTGTACTGGATAAATTATTTGGAAAGAAAAAAAGTAGAAATTTAAATATAAAATATTTCTTGTGGTCCTAATCATTTTAGATGCACACTATCAGCTGAAACGAGGAAAAAATGAAGCAAGACTACATTAGGAAGCACACTCACTTGAAGTACTTACTAACAATTTTTACTTTGGTGATAATTTTAGCATTTACTTTACCCATCTGCTGTGATACTGAAACTCACTTGCCAATGCTTTTTTCCCAGCAGCATGATAAGCAATAATGTATTTCTTTCCATCTCGATCTTCTGTTTTAGTCTCCAGTCCTGGAAACAAGGACTTCACAGCCTGATGGATGATGGTTCTTTTTTCTTTGGTGTCTTCAATTACCTGTGTTAATAAACATACATGCAGAAACCCAATAAATTAATACAAAAGGGGAGGGTACCTTAAAGGAAAAAATAGCTAGATAAGATTATTTAATGTGTGAATCCTTATTTGAAACTACTAGATGTAATCCTACTCATCTCCGTGTCCCAAATTTAGCTCAATAGTAATTATTTGAATATGTGGAATATTTGAATGTTTAAAAATATCAAGGTTTTAATTTCATTTTTTTATCTTTCTTGTTACAGAGGACCATATTAATCTTCCTCTCTATTAAATCCCTAAACACTGACCTTGAAAGTAGTGTTTCATCCAGATACATGTTTTATGTATACCTGCTTATTCTTTAAAACTATACTAGACAGGAAACCAAAATACTGCAAGATAATTTAAACACCACAGGAATTAAAACCTATATCTAAGTTACTGTGTACAGTCTCACCCAAATCAAAGTGACAGCTCACACATGCATGAATTCGAGTACATCTGTAAGACTTTCCAGAACTAACCCCTAAACTGGACACAGTCTGGTGTTATCTGTCACATCATGTTCAAATTGCTCTTATACCTTACATACATTAGAAAGCATGTACCTTTCCTACTCTCTCCCTCCCTGCCTCTCTCCCTCAGCCTGTCTGTGCCACCACCCCAAACTTCATATCATTATTAATTTTTACCTCTATGGCAACACTAGTTTCCTTATTCTTAAAAAGCTGGAGTTCCTCTAAACGCTGCTTGTCTTCGTCTGACAAAACTGTAAATGTTTCTTCTGATGGGTCCTAATACATATTTGGGGAGAAAAAACAAACATCCAATAACCCTCGGGGAGCAACTTCCAGTCTTTAAATGTTCTTGCTCAAGGAGCATTAAGAAGCATAGCTATTACTGAATCTTTACCTCAAAATTTACCTCATCATCCACTGGAACAGAAAAGTCATCTAAATGGCTCACACGTCCATCTTTGCCTATTTCATGGACAACAAAGTCTGAATATCTGATAGAAAGAAATATGCATTACATTTGTAATAAAAATCCCACATAACATAAAGTCCTTTCCTAAAAAAACTGTTTGTTAGCAGAATTTGCTGAAGAATTCTGAATTCACATAATTCAACTCATATAACACAAACTTAACCAGGAGAAAGCTGTACCTATTCCCACCTCCCGGAAGAATACCACAGGAATACATCCAAATACAGCAGACGCCTTTGGAGATCACCAAACACCTGCTGTAGTTATTCTGAGTCATTTTCGCACTGTCTTGGAAAGATCAGTAATGTTTATCCTCAGTCCCAGTCATTACTGGCAATTAAGACTCTACTGCATTATTAACTCCTGCATTATCTCTGTCACTTCAAATAACCTGCAAAATAAAGTGCATTTTAGGCACTCTACAGAAGGCAGGACAAATTCAGCTTTTTTCATATATTCAGTTGCAAAGAACATCATTCAAATAAAGTTACTCTGCATACTCTATGACAGCAAGAAAGAATTTTACTGTGACATTTTCAGTCCAGTAGCTCATGTCTAATAATAAAAACAGCTCAGCTATAACAGAGCACAGTTGGTTTGTGCTGCAACTGCTAAATGATTTTTAAGAAGCATTTGCTAGCAAAGTGGGGAAAAAAAGAGAAAATAACTCCTATTCTATCAATATTGAAAGATGAATAAACCTTCACCATGGGAAGCTTTCTACTGTACCTCCCCCAAGCCCCCTTTTGTGTACCTCCCCCAAGCCCCCTTTTGCCATCCCTCTGTGCAGATATACACCATTGGTAGAATTCCTTCCTGAGGAGTGTTATGAGTCCTCTCTTGAATTATCTGTAGCTGTCTAGACATGCTAGTGACGGTACCATAAAAATGCCAAGAATGAACTAATAATAGGTGTTAAAAACTAGGATCCAAAAAAACCCCATAAGCCCACGAATTTTCTACCACATGGTAGAAAATTGGCCAACCAAATTGGCAGATTTCCCAAAAGAAGGTTCAGCAAAGATCATGTTTCCCAGAGAAGGATTACTAGCTTCTTAATGCTGCACATAAAGATTAAATACATACATAATACACATATATCATTTTATTATGTAAAATTATCGTGACATGAAGCTAGTATTTAAACACAGGGACTTTTCAGTGTGTAAACAAAGCAACCTTAACTGCTTTGCTAAGTCAGGGAAACAGTGATTCTCACTTCAGTGAGCTTTTGCATTTGGTTTTATTCAAAGGTATTCTTTAATTTTAAAAACCTGTAAGTTTCATTTTAAAAAGCTACTAAACCCCCAACATCTTATTAAATATATAATGTATGTATATAATAAATTCCATATCCTGAATTTTAAAACTCCCTTCAATGTAAACGATATTACAACCGAGCAGAGAATAATTTAAAGCCTAACTATACTTGTTTACAGACATTAGGACAAAAAAAAGTCAGAGCAAAGCAAAGAACTAAAGAAAGATGTTTTCAATCCATTTTTCAGTGCATCTTGTATCAGCACTGAGGAGAAGTGCCAAAGGTGGGTGTACTGCATAAGGTTTTATGTGTGCTGCTGCCAGAGAGCAAAGGAAACAGCAAAGGTCAGTGTAATCACGTATCTCTACTCATACACAGCTTCCTTCATCAGAGCTCCATTTGACAGGAAAATAAATTTAAAACAAACAAACAAACAAACCCAAAACCAACCACCCAACCAAAAACCCAAAAAACCCCAAACAAAAACAAACAAGCCACAATCAAGAAAAGTCCCAAATTAAACCTTTCTTTTAGTCTCAGCAGTAAAAAAGTAATGAACCTCACGTAATCCAGCTGTAATCTGTGAGTCCTAAAAGGAAAATGGAGAACTACAGCTGTGTTACACAAGGAATTAACAAATGCAACAAGACAAACAGTTACCTCTCTTTCAAGATTCCAGAAAACCCTTTATGAGAGCTAACAAATTTAGTTATGCCAACATCGCTTTCTGTCAGTCCATGCTTCATCATGTCTGCAAAGCTCTCTGGATCTCCATCTTCATCACTGTCCTCTACTTCCTCTTCTTCCTGTTCCTCACTTTCCTCATTGGGGATTATTTCACTTTTCATGCCCTCAGGTTGTTCTGTTACAGTCTCAATATTCTCCCCAGAGTCATTCCCTGCCTTAGACTTCTCCAGGATCTTCTGTCTTTTAATTTCGTCTGCACTGGCCACATCATCCTCAGAGCGAGGACGTTTCAAGGATACACTATTCATTTCTACAGTTTCCATGTTTAAGGCACAGGGTAGGATAAGAAGCCCTGAGAAAGAAGAAGAAAGGCTTATATTCTGTCTGCTAAGAGGAATATCAATACATAGTCACTTCACTCAAAGGACTCTGCCCCCTGCAATTTTTCAGGAAAAACCATAAACTTTCTGCATTTAAGTTAAACATCAAGTAAACATTTTGAACACCTAGAAACAATATGTACTTAAGGAGAAAGAAGGAATTATGAGGGCAGCATGCATGCTGGACTACAGCAGAGCAAGATTCAGTGCTACATTGACCATTTACCACCATCATCACTCTTGCCCACCCTTACCATGGCTGCCTCCAGGCCTATGCACACACCAGCTCTGCTGTCAACAGCAGTCTGGTGCCTAAGAAACTGTTTGTTTCCAAGCCTTCTCTTAAACATGACTACCCTCAATTATTCCCTTTTCTATCAAGATTCCATCTTGCAAAGACTGAGAGAGATAGAATGGCTGAGTTCCCCCAAAACTTGAAATCTCATGTCTTCGTTTTCTGTGTTCTTCCCACACACAGAATGCCACACATTCTCAACCCAAGGTGGCATCAATTCAGCCCAAAAGGTAAGAGGGATTAGATACCCAAATCATTGAATTAGTGAGACAAACAAAACAACAAAGAGATTTAACAATCTCTGAGAAGAACATGACTACTCACGTTGGTGGAATAGGGCTCAGAGCTGCCCCCTTTGTGTCAGCAGAACCACTGCCTTCAGATCTGAAAAGAAGAGGAAAACTAACTCCTTGAGAAAGTTTCATGGAAAAAAAAAAGATTATGAAAACATATATGAATGCAATCATTAGAGAAAGCAGCTGCCCCGACATAGGAGCAAACACAACTGCTCAGATGGACACGTTAATAAATACAATTGCAGAAATATTACCATCCTAATGACACAACATATTATTGCTACTTAACAAGCTACAGGAGAGAACTTTGCTTTTATTTCTAGGTGAATAAAAGGAAAGTAGAGTTCCTATAATTAGGCATGGATAGGACCTTTCTTCCAGCATCACCCAACTGACACAGGAGCATACTGGGGATAAAGTGCAGGTTTTGGTAGCAGGGGCTGCATGGGAGGAGGCCATAAACTGCCCTGCGTTGGCCACAGCCACTTCCAGCTGGCTCCATGAACCCGCTGCCTGCCATCCTCCAACTCATCGGATGAGCACACGGTGCCTCCCCTCACTTTTCTTTGAGAAAGGGAGAAGCTGCCAGTGGCAGCAAATGCAAAAAAGTGCAGGAGACACGTGACAGAGTGCTCAAAGAGGCACAGGGAAGCATGGAGAAGAGGAATACTGTTGTGGACACAGTTGGAGATGCACTCTTAGAAGGAGACTCTCCACACTGGAGCAGGGGCACCTCTGAAAGGACCATGGCCTGTGGAAGTGCCCACAATGGGACAGGGACACCCTTGAGGGACCCATGGAGAGGACCCACATGGGAGCAGAAGAAATGAGCAGCAGAAAGAACCTCCATGTACCAACCCCAACTTCCTGCACTACCACTGCCTTGTCCAAGAGACAGAGCACAACCTGGGGCCAAAGAGAAAAGGGGAAGAAAAGAGCTTTCCCCAAGTCTGTGTTTAAGTAATAATGTTCTCTGTATATCACCAGCCAATTGGTAATTAAAAGTTAACTGGTAATAAACTAAATTCCCCATGGTAAGTCCATTTTGTCAACAACAACCAAGTTTCTAAACTAATAGGATTCAGCTGTTACTGAGAAATTAATCTAGGCAGGGAGCAGTATTTCAGAGCTATATACATCACCTTGTATTGTTTATCCAGCCACTAAACAGCATAATCTATCCAATATTAAAGGGTATGTTTTTAAAGGAAGTCCCACTACTAACTTGACAATCAGCATGTGCTGGGTTGGTAACTAATTGTTACCAGTTAGGTGTTAGCCACTGCTGACTTCATGGCCACCACTCCGCATTGAAGAGATCACCAGCTTAGGGTAAGGAAGCAGGAATGACTGTTTTAAAAACATCTAAAATGTTTTGTTCAAATGAAGAATTGAAAAAGCATGCTAAAAAATAAATGAACAAAAGGGAAATAAGGAGAGACTTATAAAATTAGGTCTATGTATGGCCTGAAAAGTCATAAGACATACACACAAGAAATCAGAACAACTAGCAAAACAATATACCTTCAAGCTGAAAGCACCAATTTTAGTCTGTCTTCCAATAAAAGTTCATAAAATTCTTCTTTCAACAGGAACAATAAATAAAAGTCATAGACAAGTGAAGCAATTCACCACTGTTTCCAGATCCTGTTCCCATGTACCAAAATTTACAGAGGCTGGGTTAGAAAGCACTGAAGTAGAACAGGCTTTTAGATGGGTTGTGTGTATCTTCACATAGCGAACAAAATAGCACTCAGCACAGTGAAATCCTCTGAGACACCTGCCAAAGGTAGTAACAAGAGAAATCTCATGTTTGTTAAGTAACACTGTAATACCTAGTTTTTGAATGATACAATCTGTTAGAAGAATTCGATGTTGGGCACAAACACTCCGAAACTAGCACACACAGACAATTCTCACAGCAGAAGAGTGACTCACGTACTACAAAGTACTATCCTGTGCCCAACAGCAGCCACCATCGGGGATAAATTCTGCAGGATAATTGCTTAAAGGAGCACATTGAAGCGAGCGGGGCACACACTGCCTCGCTTGTGCAGATTGCTGCTAGTGAGGCGATTATTACACCTGCTCAACTGTCTCGGCCCTTTTCCTAAAAGGTGTTTCCATAAAAGCCATGATCTGCATATACATTAACTCCGCAGCGATTTCAATGTTACAACGGTGACTGAGTTTACTACTACAAGCACTTGAATCACCCCAACAAGAAACGCCGAGCGACTGATTACTCCTGGCGCGGTCCCTGTCAAGCAGGAAAGGCGGGGGCTGGCAGGGCAACTAAGTAACAGAGCCGGAGCACAGCAGCGGCGGGTACGAAGCCGCTTTCTCATTAGACGAAGCACGTGGGATTAAAAGGCATCCGAGGAGAGGGCGATGTTGCACCAGCGGCGCCCCAAGCCCAACCCTTGCGGCGGGGGCAGCGCGGAGGGCGCGGGCGGGGAGGGCAGCAGCGCCCGGAGTCCGCGGGCCGGGCCGCCGCCACAGCGCTCCGGGCGTCGGGCCGGGCCGGGCCGGGCCGGAAGAGCCGCTGCCAGGGCCCAGGCTGGCGGGGCAGGGCCGGAAGAGCCGCTGCCCGCGGGCAGGGAGACTGCCGGGGCAGGGAGGGAGGATGTGCTGGGGCCGGGGCAGGCGGGGCACGGGGGCGAGGCCGGAGGAAGGGCTCTGGCGGNTGCCGGCAACACGCGGCGCCCGCCGGGGAGCGGCGGGGGAAAGCGCGGCGCCGCTGGGGACAAAGTTCTGCCCCAAGGCAGAACCCGCCGGCCGGGAGCGGAGAGCCGGCCCCGCCGCGGAGCCCTGCGCGGCTGCCGGGGGAGGGTGCGGCTCCGCCCGCCGCTAGGCAGGAGCCGCCGAGGGGGAGCCACTTACCCGCACGTCGGCACGGGAGGACGGCCCGGGCGTCAGCGCGGCGGGGCGGGAGCGGAGGCGGCGCGGGAACGAGCCCGGCCCAGCCCCGCGCGGGCAGAGGCGGCCCCGGGCTGCGCCCGCCCCCGGCGGGCCCCGCCGCGCTAACGCCGGGCGCGGGAGCGGAGCCCGGGCAGGTGGCGGTACCTGCCGAGGGGCTGCTCCTGCCCACGCGTCCGTCGCCGCCGGGCCGCTCAGGTTTCCTGCGAAGCGTCTAGGGTAGGCAGGCGATGATTTACAGAATAATTGCAACGGTGCACAACAGAAGTTTAATTTCCAAAAGACGGCTATAGCCAAAACAGGGAATCGTGTACCCGAGATGGTGGCCTTCCTGAGCCTCCCCGGCGTCTGAAACACACTGAGTTAATTGAACATTACTCCCAGGACAAGGGAATGTTTGAATGCCATTCAAAACCTACACTGTACCTATGGAAATCACTTTAAAAAGCAGGCCAGATCTGTGGTATCAGTCTTTTCTGACATAGTCAGAATGTCATCTTCTACCCTCTTTTCTATTTTAAGCACTGGTGCAAGGAACGTATTTCCATTAACTTCAACACGTAGTTTTGTCCTTATTTTTAAGATCCTGTGTGTCATGTCCCAGTCCCAGCCTGTCTCAGACTTCCTCTTAGCCAGGGTATTGATACCAGTATTTAGCGTCTCATACCTCTCATTCTCTAGTTGTATTGTATTCACGGTCTTCTTACGTGATGAGACTTACAACTGGTATATGTATATGGGTAACTTATTTTCTCATCTCTTGTGCTTACCTTCCCTCTTGGAGTAGAATAGGAAAGTAACACAATGGAGTACTTTGCTTGGGATTTAATAAATCCCAGCTATGCATGCATTGCTCAATGACTAGCTTATAAAAGACCCCATCAAGGAAAAAAGGAAGGAGCAAAGATGCGGCTCTCTTAGTTCTGAGCAGAGGTGGATCCATAGAGATTTCTTTTATAAAGCCCTAGGGGATCAAATCTTGTCTTTTCTACAGAATTTTAGTTTAACCCCTGTCCAGCCTTCACACCTGGAATTTAATTAACCTACTAGATACCAGTAGGGATATCAGGAATGGGCTCAGTGCACTTCTGAGGAGAGGTGAACAGTGGACTGGAAACAGCAGTGGAGGTTAGTGATTGACAAGGCAGATTATGGCACTTCTGACAGCTGTAGTGTCATGGAGGAAGCCAGTGCTATCACCAACTCCAGGCTGTCTCAGTGGTAGGGGCAGCACAGAAAGAGCTATGTTTCATTTGAACGTTGCTGTCATTTGGCCATTGGCTGTGGCTGTGGTATATCGAAAAGTTGTTTCTTCACCTCTCCCAGGCAAAAAGATCTAGCTGAAAATATCTGGCTGAGGGAAACCTTCAGCAAGACTTCTATCATGCATTGATCTCATGGCGGTCGATAGAGATGTGGACTCCATGGTTTGAATGCTTGAAGCTGTTTTATTGATTTCAGAGCTCAGTATTTATACCTTTTCAGCTGTAGCTAAAAATAACTACTTGCTTAAGCAATAACAACCATAACAACCATATCTATGTTTCTTAGTAACATCACTTAACTATAGGCTAGCACAGACCTGCACAAGCATGTACAGTCTTGCATGGTTTCTCATAAAGCATAGCAAAGCACACCCAAGCACACCGTTATCTCTTGCTTCCTTTAGGTTTCTGCTTTTTGCTGCCAGGGTTTATGGCCTACCAAAGTTAGCACATCTATTTCTGTAATGATTTGAGCAGTGCTCTGAGTCCTGCTTTCTAGATGTATACCCATATTGGTCCAGCTTTTTTTTGTCATGTAGCTTCTTGCTTCTTCTATCTTGTGCAGGTGAGCTTCCTTAAAATACTTGTTTTTCCTCCTCCAAATTCCTACATTAAGTACCTCATTGTCTACAAAATTCTTGTCAGTAATTAAGTAGCTTGTATCTTACAACTATGCTTGGTATGATAATTGCCCTTCTCTTACTTCTCCTTGTTGACTATGTGTTCATCTATCATTCACCATCATCAGCTCAGATAGAATTTGGAGTGGTATGAAGTACCTCATACACTGAAGAACCAGAATTTTGAAGGAACTGCAGGTGCTACCACAAGGTAAATAGCTTAATAAGATCATTCCTATGTGTTTCCCAAGTCTTCTAATATATTCAGAAAAGTTTATTACTCCTTTCTCGGTACCAACAAGCATTCTCTGACGTGTTAAAGAACTGTCTGCCTATGTCTGAGAATCTACAAAATCCTTGAGATCACCCTTCCTATGGTTCCGGGGCTGGAAGGAGGGAAATGCTAGTTCTGCTTCAGAGATAAAACTGATCCACTTGTCAAGCAGAGACCACTGATGATGGTTTGCTCAATCACCTTCTGCTATGATCTACCCTTAACATGGTTTCCATGTGTAAGCTGGCAAAGGGTCACAGTCATGACCCCTTTCTCTTTCCGTTAGTCAAGTGCTCCTTTTACATAAAGAGTTATAGTGTAAAATATAAAAAAGAAAATAATAATACAGCTGCAACTTGAGCTTTTTTCTCGATTATAAATTATCTAATATATCCATTGGGTGGTATAATTAAAATATTATTTTAATCTCTATTACAATGTATCAGTACATTGCCATAGAAACTTTGTTTAATGTAACCTAAAAAAGTTTCTTTTGTGGAAAAAAAAAATATGACCAACCATGACCAAACTGTAATAAGTTTGTAATGTCTTCCTACTCTCAGGCTCCCCAGGAGGGAAAATCAGGATAGCTCATCTCAGCAGATGGGAGCATAAATCTGGCTAGGAAAAGAACGCAAATGAGAAGCATGTTGAGTCAATCTCCTCCAAAGATGCTCATTGAAAATCTTAAGGTACAAAGTTGAGATTTTCCCAGTCCATAGAAAAAGCTAATAAAATAGAGCAGCAATAACTGCTCTCACTCTTCTTCAGTTTTATGCCTCCCAGGGGCACAGACAATTAGGCAGATAAGTTGTAATTTTACACCCCTTTGCACCAGCTGCTCTTAACTAGTCTGATTTTTTACCTGTCACTAATAGCACCACAGAGAACTAAAAGGAAAGAACTATAAAAAAGCCTAATGTATTTTTCATATGTAGGTTGTTTGCATTTTTCATGCTTATTTTGAGGCCGTGCATGAAGCAAAAAGTGGGGGTGATAACTCATTACCATGCAAAATTTAAAAATATAATATTATGAAAAAGGGATTTTTTTAAAATACAGAATTTTATTCACAACACAATTTCAGCGATAAGGTTCTCTGAGGAATTTTGAAAACAGTCCAAAATGAGTCATACAGTTTTTAAAAATAATGACAATAAAGGGTTTTCCAGGAACACAAATTATCAAAGTTTATAGCACTTTAATAGGCCATCACCTTTAAGCTGGTTCTTCCCCTTTTCCCTTCACCCTTTTTTTTTTTAATAAAAAACTGCTTATTTTTCAAATTCATCTCTAAATCCTTTTGTCGCTTAGTTGGCAATGGAGGAAAGGTGGAAAAGCAACTTATCTAGACAAACAAGGAGAATTATAGGCAGAGAGGAGCTTTTTTGACCAAGTCTTCTCATCTCTAAAAAAATTAATGTGCTCTACAGGGTGATTTTAAATTAAGAATGTATATGATTATAGAAAATCAACCTTAAGCATAGGATTGGGAGGCAAGTGAAATATGTTTTTTCTTTTTATCTTAATTTCACCATTAGACAATTGATTCAGGGGTGCTGTAAAGCTTTGCAGCAGTGTGGACAAAACAGGATGTGATCACCCACAGATGAACTATCTGAGTGGCAGTGTTCAGTTTTTGCAAAGATGGTAAAGAGCAAACATAATATGAAATAGGCATCTGAGCTGGAGGAATAATTATATATTTCTGCCCCCATTCACGATTATCTCAGAAGGCCTCAAAGGGGTGAAAGACTTTCCTGTGTATTTGTGCAGAGGAGGAGGGGAACAGCTGGGACAGGACAGAGGCTGAAGTGTGAGGTGCCAGCAGGGCTGATGAGGAGGGTGGGGAGTGATGCTGCCTCACAGGCGGCAGGAAAAGTCAAGGCTACAAAGGTGGAGGGAGAAAATGAGCTCTCCTGTCAGCTCATGCTGCTTAAGTGCTGGCCTGCAGGGTAGCAGAGTGTGCTCTTTACATGCCTGCCTGCCTTGCCTTGCCTGCTGTCACACTGGGTTTTCCATGAATTATTTTAGCTGCCTTTGATCACTTTTATTGCTGTGAAATTTTGTACCCTATTAAGCTCCTGGTAAAATGCCTGTTTTTCTCAGTGCAACTGGATCTGGCCACTGAGAACTGTTTGGAAATCACAGCATTCATATCAAAGATTCACAGATGTGAAACTGAAATGGATTGTGGGAATAACCTGGGGTATTTTTTATTCAGAGTTGTGAATGACTTAAAAATCTCATTCCTCGTCATCCATACAGAAAATCCTGGTACTTGAGTTTGGTTAACTTCCAGATTCTAGCCACAATGTAGTACTCCTTCTTTATGTGCCTAATTCTGCATGTAGACAATAAAATCCAGAATACCCTTACCTTTCTATCACTCATCACTTCCCTGCTGTCTGAAGATACTGGGATATTTGAAGGAGACCTCTGGTATTCACCATTCACACATGGAGTTGTTCAAACTGATTAGCACTGACAGAAGTAATTCCTGGGTCCTCCTGGCTGCTTGACAATAAGAGCACAACTGACTTCAGGATACTCTGTAGAAGCAGTACAGAAAACATCCATGATTTCAAATAGGAAATAGGTAATATTAAGTGTGTCATTTCACAGCAGCCTGTTTTATCTGAGCATTCACTGAGCCAGTGCATCCATACTAGGAGCACACAAATAAGGTGTCCCATGCAGGCAAGAATGGGGAGCAGAATCCTGAATCCTCTCAGGTACCTGCTAGGTGGTCAGCTGGGAACATGGAATATGTTCTGAGAGCAATCACCTTCACTGTATTTTTCAGTGTACAGAATTATCCTGTAGCTATGAAATAAGTGCAGTGTTAGGGGCAACACTAAGTTTGGCTGTGGGGCACAGTGGAAGCTGGATATTGAGGTGGTACAGTGGTTTGCCTGGTTCTGTTTCTTCTGTAAAACACTTGCCAATGTTGCTGATGAATAGTAGGGAGGAAAGAAATCTGAAAGAGCCCTAAACCAAGTGATAGAGTATTAGATTCATATTTCTGCTGCCAATTTGTCAGACAACCCATGGAGTTACTACACAAGGTTTAAAAAGAAGAGTGAGAATTCTAAATGTAAATTTTAGTATCCAGATAACCTCTGAATCTAATGAAGCTTTTCACCAAAATGAGACATTATATGTAGACTGTTTTGCTACATTTACTTCTCCAGAAAGGCATCCAAAACCTGTGCTATTTGTGCTGCTCTGTTTCTGTGGAAACTGTGTGTTGAAGTGGAATAGAAAAAGCAAGGAAAAGAGAATGAGAGGTGAAGTGGTTTTGGCTGAAGTCCCGTTGGCCACTCACAGTTTGAGCTGGGGTAAGTCAGACAAGCAAGCCCTCAATACTGAAGTCCAGAGTTTTTTTTCTTCCTCTTCTTAACTTGTGGTGAGGGAGGAGCCTGGTTCGACAGACACCATTCAGAAAGTGGTTGCTTAAGCAATTTATCCGGGTTTTCCCCTGTTTTTTACTCATATTAAAGAAGTAATATTTACAGATATTTTATGCAGCAATAATTTTAGTCAATTTGCAACGTTAGAGAATAGCTACCTAAAGCAGTAGAGGGAGATTTGCTCTGAAAAGAGCCTTCCATTGATGGACAAGTTTCACAGTCACTGCTCTTTTGAAAAGCACCATTGTATCCTTGAAAAGACAGTCTCCTCTTCCAGGACTGAAAAGATACCTTTTCATCTTTCTAGGGCTTCCAACACATGCATGTTTTTGATGAATTGCTATGAAAGACAGAGAGCCTTGACTAATGAACTCAGCTCCTTATTTTCTGTTCCCTGATAATTGGTTCACTGCCAATCATATTGCTTTTTCCTAGAATAAAACCCTTTCTTTAAAATGATATCTAAATTAACATCTTAATATATTATGATTTTTTTTTCTGTTGTTGACCAGTATTTGCCTGCTGCCTGTGGGTGTGAGTCCAGGTAAAAAATCTATAATGATACAGTTGAGATCGATGGCTTGATTCTGTAGAAACAGAAGCAAGGGTAGATCCGTTTTTACCACATACACACAAAAAAATGACTAGTCCATCATTTCAGTCTCATGCTCCGGGTTGGAAAGTCTGGGCATTTTCCTGTCTAGCCTCAGTAAATGCTGCTACAGAAAATCAAATGGAAATGTGCAGCACATAACATTATGTCCAAAGTAATTCTGAAACTACTGCTGGAACAGATAAAGCAGTTTGGAAGAATGCAGATTCTGGATGAAAAATAAACTAAGAAACTGACATTATCTTTTCAAATTCAGGTATAAGTGTGTGCAGACCTCAAAATTTCAGAATAGTTTCTTACAGATAGAAGGTGAAAAGAAGGACCAAACAGGGAGAGTACCTGTACATTTTCAGGCTTCTGCATGGAGCAGTGAACACTTACTTCTTGCTCTGCTACTGCTTCAGTTTCTTCATAAGCTTTAAAGTCTATTCCAGTCTCCCTCTAATCTCTATGCATGGGACTTAGCACTCAAACATGAAGAGAGTTGACTGGAACAATTCAGGGAACCCTGCAGCCCTTTCCTTTTGTATGCTTGTAGTGTGTTATACTGTGCATGAAAGCAACAGAAAGAGAAAAAGCAGAAAAGCAGGGAGTTGTCACCATGCACTGGTGCTGCCTTCATTCTTTTGTGTATTAATGTCTTCATAAACTACAGCTGAGTTGCAGGTCAACTTATCTTTTCAGTTTTATTTTATTTGTAAGCCATTCTGCGTTTCAGAACAGTGTTTATTGTTTACAGTTGGCAGGTCTGATTGCACTTCTCTTTAGGTTATTCAGGCTTTGAGTTTGACAGCTTAAGAAATATCTGTTCGTTGAACTGCTTACTCCTGTTCACCGATTTGTAATGAATAGGAAGTTCAGGCCATACAAAGACATTATGGATACAGTCAGAGCATGCCAGAAGCACAATCCATTGAAGCAACACTCCATTAACCCAAGTTAGGTAGTGCAGGAAAGTGATCACATTCATATCAATATATGTTTTAGGAGACAAATTAGCCTTTTATTCACTGTAATCCATAAAATTCTCCAGGCACAGAACAGAAGGCGTTAATCAGCAGCTATTTGGCTCTACACACTTCCTTACAATAGGGTCTGGAACTGCCTTTTACAAACTGAGAAAGTGTGAAAAACTCTTTCCAGTGCAGTATGAAAGTCCCATTTGAAAATCTCCATAGCTGAGCTAGGTAAACAGCCTCCACAGAAGCACTGTGCTCACTGCTGCACTGTAACACCACACAGCAGCCCTGTGTGGGCAGTTTCTGTACAGAGACTTTCCTATGGACAACACACTCCTCTGCAGACAGAGTGTTCTTTCATAGGTCCATTAAGTCTTGGTGCCACTGTTAGTCACTGGAGGTCTACAAATAATAATTGCACTCATTTTGTTGGTGTTACTTTTCCCATTACAGAAATACAGCTGAGGATAGAGTGGCAATTGCAACGTGAATAATCATGTACAAATACATTGTATTTCCAATGCTTTTTTTCGTGCTGACAACCATACAGTCTAATAAACCACCAAAGCTTCTTAACGCATTTTGAAGCATCCCTCTGCAGAACTGTTCAATCACATACTTCCTTAGATACATTCAGAAGAGATCCCTTAAAAAACCTTCCTAAGTGTGTATTTTTACAAAATGCATTCATGTAGTGAATGTGAACGGCCTCTGCATCCTCTAGCAGCACACAGTATTGTCATTGAACTGATACTGAGAAAAGATGCCCTACAATACACTGCAGACAGATTTTTAGAAGGGTTTAGCTCCAGGTGTCTAGATCAGCTCCAGGTAGCTCAAGGTAACCAGCTCACAGTGCTGTACCCAAGTTAAAAGAATTTAGGTTCAGGATTTTTCATAACTTAAAAAAAAAAACCTGAAAAAATTACAAGGGCAAGTAGCTTGAATCACCCCATCCGCAATAAAAGCATATTGATAAAGGCATGCTCAGTTTTTCTCAGCAAGGTTTGCCATATAAACACACACTCAACAAGCAGGCAGCTTGAGTCATTTCATGGCTGCAGCTGAAACAATGTGCCTTAAACAAAGCTGCAGCTCAGACTAAAAAATCCATTATTTGCTTTAAAGAACAACATGGTAAATTCTGATTTTCTGCTTTAAGTCTGGATGGTTCACATAACTGACCTAGAGGCAGGTATACTTTCTGAGCTAAGAATACCCACAAAATATCTCTATTTATTTGGCTTCAGATATATTTGTACACACTGGTAAAAATATGAACAGATTTAGACATTGGGAAGAATGCAGTTCAGCTGGTCCATGAGAAAGAAAATGAGAAGGTCTTGAACTTGGTGCAAATTAGAAAGTATTATCTTAAAATCATAACTTTGCAATTTTTCTTCCATCTCGCAATCAGAACAAAGGCATAGGATTCAATGTCTCTTTTAAAATCTCTCTTACATATAAATCACAAACATTAAAAATAAGACTGTGCCTAAACCACTACTGTGTTTCATAAGTAGTAAAACCAATGTAGGTTGTTTTTTGACAAATTTGTATTCTGTGTTCATTACAACTTCCAACTAGGATGCCATCAAAATATTCTTCCAGTCTTTCTCTTTGCTTCCTGTGCTCCCTTCTATACCTCAGATGCCTTCCCCCCACCTTGTAATTCTAGTAATTTGTACATCATTCCAGTCATTTGTACATCATTTGTACACCCTCTGCTTGCCTTTTACCAGCTTGTTGCCGAGACCACAGTAGGCAAATGGGTTGACTCATTCAAATCCTGCCAAATAGAGTAGAAGGCTTCTCAGTTCTCCTTCGTTTGCTGTCAAGAGACACATCAGTGGTGGCTATCCCTAGTGTCCTCACAGTAACTTTGAGACTTAATAACTGGCAGAGGAACCCACTGCCAGCTTCATTTAAAATCAGACTATTAATTAGAAATATATCAGAGGGAGACCAACCCTTCAAACAAATCTTGTTTCCTTGGAACATATGCTAAGAAAATACTAATAGAAGTCCCACTAAAAATTATAACAGGAGTAAAAAACTAATTAAGATAGCTGTATGGATATTTCATGTAGATGTTTTAATTAACTTAGAGTATGGGATTGCTTGCACTTAGAAACAAATAATTTTCCACTTCAGAAACAGAAATTAAGAAGGAGGTTAAATGAGTTATGAGATGAATAAGTTATTTAGCGAGAAAACTCTGAAAACTTAAATAAAAATTTCTGGCATTTCAAGTGTTCTGGTGCTAATGTTTCTTGACATTTAAAAATTACTGTCTTGCAAGCTGTAGTGCTTATTCAAAGAAGAGCAATTTGACATATATCTCTGTTTAGGCTCCACTTTGGGCCCTACAAAAGGATGATTTTCCAATTTAATTAAATGCTACTTGATTAAAAAACTGTGTCTATGGTTAACTGTGAGTGTCTGCTCTTCATTAATAGATGTCTTTGTTGTATTGCTTAGGAAACAAACATAAATGCAGCATGACAACAAACAGGATACTTTTCAGATAGCTTTTTTGCAAAGTTTTTGGACATTGCAAACAGAAGTTGGGAGTTAGGGTACCATGACCTCATTAATTAAATTAAACTTTCCTTAAAATATGAGTGTAGTAAAAATAGAGATGTTTTAAAGTCTAAGTGCTTAAATGTTGGAGTGAAATATTGCTATATACAAAGAGGGATGATTATCCAGAGGTCAAGCCTAGAAACGCCCCTAAAATAACTCTTAAGAAACAGGAAATTAATGGTACCCTATTTTAAGGAAAGCGGGGAAAGAATCTAAAATGTTTATGTTCTTTAACTGTCTGCTGGGGAAGCATGATTCAGCAGTGATTCAATTTAAGGAAAAAAAAGGCTTTTATACACACAGTATTCAACAAACACACGATTAATATAAACACTAAACTTTCTCAAGTCCAGTCTAAACTGCGAAGTATTGTGCAGCTCAGTATAACCAAACCCTAGTTCCTCCAGATCAGAGACCATACCAGGGCACAGCACTGCTGCTTTCTGGCCTCATGCCCAATTATTATTCCAACCATGAAACCAGGTGGTGGAGAAGGTCAAGCCTGGCTGGATTTCATTTCAGAGTACGACTGAGAAATAGCTGGGCATTCCGGGTCCTGAATTTCAGATCGACTCAGTGGTCTACTGGCCAATGACACTGTAATGTATTGCTACATGGCAGAGTGTAATTTAAGGTCCAAGATCACAGATACAGTTCTCAGCTCTGTAGGTCTTGAGTAACTACAGATTGTTCAAACAAATTTAAACTAATTTTAACTAGTTGACTTGCATGTATCCAGCCGTGTAGCCTGCTAATTTTCTAGGTTATTAGTTCATTAATTCACTAATTTAGCACAGAGTAACCACAGGTCTCCTATAACAGGCTGCTGCTACAGTACCCGGACTAGCTCATGTAGAACTAACGTAGACCTGCTTATGCAAGTTGCACCTGGATCTTTGTCTGCAGTGGGCATTTAAAAAAAATCAGGAAGGCATGTTTGTTCCTGACAACAAAAACCTAAAATTACTGTGATGAAACTCTGAAGCATTTCTTCTAAGACAGAGGAAAAGTTAAGAGTTACACAAGGCCACTGATGTCCAAAAATAGGGCAGGAGAGGAAGCATGGCTTATACTTTTATACCTTGCAATCTCTTCCTCAAAAAGTCATATTAGGAAATGTTCTTGAGGTCCCCTGAGTCTAGTCTTATCTGCCTGGCTGAGTGAATAAATTAAAGTCATTTGGTATCCATCCCGCCTATTTAGCAGTGTGAACATAAATTGCAGCATGTGCACAGTGATACTATTCTGTGGCCTTGCACACTTCAAAACAACTTCTATTTTTGTCTGTCTGCTCACTCATTTTCCATGAAGAACCGTACGGTTACATACAGCAGTTTAAGTCCCTGTTTCCACATGACTTTCTCCATTTCTGTACAGCTATTTCATTTAAGCAATGCAAAAAGAGACTTCTGGGACAGCTGTGGCTGGGCAATCTATGATCTAGCTGGAGACTTGCACAACCTTCTAGTGGTCCTCTAGGGTGAAGACAGGAAAAAAGATAATTCAGGGTGGCAAACTCTAACAGATAAACACTTTCTATAAGTCTCATAATAAAAGAATCAAGCAGGGAGTCATTCCATATCAGAAAAAGAAAATAAAGTACATCTGCATGTCCGTTCACACTGGACAGCTTTTGAGGCAGAACAGTTTGTATCAGATTTTAGACTGGGGCAAAAAGGGCTGTACTGTAAGAAATCCCTTCAGCAGAGGTAGTGAAGTGGTAACTGCAATGTAGAGCAGGTCTCAAAAACAACCAAATGGACAGGGACCATGACAATACCAAAGGACAGACTCACACAAGAACAGAACTGGTAACAGCAACTGTGTAAAATGGACAGGATTACGGCACCACCACAACATTACCTGTGCAGGTATTAATTAGTATGGGGGATAGCAGATGGTGTAGTATGACTGCTCCTTTGGTTAAGGACAGGAGTTGTAACTTCTGTCTCCTTTTTCCCTTGGGACCCTTATTCTACTGGGTATGTGCACATAGAATCCAATATAAATTCCAACTGGTGAAAATTTACCTATGCAATTAACAATTTTCTCTAGGCATGGTTTAACTGGTAACTATTAAACTTACCGAAAGCTGGGATTAGATGCTTTGTGAGAACCAAGTGCCTACCTTTTTATTTACACCTGAATTTTGTGTCACACAAGTACTAGCATTAAAGCACTGTTCCAGGGAATGCCCATGCTAAATCCCACATGTATTAAGTGCAGAAATAATTTTGTATTTGCGGTGTCTGGTCTCTTGTCTCTTTTAGTTCATAGGATACCTTCCAGCCAAAAAGATAAGAATCAGATTTATTTTTAGCTAGCCTTAGCATTATAATTCAGGATCCTTTTAATGTTCAACTGCGTATTTTCCTTGATCTTGCTTGATAAGTCTTACAAATGACTGAAATATGAGGAAAAGCACAGCGGTCAGTGAAATTGTTGGAGAGAACTCCCTGTATCTGTTCTGCAGCTTTCTGTCTCTCTCCATCCAGTGGTTGGCTAATTGCCTGCTGACTAAAATGATGTTCTAGCAGATACAAGGAAAAGTTGTTTCCTCTTCCAGTCTGGGATCTCCAACTGATTAATATATTCTCATGGCATTGCTGTTTGAAACCTTAACTGGTAAACATCCCTTTTATCTGACAGCTCCCATCCCTCAGCCAAGGCCTCCCTAACCATCAGAGTCTCTGTGTAAGAATGCATTAATATGAAACATTATAGGCTCTGTATACTGGCAGCAAGCAATACAACTGTTTCTGAACAGAAAAAAGAGATGAAATGAAAGCACAGTAAGCACATAAAATATTAATTTAAGGCTCAGCATGATACAAAGTGTTATAGGGTGACACTTTTTTTTCTTTCTTCTCTCTGTGGGCCAAATCAGATATGCATTTGGTGAAAAGGACCCTTATCCAACAACAGCTAAAAAACCCCAACAAAACAAAACCAACAAAGATTCAAGGATAACTTGCTGCAAATAAACCTTGAACATGGGCGGGCCTAATGTGCATCTTGAGTTCTGAAAAGGGAGAAGAGAAGTAGTTGCCAATTGTTTAGAGAACAACTGGAAAGTTAGAATACATATTACAAAATCAAGAACAGTTTATTGAGTAGGTCTTTCCCCTCATGTCCAATAAGCTGTAGTACCCCCGTTTTTACCAGGTGATATACAGGAGACATGTATTTCCCATAATCAGGTTCTTCAGCTGGCTAGGCAGTTCCAGATTTTAAAGAGTAATAGCCAATCATTAACTTCTGAAATGAAAGACTATTTGGACATATGTAATTCTTTTATATGAGGACCAGGCAAACTCTAGAGAAAAGGATAATAGTTTGCTCGCAAAGCAGACTTCCATTGCATTCGAGATTGATTTCACTGCAAATAAGATTTCTGCATACTTTTTTATTTGCAGGTAAATTCCCAGTACTATTTCATGCAGTACTATAGTTTGAAACAGAGTTCTTAACCTTGAACTATGTATTATTTTGGGGAAAAGAAAGGACAAGGAGCCTTATTCAAAAATTTGATCAGGGCAGGCAAAGATCATAGTCTCTTAGAACTGTTTAGGTTGGAAAAGACCTTTAGGATTGTCAAGTCCAACCATTGTTATTATAAGCAGAACAGTCTTAGATAAATTGGTGTGTACAAAAAACTATCAGCATTATCATATTTCCACATGGATTTCAACTACAGTTCAAAGGAAGACATAGAAAACCTGTTCTCTTGGGTTTTCAATGATAAGAAGCATGCTCTGAGTGTATTGAGTTTGCAGTATTGTTTCTTGCTTCTGCTCCCATATAAATGGTCCAGTGCATTGTTCCACTGAATGCAAATAGTGCCAAGATATTGGTAAACATGTTGATTTGGATGTATCCTACCATCAACTAATCAGTTACACATTCTATCACCATTTTGCAATTGGTTCTTGCCATTCTGCTTTTTCTGCAGTTTTCTGCAATTTTGTGCTTACTTTAAGAATAATGCATAAGTTAGGATAGAGAAGGAGATTTTAGGAAATGGACTTATATACCTATTACAACTAGTGTTTGAAGAAAATAAAACATCTTATTTTCAAAACAAGTTTATCTGAAAAAAGAAGAAATCACTTTCCTACACTGTATTTCTTCCTCACTAGGAACTGAAAAAGCCGTAATTCTTTAGTTTTGTGGTTTATTTGTACCATGGCAGCCCTGCTAGTAAGGCACTGAGTGTTCTGGAAAATGGGTAAAAATCTTCATGGCTTAAAAGTTACTGTAAATAGACAGACTTATTGTGGGAATATATTCTAACAGTGTAGTGACTTTAAAGGCCTGACTTGAGTAAAGAGTGCAATGAAGGCATACTCTTTGGTGACAATATTTACATTCTTAATGTTTATTATAATAGTTTGCAGCTCTGAAGGCAGAAGCATGTGAATATTTCCTACCAGAGTCATTTGTGTTACTACAATGAATGGCAAAGTGGGCGTAAAACATGATTAAATCAAACCCAAAAAATCAAGCCCACGGAATTAATTTCTAAGAAACAATGCACAGAGCCAAATTGCAGTAGATTAATTCTCTGTGCTTTGAATGAACATAGCTGACTGTTTATAATATTTTCACTGTGATTTAATGTTACACATCTTATAGTAGGAGCACAGGGAATTTCCCATGCCTAGAGGTGGATAATCAGTCTTTCTTCAGCTCTTTGAAAATAACAAGATTCATTCATGTGTGCTCTTTGTGAAGGCTAACAAGGTTGGCTAACAAGTTAAGCTACTTCTGTTTTTATTTTAACAATTAGCTGTAAGATTTTCTGCTTTTGAAAAAATTCCTGTTGCTGTTTTACATGGTATAGATACATTACAGGCTTACACAGACAGAATGAAACTGAGTGGCTAGTTCATACCAGTTATGAACCAGGCTGGTAGTGCCTATGACTATGAAGCTGGCTGACATTTCACTTTGTAAGATCCAGTTACTGCTAACTTTGTAAAAGTTTAATCATATGGAATGAAATATCCCATGCTGAGTAATGAAATAATTAGTACTTTTAAAAGAATGCTGTTTTGATAATATGAAAAAAATGCTCAGCCACTTCTTGGAAATGCCCCTCTAGCCCAGTAATTCCTTAGATTCAGTATGTAGTCAAAACTAATTAAGCAAAAGAGGTAATGTTCTGTGTATTAATGGCAAACAATAGTATACTGATAACTGTAGCTACTAACGCACATTGCCAATGTAACTGAGCCATTCTTTACCAAATGGTTGCTTCCTATGAAAGAGGACAAATCTGCTGTCAAGATGAAGCTCTGGAACTGTACCCAGACAAACTTGTTTGGCCAGTGCTTCTTTACTGGCCGTTCCTCTCACAGAAGTTTATGTCAGAATGCATTGTAATCTGAAAGTTTGTAAAGGAACACTGGTCCTCACTGAGCAACAGTGGGGTAATGGCTGTTAATTTCCCAGAAGGGTGTTGGCGAGGGAGTTGTAGCGATGTCACACTGCAGGATGTGTGAAGAAAGGACTTTTGGGGTACCACTGACATAACATGGCATTGTCTTGCTAATCAGCTGGTGTCTGAATTTTCTGAAGGCTGTGAAAACATCTTGTATCAAGTAAAAGTACAGGGGAGGTAAAAGGAAAGGAAGAAGCTTTATTCTTTCAGAGAAAATGAGTCCATTGCTTCCTCTTACATTACGCTTAAGCTTAGGTTTGTCCCTTATTGTTCTCATTGTGACTATTGTTTGTGCAGTCCAAGTGAAGAGAAACAGGGTAAGCCCTGCATCTGATTTCTAATGGATTCTCATCTCACTGGTTGGCAATCCCTACCTTTGAGTAGGAGGCTGAGATTTCACAGGAAGAGGCCCTAATATTGAAGATGTGCCATTGAAATCCTCACGAAAATCTGCTTCAGTGTGGGCAAATTATGAGACTTTGTAAAACAGCATTTTGCGCATGTTGGTGACATGTGAGTGTTTAATAACTAAGTTTGAAAATATTCCATGCTTACTTAGCAGATGAATTTCTCACATGCATGAGCAGACTGCATAGCTGCCAATCAGAAAGGAATAGTAGGACTGAATCTAAACATCACTGCATCACTGCTGAGAAACTTTTGCCATAATTTCTTGTGTTGAGGTTGACAGTGGTCCTTTCTTCCCTTGCTGATCTCTAATCAGCATGAAGGAAGAAGCCATCCAGTTTAAACAGAATAAAAAACAGACAATATATTTGAAAAAGGAGATGATGCAGGTCAAGATGGGAAGGGCAAACTGGGTAAAGAGCTGGGAACCAGGAGAGGAGTCTAATGAAGAAATTTAAGACAAAGAGCCAGGAAACTGGGGGAAGTTTAGTTGAAGGGGTGTTTGGGAGCCTGCTGGAAGTAATGGGGGAAGCTAGAATGAGTCATTCTGAAAACCTGAGTGCTTCAACACTAGAAGAAATATTTTCATAAAAATATTGCCAGAGTCTGTTTCAATTCTATTTCAGATCTGAGTTAAGTCATGCTAGTCCATGCCCTATTTTAGACAACGTTCTATACATATCTGGGTTGATGCAGCTATTTCTGGGCACAGGTTAGTCTTTAATTTCATGTCAAATTGGTGTTAAACCGGTCTGCTTTGTCCTTTATGTCTTTCCTCTTTTATTAGTAATCCAAATTAACTTGATAAACAAGAGTTCTGTACCAATGTAAACTCTGTGTAGCTGGCATGCACTGTACCATTTTATAGATGAAGAAAATTAGTCAAGTGAGTCATGTAATTTGCTTTAGGAAGGGCACAGTGAATCAGTGAATGAGCCAGGAATCTAAACTGAGGAATTTCTAACCTCGTTTTTTTTTGGAAATCCCAACTCATGCTTCCTGCTATTTTTTCTCATCACACTACCGAGATATCAGCCTACTTTTCTTGTTTAACTTGTGCAATGCTCCTATTAATGTTAACTGGTTATACTTAGGCACTGATGAGCCAATAGTCTTGACCTTACAAGAAACTCGGCTACTTAGCTACTGTTGCTTAATCCTTCCTATCTGTAAATTCGTTGTCTGTGTTGCTCAAAACCAAGCGAAGAATTGTCCTCTGCTTTGTGTACACACTAGAGGAAAAAACCCACTTCGGTACACAGAAAATTCTTCAAGTGAGCAAGAGAAGGACAGACTCATTGTTTGTATGCCTCCTTGGGTGTGTCATACTTAAAGAACTTCAGAATGGGGGTGGGAACTGAAAGAACAAGAGACAACAATGAAAGGCGAGAGGATGAGAAAGCTGGACTTGCATATTAATGAGAGCTCGCTTGTAATTGGGAATTTCCTTTCACTACATTTTTCTTTTTCCTTTTTCCACCACTTATCATTTTGTTGGGTTTTTTCCTTCCTCTGCCTTATGTGTTATTTCATGTTTCTTCCATTCTGTGCAAGAGCAGTGTGAAGTTGGCTCATATTCTGATTTCTGAGAAGTGCAGAAATAAGGATATGAGCCCATGCTACTACGGAGTGGGAAAAGCAGTGCTAAAAGGAAGTGGTACAGAAATCAGAGCAAAATTTTCTAACATCCCTCTTCTGAAGGAAGAATTTTCAGTTATTCTCAGATAGATGACAGTATTATGTTTACAGGACTGCTGCTAGGTAACTTCTTATTCTGTACAGAAGGAAAAGTTAGTCTTCATATGTAAGGGAATATTTCAAAGCTAGGTCAAAAGGAAACAAACCACATACCTGTGGGTATTGGGTCCAAGCTATATTATAGATAGGCAAAAATACCATACCATAATTTGGTACTTAATTCTTCTTCTCTGCTGATGTTTACACCTAAGATTACCTAAATCTGCTGTTGTCCCTCCCTTCAGCATAGGTCATACCACCTGAACCTCACAGCACCTTTCCCCTGAGTGAATGAGCTCTATGGTAATCCCTGCAACAAATCAGACACCTGTTCCCATAAAGTGTTCAGAGAGAGACAGGCAGATACATTCTGGCTCAGTCGACCTTTATGTTGTACAGTGATTTTGCAAATGCTGCCTTTTGCTATTTAGTCTGTCTTCTCTCTTGGCTCATAATTTCCTTTTGAAAAATATGTATATTTAAATGAAGATGGAAAATTTCCCTGAAATGAGTGCATTCAAATAAACAGAGTAGACTCTTCCTTAACAAGCACATAAATAAAATTATTCTTGTAATTTTTTAAAATTTCATTTGCTATTTGTGTTCTCAGGGAGTAATTCTCTTAAGTCTGAGAAATAGGGTGGGGGTTTGTTGGTTTTTATTTTTTCATTCTCTGAAATATGTTTAGCCTCTACTGACCTTAATTTACTCTCCAGTCATTTAATTGCACATGGTAATCCTCTATACATACATAGAGTCTCAGTGATTTTTTTGCACTTCGTCATGATCATTCTCTGAGTGATGCTTGGCAAGGTAGAGGAGGAAGAAAACAACAAAACCTCAATAAAATACGGTCCCAAAATATGTTTCCACTAGAACTGAGTGAAACTGTGTGTGTAGCATACACCCACCTGGTCCTAACAATTCCTTTCTCTGTGTGCTGGCAGCTTGTTCCTTTGCCCTGATTATGCTGCTGACATTATGCTCGTGAGGGAAATTCCTTCCTGACTCCAGATCTGGTGGATTTATAATCCTGTTGATGTAAGCAAAGCTCCCTGTACTTATCTAAGACCCAATTGTCCAATCAGTTCTACATATAAAATTTCTGGTAAAGTAAATGGAATGGCACACAAGTTGCTGAAAAGATGATCAGGACCCTGGTATGGTTTCTGTTCTAGAACCATAGCTACAATACAACTTTAATGCAGCCCTGACAAAGAAAAAAAGCAAGTCGTATTGTTTTCTCCATCATCAATTGTATTGCTTCTCTCTCTCATTCTCTACACAGGAACAAGTATTCATGCAGACCCACAATTTAACCAGTGAAGCTAAAATTAGCCTGGAAACAATGAGTAAATACATAGTCTGCTTTTTTAACATTCAGCTATTATTCATGTTCATGCATCTAAACTTTCTTGGCAGAAAGCTTTCAAAATTTCAATAAAGCTTTCTGTTACCTAATCTATCACACTGACCTAAAAGACTAACTACAGTAAGGGAGAAATGTAACCTACCAGTGTTGCACATTACTGGTAGCAGTTTATACTGGATATGTTTATTTCCTGTGTACTTATATGATGGAGAATGGGACACAGAAAATGTTTTGATTTAGAAATGCAGCTGGGATGCCTTGTGAGAGCTACAGTTTACAAACTTCATGGTCCTATTGTTTTCTGTTCACCAGGCTCTCTAGTCAGATAAAGAAGCATTATACAGTGCGGTGCCTCCTTTTTGTGATGTCTAGCTTTATCTTTCTGTGGCTCTGCCCCTCCTAAGCTGAACTAACCAGACCTAGGGATTCAATTTTCTGTCTAGATGAAATCTCAAAGATCCAATTACTTAAGACCAGCAATTCCTGCAAGTTCTCTTCACTCTCATAATGCCTTGACTGCAGCTGCTTTTAAGATCATCCTTATGGATTCTTTGTGTTGCCATTTAGGGAGGTGGTTCTGCCTCAGAATTTAATGACCATCCCGTTATTTTCCTGTTACTATGCCTTGGAATTCCAGTGCCACGTGAAGATAATCCAGACAAACCTCACACTTAGACTGGAGCTTTGGACATTACCCAGATCATAGTTGCCCCCAGGCAAGAGATGGCACAAAATTTCAGTTATAACACTGTCAAGCACTGAGCCGTGCTGTGCACAGCTCAAGTAAGAAGGAACAGTGTTCAGTGGGCCATTACTATGCCAAACCTGAGCAGTGTCTGGTACCATGGGCAAACAAGATGCCTTTGGCAGGCAGGAAAAAACCAATTGCCAAGAGTTGTCCGTCACGATAATCAAACAACTTAGTGAGAATCAGAATTAAGGCAATCTAATTTCCCTGGATTTGGCCACGAGGTTAATTGGTTCTGGCATCTCACCCCACACAGGTTTCGGGACAAGCTCAAGCTGATCTCGCCCCAGCTGCTCCTGTGGGAGAGCCTGACGCCTCTCTCCTCTGCCCCTTGCCACACCTCCCAACGTGGCACAGCAACTGGGCGAATCGCTCCGCTACTCCGACCACGAACAAAAACTTGGCAAAATTAATTCCCATTTGCGCTCGACAGCCCGACAAAGCCCCACCTCGGCGGCGGTGGCCGCGGGGCCGCTCCCGCCTCAGGTGCGCCCGCCCGCCGCCACCTGCCGCGCCCCGCCCCGCCCGCGCCTTTCCGGCCGCGGCCCCGCCGGCTCGGCCGCGCCTGCGCAGCGGCGGCGGCGGCGCGGGGCGGGCGCGGGGCGGCGGTGCCGATGCTGCCGGACAGTGCCGGGCGCGCGGTGGCGGCTGGCGGCGGGGCCGGGAGCGGAGCGGAGATCGCAGCCGGGATCGCAGCCCGGAGCGGAGCCGGGGAGCGGCGCGCCCGCCGAGCAGCGCGCAGTGCCGGGCGATGAACTCGCGCAAAGGTACCGCGCTGTGCCTGCCGGGCGGGCGGGAGCGGGGGGGGGGTGCGCGGCCGCCGTCGCCGCCGCTCACGCCGGCTCCCGGCCGTTCTCTTCTCCCTGCAGTGCTGGCCCTGCAGGCCCGCAGGCGGCGGCCCAAGCAGTCCGCGGCGGCCGGCAGGAGGGACAAGCACCCGGCCACCCATAAAAAGTGAGTACGCGGACCCCCGACCCGCCGGGACGGAGCCTTCCCCCGCGATCCCTCCGTTGTCTGTGTGCCCCTCGCGCGTCGCTCCCGGTGCCCCGTAATCCTTGCGGGCCGTCCCGGATGCCCGGTCCCGCCGCCCGCGGGACACACGGCAGCTCCCCGGCAGGGCACCGGACCCGCCCGGGCCCGGCCCTCCCACGGGCGATGTCGCCACGGCCGCTCGGGGACCATCCCCAGCCTGGGCGCCGGGCTCAGCATCCTTCGGGTAGGGCCCCCACCGTGGGAACCCGCGCCTGGAACTCCGGCCGCCGGCCCTGAGAACCCCCGGTTTGTCGGGGATCTGCCTAACCCACGTGTTCCTCTTGGTTCTCCCTCCAGTTCTTTCATCTTTGTGGTGTCCTTTCTCAGTGCTTTCTGTTCTGAGGTTTCTTTCTGCATCATTGTCCTGTCTACAACCAGTCCTTTTCTCATCCTCCTCGGTACCATCAGACTATTTCCGCTTCCCAGATGTGTCTAATTGCCAACGATGCTGATAGCAGTATCTCTTTGGTTTAAGTGTCTGTTGATCTTACAGATGAAACAGAAGTTGTTCTCCGTTTTTCCCTTCTTGTCTTCTGCTATCCTTTCATGGTCTTGTCACTGTCCAGTTGATCTTTTCCTCATGATACTTGTTCACTGAACCACATAGGAGCATTCTTCCATCTCTATAGTGTTCATACTTTACTCTTTCCTAGGACAGTGTGGCTTTGGACTGTTTCATTTTTTGTCCTTGAAGAATTACATGCTTCTGTCACTAACTTTTACTGTGTTTTGTTCAGTGGGACTTTATTGGTGACTCATTAAGTTGCCAATAGGCTCTTGTTTTTGTTTTCATTACTTGGGGATCCAGTCTGCCTGCTTTGTTCTGACAGGGAAATAGGTCCTGATCTCACTCATTCCCTTCTCCTCCCAGTTGGCTAGTCTTAGAACTGGGAAGCAGTGTATAGTGGATGGATGGAAATGTACGTGGTGGGGAGAGATGTTGCTGTGTGCCATGGCAATTGATTCGAGGGGCAAGGTCTTTTTTTTCGTGATTTCTATTGGAAGAAATAATATATCACTGACCATGAGGTGTTAGGTTTGCTTTTTTTTTCCTAGTTACAATGAATGGGTGCTTTTTTCCCTTTTAGGGTGGGTAAAAATAACATAGATGAGGTGCTAGTGTAGTGGTGATCAGACTTTGACAGCTAACTTTTGTTCACATCCTGTTCCCCTAGTGCTGTTTCCTCCAGCATTGTGTAAAAGCTGTATTATGGTTTCAGTTGTTTTGGAGTTGAATTTGGAGTTACTGCAATGGAAACAAATGTTATGTGCAAGATATGCAGTAATTTATTCCCTTGTTTCCAAAACCCTTCAGTTTGTAGTGTTACATGGATTTGTTTTTTGCCAGTCTGAAAATGGAAATAGGTTAAATTTTGTTGTAGCTCTAGGTTCAGAGTTATTTTTTGAAGCTTTCAGTTAAGTCTTAACCACAGGGTTGTTAATAAACTTCTATTCTTAGATGATAGAGCATTTAATATTCTTCTTACTGAAGCTAAGTGGGATGTTTTGCTGAATGAGTTTGTTAAAAGTTTGTTTTCACAGAGATTTAATAAGTACAGAAGTGGTCTTTGTGTTTGCTGAAGAAGCTGGCTACTGTTAAGTCGGGGTGCACAGTCAGGAGCTGGCCATTTGCCTGACTGAGTCGGCATTTCCAGATGCAATGCTTCAGTCTGATCAGTTCCCTCATGAAACTAGTGGTTTTGCTGTTGTTGACAAGAGCCATCTTTTTCTCTTCTGCTGCATATATTTTCTCTTCAAACCACTTTTATGCTCTGGAGACAGCCTATTCTGTTTTATGCTTCTATGCAAAAGCAAAACTCCCTTCAAGTTTTTAAGTCTCCTTGCAAGTAGTTGAGTTCTCCAAAGTAAAACTAGTATCAGACATTTTCAGTGTCTCTTTTGTCCTGTTCCTAGCCTTACTTTAAATTCAACTGCTATGGCACATACTAGTGTTTTAGAGGCGTATGGTATCTGTGATGCACATCAAATGCACAGTATCTGCAAATGAAAGTGTTGATTTGAGGGGTGGAGATTCTATATCACAAGAAAATTGTGACTTAGTTTTCAATCCAAAGCAGGGGTTTTTTGGTGGATTATTTTGGGGGGTTGTTCCTGCCCCCCCCCGAACTGTGGTTCTTAGGAAAACTTTTCTCTGCCAGGTCAAAGCTTTATGGAGTATCTTCTATTGTTGCTGTTAACAATATGTTTCAAAGGGAACTGAAGGACTCCTCTTGTAAAATTGGCTAGGAGAGTTTTATTGTAGCTTACTTGCAGGCTTTTGTTTGAAGAGTACTAAGGTGATGACACAAGAAGAAAAAATTGCAGTACTCTGAATAGCTTTTTGTCTGTTATGACCTTATTTGCCAAATGCTGTAAGATTGGTCCTGTGGCTGCTCAGTGTTGACCCCCTAAGTCAGTGAAGAGAACTGGTGGAGAGTAATCTGGTTCTTTTTTGCAGTACGGTGGAAAAAAAAGAAAATAGAAGCTAAGCATCTCGTATTTTGAAGAGGAAGCACTTTGTCTTGAATCAAGACTATATCTATAGTTGCACGTAATAATAAAATTTACTTGGTATGATTTTACTTTGAAATCAAACATCCAGCCTACTGAAACAGTATCTCACTGTATTACAGTAAGTTAGCACTTGATTTTGGTTGTAACAGATGAATTTGCATGCAGTGTGTGCAAACTACTTATGTATTTTTTCAGCTGGATCAGGATTGTTAATTTGGGTCCTCTGCAATTTATTTCTCCTTCAAGTGCAGGTCTGCATTGAGAGAGGTCTGTGAAATAGTGGTTTTGACAGATGCCTGAGTCTGTTCAGAGATAAACTTGCTTTCAGGCAGACAAGCCTGTTTGTCCTTCACTTAGTGCTAACAGATGGCCCTAGGTACACCTACCTTTTGCATTCAGTGCAGTGATAGGCTCTTTGTGTTCAGACTAGTACTGGCTTCAACTGGGGTAAGCTTCTACCTTGGATATATTTTTTTGCTTGACTTTATTTCTAAATGAATATGACAATAACCAAGTGAATTCCTAGTTAGAATTGTCCTCTTTAGCATGTCAACTGTACATCTTTATCCAAAGTTAAAAGAAAGCATTTTGTAAGTAAAAAAAATTGAGATGATGGTGTGTGAGCCTATGGAGAGAGGATTATGTGTGCTGCATATTTTGATACAGATGTATAAATCCAGATACCAAGATTGATTTTGGTTTTGTTTTTAAGCAGTAGTTTAAACAGGTGATACAGACCATGTGATACTACTTCGCAGTGGTGCAGTACATCCGTGTTGCCTAACGTGGGAAGTGCCAGATTTCTATACTGTGCACTTCCAGATGTGTAACTTGTTGAACCCATAAGTGTTGTACAGCTGTCAAGGTTTAGGATATATTATATTATTATGGAATCTTAAACATGTAAAAGTCTGTACTACTTTTGTTTGCGTTTCTCTAACACAGTGTTTTTCAGCCTCTTTCAGTAAGTTTTTTTTCTTAGAAGCAGCATCTATTAGGTAGTTCCTGTTCCCGTGAGTACTGACTGAATGTGTTCTGGGCGCTGACCAAAGGCTGCAGATGTAGCTCTTGGCCTTTCTATATGAGAGTGACCATAAACTCATACAGTCTGCAGTGGTCTTGTATCTGCCCCTCAAGTATAATGTTTGTGAAGTTGTTGGCTGGTTTTTTTTTTCTTTTGGGATGATTTACTAAAGAATGTCAGAGAAGCTAGTGCTAAATTTTTGAAAGGTTTTAAAGAGGAGGATTAGGAAGGGTTCAGAAGGACAGAACCCAAAGTTATGTCAATATCTAATGAAAGTGAATGACCTCAGTTCTCTACCAAAGAAAGGAATAGGACTGATAAAAATGAAAATGTAACTACATAGCAGTTGTATTCATAATTGATCCTTTCCCTTTTAGTAGTAATTGCTTTTGTTGTGATTCTACCAGACTCTTATCTTTGCAATCTAGCCTATGTTTTAATAATCAATAACTAATTCTGTTCTAATTGCCTGTGGGGACTTCAGGAATGGGCACTGTTTTCCTAGGTTGCTTAAAAAGAAAATTTAAAATATTACTATTTGAAGAAACAAAAAATTGTCTCTCTACCTGTCATTATAGTTCTCAGTATTTGTATCTTTGAGGTACTGTTTGTCTCATCCTTCATATATTCGAAGTGATAACCCTTGGTTCCTGGTTTTCCCAGCAAGACTTTTTTTTTCCCCCTTCTCTACAACCCTTATCTTTGTTTTCTCATTTTCCACTTTTAATCTGTTAACAGTTACAGCATATGGTAAGTGTAAGAGGGATGCTCCTATTTGAAGTTGGCAGAGCTTTGATAGCAATCTTCTTGTGTCCAGTGTTTACCCCAGTAATACATGTTTTAGGATGAACTCTGCTTTTGGAAATTATTGTTTGGATGGATCTCTGATACTGTGCAGAAGGTATGTGGAGAAGTGGCTGGAAAAATAAGCCTAATATAATAAAGCACATGTTACAGAACAGAATTGCAGCAGTCTGCGTCTGAGCCTAAGATCACCATAGAAGAACTTTTTGTATTTAAAAGAAGATATTCTGAACAAGCTTTTTGGCTGAAAAAGGTGGTCTAAATTTCACAGTGAACCTCTGTAAAGGTACTAACTTTTTCTGCATTTCATGTGTACTGTTTTTATTTCAGGCTATACACTGGGAAATCCTATGATTGAAATAGTGCGTATGTCTAAATAACACATGTTCTGGTTTTGTCCAGCAAAGCAGCTGGCAGACTTTTGACTTTTATGTCGATGTCCTTCATAATGAAGTAATGTTCTGCTAAGGAAGTCCCTTTGAGTGTTAATGCTAAAGGAATCTTATCTTGAGCCTCTTGGTTAAAGGCAAACTACTGAATAGAACCTGGTAAAATAATGCTTCTTGACAGTATTGGTCCCTCACTATTTTTCCTCAACGGAAGTGAGTCAATTAAAAGTCAATAATTTGAATATAGGAGATGTAAAAGAATCAAGGGCTTCAGTTGCCTTGAGCTATTATCAATGCTTAGTTTGCAGTTTTCTAAAATGGGAGTATTCCATCATTAGAGGTCAATTATATTTTCCTATCCCTGAGGAAAAAAATTTATATCTCTGCTGTTCTTGTTGCAGTGATAAAGGTCAGAGCAGTCTAGCTGCAGTATATGTACCTTAAATTCCTATGTTAAAATCAGTTGTTTACTGCTTTTCAAATGGTGTTCAAATTGTATTGGTTTCGTATTCATGTTTCTAAAGAAAGGTCTCTGGGGACATATTTCTTCGCTTCGCATTGCTCTGCTTTTTCTGGTCTCATGTTTCACCCCAGTAATTTCCCTGTGTAATAACTGGGCCTGTCTGCTGATTGTTACGCTCCTGTTGGTGCTCACCTGTATGTGAGATTATTCCTTCATAACAGAGTGGGATGTAGATGTTTTTGAAAAACCATTAAAATCCAAGTAAAAAGTAATTAAAAGAATGCCAGTTAAGTGCAGCTGAGACTTTAGTTAAGTAAGGTACTTGACTAAAAATGTAATAAATAAAGCCAACTTATTTTCTTTTTTTTTTTTTTACAGCAATTTAATGTTTAAAGGCTAATGTTTTAAAATAAATTGTGCTTCTCTGTAAATTGTGGTTTATGTTTATGGTCATGACATTCACATTGTACTGTGTTGAAAAAGATTATGTAGAATTAAAAACTGCTCAAAGAAGGAGGTATGAGGATATTGGGCATCTTAATTTATGACTAGTACATTTCAGATATGTAAAGGTGATTAAAGGGCATTCTGATATACCTACAAAATCATGACAGGTGTAGAAGGGGAAGAAGAAATAATTTGCCTTTATTCATTACAAAACAATGGCATTCAAAGAATGAATTCAGTGAAAAAAAATCCAACCCAACTTCTTTTTGTACAGTACAAGAGACAGAACGTGGCTTTACAATATGTTGTAGAATCCAAGTTACAGGTGGGTTTAAGAAGGATAAGACTGGTAACCAGAACCATCAGTCGTTTTTAAGAATGCCATTGTCAGTGCAGTGTGATTTTCCAAGCCCTGTTTGCTTTGAAGACCTGTCAAGCAAATTTGTCCTAATACAGAGTGATCCACTTGTATACTCATCCCTAAGCATGTGTTTCTGGCACCCAGTGATATAATACTGGCCTAGGTATGTGCTTGACCTAAATTAGAGTGGCAGCCCTTGGATTTTCAAGGCCACCTCTGTGGATCACTTGCAGCATCTGATAGTATTCAGAAGCCTGACAGGGTCTGTGAGCCTGGATCCAGATGGGATGGTCTGATGTGTGGCACTTCTGTCCCTGGCTCAGGAAGGAACCATGAAACTGGAGTTAGCTCCTAAATCTGAGTGCACAGTGAATCAGTGGAGCTGTGTTTGAGAAGAGCTTTCATGCCCAAGAGCGGGCAGGTTATGATGACAGGGTGAGGAGGCTTTCCAGGGAGTGAAAAAATACTGAAGGAATGGGAATGCTTGAAATGCTGCTTTCCTGTAGGCTTTGATGCCATCTGCAGGTCTGAGTTTGATGCCAGAATGAGCCTGGGATTGCTTTCAAGTTGTGAATCTAAGAATTCAGACGATTTCCTCAGTTGCTAAGGACAAGTAACTTTATTTTCAAGTTTCAGTTCTCATGCTTTTGTGATAGCTCAGTAGTTCACTCACCTGTGAAGTAGGAGTTAAGATGCCTGAGGAATTTCAAACTTCTTATTTCAAACTGCCCTGTGCAAGTATCAATCATAAGATTATAGGTTGTGCTAGGCGTTGGTGTTTAAGGGGTGGCCAGTAACTTTACAACCCTTCTGCAGAATAATCAAGAGCAACTGACTGATGGAGTTGGAAGGTGAGTGATTAAAAGGGAAGCATTACTATCAAGTTTCACTAATACACAGGTATCAGCATGCTGCTGCCAGGTAACTCTGAGTTACAAAACAAACACATGGTGATTTGGTTAGAATGAGGCTGTATGGGTCATTAAATGATTTTTCTTTTTAGTGCAGCAGTTACAATTCAGCATTTTTATGAAAGAGAGAACCCCGAGGAGATCAGAGGCTTAAGCTTTCTTTCAAGTTCACTTTCCTGGTGTCAGAAGCCACAGTGTGACAGATCCCTTTTTCTAGGATCTATTCCCAGGTGAATATTGTGAAGTGTCAAGGAAACCTGGATACAAACAGGAGCTTCATGATACTGAGTTCTGGCTCAAAAGAATAAATATCATCTTCATGGATAATAGTATCTGAAAAAGCATTCTACTCCTTTTTTTAAGGCAGTCTATTGCTTGTCTACCTGTTTTGTAATTAGTAACACAGTGTCTCAGCACATATTGGTGTCCAAATCCATGATGCTGGTCCCTAGACATCTAATCAGATTCCACTCAAATACTCTTAGAGCACTGCCTCTCTTTTTAAAGTTAATTAGAGATTTTAATGTTTATTTTTTGTTTCCCATGAATGTTTTCTATATGGTTACTTGCAAGTTGGATTGTGTCAACAGTGTTGAGAGGATGAGACACAGTGATTTTGGTAGTTGCTTCCACACTGTGCATTTCATAGAGACACTCTTTAATCAGGAATGAGCAGTGCTGGGAATTGGGAGCTTTGTGATGAACTCAGCAATGCTGTTGTGGGCAGACATAACTTGAGCACACCAGCCAGTCAAGGCTCTTGGAAAAGCGGGATGTGAAAACACAATATGTGAATCTCAAGTGGACTTAAAATGTGAGATAAAGCTATCAAGAACTATGCTGAGGATACTGCTGTATTTTAGATCACTAGATACCTATTACATAACTGCTTTGTTGTTTAGTATGGATCGGTTACTTCTAAGTGTTGCATTCTCACTGCTAATCCAAGTTGTTTAGTAAATCCAGCATTTAAAAACAAAGTGGAAACTACTTATTCCAATAGACAATACCTATTTTTCTTCATTTGTCTCAAACAAATGTTACTGAGAATTGGTTAGTTTATCTAAAAGTGTTGCAACAAAGTTTGGCAAATTTTTTACATATTGTATAAGAAACATGGTGCAGGAAATAAAATTATTTATCCTGTTCTCTAATGTTGATTTCTGAAGCCAGAAAATCAATTTTATCTCACGAGAATATTTGTCTTGTGAATAAAGATGTTACTCATTTAAAATGGTCATTTTGATCTAATTTTTTGTTTCCGGAGTGATTCTCAGTAGCTTGTGTCTCACAGGGCGCCATATCTTGTCCTAATTGTTGCATTATGAAAACTTGAGATGAAGTTTAAGTAGATCAGACTCCCTTGTCTCTCACTTGTACCTTCTCTGCAGGAGCTGCTTGTCTTAATCCTTGCTTTGCCGTACTAGTGAAAACAGTATTTTTAATGGTTGCAGCTAAAAGGAACATTAAAATAAACTACAGCTAGATACATATATTGAAGCAAGCCCACAGATTTATTTTGAAAGTTTTGCTGTATAACTACAATTAGTTTTTTCTGTATATCAGTGTGTGGGATCACTGTACGTATCAGTGTCCGGTGAGTGGAATTCATTTTATAGTTAAAATTCTAGGCTATTCTTAATGGATTTGTCTGATATTCTGCCTTTGCAATTGATGAAAAAGGAACATGGTAACTTGGGGGCTATACATGTAAAAAGGAATAGTTCACTTTTCTAATTGTGCTGCAATCTGAATAAAAAAATTTGACATATTTGCACTGTTATGCTCTTTTCCCACTTTAAAACAATTAACATTTTAGATAAGTATGTCAAGTAGTAAAGCCACTTAAAAAATAAAAACTATGAAACTGTAAAAGAAGGACCTTTTATGATGGTTTTAACACCAGAAAATTATGTGTCAGCAAATAATTGTCTTTTCAGTTTATTTGTGAGATGCATAGATTGCTAAAAATCACTTTATCTGATTTCTTCAATAAGTGGAAATTTTTATGGAGGACGTGCATTTAAGTAGAAGAATTTAACTGAAATTTTAAATCAGAAAGTGGCATTATACATATGTTTACAGTATCTCTCTTAAACCTATATGATAAGTGTTTAATTATGGCAAAAATAATAAAGATAATGCAAGAGTTAGCAAAAACTTAAATAAAACAAACCAGGCCTCATGGGACCTCTGTGAGTTGTTTCTTAGCATCAGGACCTGATGGGCGAAGTGCAGAGAACGTGCTTGTCCTGTTGGTTTATTCAGAATGTCTTAAAAACATAGTGATGTTAATATGTGAGGGCAGTGAAACTGAATATGTACCAGCTTCTTCCTAATTACAGTTCACAGCCCGAGGTATTAAGATGAATTGAAACTGTGCATAGTTTAAATTACTGTGTTAAACTCAGAACTGTGGTGCGCCAGATGCTGGCATGTTTGACGTAGCAATGATTGCTGCAAAGCAGCATTGTCTGGCAAGAAGACTCTTAATTCTCAGAGTTTGCTTTTCAAACAGTTTCTCAGATTTTGTTCTCTAGTGATACTTCAAAGTTGATGCCGTGAAATTTACATTGGTAATAAAGGAGCTGCTTTAAAATAATACTGCAGAGCTAAGCAAAATATTATATTGCTTTTTGGTGCTTGTATCCTTAATCAATTTTTTCTCCACAGTTTGTGTCAATTCTGCCAATATTTTATTTTTGAGCAAATATGTTATACTTCATATTTCATGGTTGATTTGCACTGGTATAGGTAATAAATGTGCACGTACATAAAATATTGACTTTACATAAGAAACTTAATTTGGGAGTCTTTAAATGTAATTTAAACTCAGTAGATAAAGTCCCTTTAGTCACATAGCAGGGATGAAGTGTGTTTTCTCATAGTGTTCCAGGAGAGGCTGAAAACATCAAAGTAGAAAAATTGGTCTCTTTGCCTAGTATTATCACCTTTCTTCTTGGGTTTGCTTCTTGTGGTGTTCTCATCAGTGTATGACAATTATAAACTAGTGAAATAAAAAGGAGCAAGCTGCCTTGTTTGTAAGATGATATGGTTTCCTTCAAACTGAATTATTATAGATCACATGGAAATAAAACCTAATCAAGAACTAAATGCATATTCACCCCATTTCACAGGATAAAATCTAGTCTTGGCTTTTATCAGCAGCAGTGGAAACCAGCAAAGGCTGTATTTGCTGCCAGTAAATAGAATATACCTAGAATATCAGAATGAAGAATCAGTGAGTGTATAGTGACACTGCCTTACCTTAGCAAATATACATGAATAAAAGATATATATGTGAATAAAGGGGGGGGATATTTGGAGAAAGGAAATAGAAGACAAGGCAGAACCAGAGTAAGGGGACTATTACTTCAGCAGAAGATGGAAAGACTGATGTACAATGTAGGGTTTCACTGATGGGGGAAAAAATGTGCATGCGCTCCAGTTAATGTGAGCAGGCACCCAAAATGCTCTAATAAGTCTGTGAAAATTGGAAATGGAGACCAAGTGAGGTGAAGAGAGCATGTCTGTATGTATAAATAAAATGGCTTTGCTATTTCCCCTCTAAGTAGCACATTGTTTTACTTACAGGATGATAAATTAATTCTGAACTCACTCTTTTCTTTATGGAGACTGGAAAGGAGGGAATCTAATGACTATTCCAGCTGTGTGCTTTCTCAGCCCATGTTTGCAGCATGATCTGCACCCAACAGCTGCAAATTAATGCAGCTTGGACATGCATTTCTCTGCAGGTTAAATAGCTACTAATGGATCCATCTATATCTGCCCTTCCATATCTTGGAGTCTCTCCTCACTGCATTGTTGCAGCCAGGTTTCAGAGAGGTTGCTAGAAAGTCTTAAAGGTCCAACCAAATAATTATTGATAGTTGAGTTACAGTGCTATCAGTATTTGTTTCCAGTTGCTTACAGACAAAATGATACAGACCCAAACTCTGTAGTACCTGCTCTTTCTCCGGTGCTATGCCTACCCCTGTGGGATGGATGCTTTCATTTGGGAGTGGGGAGGGATATTACCAATCATGAGCCTCCTGGCCCTGCTGGGAGGTCTATGAGCTTGATGTTGGTAGCTTTTTACTCCTTATTCTGAAATCCATTTGAATAATTATGTGATTCTGCAGGTTGTTTCTGCACTGCCTTGTAAATCCATATTACAATCTATGTCAAGCCATCCAGATTTACTTTATAATGGTATATTTTATGTCAGTTTGATGCTTGTTCTTTGTTACTTCCCTGAGCGGTTTTCCCCAGCTCCCAGGTTGCAGTTCTGCAGCCAGCAGCTGACCACTGGTGAGGTGTTTGTAGTCCCAAGTCTCTGTGTCATCCTGTCACATTCTAGTCCTCTGCAGTGGTTCCATATCTTGAACCTTTTATACTGCATTTTATTCCAGCATCTTAAGTAGTTAGTTACATGGAATAATTATTATCGCTGTATTAATTCAGATATAACAATGGGTGCTACACTGCACAGCTGTACAAGGTGAAGCAATAGCTGAAACAGAGTAGGTAATAGTTCTTTGATCAGTGGGCTGTTGCTGTTCAATGCTAAAATCTCCAGGCAGGCCAAACCTTCAGACAAAACGTGGAAAGTCCCAAGGCTCACCTTAACACAAGGCCTGTGGCCCATTACAAACAATGGCAGCAGCATTTTTATGGGCTTCATGGTCTTGCTTAGTGTGATCCATGGTGAGCAGCAATCACTGTTCTCTGTTCCGGTGGCCTGGATGCAAATATGTTGAATATATAAAACTGCTGTTCTGAACTTGCTGCTGCTCAGGTGATTTCAAAGCTTGCAAGAGGCAGCTAGGAAGTCATGAGGCATAAATTTAGTGTTGATCTGGTGGTGGCTGAATGAAGTGGTATTCTGGGCCTTTTTCCAGGAAGATGGATGATGTAGGAATTCAAAAGAACATACTTAAACCAGCACATCTGAGAACGTATTTGCAGAAAATACAAGCAGAAATTTTGTCAGAGGAAGGAGTTCTTCTTGTGCATTTGAAAAATTGTTAAGAGGATTAGCTTTAAGATTCCAGTACAATCTGCTTTGTTTTTACAGAAAGTCTGTATAGTCTTAAACTATTTTCTTATTACCTTAAATTATTTCCTTGCTGGGAACTGCAGCAGTAGCTAGTGGGAAAATCTGAGTAGTGGGAAAGTTCTCATTTGCAAATGAGCTTTGGAAAGACCTGTGAAGGCTGGATCTCGTCGAAGTGCTGTTTTTAAATATTGGTGGTTTCCAGAGTAGCTTTTGGTTTTAATTACATTTAACATGTAGTTATTCAGCACCTCGTTAGAAAGCTGTTATTTCTTCTTGCAATAGAACTTTTGTACTTGCAGCTATGAAAGAAACTCTTAAGGGCTTTGAGATATAAGAGAATAAAGCTATGTAGTATTGAATTGACTAGACACTGAATAAACATTTTAGCCAAGTGTAGTTGAAAGGGCTTGAATGCATTTTCAAGGTATTATCTTCATTATAGAAATACTTAGTGTTCTAAAGTAGATCAGAAATATGGCAACAAATAATGGAGAGATCTTTTGAGTTTTTTTCTTTCCTGAATATGACATCAGTATAATTTTAATATAAAATGTATTAAAATGGAGTAATAACCAGTCTCTCTATGTGTATGTAAATACATATATTCGTGGGCTGTGCTGTAATAAGATCATTGGCCTTCTGTCACAATCCTCTAATGCAAGAGGGGTTCGTGATGGTTCGTTTACTGATCTCAGAGTGCAAAAAGGCAACACAGAGGAGATTTCAATATTCATCAAAACAAATGCACTTTTATTAGTGGCATCAGCAAACGCGATAGAAGGATTTGAAGGGAAATTATAAAAGGATAGAGAGAAAAGAAAACGAGGGGGTGGGTAATAGCTACCAACGGAGAGACAAAGTCCTCATGTTCTGGCCAATAGATCCGTCTTCTTCCGTGGGGTGATCACAGAATCTTTGGTTAACTCAGGGGTCTTTATAGTCCTTTCCAAAGCGACAGGCAGTTGTCCAAAAGATGGGGAATTGTTATGGTGTGTTCGTTTTGAGAGAACTGAGAACAGGTATGGCCGTCAGCAAGTGCAGTCAGTTCACTGTGACTTGCCCATTGTTTCTGCTCCGGTTCTGATGTTCCGATGGAAATGCATGCTGGGTTTTTCCATTGAACACACCTGCAGGCAGCACTTGGCAAACGTCCTGCCTCAACCAGGCCAGAACTCCTGTGTTGGGTTTTAGAGCCTTTTAGGGGTTTCAGTCTCTGTCCTTGACAATGGTTGTGAGGCAGATGAGGATCTTCAGACCGTCCCTTACACCTTCTTGGCCGCCTGAGCATGCACTGGTTCATGTTCAGCCACTGTCCACCAGCACTCCCAGGTCCTTTTCCACTGGGCTGCTTTCCAGCCACTCTGCCCCGAGCTGTAGTGCTGCCTGGGATGGTTGTGACCAAACTGTAGCACCTGGCATTGGTCTTGTTGAACCTCATACTGTAAAAACTTGGAAAGACACATGAAAATTATGTAGATTTTTGAAGCAGCAAGGTAAAAAGAAAGTATTTTTGTCTATTGGAAATAGGGATGTAGAAGCAGAAAGTATGAAAATGACTGTCTTGTCAATCAGTTTTTTACTAATGGTGTGTAATAAACACTAGCACTTCCACAGGATACTGAAGATGGCTGGAGTCTGAAAAAAGAACAGGGTTTTCTGTAACTGTAGGACTCTATTTTATGTGTATGTTGGTTTGGATCATAATGAGCCTTTGTGTGTGCCTGGCTGGCCAAGAAGGCCAATAGCATCTTGGCTTGTATAAACAGCAGTTGAGGCAGCAGTGATTGTCCCCATGTACTCAGCACTGGTGAGGCCACAGCTCAAACCTTGTGTTCAGTTTTGGGCCCCTCACTACAGGAAGGACACTGAGGTGCTGGAGGGAGTCCAGAGAAGGGCAGTGAAGCTGTTGGAGGGTCTGGAGCACAAGTCTGATGAGAAGAAATCTGATGGAGGTGTTCGGCCTAGAGAAAAGGAGGCTCAGGGGTGTGACCTTATCACTCTTTACAGCTGCCTGAGAGGAGGGTGTAGCCAGGTGGGGGTTGGCCTCTTGTCCCAGGGAACAGGTGACAGGACCAGAGGAAATGGCCTCAGGTTGCTCCAGGGGAGGCTTAGATTGGGTATTAGGAGAAGTTCTTCACTGAAAGGATGGTCAGATTGCCAAAGGAATTGACTGCCCAGTGAGGTGATGGAATCGCCATCACTGGTGTGATGTTCAAAAGGCATGTGTCTGTGGCACTTAGGGACGTGGTTTAGTGGTGAACATGGTGATCCTAAGTTATGGTTCCAGTTGATTATCTTAAAGGTCTTTTCCAACCTAAACAATTTTATTATGAAATAACAATGGAAAAGCTGCATAAATATTAAGAACTTCTTGTGTAGTTTTTCTTTTCTCTTATAACTAAGATGCACTTGCCAGCAGAATTGTTTTGAAAGTTGTTTTCCCTTATATTAGGACTTTTTCTGCATTTTATTTTCTGTATTTAGGGTATTCAGATCCTCTTGACATGAAACATACTACAGCCAACCTACATTAAACTGAAGACTAGAGAGATGGGAAATATGTTCCTCTTCTCTATTTTGTATTCAAGAAAGTAAAAAAACTAAGGTTTATACATAGATTTTTGTAGTGGTGCTTCTCCTCTGTAATTATGTACTTGGAGAGTTTTTCAATATTGCATTATTACATAACATAAACCAAATAATTTTATGATGCTTTTTCATTCTGGCAATAGAAATAATTTTATTTTGAGGAGTATGTACTGCCTTAGGCTTAGTTCTATATGTAGTCCTTGGGGATTTGCTTTGTTTTGGCTGGAAAGCAGAATTAGATTTTTCTGTACTGGTGAAAACCCATATCTGATAGGTCTTGGGAAAATTGTTGTAGATGTTGATGTTCTCCTGCTGACTTTTATGATTATTTAATGTTGTTGAAACAAGCCGCTAGGTGGCAATATCAATTAAAAAATTTCCAATACATGCAATTCAAGTTGTCATCTAAAATGGGGCACTAAGGAGTAGGTTTGATTACAGTGGAAACATTACAACTTGCTTTATGCAAGATTTTCTTGATGTAGAGAGGAAGTGTTCTGCCAAAGCACTCGGTGTGGGTGATTGGTGACTGAGGACAGCTGTATTTGCTTGCAGAGAGGAAATGTGCTTTTCCCTGTTTTGTATTTTTGCACTATTTGTTAGACATTTGCAAAGGTGAACTATTACCATAATGCTTCTTGATGAAACTTGTTTTAACCTACCTGTTAGAATTAGTCGGGTTGTATCAGTGTTTCTTAAGAAACAAATCCTTACTGGTGTGAACATGAAACATTGCAAACTACTTAATTTAAAATCAATATGAATTTAGTTATGGCTGTGGGTGAAATAATGAAAAATTTAATAGTCTGTTACAAGTAGACACTTACTAATGGATGTGCTGATTATATCTTTGGTGTGGGTGCCACTGTACAGCACACAGGGTGGATTTGTATGTGACAGAGAAGATTGAAGAGATTTGCACAGCTCAGCACATATAGAAACCATATCCCATATCACAGAGCTTGTCGTATCAGAGGTGTCTGGTCCTTTTATTTAGATATGTATATCTTTTTTCAGTATGTTTATTGAAGATGATTTTGCTGGTGTTCCTGCTCAAGGAACTGTTCAAGCTACTGTTTGGGTTATTGCTTTGGGAATACATATAATGAAGTTGCTGGCACGTGGTAACAGTGGCATTTCTGCTTCAGTGTGGTTTTACTGAAGCTCCATCCTGCCTGTACCACTTCACATGCATTTTTGAAACATTTGTGTAGTATGCTGTGCTCTTCTTAGGCTTTCTTCCTGGGTGCTTTAACTTTTCGGGGTTTGTTTCCAATGCTTTGTTCTATCACTAATGGGCACATCAGTAACCCTGCTGTGGCCCTTGGGTATTTTTGAGGAGGCAGTGCTGTCTATTGCTTTAATACTTAGTCTTCATTTTGTTAGGACTTAAAAACATTTTATCAGGCAGTGGCTAGAGGAACTAATTTATCTTGGAGTGATTTATATTTTGCCTTTGTTCTGTTTGTCTGCTGTGTATTAGGGTTTTGCAGTGACTATGCTTCTCAGTCCTTATGCTATGCAATTTCTCCTGATCTATTTCTGGTGTGGTTGATACAGCACAAGCATTCTCTTCAAGTGCTACTTTTCAAGTGGGGTTAAAAATTCTTGATGTTCTTTGTGCCTGGTAAACTCTGTCATATATCAGACTGTACTGCTTCTTAGAGAGGTTTGAGTGGTGCTTCCTAAATTCAGTGGTAGTGTTCTCCTAAGTTGCTATGTCTAGTATATGAGGTCTAGGCAATTAAGGATTGAGCCCTTAAGGATTGGATTTTTTGGTGGGGCTTTTTTTTTCGCTTGTTAAAAGTTTTTTTACAGGTTTAACTTTGGGTTTCTTTCTGTTTTCTTTTTAAGGTAAGTAATTACATTGTACATGGTGATATTGTTGCTCTGATGTGGTTCTCTGCATGCGCTGCCTCTGTAAAGAGTAGCAGTTTAATCTTACTGTATTACAGTAGACACAAACACTTTTTGGAGAAAAGGAAGGTATTTCTAAAACTTTATATTGTGGTAAGACCTATGCCTGTAGAGTGTGCTGCTCTTAAGGTTTTTATTAAGTTTAATAATTTATAATTCATAATTTATGCACTACACTGTTAGAGGCTGTGTAGAAAATGCTTCATGGTTATGGGCTGTCTTAGGTATAGGGATCAGTAAAGCCACGTGGATATGGTATCTGGGATAACTTACCAGGGAATGTAAATGCTAAAATTCACTTTGCAGGCAAAATGAATTGGCAAATGCTGTTAAAGGTTTTTAGACTCTGATCCAGAGTCCAATGCTGACTTTCTTGCTGTTTTTCCTCTTACTGGTATTCATTGTTGCATGTTTCTGCTGTAGGTGAAGTGTCCTGGTTATGTTTGAGATGGCCTGTGTCAATGCAAGGCAGAAACTTGCCTGTGTTACATATTAGAATGTATTTTCTGTGATTTTGTCGATTTTGAATCCTGGTGGTATTCCTTCTACTATGAAGAATAATTTATAATTCTCTTACCTGTCCTTTTTCTCAGGGTGTATTGTATCCAAAAATAATGTTATGTCATTGCTGCTTAACAGTTTTTCTTCCAGGTGTGGCATGTACTTTGCACAATGTGTCCATGCCCTCCTGGCATTCTCATTCTGAGTGCTTTGCTTTCTGTGATGGTCTGTGTTACCACATAGGAGTCTTTTCAAATGGGTCTTCTTTAACAGTTTTTTAACACTTTTCTGTGATTTTCTACCTTAGTGTTGCTCCCTTGCCTTTTCAGGCAGCGCCTGTTTCTACAGGGACAGGGACAGCCATGACACAACCTGAACATTCCTTGTACTTCAGTGTGGTCATGCTTTCCTTGTTGTGAATTTTTTTCTCATATTTGAATTGTCCTTCATTNTTTTTTTTTTTTTTTTTTTTTTTTTGCTACTGAGGAATCGTATTAAGAATGGGTACTGAATGCCTTTGTTCTTGTAAAAGCTGGGTCATCTTTTACTGATTTCAGCTGGGTTAATCACTAAGCAAGTCCCTGATCACATTTATGTCTGGGAGAGCTTTTTTCCCTTTGGAAACAAGAATCCTTGAATAAGTTAAAAACCCCAAAAACATAGCAAAAGCCAACAGATGGACTGCTGGAACTACCTGCCTCAGCAAGTATCCTGTCAGGATAGTGTTAAAACCAAATCAGGAGATCTGAGTCTCAAAGACAAGCCATGAAAATGCCCTGGAATTGCCAGCTGGGCAGGGAGAGCTGAGTTAACACCTCTGGTTTGGGCAGGTGTCAGAGTTTTGCTGTCTTGTGTCAGGAAGGCATTTTTGAAGGCTGTTGGAGAAGCTTGCAGTAACTGGAGTAAGAGAGTGGTGGGGAAAGAAGTTTGAATCATGGGCAGTCAGGTTCTGTTAATTATGTAATTTGTTTATGACAGTGTTCTTGTGATTAGTTATTTTTGCAAGTATTTCTACCCACCCTTTTGAATTTATTTAGTTAACATACTCAAAATCTCAATATTTTAACAATTAAAAAATATAAAACAAATATATTTTAATAAATATTACCAAGTGTGAAAATTAGTGTGGGAAGGAAGGTGAAAAGGGTGCTTCTGTCTTATTTAAGTTGTGTAATTGGTTAAATTTTTCCTAAAATTACCATAAATACTAATCAGAATTGTCATTAAGAAAAAACACTCCTGGATAACCTTGTTATTCTATGTCCTGCTGCGGATTTACCTTGTGCTGGAGAGGGAGCTGTGCTGCTGTGAAGATAATTCTTATGCTGTGCTGTGTTGCTTTGGAAAATGAGTTTTGTGTTCTGCAAACCTGGAACTTGTGTCTAACAGGGATTTGTGACTTGTGACTGCATTTGTGACTCACTGCCAGGCTATGGTGGAATGGCTGTAGAAAGCAAAGCTTACGGAAATCTCATTGCTGTGGTTTTAAGACTGGAACTTTCAGCAAGAATTAGGTATTCCTATACTGCTTTATTTTTGACTTTAGACTACTGATCTCTCTGCATACCTTAACTGCGATGACCAGGAGTGTGGATATGGCTTTGAAGATGTGGTGTTTTAGGACTGCAGTATGTATGTTATGATGCACCAGTGTTACAATTTCAGAGAGCCATAGTTATCAATTTTATGCTGTTCTTTAGCTTGTGTGGTATTATTTAACAATGAATAAAGAAATGGCTAGTGTGGAAGAAGCTAATATTGTGTAACTTAGTTTTTGAATACTACGAGGGTGATGTAACTGCCTTAGATGTGGCATTTTGCACCTGTGCTGAGGTGAAAAGTGTGGAATGGGCAGAAGTGGTTGAAATACTTTGTATTCAGTTGTGTGATAAGAGCAATCAAAGTGCTAGTTAGTCTTACCTATATCAAGTTAAAATACCAAAAACTGCAATGGGACACTGCTTAATTTTAATACCAGACGAACAGGGAGAGAAAGCTAATTTTACTTTAGATAAATTAGATCACTAAGGCAGTTGCTTGGGAATTATTTAAAAAGAATTAATCATAGAAATTGGCATATTAAGTTTTTCTGGGTCAGATTTGGGGAATGAAGTTTTAAGCCAGGTGTTAGGGCATTTATTCATATTTGTACAGACTTCCATGGAAATAAAAACCCAAAGCAACTAGGAATACTTAGCTACTTATTTAGACACTGATGGGAGAAACCCACCCCCCCTTACTTGTAAAGGAGAACCTTACAGTAGTTTATAGCAGGCTGAAACATGAGTAATTAAAGTGCTCAGTCAATGTGGATTATTCCAGCATGAGCCAGTCTGAATTTGCTTCATTATTTGATTGTGCTGCTGCTGGTGATGAACTGAAATCAAGACCTTTGCTGATTTAATAAATTCATATAAGGAGATGAGTATGATTAGATTTAAAATTTCAATCTTGTACTGATTTTTAGCTACTTGCAGCAGTGCATGTATTTGAATCAAGTGTTCTTGAATTCATTATTTGAAAGACATCAGTAAACCAGACAATTTTCTTTTGCATGAGAACTACATTTAGTTTTAGTTTGGACTCTACATGTTGTTCATTTCTGATGTTACTTGTAGCCCATTTGATAGTCCAAATTTAACAAACTGGTGTTTTTTGTAATAACTTAGGCTAGGTAAATTCAAAGTCTTTAGCAAAGGTCACGTAGGAATATAATCTCAGATTTGTGAAAGGTTCAGGCTCCTCCTTTCAATTTAAGTGACATGCCAGAGGTCACTTGGAAAAACATCTTTTAGGTAGACAAAGGGGACCTTTCATTCCCATCTCAGACATCAGCTGATGGGGCTCTCCAAACAAATTCTTTGTTTATGTGCATCTCATTTACAGTTATTAAATTACCAAATGAAAGTTAAATACTGTCTTAGGCACTCAGAATATTTGTACAGTCAGATTCCCCATCAAAGCAGGAATTACTTGTCAGATCTAAACCAGATCAAAAATTAGAGGGTGAGTTTAACACTTCTGGTGTTTCAAACAGAACAATTATTTTTTTTTTTACGCCTTCCAAGTGATAGATCTGTGTACTGCAGAATTTCCAAAGTGGAATTGTTTGCCAAACTCATGTGGATTGACAAAGCTTTTATTTATCTTTTACTACATGTGTTTTAGAAATTATTTGCTCATTTTGCTTACTCTTTATACTTACGTTAAAGATGACTGAAGATGTTAGTTTTTCTATATAGCAATATTTTTACTGGAACTGTATAGTTATAAACCTGAAGCCTTAATACATCGTAGATGAAAGCAAGCTTTTGCAGTGCTTTGGTAAGAAAATAACTAACTAATAATAATAATCTGTAAGTAAAGGAAAACATATATTCCTATAAATGTTCTCCAGGTGTTTAAATTTGGAGCAGTATTCGATTTTTAGTCTGCCTTGCAAGGGAAAAATTTTGGTTTGAACCTCATTACTTCAAAGTTTTTATGTGAAGGATTTCCCTGCTGGCATTGAGGTCAGCTTTCAGAACACAGGCCACTGGTATAAGGAAGAGGCACGTGTGCAGGAACTGCCAAGCAGGGTCATCCTAGAGCACAATGCACAGAGTTGCAGAGACACATTAAGCTAACATATTGTATTTATGGTTTTTGTTCTACCATTGAGAATGATGTATTTTTGTTTTTAATTTTTTTCCCTATAGCTGTATTTTATTTTGCAGAAGTCTAAACCTGATGTAGTAACTTACCTTTCAGATAATGGCAAGCTCTGTAATTGTTTTCTGTAAATAATACTGAACATTGTGATAGCTCACCATATGCCAGCTCTCCAACAGAGAAAAATACTTCACATTCTCTAAAATTGCCCTCTTAGTAGGTTTTATATTCTTTCATTTGCTGCCTTCTGGAAAGAAATTATGGGCTGAGGGCTCTTGAAGCCCTGTTGGACATTTCTCACTCAAGGTAACTCATGAACTCCCTCATCAGGATCAGCAGTTCTGAATTCTGAGATGTGCCCTTCCCAGAGGAAAAAATACCTCAAGCACAAATCCAAGTCTGGGTGATACTTAATTGTGAAGTCTGCTTGCGATATCTAATTCAAAGAGAATGACAATTCTTCTACATTATTCTATTATTTGACTGTAGTGATTAAATATACAATAGTCAAATCTATTTTTAGGTAATTACAGGAAGTATTATTTGAAAATGAATTCCCTTAAGTGTGGCTTTCCATGTTTTGATTGATGATCTACAAATATTAAAGCATTATTCTGTGAAACCCTGTTCCACTAGATTTCAGAAATTATGTTTCTGCCTTTTTACTTACCTTCTTTATTTTTAATGGGATACAGATTAAATACATTGCTCAGTTAAGACCTCATTGAAGAGGTGGGACCTTCTGAGATTCAGGGTAGTATACAGACTACATGCAAACATAAAGCCATTAAAATCTACATAAACTTTTTGACATAAATGTTGCAGATGTCCTCTGACAGCTGCACTGAAGACTGAGTGGTTTGAGTCATTTCATTCTATGTTAGTTTTCTCACTTCTATATCTGTTCTCATTGAACTTGTTTTAATCGATTGTCTTGATGGTAAAAAAGCAAGGACCTTGAACTGGTTTGTCCTGATGATTGCACACTCATCCATGTGTCAGTGACTGTTACAATTTGAGATCTTTGGGGGCTCTTCTCAGTGAGCAGATAGTGCTTTTGACAGTGACAGTGCTATGAGATCATTGCATTTAATTAGCATAATTTGACTTAAAACAGGACTTTCTGCTAAAGAAGCAACCAATAGACAAAAAAGGTTTTGATCTTAATTTATTAGCTGGTATTTCTTTCTAGAAAATCATTAGGTGTATGACCTTTGATTTTTTGGGCTTTTTTTTTAGATAGATATAGATAATGTTGTTTAACCTTTCTCCTGCATGATTTGGCAAGCCACATACAGTTAGAAATTCTGCATGCCAAATTTGTCCTTCAAATGATGCTTAGCACCCTCTTAGATAGATAGAGTAGATCCAGAGTGAAGGTTGGAATGGGTGAAAGCTACTTCGATCCCTAGTTATTGAAGAATCTGGGAAAGAGACCTGTGATCATCTTTTGGAGAACTTGTTGAGTAATTTGGCATCTTTTATGTTTTGGGTTCAGCTGCAGAAAGGAAATGTTGACTGGTCATGTGACATTGTTGATAATTACTAGCAGTGACACTGTGCAGTTTTCATGATTCAGAAATGTGTGATTCAAGAAAAGCATTAGAATATAAATGAATGGTAGCAGTTTCTCCATATTGCTGCATACTTAGAAGCAAAAAGCAGATTTCCATGGTGTTAAATGTATGGACTGTTGTTTTAAAGGTTAAATAATACTGAGTTATCCTACTCTTCAGGCATATAGTTAAGTGAATACGGAATTCAGTAGAGATTTAAAGAAATGCATATTTATTTAAAAAAATCAATATAATTTTGTCATCTAGTGATGTCATAAAACCAATAACAGGAAGGTATTTTAAAGTATATGGTTCTAGAAGACAGTCATTTAATTCAGAGTATTTTCCTATTCCTGCTCTCAGAGGCATTGCAGCAAGATTATTACCAACCCCTTCTTCTTCAAATTTTGCATAACATTAATTCCATATGTTAAAGAACACTGTGCTGCTAAAGATACCATATTGCAGATGAAGTTGTGTTAGACTGCCAGTTCATTCCATGTGAAGTTAGTATGGGATCACAAAAGCTCTTGAATTAAGAAAACCCTCCCAAACCCCCAAAAACCCCCTGGAGTGCAAGATACTGTGTTGTGACTTAAGATACAAAATATAGAAGAGCATCTTAATTGAGGCTGGAAGCAGTAAAATATATTTATATGCTAAAAGGCAGCTTCTCAAGTGGGCAGAAGAATTTATGCAAGAAAGGAAACATGCATACCTCATCTACCAACTTGACCATTGCAGAATTATCCCTTTGAGTCCTTTCAAGAAGCATACACAATTAATTCTATTTCTTATTTTGACTGAAGTATCCTTTCAAAATTTCTTTATCAACATTTGCTCTAAACTGAGCCAGATTATTTTTCCCCTATTATCTGCACTTGCCCACTGTGTTCTTCCCTCATGTGCAAATCTGATTGCATCATCTATCTCTTCATATCTGTCAGCATTGTAACCTTGCCCACTCATTTCTTATCTCCTGTAAATGCTCCATTCTTCTTCCCGTGGTGTTCCTGTCCTATAAATACCCTTCATCACCAACCTTTGGAGCTGCACTCATCTTTTTCAACCTCCTTAGCCATTTCTGCCATCATAGCCATAAGGAGTTGAGGAGATGATGGATTTCGTTGGTAATTGCATTACTCTAATGGTAAATGCTCCTTGTGTAGGTGCACTTAAAAATGCTTTTACCTCACCATGCTTGCCTTCTCTTCCCCCATGGTATACTCCTTGTATTCTTGACCCCTAAGCTCAGCATTCAGAGAAGCAGTCTTGTCTCTATGTTTTTACATGGAACAGTATGTTCTAACCCTAACTGAGGGTAATGTTTAGTAAAACTTTTTATAAGAATACTTCATTATTATGTAAGATGTTTTGGCTGGTGTAGAGGGGAACCTCAGTGTTTGCTGTGAATTGTGTCTGATGGCAGTGTTGGAGCTAGGATATGAAAAAGTGGAGTCTTAGTAGGCTTTGAAGTCAGTCACAAATGCTCCATGGCTGTAATGCTGAAGGAGATAAAAAATACGGACATAGCATGAAAATGTATCTTAAAAAGACTTTAATACCATAATGTAGATATGTATTTGGAGCACGCTTATCCTAGCATTTCTTTGTGAAGGTACTTACTAATGTGCAAAGAAAAAGAAAAGAAAGTGGTTTTAATTGGAAGGCAGTACAATAGTCCTCAAAAGGGAGACGTGTCTGGGATCTCCCCGATAGCTGACACTGTACACAATCACTGGAAAAATGTGCATTTTGAATGAACTTATGTTACAGCGATGCGTCAATAAATCACAAATGTATCCTGGTACTTGTTGGTCGTGATTGTGGTGTTTTGAGGAACTGTGTGCAGTACAGCTGTCTCTGAGATGAGAGGATGAGAGGAAAGCAGTGCTTCAAGAGCATCATCAGTGCCGTGTCCTCTACAGCGTTTTGCTTACAAAGAGAGAGAAGGCAGTATCATAATCAGTCTGCCCTGAGGAATGCCGGAGGAAAAAGATGACTAATGATTTTTTTTTAAACAGTAAAGCAAAACTGCAAAGGAAAAGGGATTACTAGAGGGATTTAAACACGAACTGTAATAAAATATTGATTTCAATCCCTTTTCCTCTCTGCCGCACTAATGAATGTTTTCATTGTACTTTGTCAGAATGAGTTGTACGGGGCAGAACTCAGGTCAGTGATGAACATATCCTCCTCTTCTAGAGAGCCACTCTAGCTCTGTGGATATAGCAAGACTGAAATGGTTCTTGTCTTAGCATTGGAAATGTGGTGAAAACTGCTGTGAGCTCTTCAGACATGGAAAACACTGGACTGACCCACAGGGTCGGGTGAACTGAAGTGAGCGAAGTCATTACTAAATCAGGAGCAATATTTTCAGGTAGCTGTGGGATACATAGCTTTGTGTTTAAAAATGGAAAACACGGCTATTCACCATGCTTGTTTTCCTCATTCAAACATAACAATTTACTTATTCTTTTCATATTTAGTAGAAAGTTGCAGCTTTTTGAGCCAGTCACAATGCCACCATGTAACAAAGCTATTTGAGAAAATGAACAGCATAAAGGAGACTAGTAGTTAACGTGTTCTCTGAGCACATTCTCTCTGGGCACATCTTAATAGGTTAACACACAGCTTAAAATATATAAATAATCTATTTAGTATATGAAAATAATCTTAAGGACAAGGCAAACAAAAAGGAATCCTTAACATAATTCAAGACCATGTACTGTCAATGAAGTAAGGAAAGACGAGTGAAAGCCTGCCGGAGGGCTTAGACTGGGATTGTGATTAATGACACCACATGTGAGTAAATACTTGCAGATCTCAGGTTTGCTTTTGGCATGTGTTAGCACCTAATGATATGCAGGATTTTATCTCTTGCTAGTAACCCCCTAAGCGTGGTTACATTTCAGTCCCATACTTGTGCCCGCTTTAGCACTGCCAAAACCTCCTTGATTGGCAAAGGGGGACAAATCTTGGCTCTAAACTTGGAAAGACTTAAGGCTAAATTTGTGAAATTAGCAGTAGTCTTGAATATTTGATTGTTGTGGCTGTCCAAGGGCAGGACGGAGGAGGCAAAAATAGGCTCTGCCCCAGTTATACATACACGAGCCTTCTCCAATAGGGCCAAATGGTCAAGTTGGGCATTTCTGGTATTTTGTAGTGACTTAAATGACTTGCAATGACTAAAAATTCCATACATGTGTGAACCCTCTGCTGTTTTGCAAAACACTAGTGTTCCTATCTCATAAAAGTTAAAAAAAACCAACAAAAACAACCAACCAAAAAACCGAAAAGGAAAAAAGAAATGTAGAGGAAAACAAACTCATTCAGTTATCCTCCAGTTGACTACTTTTTGTGGGTGCCGTGCCAGAAATGCCCAGAAAGTAGTTAGAGTATGGTTGTACTTTGTATGTGTTTGTTTTTAAAATCTGATTATCTCATGCAATTATTCTTGCTTGGACACTCAGTATGTGCATACTATCATCAGGAGTGTAATGGAGAGGTAATTTAAGCTGCTGTGGTGCCAATCTGTATGCATGGCAGTATGCATAAGCCAACCTGTGCCATCACTAGACAGCCTCTTATTAGCTTCTTTAAAGATATTTCAGTGGTCTGACACTGCAGGTTAATTGGCAGAATAAAATCATTTATACTTTGCGACATGGTTAAATAATAAAAGCTAGCTACAACTTTGGTAATATTTTCACTTTAATGATCACACTCTTGGTTTGAATTTTAACTGTATATTTATATTTTGAGATGTTGCATTATTTATTTTAATATAAACATTTATTATAAAAGTGGTAAGTCAGAACAAAAACCACTACGTGTCAGCACTCTGGGATAGATTTTGCTACACAGCAAAAGATGACATCTTTGTTGATTGACCTATTTCTCTTTTGCCTGTTACTTGGACTGTGGAAGATTTGATTTTATTCTATCATTCAGCTGCCTGTTAGTAGATTTGTTAAAACTTAAGTTCATTGGTTACAGAATTAAGTCTTCTATTGTTTAACTGTTCTGTTCAGCCACTTTTCAACTTGTGTTTGCTAAAATGTGCCCTGTTATGCTCCAGTCTTTCTGATGAGGATTCTGTTCCTTGAACCTGCTCTGTATCTAAAACCTTGTCTTCTGTCAGGAATTCACATGCTCCTATGTGAACAGTTAGTGTGGTAATAGCTTCCAAGTTTAAAAAAAACCCAAAAAACTGCACAACTGGGTTGAGAAGGGTCCATCCATAATGGTTGCTTTAACTGTGGCAGTATCCAGAGTTTTTCAGAGCTTGGCCCTGGCTGCAGAAGACAGACTGGGGCCATATCTGTTCTGGAGCACTCATGCTCTGGAAAACAGCACAATGGCTACATTGATAATTCTGTTGTGCTGCCAACAGTAGCAATATATTTATCACCCCTGAAATTTTAAATTTTCTAGTACAGTAAATAAAAAGGATGATTCTACAATGGCCTTTACCCATCACAGGTTTTAAAAATTTGTCTTGGTAATCAGGAGTTTCATATGAATAAAGATTAGGGGCATTATAGGTCTGAAAATGTTCTTACATTCCTGTATGTCTCTCTTAATCCAGAAATATATGTGCTTGAATTTATCCCATTTAACTTTATCAGCCTGAGTGCACGTCCATCAGTATTTAAATTTCACTGTACTGTTGTGTACTTCCTTGAGTATCTTGCCATAGTACTTAAAAAAAAAAATTGGCCTTTTTCTTACTTTGCATAAATACAAGAATGATGATAAGAAGGAAATACAAAAGAAATTTATTTGTTTTCCCTGTCTACTTTTAAAAAATTACTTTTCTAAGCCAACAGGCCTATGCACTCTTCTGAAAACTTCTTTTGAACTTTCATAAGCAGTCCACTTTTTCTCCACTGATATTCTGCATGGTTTGTTGTGTGTTTCCTGTTTTCAAACTTTGTCATATCCATGTTACTTCCTTTCTCAATGAAGGTGAAATGTTAATGTGATTGATGACTTGTGTCTGTGTAAGGGAATGCATGTGCTACTGAAGGTATATTAACACCTGTTCTAATCTTTATCATGTGTGGATTGCAGTGAATAACAGCAATTTTAAAAATTGAACAGCTGAGTGACTCTACTGTTCAACAAATTAAAAAACCATCCAAGCCATAGCCTTCTTTCCCTTTATATACCTTACAGAAGGAAAGTGAGTTGGTGTCATTAATACACAAAGACAGGTGATGTTAAGTGATATTTTAATCCCATGTTAAATGACAACAGAAAATTGATAACTAAATGAGTGAAGATTATACGAAATGCTACAACTACCTGAATCTGTACAGTAAAAGTAAAAGTGGGATTCACTTGATCTCATGTGGCTGCCTTGAGTGTGGGCATCCACATTTTATCTGGTTTCTCCCCACCAACAATAAAGACTTCTTTATTGTTGGTGGGGAGATGCTGGCACCTGGGGGGGATCCAGCCTGTTTGGGATTACATTAACTAAGTAATGAGTTGAACTCTCAACATAGGCAATTTCCCTGCCTACAGTAAAAGGAGCTTGGTAACTCAGATGAAGACACTAATTGGCAGAATTCATTTAATCTCTCTAAAAGTTAGTTATTGAGAATTATTGTGGCTGTTCAGTCAGTGGAACAAGTAGAACTGTAGGAAAGCCATTTTTTCCCTCTTAAAAATAATGGTGATATCCTCAATGATATCGATAGGGAGTTATACACCTAAAAATGCTGGGTTCAGTAGCTTCTACAACTGTTTCAGCTAGATTTTTAAGAGGACCTTCGAAGGTAGACAAGTGTAACATAAAATAATTTAATTTACACTTCTTCCGGATATGGCCTTTTCTTTATCTAGTTCCCTTATATGCTTTCTCAAGCATATTAACAGAGGAATGAAATAGTTGTAATAATTATCCTAGAGGGATAAAGTCTGAATATTTTATCACTTTCAATCACTTTTTCTAATGACATTTCTAAGCAAAAATAGAGCAAGGCAATGCTAAGTCTTGCCCTTTTTTTATTCTTGTTGGAAGAAAAGTTTGCTGACTCATTTTGATTGGAGGTTTTTCCAACTTTAACATAGCAATTTGGGTGTGTTGCATATTTAAAAAATAAAAAAACCAAGCTCTTTTTCCTAGTCTTCTATATAATAAGCATGAAGAATAACTAATCAAAACTCTGAAGAAGACCAAATTTTAAAATGTATGTTTTACTTTTTGTTTCCATGATGTTAATGTACTGCCTTATTCGCAATGGGCAAAAGCTGAATTTCTAATGTAAAATATAGATGCTGCAGGTTCTCTAAATATACTTTGTACTCTCTTAAAGTCAGATTAAATTGTACTCAAGATACCATATATTCCAGTGTATAGAAACCTCCAAAACATGGTTTTAAATGTAAGGTGATGGGTGCAACTTGCAGACCGGCTGTTTCTCAGCTGCTCTTGTCATTGCTTAGTTGCTTGTTTGAGTAGAATCAGCAATGCAGGCGTGGGGGGAGAGTAGTAATGTCCTTACTGTCATGTCCTTTTGGGTGGGAACCAAGTGTTATTTTCCAGTGCATATTCTGGGGTATCCTGTAGACACTTCATAGAGAAGCACACATCAGTCTTCCTTAAAATATTCAAAATGCTCTTGTTGTCCTGCTCCTTAATTACCTCATATCAGCTCACTTGAACACATTTGCTGCATTTAGTGTTTTCCCTTGCAAGTTTTAGTCCTCATATTTTTTAGTTTGGTTTTCTTCCTACACTCTCTTAAGCTTTCTCATCCTTTGTCTACTGTCTTCAGCTGTCTATTTTTTGCCTTGGCAACATACCTTTTCTCTGTCAATGTTCCTTCTCTTTCTTCCAGAAATTTTGCTGTATTTTTCTATTGCTTCATTTTTCTCTGCTCTCAGTGATTTCTGCCCATTTATTTTACTCCATGTGTTTCCCAACAGTCTCTGTACTCCTTTTAATTTTTTTTTCCTTCATGTAGTTACCAATTAACATTTGAAGCTATATGGGTGATTCTCATAACTCGGGAAAATCACATTGTTTAGAATCAATTTGTTCGATGGTCTCTTCTTAGGATGCTTATTCATAGTGTCTCATTATGAGTGTTAAAGACCAGGAGCAAATAAAGATTGTATAAATGTAGTCACATTCTGTTTCCCAAAGGTAGGGTGAAGTAGTAGTGGCATTTAAAAATATATAATCTTTGAAGTGTGTTTCCTTCCTTGTGTGGGAGCGAGGATGATCATCAGTGAGGTTTGTCTGGGCTAGACTTGCCAGTCCCGTTGAAACTTGAATAATCTGATTTTAAAGCCTGTATCTTCTGTGACAGTAAACTTAGATACTTTAGGGAATGGTGAATAGGATAGTGAAACTAGAAGAGAATTCAAATAGTACAACTTTCCATGCTCTTTCATCAGGTTTTTCATTTTTTTCAACATGGTTTTCAATTTGTTCGCCTGTGTTTATATAAAGGGAAATGCTCTAAGGATGCACCCTTGCTCTGAGGCCTCAACGAAACCTAAACTAGTAAGTAGAGTGTTACCTGCCAAGCTGTCTTCCCATTTTCTTTCTCCTTTTGATGTCTTTGTGATTATCTGCATTGGTCAGTTCCTAAAACAGTTTCTTTTAGTTCAGTAGGGTGTTATTTTTATGAAAGATGTAACTAACACTGTTGGCAGCCTGTTCAGCATTGTATATTGTTTAAATGTTGCTCTTACAACTTCCAAACTTCTGATTGTGTTCTTGAAATCCTGTCTTACCAACAGTGAAGTCTCTGCCTCGTGTGCAGGGAAAAACTGGCATGTGCAGAAGTCATGAGTTCCTGGTTTGAAGATGCCATCGGCCGGGTTTGGGCATGTGGCAGTGGTGCCGTGTGCTGGGGCAGCCACCAATGCTGGGACAAGGAGTGGAGCAGGGGGTGCAGGGGAGGGGAAGGCTGGGTGACAGGCTGGGTGATGTCCTGCGCCTCCAGTAGCATCACTTAATAAAATCTGCATCACGCAATCTGGGAGAAGATGGGAGGTACCACAGGGCCATGACATCAGCACACAGTTGCAGAGTGGAGAGTGATTTCTCGCCACCTACATCGCCGTGTCTTCACTACAGAAGAAACTATTTGTAGCCAGCTTTTAGGCAAGACAATAGCAGGTTTCTCATATGATCGCTGAATAAGTGATGGGGAAGTCAGATGGAGAAGAGGAGAGGGTGTGAAAAGAAAAAAAGAAGAGCTAAAAAAAACAATCTTGAAAGTCTTAATGTTTGAGGTAAGTTTGCAGGCCAGCCAAGAAAACTTGTAATTTTACATCAGCAATGGCTCATTGTGATACAGTGTAGATGAGATATTAATGAACAACAGAAAAAAAAAGCAAGCAGCATAGATCTAAATAGCTTCACCAGTTGCAGGATCAGATCTCATCAGGTCTAGACAAACCTCTGTTTTATGTAAATACCTCCCTTATTGGGGTTGCTTTCAACTCTGTTCTTCCCTATGAATAACTCTGTCCTTAGTAGCCAGAATTTTCTTCTGATGAGATTTAAAAAAATTCTTCTTCCTTTTCTCATATCTTGCAGCAAAAATTTACAGATATTTCTCCAGATTCTTTTTCAGTCATTTATTGTTGTTGCATATGTATAATGTTGGGTTTTTTTATAATTATCCCATTTCTTCAAAGAACAGAGCAAAAACAAAGCAATATTTTGGCATGTATTTGCATGCATGTTGTATGTTTTATCTATGCAAGTAAAAATATTCCTAATAGAAGTCCTTCAGGACTAGAAGGCTTTCATAGCATTCTCTTACCTGGAAATACCTCATATTTTCTCTTTCCATTTTTGTGAACATAGTATGTCCTTTTCAGTATTTCCGATTACAGGTATTCAGTACATGTATTCATTATGCAGTAATTACAATCAGACTTCACAAAGACAGGCATCTGAAGAATTAAAGGTATTTCCGTTCCTTACAAAATGGGAAGTGTAAGCTGGCTCAGTGCCAAGTAATCAGGGTTGGATTTTTTAACATTTGTATCAGTTTAAAGAAATATTTTCCTGTGTTACTGCTATGTCCATTGCACTGGGAGAAGCCCAGTAGAAAAATCCACAGTATTTTCATGTTGCTATGTAAATCCATAGCACTGGCAATTAAAGAGTGAAAATGGTATATGTGAGAAAAACACTTGAAATATAATTAGATGGTTCCTCCTTTCGTGGGCACTGCATGCGTATTTAAAATTTGTCATCGTTACAATTTTATCTCCAGTAATAATTCTGAAATTTAATTTTTCTGTGTTACAGCTTTACTGATGATACTGTTTCTGAAAGATTAAACTTGATCAAGATGTAATTTAAGAATAGGTGGATCCATTTATTTAACTTAAAAATCTAAGGTAATAAAATGATGCTGAATTAACAGAGAATCGTATTTGTTCTCAGGTGTGATCATGACAGCTTTATTGTGGTTACTGGAGGTGTGTGTTACAGTAGACAGCGATTTCCTGCCTTCCTTCCTACCTCCCTCCCTTCCTTCCTTCCTCCCTTCCTTGTTTTTTTGCTGTCAGTGGTGGCAGCAGGAAGGCACTTCTGTGTTCGAGAGGCAGGGATGGTTGCAGTTGGCACACGTGCATTCCCAGTGACTGGAAAGTGGTGGTGCTTTCACCTTAAGTTCCTTCTGCCAGCTGTGTGCTTTACCTCAGAGATAGCAAAGGTGTGGCCAGGTGCCACAGATCCAAAGCCTTTTCCTTGCAGTAATTGATGTTGGTCTGACAGGCCTAAGCAGGATTTCATTGGCCCTTCAGTTGTCTTCAACAAGAAACAAGCTGCAAAGAGCATACTTGAAGGGTGGCTGGCTGCTCAGATACAGAATTTCGAGGTTTGTTTAATATTGGGAAGGTTGCTGTGAGACAAATCCTTCCTATTTCATTCAGTGGTGTCTGGTTTCAGAGCCTGTACTGCAGAGTGGACATAGGCTTATTTACACAGGAGTTGTCCCATGTCCAAATGTAGGAACTAGAGGTAAAGCCAGGAGTATATGATGTTGTTTGGTTAGTGATAGAGCTGGCATCAGTATCTTGGTTTTGGCAGTTCTAATGGCTGCTGAGGATGCTCCTCTTGCTCTTACTCCTTCATGTGAAAACACTTTTTGTTTCCCTATTCTACCCCTTGTCTCTATTACCAACAATATGGAACATTTTATATGAAGTTTAACAGAGACAACTCTGTAACCTGTCCAATGTTCCTCAAGACTTAGACTTTGGATAAGCTGATCACCATGTGGGCCCATGTCCCAGTGGGGCACAAGTCACTGCCAAAGTGGAAAGATTTTTGGCTTGCTTTGTGCTTGGGATGATGTGCTTTTCTGATGGAGCTTTTTCTGAGAACTGCTTGTACTCTTATGAGCCCGGGAAAAGGTGGAACAAGTCCTTCTCATGTCCTAGAGGAACAGGGTTGAAAATGTCTTTGCATCTGAAATTTCAAGGAGTATAAGAGCCTGATGATCTTCTGGCTAAGAAATGTCAAAAACCTTGCAAGAATATTTGGAAAAACAAGTTGCATAGACATTGTGATAATAATTACAATATAAAAACTTATTGAAAAGTATATGGTGAATATGCTGTCTAAATATCTCAATTTAAAAATATTTCTACTATAAGGATTTCCATCTGTAAATTTTGTAAGGAAAAGTAAAAATATAAGTCTTTTTAGAACAGTGAACGATTCTGAAATATAAGACTAAGAAGAAGTTCTAACCTGAAGTTTAAGGTTATAACATGTATTCAATAACTGTGACCTCATTTAATCCTTTTGGGTAAATCATGTAGCTTCATCTCCTAGGAGAGGGAGGAATCAGTGTGTGCAAGATTTTATGAGTCACTGCTTTAGTCTTTATAAGGTAACATATGCTTGACTCAGTTTGGATGAATAGAAACCTGTTTTTTCTTTAAAACTGGAATTGTCATTCTGCTACATTAGAGCAATTTATTTTTCTTCCTGAATTTGGAAAAAAAATAAAAGCCCATAATAACAAATCATGGAAAAATAGTGTTGAAAGTTTGAACAGCACTTAAGACTTTTAGGCAAATTATAGACCCGAAAGAAAATGCTATTATCAGAAGGATCCTAACAGAGTAATTATTGTACACTAGAATATAAAAGGAATAAATTAGAAATATTTTGGATGAGAAATCAGAAATCATTCACTTCATCCATTGAGTTAAGATAGTAATAATAGTAGAAGTTACATAGGTTGAGGGTGTCTAACACTCATTATTTTGCTGGAAGTTGAATTTTTTTCAGCTTTAGCAGAAAAGCTGTCGGTGTACACTCAGCAAACCACTTACCTCTAGACAAGGTCTGGAAAATACAGCAAATGACTTACTGTGTTTTATCTAGCAGAGTAATGAGCTCTTAATTCACTCTGTCTCTAGATGCCTTGTGTCTAACTATTTCTGTATGGAAATCTGAGGGTTTGCCTAGTAATAGGAAACAATTGGCAGCTGATTTTTAAAGGAAAGAGGATGTGTTTTAACATACTTAGAATATTTTGGGTTGGGTTGTTTGTATTTTTTTTCTCCTAAAATTAATAAACTTTTTCCTCCTAAAATTAATAAACTTGTAGGAACAAGCTTTCTGTTTTCTGGCAGCTCCAGGAAATGTTCTCAACTGTTTCCTTGTTCCCTTCAAACAAAACCATCCTCATAAACCTTAAATACTTACAAATAATAAAGTTCAGTATATCAATAATTAGGAAATAACAAGCACAGGTATATTTGGGGTTAATAGTACTTTCTTTGGTGTGCTTACTGGTATTTAATCTGACAAGTAATTACGCAAAATGAAGAATTTTTTTTCTTTGCAGAATGGCTTTTTGTAAAACCACAGATTTTCAAAGAAACTTTGGTTAAAGTTGTTTATTGGCCTGAGATGGGAGAAGAGAGGGAAAAGGAACGTGGTGGTGGGCATACATCTGGTACAGCAAATGCTGCCAGACTCAGCAGAACTATGAGAATAAACAATTCCTCTTATTGTCACCTTTGTGTTTCAATAAGCACTTTATTAAGGAATATTAGTCTAGCAATAGATCAAATGCCAGATTATGTCAGCAAGGCTTAGATAAAAGAAATTCAAATTTCTTAAATAGTTATATTTAACTAGTTAAACATAGGTAATTCTTTTTCCCTATGTTCATAATGGGCCATTTACTGAGTAATTGTAGCATATTGTAATGATTTTCTTCTTAAATATCTAGTGCTTCCTCAAATTTATCTACAAACTTCCTTCAAAATTATTAATGTATAATCCAACTATATTTAAAATTCTTCAGAGGTGTAACTTTCTGAATGATGTATATTTATATATTTGGAGACTAATTATTTAAACAAGTAAAAGGCAAATCCATCCGTGTATTTTGTTCTTTTTTCCATTTTGGGGAAGCTGAAACAAGCTTGACTGTATGGTGGATTTTCTCAAGCTTGTTTTCACTCTTGTGATCTGCAGTGTGTGCTTCCTTCCTTCCATTCTGTATCCTGTGTTTTTCAGTGTTGTCCTCATGGTGAAGATTCAGTGAAATGAAGTTGTAAAATGGTAGTACTGGTGTTGCTATTTTTCTTGAATGAAATACCATTGTTTGTAAGTTTTCAATAAGTATTGATTTTCTTCTCCAAAAACAAGGCAACAACTACCGTTTAAGCTATGTACTGTTCAGATCAGCTTTGGCCTCTATTTCTGTTAAGGAGAACAGTGCTAAGCAACTGGCAGTGTCATCTGCGTGTGAAGGATGTCTGTCTTCAAGAATTAGGGTAGACTCAACTCTTGGATACTAACTGGGACTAGCAGCCTTTTTGAAAGGAGCCAAGTTTTCCTTAGAATATTTTCTGAAAGTATTATTTTTCCACCATAGCTCATGTATGGAAAACTGTTGAGAAGGACAACAGTGATATTACTATAAAGAATATGTTCTTTCAAGTACCTGAGCATATGGTTCCAGTAGTTTTAAGTTTAATCAGAAATGTCAAAGGCTCTGAGATCACTAGGAGATCAGATGCAACTTACAGTTTCTTAAAAGCCTCAGAAGAATCAGTACTATTAACATTGAGTCCATTGAATGTACTTGTAGATACTGAGTAAATCCATCTTCCCCTTTATGCAAGGGAGAGTGAAAGACTTGAAAAAAAATTTCTATAAAATTTTTCCCGTCATTAGATATTGACTCCTAGATATTGTCTGCTGAACTGAACATGAGGGGACCCAGCTGTAGTTGAAATTGTGCAGTGTATAGAAAAAACTTCCTTTTGTATCTATTATCTGGTCCCTAGAACTTGTGCATGGGACAAGGAAGTGTTTTTTCAGAACATGCTTTACATTCAGAGCAGTAAATAAAACATGACTTTTACAAAAATGCTTAAAATTTAAAGTGCATTTTGATATTACTGACTTTTTCTAATACATGTCTTTAGGAAAGGAGAGAGTTTGCTTTATTGTTTGGAAATAAACAATTTCTTAAAATGGTGATTTTAATATTTCAAGTACAGCATAACCTTAAAAGTTCTATTGTAATTTCCTCATGCTCTGAGCAGAAATATTATTTAACATATTGAAGAAGAATACTAAGAATATTAATGTAATCTCCTCAAGAGAAGATTGCAAACAGCTAGTTTTTCTGTCACTTATTCTTCAGTGAGGCAGTTGCTGGCTTGTGCATCAGTATTGATGTGAATGTTATGCATGAGAGACCTGAAGAAGTCCATAAAGGTACTATTTTTTTCCTCACTTCAAAAGCTTAGTGACATCTGGAAGATGATTTTATTTTAGGGCAGTTATACTCTTTATGTTTCCATATGACTCCATTTAGTATTCATATGCTTATAAAATTTAGGCTTGCTCTGTGTTTGTTCCATTTTGAAACCCCTGTTTTAATTCCAAGGCCTATGATTCTAGCAGTCTTTTAGAACTATTTATTTTAAAAATATGATCTAAACATATAAAGCAGTGAACCTCTCAAGTTGTGTGCAAAGCTGTCTAATTTTGTCTGAGGTCCAGTGCCTCATCAGGGGAATGTAAATTTATTGCCTTTTGTGCTTTTTGGCATGTCACTTGTACAATTGTCCAAAGCTCAAAACACAGATCTGTCCATATAAAATTACAGTACTGAGACCAAAGTTCCTAATGTACTTCATGACTTCAGGGCTGAAAAATTACTTAGAATAGTCAGTTTGATTAATTTGATTTGCTTAATAGTTTCAGATCTGTCTTCAGAGTCATTTGGGAAGCAGGACAATTTCTTTTAACAGTAACACTGGAAGTAGTCAACTTGCAGCAGGATGAGGGTTTTATAGGCAAACTGTAAGATCCAAGCAGCTGTAGCTGTGATGTAAGGATGGGAAATTCAGTGGAGAATAGACTAGGATGGATATTGATAAGGAAGCAAATGTTTAAAGATAGTGTAGAAGAAAGGCTAAAAGCACCTCAAGCTTGTGTTCTACAAGACACAAGAAACTACACAGAAAATGAAAGATAAGCACTAAACCTGCTAATTTATGATCAGATTAGACTACCAAAATCTATGGATGAGCCTACCTATTAATCAAAAATTAAGTATATTTTTCTTGCATCTGTTTAGTAAAATATTTATTTTTAAAAGGATGTATGGAAACTTGTATTGCAGGGTTTACATTACAAAAAAATTGAAGTTACTTATGTTTAAATGCTGCTTTGTCTCTTCCTTTGCTCCCAAAAGGCATGAGGGTGGCGAGACGAAGAAGCTGTATTAGTTGAGTTCTGCAGCAGTGGATCTCTGCCCTGGATAAATTTAATACATGCACTGTCAGTAAGATATTTTAATCTTAATTGATAAACATGTTGTAGACCATTGAGATAATCTGTTGGCGGTAGACATGATTAAATTTTTAGTGAAACAGTGACTTCTGTCAGTTGACTTTGAAATTGTGGTGACTCTGATATCTACCCATATGTCACAGGGAACAGTTTGTGCAGTGCCATATACCTTGTCCACACTTTTCCATCTGTGCTTAAACAGCAGCTAGGATTTTTTATTTTCTTTTATTGTGGAGAGCTCTGGAGTGTTTGTTAATTGATAAAACAAATAAACAAAACTCCAGGCTAATTCTGCTCCTCTGTTCTTTTTTCCAAATTATGTATGTATGCCTCAGAGATCCCTAGTTCCCACATCAATTTTTTGTTCTTCTTTCACATTGTTGAAATGATGGAATTTCTCTTCTTCATCTTATGTGGAGTATTTTTTCCCTTATAGTTTTTGAGGTGGTTTGTTCTAGATTGATGTGGAAACTTCAGGTTGCTTGAAGCTTTTGGCATGATGCTTTCCAACAAATCCCCTGTGAGTTTAGAAACTGCCAGCACCTCTTTCTAGGACTCTCCTCTCCATTTTTCCAAGCCTCTGGTCTTTTTATTTTTTGGCATAGCAAATGCCTTCCTGTTTTATCTTCATCTGATGCCTTTTTCTCTGGTCTAGCACACAATTTCCACGTGCATGTATCAGAGGAGGCAAACATTGAGGCTAAAAAATAAAATTATGGTTAGTTTCTGCTTTGCTTTGATTTGAAAAAAAAAAAACAATCATGATGATTAGGAAGCCATTTTGGGCAGTGTAGAGCCTTTCTGGTCTTTGTTTTCATTCAATCACAGCTTGAATAGTATGGCTTTAGAGACTTAGTGTATCTGCTTCTCTCAGGCATTGGCTGAGAGCCAGTTGTCTGCCACTTGATCTGTACACAGTGCAAAATTACTGAAAGTGGGCTGATGAAGTGTAGGAAACGACTGAGGAGTTGGTGACAACCATACTACCCTATACCTGAATTTATTGTTACTTTGTAGCCGAAAAAATTTACTGCATTAAGGGCTGCTTTGAGATGTGCAAGCCCTAATTTTCATTCATCTTCAACTTTTATTCAGTCAGTGTTATGATCTTTTCTGGATGTGGTTCTATGTAGAGTGCTATCTTTTTTGTGGCTTCAGAAATTAGGACAATCCAAAGTTCTTCAGTGAGTATGTAAATGCTTTTACTCACTAAGCAGAAGTTCATGGTACCTCTGGGTGCTGATCAGTACAGTTACCAAATCCACTCCTGAAACCCATTAAAGGTGTGGTTCTCTGAATCTCTAAGAAGTGTAGGTCCTGAACAGCGCACCCTTTGCCTTTGTGGTACTGTGCTTGAGGTAAGCTCAAAGTGGAAGTGTTAGTTCTGTGTTAGGTTGGAGGGTTTTGAACCAAGAAACCTCCAGGAAGAGCTGTTCAATTGTAAAACTTGCCTTTTTTCTCTTTTATTTTTCTGTTACTTTGAGTTTAACAAATACTGCCGTAATTTGCATTCTTCTGGATACAAAGGCTTGGTAGAGTGGTGCTGTGGTGACTGCAGTTTGAAGGGTTTTTTCTGTTGTGTGGACTTAGGATGCAATTTCTAATAAATTCTGTAAATGATCCCAGAATTCTGTATTTGTAAATTATAAACAATCAAAATAAACAAATGAGAACGTTGCTGTTTCTACAGCCACTGTTCTCTTATGGCCTAAAGGCACTTAGTGTAAAACTCATATGTCTTATTTTAGTGATATTATTCCTGCAATCAGTTTTGTATGAGGAGTGATAGTGATGGTATCAGTCTGAGTCTGCTGGTGCAGTTTTGCTTTTAAAAATGAACCAAAGGGGTCCACTTGCAAAAATCTCAGGTAGCAGAGACAGAAGATTGGTAAATCCCAAATAAGCTAATATTTCAAATTGACAGAAGAGAAAGAGAGGAAAGAAAATTCCCGAAACTTGTGATGAAAGTGTTATCTAATTGTGGAGTAGAATGCTCATTAAGATGTTAGATTTTTTTTTCCTATGAGGTCTCATTTTAAAAAAATTCTTTTTGCAGCTATATTTAATAAGTCTTTGTTGTCACTTGGTGACTAAAAGTAAAATTAAATTATGTGCTATAATACTATCGTGGAGAAATGTCTGTGCATCTTAGAGAATTCAGGGACTCAAAATTTGTGGTGAAGTAACTTATATCTTGGATTTGGTTTTAACATCTTGTACTGTTGGCCATAAAGTCTTAGTAAATAATCTAGACATCCATTGCAAAGCCCATGTGGAGAGTTAGTTATGGAATAAATAATTTGATCACTTCATTACATACTCTGTGGATTTTGTTCTGATATAAAATCCTGCCTTGTTAATATCTGTTTATGTAATCAATTTTCATTTATAAGCATCTTCAGAAGGAATTAAAAATTTATTGGACTTTGAAGTTGAGGACCATATTATAGTCAGTTGGTGTCAAGGATCTGTGGTAGGGAAATGAACTTTAGTTCATCCCTGCATTTGGATGTGAGTCTGGGTGTGCAGAGAAATATCCTGGTAGTGGTGACTGTAGGACGACTTGCTGCCTGGCATGGACAATGGTAAAAGAAGTTATTTATGGTACTTGCAGTCATGCAGTAGAGCCAGTTGTGAACATACTGACATTTCACAGACCTGATTTCAAAGATCTGAGAAGCATCTTACTTTGGATGTGAGAACTGAGATACTTCTTGGAGGTTCCTCTGATCAGTATGTTTTGGGAAGAACAAACAGCATATGCTTAAAAAGATGATGATCAGTTGCTAGCTTGCAAGCCTTTCACCAGAACATGAGAGTGATAAACTCATTCAGATAGCAATAATATTTTTGTAACTTTGGTTGAAAAAAAATTAATAAATCTAGTTAGCCAGCTTCTCTTCTGTTTTCAGAAATTTCTGTGGCTTTGTACCTGAGATATGTATGAAGAAAGGAAGAAAAGTCAGGTTGAAGGTCTTCCATTGTGGAATGGTTAGTCCCAAACAGTTCAGGTTTACTGTGGGTGTTAACAAGTGGACATAGTGTTGCTCAGGTCTTACCAGTACCATAGGTGGCACTACTGTCTCCGGCGAGGATAAGATCTTAAAATGATGCTCACGTCCCTTACTTTATTCTCTCGGGTTTTTTGGGTCACAAACCTCACGACTCCAGAGCTGGTGAATTCACTTCTCAGCAGTCTCTGTTCTGCTTCGACAGCATCTTATGGGTGTCCGTGCCGGGGTGTGCTGCCGGCGTTTTGGTAACGAGGTACCAGCCCAGGCCTTACAAAGTGCTGGATTGGTGATAACAGAATGTGCTGAGTTGGAAGGAACCCACCAGGATCACTGAGACCAAGTCCTGGCCACGCACGGCACCAATCCCAAGAGTCACATCACATCATTTGCCCAAGAGCATTGTCTCAGCGCTTCTTGAACTCTGTCAGGCTGGTGCTGTGATTGCTTCCCTGGGGAGCCTCTTCCTGTGCACAACCACCCTCTGGGTGCATTACTAGGTATTAAAAAAAAAAAGAAAAAAAATAAAAAGGAAGGAAATTGAACTATTACATTTCAAAGTGTCTTTGGGGGACGTTAGAGGCAGAGCACTAAAACCCAAAATGCAGGTGTGCCTAGCGTTTTCCACGTCTGGTTTCTCATCCGTGTGTGAAAGTAGTGATTTAATACCTCGCTTTTGTGACAAAAATGATTCAAAGAGCCATATTTTTTAGGGCTTTTGATCTGGAGGCTTTCACGGGTGTGCAGTACCTCTTACCAAGATGCCCGGCAAAACGATCCGTGCCGGGAATCCTTTGTTTCGGCGTTTTTCCCTTAGACAGGTACCCCTCGCGTCCCCCCCCGCCGGCGGCAGCGGTGGCGCGGCCCCTGCGGGGCCCGCGCGGGCTCGGGCGCGGAGCGGCGCCCCCCGCTCGGCGATGGTTCCGCCCGCCGTGCGCGGTCATGTGCGCGGGCCCGGCCCTCCGAGCGCGGCTGGGCGGCCTCGCACAGCGCCGCGTCCCGGGCCTCCGGCGGACAAAAGGGCGCAGGGAAGCGAGACCTCCGGAAGGCGAGGGCAGGCGGTGTCGGTGGTGAACGTTTTCTNACTGAGCTGCTGATGGCAGTTAACTCTGAGAAGTCGTCCTCTCCAGAAAGGTACGGCCGCATCCCCGTCCGCATGAACGCGGGGCTTCTCCCTCTGCCTCCGCGGGGCTGCTGGCATTGTCCGCGTGCTGCATGCTGGATCTCGCACCGTGCCCACCCAGCCTGGCCTTCTGGTCGAGCTTTGTGCGTTCTCGCCCAGGGTTGCGGGTGCAGGCTGTGCCCCGGAGCCCGGCGGGCTGCAGCATGCGGATCGCGGCGGGGCGGGCTGGGCTGGCTGGTGCAGACCCCGCGCCCGCGCCTGTCACGCGAGCGGCATCGCGCAGACCCCGCCGCTCTGCCGCGCTCCCCGCGCTCCTGCCCCTTCACACGGGTAGCAAATAGAACTTGGCGAAGCGTTTCATGCCCTGTTATGTGGAAAAGGGAGTGTCCTTTGGAAAGTAGCTCAGGAATCGCAAATCCCCCTATTAGTCACATTCTGTAAGGGAGATGTGATCCCTGTTCAAGTCTGTGCTAGGAAATGGAGCAGTCGCTGCATGCAGTAATGGTTCATGCCTGCAGGTAAGGACAAAATGACTCAGAAGTGTTTTTAAAGCAATTATTTTATCTGTCAGTCAGATTAGTGTTATTTCAAGTAGCTATTTCATTTTTAGAGTAATACTTAAAGGTACTAAATGTACATTTAAGTCTTCTGACGTGAAATAGCCTCCTGATGATTATTTTGTTGATTTTAAATAAACCAGTCCTGCTCACTTCTGTTTTGCTTGCAACTGCATTTTAGGGCATTTTTATTTTTGAAACTGCTTCAGTCTAGAGACACATTATACCATTTCCCCCCCATTATTTATACAACAAACATTTTGGCTGTATGCAAAAGACCCTCTGAATGTTCCATTTCACCATTTTAATACTGGATGTTGGAAAAAAAACCCTATTAATTTTAAGCTCTCAAACTGTGTTAGGCTGAAATGATGGTCTAAAGTTTATTTTATTGAATGGCTCAGCATAGAGAGACATGATAAGGCACTGAATGCTATCTTAAGGAAACAGGCTAAGAGATATCTTTCAAAATTAACGAGTGCCGTGTGGCATGGGTGGTTTGGAAAACCAAAATGAGCAATTTAATTTGATTTATAAGTATATTTATGTATGATATGTAGAAGCAAACTGAATTGCCTTTCCCCAGCTGTAGTTATAACAAAATACCAGCCATGAGAAATCCAGAAAATGGTGGGGGGGAATGGGATGTTAAGTCACCTTTCCAAAATGGAGAAATGTAAGAAGAGCTTTGAGAGACATTTTAGTATTTACGTATTCAAAATTAAGAATGAGGAGAGAAAATGTGAATGTTTATATGTTAACCTTTATTCCACTCTTATGCCTAAAATTTTTAAATACAAGACTCATAAAATGGTGGTGGTAACAGAGAGGATGATGGAGTGAAAATAGTAAAGGAAACAGGTGTTAACTCAATTTTTGGAAAGACTTCTGTTGGCATTGCTGTGTGGGAATTTGGTGTATAATACAGATATTTATCAAAATGAATGTTATGCAGCACCCGACATCTGATCAGTCTGGTTTTGAGCAGAACATGCTCATGGTTGAACTAATGATAGTCCTAGATGAAGAGGTCCTTTTAAAGGGTCATAACACACAATTAGAAAAGGTGCATTTGTCTGAGATTCATTTGAATGTCATTAATTAAAAATTAAGATTTTTTAAACAGCATGATGTGTTATCATGCAATAAAGATTAAAATGTGGCTGTTGTATATGCACACACATCTTTGAGGATTTAAATACATGATACTCTTTACCTGAAGATTGGTTTGACGTGTCAGCTGCATGGTCAGTTATAAATGAAAACATCTTTTTTTTATAGGAGTTTTTTTTTAATAACTACATTCTTTTCACCTGTCTAAAAATAGACTGAATTTTTTTGCAAGCTGTTATGAAACAGTGCTGTCTATCCTATTAGCTGTCAGTTCCTTTCAAGGCTCTTTGAAAATTAATATATAAAATTTTTTTAAAAGAAATAATTACCATATTGAGTGTCTGAACTGTTAGACTGGCCTAATCTGCTCTGTAGAAAAATTGCAATGTGTGTTTATGCCATGCAGACATGAGAATATACATGTTCTTGAAAAACACAGAGAAGGAATTAATTATTGCATATTTACTTATTTATTGCTGGTTTTTATCCTTGCTCCTAGTGGTTGGATTTCTTGTGAAGCTTGAGTTCTCCGTGTGGGCATGCTGTGTGGAAGAGCTGAAAGAGTCCATGGCCTTTTTCTTGTTTTCCATGCTAGCAGAGGCTGCTAGACAGTGCTTGCATAGCCAGAGGGGAGGGGAGAGGAGGTGCTCTGTGCATTTACAGAGGCTGATTAAATGGGAATAGAGAAGGAATGAGAGAGAGGCCCATTACTTGCCTCCTTCTTTGGTTGGTCTTTGTTTTTACAAGACAGTTTAGTGTTTGTAGGTTTTCCTGCTCATTTGGCAAGTTCAACATGCTGTCACGTCTTACTGATGAGAAGAAAGCTGGGATATAATGGATGGCTTGGCTGTTATGGAGACTCAGCATTTTAGAAATTCTGCAGTATTCTCTTAGGATAGTTGTTTGTTATGATTTTAAGAACTTTTCAAGGAGACATTAGCAAGAAAGTTGAAGCACCTCTGAGATGTTTAAAGATGTTGGCAACCTTGAAAAGTAAATTATTGCAAACCTGAGACATTTTTCAAAGATTCATCCTTCCTTTCCCTTTCCCTTCAACCTAGAAAAACTGAAGTTGCACAATTGAGGTGATGAGATTAAGGTACCTGTGTTTTGGTGTGCTATGGGATATTTCATTAGCAGACACAATCAGACAGCATCTCTGTGTCCTAAATTTCTGAGTAGTTAATGCTGCCATGGGCAAAGTCCTGGTTCCTTGTTGATAAGGTAGCCCAGGTAACTGTGGATGTGTGTGTGCACGTGGACTGGGCGGTGGATCAGGTAACCCAGGGCAGCTGCTGTTGCTGAATTGATTTGTTTGGATGTCTGAGCCTTAAGGAGACCATGGATATGTTTTCCTACAATGAGCTTACGATGTGACACCTGGTTTCATTATCTGATAAGTAGTAACTAAACAACCATGTACTCCTGTATTCTTTCTGTTTCCCTGGGGGCTGCATGAGGTTACTGGTGCAAGTCTTGGAAATGTCCTGACAAAGTGAGTAGCAGCACCCTGATGGAGGAGGGATGGTCTTTCAGGAACCCTTCAGGAAAGCAGAAGTACTTTCATTTCTGGTGTATGAGTTATCCACTCTTCTCATCTACAGTACAGTGAATGCTTTGACCTGCACAGATTTTTTTCCCCCCCTGCTTTTTAGCAGTTGTGTGGAACTCCTGGCAGTCATCTCTTTTTGAGAAAAGTTCATTCTTTCACCTAGGTGACTTGATACTCTTAAGACTTCGAACCTAATATATGTAGTAGTTATCTTTTTCACATTTTAGGACAAAGAACTTGTTATTTCTTCAGCTCTGATTTTGGATTCTAAATTTGTGTCAGTAATGCAGTTTGACCATGAAGAATTTTCTGATAAAGGTTATTAGCAAGGCTGATCAGTCTGAAGTGTTTGACCTGCTCATTTTCCCTCTTTCTACAGAGGCTGCATATGCACGTTTCTTTGAAATGAGTTTCTGCTTCAGTGTTTTGTAAAAAAATTAATAGCAGCCACTCGTGAACAGCCTTAAAAAGTAGCTAGCTGATGTGTATGTAATTCCATTTTCATGGTTTTGAGGGGTTACATAAATAGCAGTAAAGGGAAGATACTTTCAAATGACAAGTTTGTGTTAATCAGTGTGTAGAAGTATTTGGTGTCAGGTGGTGCAGGTAAGTTTTAAGGAATAATGGTGGCTTTGGTTTGGCTTTTTTGTTGGGTGTTTGTGGGTTTTTTTTGGGTTTTTTTTGAGCCTAGGGGTATGTATACCTCTCTATCTTAGTAATTTATCTTTGCAGAGCAAATTAATGTATTTCTCACTGCTTTTACATAGCTTTTTCATCAGATCATGCCAAGGAGGCATTCAGGGATGAAGTAGAGGAAGAAATCTGGAAAAATGAGAAGGAAGGGAAAAGATGGAGGCTGAGTACTATCTGCTTTCTTATTCTAGGAAACCTAATGTTAGTTGTTAGAGGAGGCATTGTGAAACAAGTTATGATGTTGAAAAATTCCTTTGGGTTTCGGAGCATCAGGGAATTTCTTTACTCTGTTTTTGCGTGTGTGTATTTCTTTTTTTAATGTAGTTGTGGATGCACTACTTCTAAGGTAGAAGTGTAACTTGTAATAAATATAGAATTAATGTTTAAAAGTAGAACCGTCAGCTAACAACATGAAGTATAAGCTGATATTGCTGTGTGTCAGATAAATGGTTTGGAATAATTGTTAGATAATGGGGCATTATAAGGTAATTATTCCATTATTTATGTAACTGACACTGAAAAAAAATAGTTGTCAGAAAAATGCAACCATTTGATTGGTTCCAGTAACTTTTAAACAGATTTTCAAATATACTGTATTTTCTTTAGCTCTCTTTCTGCTTTACTGGTTCTTTTTTATAGGATAAAAGAAATACTGCACATCTTCCATTTCAGGACAGTTCAAATCTGTTTTTAGTGGTCATACAAGTATAACTTTAATATATGGTAGCAGTGATTAATATATATTTCCCCCCCACCCCCCTTTTTTCCCAAAAATTACAAGCTCATTCTAATTGTTGTATTTTATCTCAGAAGTAGAAAGAAAATCATCCTATCTTAGTGTGGGCCCTAAGCTGTTTGTCCAGGGAGGCACTTTATTCCACCACCAACTCTGCTGGGTGACAGTGTACCTGTATAGCTTTCTTAGACTAGGTGCTTAATTTTAGATTACCAGTTCTGGACCAAAATAAATCCTATATTTTATGTGGTTTTTTTATTAAAGGTTTCACAGTCTTACTTGTTTTAGCATGTAAGCCTTTTAAGTGAAATATGAAAGGGATGTGGAGGCAAGGAATGCTACAACATGCCATTGTCCTTGTGTAGGAGAAAATGGAAATAGCTTATATAGAAGCAGCCACTTGTGGAGCATGTTTTTCACTTGAGGTGATATTTTTAGGGGACACCGTACCTGTTTTTTAGAGCTGATAATGCGTTTATCTGTTTATCAGTAGGCTTTGAAAAGATTGAAAATTTTAAGTGTATTTTGGTTTTCAGGGATAGACTCAGTTTATTTCTGTGTCTGTCTGGAATTTCTGCTGTAGGTAAAAAAAGTTACGTACTTTGATATTTAATAACAAGTGAAATACATCATTGATATTACTACCACTCAGAGAGCCTGTGCAGTACTTAATTTTTTTCTTTAATTATTTTTTTTAGATGATTTAACAACTTTTCATCAGGCAGATATTTGTGAGGTATTTATTACAGGGACATTTCTAATATACCTTCCGAAAACTAAATATCAGATTTTGTCAGTTCCTGTTGGAACTAAAATGAGAGAATTTTGTGAAAGGGAGAGATGGAAAGTTCTGGTGTGTTGTATGAGGTTTTCCTGTATGAGAACTGTTCACTGGAAACTAACTCAAGCAATCCAGTGGTGGTTTGCGCAGTTATTTAATGGCTAAAAACCAAAAAATTATGTAAAAAATTTGAAGACTATGACTTGAACAATACACTTTCTGAGGTATTCCAGTTCTATCCCAGGATAAAATGTCTGGGAAAAAGTAATGGACCATTTAAAGCAAAGCCTTTTGTATTACATATTTAATCTGTTTCATGACTGGAAGCATTTTGCCTAATCACTGTCTTGGTCATGCCTTCACTAAAATGTCTGCTCCAGCCCCTAAGTGGATGGTAAAGGAATGTTACCTGATAGATTGCATAAAATGATGCGTATCTGTGTCCAAAGTTTGTATTTCTGTTGTTGCTGTAGGGTGTTAAAGGATAAACTAATTTTTGTTTTTCTGTGTCTTCATATTATATGCATATTCATATTATATACTTACAGATCAATAATAAAATGTTTACACATTCATGTAATTCAGTGAATTTACTGTGTTGTGTTACATGTATTTTCATTGATCTGGAATTGATGTAGTTGCTCAGGGATGCTAGGAACATATTAAGCAAATGCATGCAAATTTAAGCATTCCATTTTGTTGCATATTTTGTGTTATAAGCATATTATCAGGAAATTATGCCATCTCTCAGCTTTTGACTTTAGGTGAATCTTACTGTACAGTTTGGGGGACATCTAAACTTTACACTGGACTGAAAAATACCTTTTCTGTCCAAAGGGTGTTGTGACCAGGTCTTTTACTAGTTCTGTCTTCAGAAATTTTACACTCCTGAACCAGTATCTGCTTTAGGTGCTTCTGTATTTTCTTCAAAACTCACCTTTAGTCTTGGATGATCTCTGACAAAATTTAAACAGTTACTGTTACCTTAAAAACAGATCTGAAATCTATCTCATCTAGGATGCCTGCCAAACTCATGCTGATAATTGTGACTAGATGGATAGTGAACTGGGATTTCTTTTTTGGTTTTTTTTCTGCTTCATTCTCCTTCTCTCTTTTTAGTCTTTAGAGCTTCAATTACCAAAGAAATGTGTCCAGCTCCAAGCTCTGCCTATGTTCTTCACCACATTTATCTATACAGCTTTCCTTGTCTGGTTATAGCTTTAGGTCAGTCAGGCTGGTTGATTGCTTCTCTTTCCTGACTGGACACTGTTCAAAAACAGAACCACATCTTGTGTAAATGTTCTATGTGTATGAAGTTTTGACCATTGTGTTTAATGAAGGCACTTTAAATGACCTCTCTGTATTAATAAAAGTTTCCTAATTTTGTCTTGATACCTGCTAATACAACAAATGGCCATAAATTTGTGATACCTTAATTTACTAAAAACTGTATTTTCTTGAGAGTTGTGAAACCTTTGTAGTGTTGAGCTGGTTAATCTTCAAGACTTCTTTTCCCCAAACTTGGAACAGTCTAATTCCATGCAAAGGAGAATTTCTTGAACCTGCGTCTTATTTGATGAAATGTCATTGGAGTGGCATGAAACCTTTTAAGAACTCAGTGCCTTGTTTTCACGAAGCTACTTCCTGTGCCCCAAACCTACTGGGATGGTCGCACCCTTTCTTCTGTTGCCCTGTGCTGCTGTGCATGGTGATAGTGTGTATCTCTTCTGGGGGCAAAGAAGGTCATATTATTGCAGCAGAAACTTGTGTTAAACTACATTTCTGTCCTGAGTTGTCACAGCTTAACTTTTACTAGTTCTGGAAGAAACTGGGAGTATTATCTTTGTCATTAATACAACTACAAAGAGACAGCATTATTTTCTTTTAAAACTGCTGTATCAGAATATCCAGCAATGATTTTTTTTTCTTTTGTGGAGATGGAAAGGTGGTTTGAAATTTCTGTGGGTTTCAGTGAATAGCTCTTCTTATTCTGTGCCCAGCATCAGGACCTATGGGTTCTTCTTGTTGTCTTCAGCTGCTGCAGCCACTGTCCACAGAAGCATTTAGTTCCTGCTATGCCCACATACCAGACACTATCCACCTCTGCTTATTTCATGCCATGAACTAGAATGGAAGATGTTTGGAGTTAGCTCTGCTTCTTATGAATCCTTCTATAAAAGGATTACCTTAGCCTTCAGAGACCACGTGTGGTAGTTTCCTCTGAGTGGTGCTTTGTCATTCCCAGTGTGACAGTGTAAAGCCTTTCTGACAGCTCCTGTTGAGTATGTGACAAGAATCAGGAATTTCCACTGCTGCTTGGTGTCTTAGCTATGAGAAGTGTCAGCTTCCAAGAAGACTAATACAGCTTTGGACCAAGACTTCCCTAAGGTATGAAAAAGATGATCAACCATAGTGATTCTGAAGTACATTTTTATCAATTAAAACCTTTCATTCTGTTATAAATAAGAGTACAAACAGTCTTCATGGACTTAGTTGGAAATCTCACTTGGCTCCTTTCCAGGTAATTAATGTTTCAGAGTATTAGTCTAGAAAGCCAAATAAAGAGAGATACAGCTGTCCTCAGAATGCTTATGTTCCACAACCGAAGTAAAAGAATGAACTTACAAAGAAATTATTGGTGAACAAGGAAAAAGTCGTCTTCTTTCTCTGAAGAACTCTTGATATTTGTGGATTACTAACACAATGAATTAGCTTAGACCCTATTCTTTGGGCACCCCAACTGCAGTATGCTGCCAACAAATACATGTTTTTTTTTAGTGTAAACCATTAATATTTAAAAGTGGTGTTGTTCTTTATGGAAATCTCTTCATAGGTTTTTCCAAGGCAATCTTATTGAATATGTTCCTGTAGTTTAATTTGTATGTACTTTGTTTCACCTGTATGTCTGCTTTATTTATGTTACTTTTCTGTTAAATGAGCCCTGGCTTGGAAAGAAGACATACAGGAAAGAACTGGTCAAGATTCTTTTCAAATGTGTTTAGCACATAGGAATTTCAAGGGCTATTAAAAGAACCAGAAGTCATCCAGTTGAAGCAGGACAGTGTCCGAGAATGCCGGTACATTTTTTTACTATCATTTAAATATTCAGCGCTTTAAAAAATGCCATAGCAAAACTGCATGGAGTGTGTTCCAACAGATGCCAGGACAGCTTAAACAGTCTGCAACTAAAAGTCTTAGAGACTACCCCAACCTCAAATCTAAGGCAGATTTAGACCCTTCACCTTCAAAGTGTTACTGATAGCTTTGCTAAGAAACTTGCTAAAGGTATGTGTCCTTTTAGCCATGCCAGTTGTTAGAAGTAGCCAAGCATGGCGGGCTGTGTGTCCCAGGGGCAATGTCTCCTGTCATAGCTAAATAGGTAAGTGCAGGACTGCTGTGTCCCCAGGGCCAGCCAGTGAGGATTCCCCATAGGTGTGTGTGCATGCACACGCTCACGTACAGAAAATGCATCCACAGCTGGCCGTGCAGGACAGCAGAGACTCAAACCAAGGCTTTTATTGACACCCACATAAACATACACACAGAGCACTGAGGCAAGAACTGCGTGGACAGCCCCTTCCTTTTCCTCCTTTCCAGCTGCTCACAGTGGAAGTCCGTTGATAGAGTTTTTGTAGAACCTCACACACAAAGCTCTGTGTGCTCTCCCAGCCACTTTTAAATGCTCTGAGTAGTTTCTAGCCCCCGAGATTCATGTTCTCCCTCCGGTTGCTGGCGCTTGGATTTTATTTACTTGCTGGCCAGCCTGACTTGAAATAGGCTGGAGTTCACATGTACACACTCAAAAATAGAAAGTGCATCCACAAAGAAGACAGGTATAGGGTTTAATGACAATATAGGATGGACTGTCATGATCAACGGCAGGGCTTAGTCAGACAAGTGTATGGACCAGATGCTCATTTGTACTGGACCTGCCCCATGTATCCTTTTTCCTTGCTATTTTCCCTTACTTATTTCTCCCTTACCCACTTTTATACCAGTCTTCCTCCACCTAATGCCTTCCTTTGAACGTTTCATAGGGTCTTGCTTATTCTCACAGTACTGTGGTAAGTTTTATACAATCCCAAAATGTTCTTTCTCCCTGCATCCCATAATAAATCCTGTATCCCTTAAGACCTTCAGTTTTCAAGGTGTTTTTGGGGGAGAGTTTTGACTCATCTTGGTAGGTTTCACACTGGGGTAATATGGTCTAATTGATAGTTGTAGGAGTAGCTGATTCACATGCTCCATTTTCGCTGTTGAGTTTGTTCAGGTTGACCTGTTGTTTAGCTTCTGATCCTTACTGGATCAGTTTCTGTTATGGTTAGTTTTTAATCAGATAACCTAACACTGGTCTCCCAGGAGCCTTATAATGCCTATCAAAACTTATCTAGGTCTGTTTGGATTTTTCGCCATCTGATATGGGCATCCAAAAGGTTGAAATTAGCTGAGGATGTGAAATGCACAAAGGCTTTGCTACTACTTCTCAGTCTCCTGGAAATTTGATATTACGGAGTTTTGCCTACTTCGTGACTCCTATTTAGTTTTTAGACCTATGTTTCTGGAAAAGAAGAGTGATGTATATTCTTACTATGTGTTAGATACGTATCTGTGCTTCAGACTAACACTGCTGGATGTGTCAAGCTCATACATCTAATGAAGGCAAAGTTCAGGCATGACCAAAACCAAGCAGTGCTTACTTACTCTGCTGAACTGATATATCTATGCTTGTCGCAAAATCCACTTGAGGTAATAAAGGGATGCCTAATAATAGTAAACACCTCTGGAGCATAAACTGTCTCAAATCTTACTTTTCTTTAGTCTGGTCCAGAAAAGAGATGTCTGATAATAGTGGTCAAAAGTGCCAATTTAAAAAAGGCAAAAAGAATCATATTACTCTCATTCTAAACAAGGCTATATCTCTGATGTAGACTGGAAGACCAGTCGTTAATCTGAGCTGCAGACACTGAGATAGTGCCCAATTCCTTTGCAAGGTAGCTGAGCAGGCAAAAGACACAGAGCCACAATGTGTGTTAGTCAAATCTGGCTATCTGACATCAGCATTCAGAAAACCTGGCATGTATTATTTCTACTCTCGAAGTCCAGGAGACAGCTAATTCTTGAGACTTTGCCAAGTTGTTCTTCTCAGGAAGAGAAATACATGGTTTGAAGGTTGTGAGTTTATGTGTGTATATGTGCAGTGCTATTTATTTACACAAAACATGTAAACAGAGCTCGTTTGCTTGAGCAGAATAGAAACAAAGTGCAACAAGCAGCTATTTTGCTGATGTTTTTCAAGTCTGCCTGTCTAGCAAGTACTGTACTAAAAAAAAGCCCCTGAAAATTCAAAAAACAACACCCAAAAAACCCCACGCAACTCTCTCCTGGAATCACAGGCACAGCATTTTTTTGCTTTTTTTTTTTTCTTTCTGCTTTTTCAGCTGTTGTGTCAAAGACCTAATGTTCCTTTTTCACTGAGACTGAAAGGAGGGTATTCAGTTCAACTCTCAGCCTTGACTGCAGCCAAATACTGAATGCTTAGAGGGTAGCTCTGTCTCAGACATAAAATTTATGGGACAAAAATGCTATACCTAAAATAAAACCTAAAAAAAAGTCTTTATGTGTGCTATAATACCTTTATTAACTTTCTGGACAGTGCAGTTTGTTCCCAGGTCATGCTGTATGGCATCTGAGGACTCTTGCCTGTTACTGCAAATAGTTCTTGCCAGATCTTTCCCATGGACAGGTGTGAGCTGCTTTGAGATTTGTCTTTCAAGCCTTCTGCCAGGTTTCCACTGGATTTCGTTGGGGCAAGAGTGTTTAGATTAAGATGAAGGGGTTTGCGTGTAGCTTTTGTTCCCCCTTCTAAATGTTGCTTTTCTTCACTAGGTTTTCATATGGTACTTCATCACCCTGCTCCTTCGGTCTAAAACTGTATGAGTCAGCTGGAGCTGAAAAAAGCGTATCTTCCTTAATTCCTGAAGGCTTCTGAGACTAACAACTTCTTGGTTCTCTAAACTACTTCTAAGACCTTGTTGTTTTGTCCACAACTAGTAGTTCATGTATGTACTGTTGCCTGCAAAAAGTAATCAGATTGAATTGTAGTGGGGTTCTATATGGAAATAATACAGTGGGAGATTTATTGTAGAGCTTTCCCTTTAACTCCCGCTCCAGTCCATTCTTCTTGTCACTCCTTTTGTTGAGTTACCATCTGGTCACAGTCCTCTGTCATTAGTTTCTTTCGTTACCTCAGGCCTTTGATTTTGTGCTAATTATTTGGACATTTATTTTATGATGTATTGAAAGAGATGTGGAATATGTGAAGTGAAAGTCAGAGACATGAAAATACAACAGGACTTCACTTCTGTGTATATGTATATATATATAAAGTATAATAACTCAGTTGTCAGCTTGTAATCGCTAGAATTCACAAGAGACATAATAGAATGTGTTGTGATATAGCAAAAAATGGTCAAAGCATATACTGAACTCTGTTCCTCTGTCACAATTCTCTGCCATTCAGCCAGTTCTCAGTCCCTCTCACTGTCGCCTCATCTAACCCACACTTCCTGAGCTTTCCTATGAGGATGCTATGGGATTCAGTGTCAAAAGCCTTGCAGAAGTCAAGGTAGACAGTATCCACTTCTCTGTCCTCATCAACCCAAGCCAGGCATACCATTGTAGGAGGGTATCAGATTGGTCACACATGATTTCCTCTTGTTGAATCCATGTTGTGTCCTCCTGATAAGTTTCTTTTCCTTTCCATGCTTAGAGATGCTTTAGATACTGGTGCACAAGGGTTTACTTGTAAAATACATAGCACTGTGGGTTTTTTTAGGATAGGCACATTATAATAATTAGTGGGCTACAGCTATTTTTATTAAAATGTAGACCTTGGTGATTTGTATTGTGCATACTGCCATATGTAAATGGATTCTTGTGAGTAGTTTAATTGATTGGAGGAGGAATGTATTATCATAGAATGTTAGAAAATAATGAGTTGGAAGGGACTCATCAGGATGGTTGAATCCAAGTCCTGGCCCTGCACAGGACACCCCGAGAGTCACACCCTGTGTTTGAGGGCATTGGCCAGACACTTCTAGAACTGCATCAGGCCGGTGCTGTAACTGCGTCCCTGTGGAGCCTGTTCCAGTGCCTGACCACCTTCTGGGTAAAGAACCTTTTCCTGATGGCCAGCCTAAACCTTGCCTGGCCACTTCAGGCCATTCCCCTAGTCCTGTCAGTGGTCACAAGAGTGAAAAGATCAGTACCTGCCCCTCTCTTTTCCCTCATGAAGATGTTGGGGCCTGTAATGAATTCTCCCCTCAGTCTCCTCCAGGGTGACCAAACCAAGTGACCTCAGTCTCTCCTCTTGTGGCTTCCCCTCCAGACCCTTCACCATCCTCATGGGCCTTCTTTGGGGGTGTTTAAGGCCAGGCTGGACTGGATGCAGAACAATCTCTTCCGCAGTCAGAGGAGTCCCCACCCATTACAGGGAAGTTGAACTGGATGAGTTTTAATGTCCCTTCCAACCCAAACAATTCTGTGATTCTATGATTCTCTGAAGTGCAGCAAATATAAGGTGTTACAGGCAGCTACTATTTATTTACGCAGTATTTTACAGGTGGAATTGTTTAAGAGCATAGTTAACCTTTTGTCCCAAAGCCATGAGCGTGATACATCTAATTTTATCTTTTGTTCCCAAGTAATTTAATGCTTTTTAAATCAAGTCCTCCAGAGCTGAAAATGAGAGTTTTGTAATTTAAAATATAAGGGAAGATTGGGAGTTTTCAAGTTTCTTTCTAATTATATTTTGGCACGTTTGTTGCTGCTGTTAGCATTCAATCCCATAATTCCATAGCAATGCAAAAGTCTGCTTTTAATTAAAATGTTATTTCATGGAATGTGGTTGAAACTGGTAGAACTTTGGTGAAATACAGATAGGTTTCCTTGTGCCAGATTGGAGGATTTAAATTGCTGTTTTGTAGCGGTGTGGGTGATGTCAACAAAATGTCAGTGGAGGTGATTTGTTTGGATTGAATCACCAACTAGATGGGAAGATGTAAAGCTGAGAGTTTGTAAGTAATTTTATTTTGTATGTTGATTTGACTTATTTTTTATGTTGATTTGACTTCAGAATGCAAATTACTAGGAACCATGAAATGCACAATTTATTTTGCAAAGGAGAAGAATTCCATGCTTCATGGAATCATGAAATGCTTTTGGATAGAAGAGACCTTCAAGACCATCTAGTTCCAACCTCTCTGACATGGGCAAGGACACCTTCCACTTGAGACCAGGTTGCTCAAAGCCCCATCCAACCTGGCCTTGAACACTTCCAGGTTTGGGGTTCAGCTTCTCTGGGTAGCCTGTTCCAATGCTTCAGCATACTCACAGTAATCTAAACCTGCCCTCTTTTTTGAAGCCATTCCCCCTTGTCCTGTCACTACATGCCCTTGTAAAAAGTTCCTCTTCAGCTTTCCTTTAGCTCTGTTTAGAACTGGAAGGTGCTCTAAGGTGTTGCCAGAGCCTTCTCTTGTCCAGGCTGAACAACAGCTCTCTCAGCCTGTCTTTGTAGCAAAGAGGCTCTTTCAGCCCTCTGATCATCCTGGTGGCCTACTCTGGACTCCTTTCAGTAGATCCCTATCCTTCTTATGTTGGGGGCCCCAGATCTGGACACAGTGTTCCAGGTGGGTGTGGAGTAGTGGAGTAAAGGGGGAGAATCACCTCGACTTGCTGGCTATGCTCCTTTGTATGCAGCCCAGGGCACAGTAACACACATTGCTGACTTGAGTCAAGCTTCTCATTCACCAGCACCCTCAAATCCTTTTCTTCAGGGCTTCTCTCAATCCATTTTCCACCCAGCCATATTTGTGCTTCACATTGCTTTGAGATTGTGCTTCACAGGTGCAGCACCTCGCACGCAGCCGTGTTGAACTTTGAGGTTCTCACAGACCCACCTCTCAAGCCTGTGAAGGTCCCTGTGGATCCCTTCCCTCTGGTGTGACAGCACCACACAGCTCAGTGTTGTTGGCTCGATCCCTGTCACTGACAAAGGTGTTAAGCAGCACTGACCCCAGTACTGACCCCTGAGGAGCCCCAGCCCTCACTGCTCTCCTCTGGGATATTGAGCTGTTGATCACAACTCTTTGAGTGCATCCATCCAGCCAGTTCATAATTCACAAGTGGATAATCTGTCAAATTCATGTCCCTCTAGTTTAAAGACAAGGATATTGTGTGGGACAGTGTCAAATGCTTTGAGTCATCATACTATTGCAATAAATATTTCATTTGGCAGTATAGTTTTCTTAGTTTTATGAGCTTTCTGCCAGTTAAATTTGGCAAATATGTCTAGATATTACTAATTACTGTTCCAGTGTTGCAGACATGACTAGTTTAATTTTTCCAAAATCTGTTGAATGTACTGTGTTTTGCATAGGTCATATTGTGCACTGCTTAAAGTTTCTTTTTGGCTTAAGTTTTAGTCAACTGCAAGTGGTTGTGTTTGCATACTTTAGGACAATCCAGGCTATTGTTGAGTTGGAATCCATAAACATAATTAACATGATGGTGGTGGTGTAGTGTAATTAGGTTCATTAACAATATAAACACGGACTGTTTTATTCACAGGAGATTACTAGCATGTCTTTAATTGTATGACTATGGTTTGTCTATTTAGACAAATCTTTTCTTTCAAGTGATTTGATATTTGATTTTTCTTAAGGACTGGGATTCTTAGTATGAAAGATGCATATATATGTTTCTTCCAAACAAGTGTGGTAGGTATATTGGCTGAAGAGAAGGAATTTTTTCCCTCAGGTGTGTGGTGGGTTTTTTTTTTTCAAGGGAGAATGGTGTTTCAGTTTCGAGAAGTTGTTTGAAATGTAAATATAAAGGCACATGTAAATATGCCTTTAAAAATTTGTTATGTATTTAGCTTAGTTTATTATCTCTTGCTTTTTTTTAAGCAAAGATAAAAAAAAATCACCTGGTCTTCTCTTGCACTTGTTTTAAGTCAGTCCTAATTACCTCAGCCATTGTTTTGGTGACTCCTTATCTTGTTTCTACTGTTGTTACACTTGCAGTTTGCAAACATTAAAGCATTAGCTAAAAGAAACAGATACTGACTGAGCGTGGCCAAACTCTGGTTTCAGTGAGCAGCAGTAATTTATGCCCACATTGATTGAAAGTATCTGTCTCCATCTAATACTCTTGTTTCTAGCTTACTTTTACCAGGCTGATGATTAGAACCTCCTTGCCTGAGGAAAGCTTGATCTGTTTCCCTTCAGGACTCATCAATAACTGTATTTATTTGGATAGTCCTTAGGGTTTTAAGCAAAGCGCCAAAAGTCATTACTGTCCCTCAGGACCTGATTGTGCTGTGGCTAAAATGATGCCAGCCTGTGACAGTCAAAGCACAAGGCCTATGTTTGGTTATCAAATGCTGTTGTATTCGTACTGCCTTAACTTCTAAGCCATTTTGATCATTCTTGTGGCCATTTCTACTGTAATTTTTATTTCTCCATGTTGTGTTGTGCAGTTATGGATGAGTGAGGAACTAAGGCATGGTTGTGATAATTCTTTACTTGGTTTAACATACTTTGATTTACCTTTTAATGAAGCTTGTTCTTTCTTGGAATTTTTTGGTGTTAAAGCAGGAAACAGTTGTTCTGTAGCTTTTGGCAGGTGCTTGCTGTGTGTGCACACTCCCAAGCCAAGCCATGCTTGTGAATGGGAGGATTGCTTCGTTAATGTGGCAATGCTGCTTCCCTTCTTGGATCTGTGTAGGCTTATTAGGGAATTAGTATCTGGTAGTACTGGGATTAATGATTAATTAATTACAGGTATAGTATTAGTTCCCTCTTCTGTTTGCTTTCCTACAGGAGGGCTGATTTCTGGCACAGAAGCAAGTACCTACAGTGCTGGTGATATCTTACACTGTCCCAGCTGTCTTTGAGGTGGATAGTTGCTGCATTTCCGGTTGGCAAATCCTGTAACAGGATTTTGGTGCTGGTGGCATGACAGGCTTACCCAGATTCCTTATGCTTCCCACTGAACTACAAGGGATTAATACCTCTTGTGTTTGGTTCTGTGAGAAGGGCTCACTGCAGCCTCAGTGTTTTGCAGCCCAGATGAGTGGTCCAGCTTCCCTCACTAGCACCAGCCTTCCTGAAGTCCCCTTTACCCTAAAAAGTTTTCCACCTCAATGAGCTGAGTTAGTTCGTTAGGGCATCAGGTAAGTGCCAGAGCCTGGAATCTTTAGGTTTTAAAACTTCACCTAGGATTCTCTCGTTACTGTTCTAAGTCAGCCTTAGCACTTCACCATTATTTTGTGTACTTTTTTAGTGTAGTCCTTGCCATTATAGCTGCAGTTGGCAAACATTATAGCATTAGTTAAAATGTTGCAATTGAAGTTCTAGGATTTAATAGAAATTCTGGCATAAAAGAATATGATGATCTAGATGAAAGCTCATTTGTATTAAGAATATGCAATGTCTTTCAGCACATTGAATAATCAAGTGCCTAATAAAGTTCGTGCATAGTTCCACATAGCAGAGTTATTTAGTAATCCTTCAATGTCTACCTGCTACGTAGGCAGACATTTCTTTCATCTTAATTATTAGATAGTGCGATCTTCACCTTAGCATACTGCGTGGGTATTCAGGGTTTAAGGTACATTAAAATGAAACAGCAGTAAGAAAAACAATGAAGTATTCTTGGGTATATAGTTCCCACTCAGGAATTGCAAAGTCAGCTACTCCTTGAAGGCTAATGTGGAAGAAGAGCTCACCTACAAAACACAGGCTCGTCTGGTCTTGTAGAGCCTTATCACCCAATTCCTTCCAATTTGGGGGGATGAAAGTTGAGACTTTCATGCTGTTTTTCTTCTGGATCCTGGTTGTCTGATAGGAGCATCATGAGCATGACACATTATTACTTCACTCCAGAAGTATCCAGGATAGCTGCTGTCCTTGCATTTTGATGGTTTCTATTTTTACCATTTCTTTTCAGCATCAATTAATCCAGCATCTTCTAATTCACAGATCAACAGCAACAATCAATCAGTGTGGTATAAGGCATTTAATTTCTTGTCTCAGCAGCTCTTACTGGCAGCAGTGGAACTGTTTTAAGGCATTCTGTTTCTGTTTGATGAACTTTTGACAGTGTAGTAATTGATATTTAAAAAAGAAATGTGTAACATTTTGGCCTACAAAGATTACACATCCAGCACATGTGATACATCACCTCTGTATTCCTAAAATGAAGAATATTGCTAAAGCAAGGCATTGGCAATTCTGTTAGAATTCATATGAAGTAATGATGTGTTCAGTGTAACATCCTCTTGAGTGTATCATTCATGGCAACAAACAGTTGTTTGTGGAATGAGAAAAGGTGTTCAGAGCTGTAATCAATATTACGGCTTTTTTAGACCAGTCTTGGATTGAAAATGTTTTCTAAATTTTAACCCTAGTTCAAAAAGCAACACTTTCAAGAAAAAATTTCTGAATTGTAAGAGAAAACCCCACCAAAATACCCTAGAGAATTACCTTATGTGTTTCTGCCCATTTCAATTGGGTATGTCAGCTAGAAGCTGGAGATCTAAAAGCTGTCAAAGACTCATTTGAAGCATGAAAGTAGCTGTTGTAGACCATAATAATGGTTTCAAGTTCACTGTGTCCAAAATGTTATGTTTTTGTTGCAGGAAAGGTGTTTAAGCTTTAAAGTTAAAACAGTACATAGGAAGATCATGCTAGTATGAAAGGACTTTTGATCTGTTTTAGTAATCCCAGGAAGCAGGGCTGCTTTGTTGATAGCTCTTTATGGAGGTGGAAGAAGATGTGCAAGTCACTGAACTTTTGACAAGGTGATTTAGGGTCATGCCATTCACTCTCTCTGAAGCAGTTTAACGAGAGACCTTCAAATACCAGTGACTAAAAATATTGCATGATTCAGTTTCATTCTGAGAAGAAAGGCAACACCTGGCAAAGCAACCCTGTTGCTTCAGTAAAATGTAAGAACTTTGTACCTCTAGTACGTGTTTTGACTCAAATACATATAATACCTATCATTATAAAATATTCACTCATGTGTATGCTCTCAAGATTGTTCAAACCACTATCTGTTAAAAAATGCTGTGTTTCTTTATCATAATCTACAATACAGGATGTTAAATTAATCAGGGCACTAAGAATTAAGATAATGCTGAAGTCTACATAGAGTGCTAATGATTTTCCATACAAGGTCATACTGCACGGATCAGGAGTATGAGATTTGTGTGTGTATATATACATATTTCAGTATCATTGGTAGGAGAAATGTTGGGGTGAATTACCCAGCTCACCTGAGTTTTGTTCTTCATGAGACCCTAATGAACTACATGTATTTACCCTTTAAGCCATTTCTACTGTACGTGTTACTGCATAGTTCTTAAGGTTCTGTGTAAAATTTCACAGAGAAGATATTTCATATTGAAAAAAGACAACAAGGCCACTGTTTCACAGTTGGCTTAAGCCTGTGATGAAAGTCTTGCCTTATACCCAGCACTTGCTTCTTCTGTTTATCTTGAGTGCTGGCACTGGTGCTTTTGATGTAATCAGTTGGATGAAGGTTTGATGAGCCTGAAAATTGCCACAGAGAATGGGAGCAGGTTTTCGTCTGGATTAGGGAGCTACATGGCTTAGTGGTGTGAACACAAACACAGGCAGAGGACGTGCCCGGAAAAAGGCAGAAGTGCTTTTCACTGGAAGAACTGAGCTGGCTGCAAGTGAATTGTACAGATTCTAAAGTAATAATTCTAGTAAATATCACTCACACTGAATAACAGCAAATCCAAGAGCTCATTACCACTGAAGTAACCTATCCATCCTCTGTGCAGTGTTGTCCACATCAGGTTATGCCTGCATTTGCACTTTGCCACTGGCCTGTTATGTTTCAGTTTGTTAGAACAACTTCCAAAATACAAGAATCAAGGAGTGCTAGGGCTGGTGCAGAGGGCAGGGCTGTGTGCCCACGGCTGTGAGAGAGAGAGGAGCAAACTGCCTCCTTCACAGCAGCACTGACTTCAGGTTGACCTCATATGTGTGACTGAGCCACAGATCCACTCTCAGCCCCAGGAAAGGAAAGAGATCAGTTCCTGCCATCAAAAATGGGAAGGAAAGGAAGGTGTTGATCCCATCTTCTGGTGGTGTTTATTCTGTGTCTTATCTTGCTTCAGCTGTATCACTCATGGCTCTTCTGTTACATTTAACCTGTAAGACAAAAAGGTCAGCTGATTTGCTTTGGGTTTTTTTTGGTGGATTTTAGCAAGAGAAGAGGCTTGTGAAAAAATTGAAGTAGGGAGTTTGACTTCCTGCTCTTGTAGTGTTAGTACTAGTTGTACTGATATGGTCAGGATAGTGAAATTGAGGGACTGCTGAAAAAAAAATGCTACAAGAGGGAAATAATGTACATAAAAATGTAAGAAATGTGAAATGAAAATCATGGGGGTTTCACATGTGGCAAATGTGAAACCACTATAGGGGGGAAAACCTTTGACACCTACTGATGGAATCTAGTGCAATTATTGCCAGTGTTGAGGAGTGCTGGATCCACAGAAGGCACAGTTCAGTGCTGTAAAAAGACTGTAAAGATGATGTTAGAAACTGTCTGGAAAGGAAATAGTGGATAAGCACTATGCCTTAAATGTGGTTTTCATCTCAGAAGGAGTAAAATGATTGAGAGAAATTGCATGGAAAATATAAAATGGTGAGTGGAATGAAATAAGCAAATAAAAATATTTTTCTGTTTCTTCCCACAGAGGAAGCTTGCATGCAATTTTTGAACAAACAAAAAGGAAATTATTCTTCAGATACGGGCAGTGAAGTGTGTACACGGTCTTGCCCCACAGGATGTTATTGTTAACTTTATCAGTTCAAGGAGTGACTGAGCAAGTTTGTAGAAAAATACTTCAGTAAAGACTGATAAATACAAAGATTTTATCTGTAGCCCCTATGGCAAATTGTTGCAAACTGGGCCAGTGTTTGGCAATTGTTTGATCATTCCTGTATGCTTCCCAAGGTGTCCACTTTCAGCCACTGTCAGGAATAGAACAAAGTAGATGCAACTTTGATGTGACTCAGTGTAACTGTTCTTCTGTTAGCAGAACTCAAAGTAGCTACATGGATTGTCAAGATAAGTTTTGTTTTGGAGAAAATTAAGTTATAATCTGTAAATGGCCTGAGTAAATCTAGACTTTTTCTTACTGAACATTAATGGACCACACTTGGCACTGATAATGTTTGAACTCTTCAGGGAAGAGAAGATGTTTCTGAAGGTAAAAATTTGCAACTATTGATTATTATACCTCTACAGGTAGCATAACTGTTGTGCTGTTTTATATTAAAATTGTAGAAGATACGTTAAAATACATACACTAAGTGACTGATATACTCAATACACAAAGTATTGAGAGTTGCAAATTCATGCTTTGTTTTTAAAGACCTTGGTCAGTGTAGATCCCTGCTGTAGATAAGCAAAAGTTCATAAGTGTGGGTTTGGTAATACATAGTAAAAATCATAAACTTCGTGTTCTTTTTCTAAAAAAGAATTCTGTATTCGTCCTTCGTTGGGAAGACTGTTTTGAAATGGTGAACAGTAAGTTGTTGAAGCCATTTCAGATGCTATGCTAAGGGCCATAACTATTCTCTCCCTAATGATTATTCACTTGGACATGCCATGTACAGAATAAAGAAGAAATAAACTTGTACCTTATTTTTGAAATGTATACAGAAGTTATGAAGGTGTTCTGAAATGTTCCCTTCTTACTCTCAGAAATGTTTTTGATACTCATCCAGCTCTTTACATTTTTAAAATAAAATTTCTAGTCTGGTATATTCTCTGTTTTGCATGAGTCAGATGTGCATTAGTAGTTCTCACTGTTTTAATTAAAGCGGCAGAGTTGTTGAATCCTTATCAAGGCAGACTGAGGTGGAAAGGACAAAAGAGAATAAAACCTCACATCTCATCTTAAATCTTAGGTTACTCATCTCTAAAGCCATAATCACATAATTCTTTTAACCACCTACAGAATTTTCTAGCATACATGGTAGTTTCATGTTGAAAGTAAGAACAAGCAAGGAAGATATTTTAATTTCAAAAGGAAAATGTACAGGTTTTCAAGTTTCATAAGGAGTTTGCAAAAGGAGGGTATGTAATCCTACAGCTTTCTGTGTTCCTGAAGTTGTTCTATTTTACGGGGCATGTGTGTTTTTTAAGTAAAAAACTTTTAAGTGGGTGCAACATAATTTTTGAAGACAGTAGCATTGTAACTGCAGTATACTGTTCCAAACCCCAGATGATATCCAGGTGGGAATGCTTGGCTCCTCCCCCTGGGCAGAGCATCTCACAATGGGATGATGAGTCATGAAGTGGTCCTTGATAGCCCATTGTACAGAGATAGCTCCTGGAGGGAGTTACCTATGAGTGATGCAACAGGGAATTGATGGGCCATTAACAGAAGATAGCCCAGAGGGAGGGGGCTTGGGAAAACTGTGTTCCACCTGGTTTCAACAGCTCATGAAGATGGTGATAGAATAAATACTTTGTGCACATCCTACACTGAAAAACTCAGGACAGCGTGGTATACATTTTATAGAAATAGAAGGGCTGGGAGTGCATACAGAATTAATGAAGTCATGACAGTGTTTTGGAGTTCTCCTTTAAGAGGACCAAAGCCAGAATTGTTCTATTGTGGGATGAGTACTAACTAATTCTTGGAAAATTCCTGTTCTGTTGTCTTTCTAATTTACTGAATTAACCTCAGGGCTTAATGCCTTTAGGTTGCAATCCTGATTTTAAGTTGGTTTAAAAATTAAGAATTAAAAAAAATTAGTTCTCTTCTAGTTTTAATTCAAGCTTTTGCTTGTGTTACAGCTGAGAAATTTCAAGCTACCCTATAGCCTTTTCTTGCAGATGAATGGGGTCCATTTTAAATCTGAGTAGTTTCAACTACTGCTTTCCTGTTTTCCTATCTGGTGTACAAATTGTATTCTCTGATTCTTCCATATGGTAGCTGACATCACATTGGTTTTGTCACTTGTGTGTGTTTCAGATCTCTGTTTTGATTTCCCAGCTTGGTTTCAATCTCTCTCACAGAAATGTGACTACAGGCTTCCAAGTAACTTCAGTCTCTGTTTGCCATCGTACTGCCATACAGTTTTTGCTTGCACCCACGCACTAATTTATTTACTGAAAGGTACAAGCCATTTGCAGTGGTGCAGTGTTTGTCCAGAGCTTTAGCAATGCTTTAAAATGCTGAAAATCACCTTTGTTTAAGAAAGTTATACCACTGCTTTCTTTTGTAGGAAAAGGCATTTTTACAAGCTTAGTTGTAAAGTTTTTTATAGATGTTAATAGCGCCTTATCAACAGCTGAGTTCCCTTCCACCACTGTGTACGTGTAGCACATGCTGCCTGAATATTACACCCACTTGTCCATATTTTTAATTTATTTTTAATCTGAATGACAGTTCATGAGCAGTGCTGAAGGGTAAGGCTGTACACAGCCAGACCCATTTGCAACTTTGAAGGCAAGTGGTGTGACTTTCGATTTAGGGTATTGTGTGAGTTGTGTGACTCTGGTCTGCAGTTTTTTCCTTCTGAAAGAAGGGAGAAAAAAAATCCCCATAAAAACACAGTTAATTTGTTCTGTTGTGCTAGACTCTTTCTCACAATATCCATGGTTATCTTTAGCTTGTTTTTTACACAGACTGTTTTACAGTTTTGTTACAAAGAACCTCCTTTCTTAATCAGCCCATTGACTGTCAGGCCCTGCCAGTGGTGCTCAGTTTTATTTAAAAAGAACTCCTTTAATTTTGGAGAGAGTGTAATATTTTCGCCAATATTTTCCAGGCTTTGTTTTGATATAAATGTACCTTCAGTAATTGTACCCATCTCCAGGAAATGTTTCTTAGGAGAACATTTTTTAATCTTAAGTATAAAAAGAGAGTCTAAATTGGATGCCTTCATGTTATATTTCTCTACTACAGCAATTTCTCTCCCCTCATACGTAATTTAAGAGGGTAAAGAATTCATAATATGAGCAGGTCCTTCAAAAGCACTCATCTTTTTATGTTTGAAGGTGGCATCTCCACTTCTCTGCTAAAGCTGGTTGTGCTGATAAGGCTGCCATTATCTGTAGCGATCTGACCTTACTGCGTGGGTAGAGGTGAGATGACAAGATTCATGGGGACTCTGGAGAGCCATGAGCTAAGCATCCCTTACTGTGCCCTCAGAGTGCACTTCAGGCTGTGCCTGGATAGCTGTGCCTGGAGCTGGCTGTGCTCTTCAATGTGGACCTGCCCAGGCAATTCTCACACTTACCGTGCTCTTCCCAAATTCCTGGGGCCGAGTGTGGACATCTCACCCTGTGAAAGCCCAGTGGATGTGCTGGGCAGCAGGACATGGAGCTGAGCCCGAGGGCCTGGCAGCCAGCCTGCTGGAGAGGTCTTCCTGTAGTGAACGTGATGTGTTCTGGAGCAGCTGACACTGAGGAAGTGCTGAAAGGCGCCTCCTGGAGAAATGAAGTCAGATCTGTGAGCCTTTATCTGAAGATTTCTGTGTTATCTCTATGCAGAAGAATAATTGTTTCAACTACACATAGTTGCTTTGTCCATCATCTGGGTGGAAACAGGCGAGAGAGTGGTTTCTTGGAATAACTTTGCAATTTGAACTGTTAAAATTACAGAATACCTTATGCTTTTATTAGATTAAATTACTTAGAAAAAGTGAACATACCTTTGGACTTAGAGCTTTTTCCTCAGCTCGAACAAGAATCAGCTCACTGTCAGTCTAGTTGAAGACCTGAGTCTGAATACTAGCCTGATTTTCATTCCCAGTATCAAGAACTGTTTATTAAAATATTGTTGCTGTTCTCATCTTTAGACCTTTACAGTTTTAACACCACGGTGGTGCACTTGCAGGTGAAGGCTGAGTCCAGTAAAAAATGCTGAGTGACTTTATTTTGCATTCTGATGTTTGACTATCCTTTTAAAGTTTTTATGAAACGTTTCTTTATCCTACCATTCAGGATAACTTCTCCTTTTAAAATTATATAATTATTTGCAATATTTCCAAATTATTGTAGATTAGGTGTGAGGAGTAAAAGAGATGACAGTTTAAGAGCTGTTTGTGTTACGAGTTAGTTAAGTCTTTTTGAAGTATATTTTTTTCTTATCATGGCAGAAGAGTGTGCCCACGTCTATAAGCTTTCAGTGTGGATTAAACCCTGTATTCAGACCTGTTTTGATTTAACTACAGGCCCTATCCTGGGAGAATTGAGGGCAGATTCTGCTGTTTGGAAAGCAGACTTCCAAAACTGTCACTTGCTGTTCTATTCATACACTCTTGCAGCAGTAATTTCTGAACTTTCCTGTCCTTTTTGCATGTTTATTTTAGGTGGCTGGTTCTGCAAAACATGGCCTCCTTTGGTTTGAACTGGTTATTGAGCTGTAAAAATGGGACCTGCAAGAGTGTAGTTCTAAGAAAATACATTGTTAAAGTTACTTGATTTTTATTTTATTTTTCATTATTTTGATTTGGAGGAAAAATATGGAAGAACACATTGTTCATAGTCACATTCTCATTTTGATCTTAAGCATTTAACTTCTTGTAGAGGAGTTTGTCCAGTCTTTGTAGTCACTAGTGCAGCACCATACTTAGTGATGCAATCATTACATGTCCTTTTACTTTGATTTACAGTAATTTTTAGCTTGTAAAAGATGAATTTAGTAGTTTTATTTAAGCTCATGCAATTTTACAATTAAAAAAAATTCTGTGAAGTTATAAGTTGAGCAAATTGTTGTGGATTGTTTGGGCATAGTTCCTAGTTGTTGTTTGATCTCGGGTAGAAGAAGGAAGCAGGCAGAACTGTGACTTTGTTTTTTGCCATAGGCTAAACAAAACTACCATGTTTCAAATACCTGTGCTTTTCAGGTAGATTGCTTGGTAAATCTTGGTAAAACAAGAGTTTTAGCAGTTTAGACAGTCTGTTCATTTTCAGAATTGATTTTTTTTCCAGTAGCAAATTACTTCCCACCAGTGAATTTCTTCCAGTGTCTTTCAAAGAACAATGTTAATTTAAGTTAGAAAACCAAAATGTCAGTGTATTGCTGGAATTGTAGGGATTTCTCTTAAATCTGTATCCATAAACCTTTTTTAGGCTTGGAATCATATGCTCACTTATATAGCCTTGCAGCACTGCCTGAAGCTGAGGAAAACAAAATGTAGCAACTCATTTCACTTATGTTGCAACACGAGTATTCTCTTCTATATTTAAAAAAAATTAGCGCTTTGTAGGCCCTACCCCTTAACTAGTTTCTGTCCTGGCTTCTCTACCACTGGGAATGGAGACAGGTCAGTCTGCAGCCACTTTTCAGGCAATTAACTCAGTTTACAGTGCATATGTGAGTAGGAGAATGCTGCAGTTTGAGCTCTCTCTGAGGTCACATGTAGCACTAAGACTACATGCATCCTGATTCTCATTTTCTCGAAAGAATTAAAAAAATGAAACCCAACTCTAAAAGAATTAAACAGTAAGTAGAACATGGGAAGTAACAGTTCCATAAACAAGTTATGTTTTCCAATATTTCTATCTTTTCCTAAAGAACCATTCCTGTACAAACATGCAGCCTAAATGCTGCATTTGAGTTTTAAAAAAAAAATCCTTCCTAAGCCAGATAGAAGGATACAATTGACAGGTAAGCTAAAGAAAATTGAAAGCTTTGCATTTTACTCAAACCTGTTTTCAGCTAATTTTCTGTGTTTCTTAGTCTTGTGTCTGGAATAAAATCTCACACTGTGATTCCTAAGGTCCTCATCCCTAGTATTTGTGTGACCCTGAAATCCTAGATTTGTATCGTAAGGATCAGTGTTTATTTCACTGTGGAGTCTACATACGTTTTGCACTGCACACTGATTGTAATGCAAATTATTGCCATTTTTTTAAAACTGTAACAGCAGTTTTGCTCACATTGTTTCTGGTTCCTGAGAATTCCCTCAACCTGAACAGAATTTTGTTGCAAAATTTTGTCATCATGAATCACTATGATTATCTTTTGCTTTTGTTAAATCTAACAGAGCTGTGCTAAAACACCTCTGGGGCTTAGAAATTGTGTGGTGGCTGTGTATCAAATCTGTTTTTTTGAAAAGTTAAAAAACCTCCCAAAATTGCCTGTCTTTTGGGGCATCTGTGTTGGTGTTGTGTGTGCGTGTTCCTTTGCTTGTGTATGTGCGTATCCCTGACAATTTCATTTCGTTCTTGTACCCCAGAGTGATACTGCATTCTGGTCCTTCCTTTACATATCAGGCTTGCGGGTTCTAAGGACCCTGTTTTGCAAATTAGTTTTTCATAGGCCCATTACCAGCTTATGCTTTGCAAAAGAGGAGAGGGACTGCTTAATTTTTGTCTACTGACATTTTGTTAGGAAGATTGTGGTTTACCTTCATGGGGATAGTGTATCACTTAACTGAAAATTAAATGTAATTACCGGAGATAAATGCCTGAAATAAGTGGCAAAAAAGGAGGAGCAGAGGCCGAAGAGTCAAAACAATGTAGTTTTTTTTTGCCACACAATTGAAGCAAAATCTTTGTACCTACACACTTTTCTTGCTGTGATCTCCACTCTTGAACCAAAAACCTTTTTGTTAGTGGAGGCCGTGGTACCTGCAGTTCTAGTCACAGTTCAAAACCAGGCAAGAAAACATGAGCTAAGTCACATTTCTGACGTCTGTTTTCCTTTAATTGATTTAAACATTTAGCAGAGTCAGAAAATTTACAGGAAATAAAAGAATGTGTCTTCCTGTTTATATCTTACAACTGTTTTCTGCCCTTGCTGGGCTGGGTCAACTGAAGGCCCTGTGTGGAGAAGCTGGAGTGAGCAAAGCTTTGAAGGTCAGCAGGGAAGTGTTCCTTCACCTAACTTTGTCCTAGCTTAGATTGATATTTTATTCTACAGATTGGAAAAAAACCAAACACCCAAACACCAAATATTGACGGGTCTTAAAACCCACTTTATTATTACAGTTTTGCTTCTGGTCATTGATTATTAGGCAATACCTTTTGAAACCATTTCAAATACATGTAATTGTGTGTTAGCACTAAAGGTGGTGTGGTACTTTTTCCAGTGTGATTTGACAGAAAAAATATTTTGAAGTCAGAGCAAGCTTCTTGAGGTTTACCATGAATTTTAAGTGCAAATTAGTATTATATATTTTAAAAGCAGTTTTCATTTAAGGATTCATTCCTATTCATTTAGTTGTATTTATTACAGTGATTTTACTCTTTTGCCCAGTTGATCTTAAAATTCCTCGTTGTACTGGCAGATGTGTGTATTGTCAATGTGGGAAGTACACCTTTGGTGGAAGGTACAGCTGAGAATGCTGCTGAATGTTCAGACTCTGTCAGCAAGGATTACTCTGATACTGGAGTTCTCATTTGCACAAAGAAGCAGCTGCTTTCAAACTAGAATTGGTTCATTATTCATTTTTATACATCTTAATGATTCATAAAGATTTTTTACTTTTTATTTAATGATAGACATAGGTAAATAACAGGCATCTCTGAGAATACCATTTTGTACAGAAATAGCTGAAGAGAAAAATACTTTTTTATGTTATTGGATTAAGTTGCAGCTTGCTACAATTTTGTAGGATCTTTACTTGGATATATTCCGATCACCTGAAAAAGAATTAATAGCATTATAAATTCCAGGTTTCTTTGCAGTTGTAATAATAGTGTGAAATTAAAACATACTACACTGTAAAACTTTATAAAATTTTCAATATATTGCCTTGATGCAAACATGTGGAAGACTTCTACTGATTTATAAATTGCTTGAAGAAATTGCTGTCTTCTGTAGAGTGCTAAGCCAAATTTTGCTGTAAGCTTGGAGCTGTCTGGCCTATACAGATTTTTGGCTTCTGCAAATAGCCAGCAATGATGCTCAAACCATTGATTTTAAAATTGTTCTCAATTATCTTTACCCATGGTCACTAGGATATTTTTAGTGCAGCTGTTTTCAGAGAAGTGCAGTTTTTCTAATCAAAACTTAATTTTGTGACATGTTTGGTTCATTTTATTCATATTCTGGGAGTGTAGACAATTGACAGTGCTGAAATTTAAGCAACTCTATCTCTTAATTGTTATAATCTCCCCATAAAAAGGAAGATTATTTTTAATAAAATTTATTCATTTATTGATGTAGCACTCATTCATTTGAAATTAAATACCTGTTTTTAGTAGGCAGCTAATGTGTAAATTGTCTGTTTTTTCTGCCATTGTTGTAGACAGTTGAAGTCAACTAGGTGTCTGAGTTTACTTTCTAGTTCTTTTCACCTTTCTAAATTAGGTAGGTACATTTTATTTTCCTGGCATATGGCTTCAGAGTTGCAATTATGAAATGATTCTTTTCTAATTTAGTGTGTACTACCTAGTATTTCATGTTGATATTTTCTTCCTGTCAGTGACAATTATTTCATCACATCCATAGAAATTCAAGTTCAGAGATAACTATTTTGAAGTCCCAGGTTATATTATCAATTGCATATGTTCTTTTCAAGAGAGAAGATACCTGAGTAATATATTTGAGTCAAAGATAAAATTACTTTACAGAATATGTCTTCTCTGCATTCTTTTGCAAAGCACATGTTTTGTGGGGCTGTCCAGTGTTAACTAAAGCAGAGCAGGAGTTTGTGTGTGTGACTTCGGTAAACATTTTTAATTTCAGGTCTCTTTACAATTCTAGAATCTTATTTATTTAAAATTCATGAGATACATAATTATTTTTATGTAAAATAATATTTCAAAAGGAAATGTCATTTCCTTTTAGAGCTACTGATTAATTTACTTCTATTTAAAGATCTAATAACTCATACTGTAATCACATGCTCATTAAAAAATAAATAGACAGTTTTGGGGAGTCTCAGTTATATGAGCTAGGATGTTAGAAACAAACAAAAAACGAATCAAATCTTTGTTTTCCCGAAGTTACAAAGAAACTTACTTTGATTATATTATGTGATGAAAGTATATGCATTTCTTCTCTTCCATTTTATCTTGGTGGATCTTGGTCAAAAAAGCTACATCAGGCCCAGTTCACTATACTCAATGCCAGCATTTTGGGTGTCAAAATGGCAAATGAAATTCAGCCTAATAAATGTTGAAGCAACGCATACTGAAAAAGAATTGTAACTTTTCATATAAAATAAAGGATTCTGAAATGATAGTCATTATTTGGGGAACTGCTTTTTAAATAGATGCTTCATAAAAGCATCAGCTTTGTGTTCAGTAGCGATAAAAAGAGGCAAATACATTATTAGAAATGAAGGAGGAGACAACATGGTAGAAAATGTCATTATACCAAAATATTCACCCTCCACACATTCCCTATGGAAGATTGCGTACGAAGAGTATGACAGGGTTCAGGGAAGAGTGAAGGGTAGGATCCTGAATCGTAGAGCAGCTTTCCTGTGAGGAAAGACAAAATTGAGTAGGAATTTTCAAGGCTGACAAACAGATGGCAGAGGGTGTACAGTAGATGTCTCTAAAATGGTGTGTCAGGAAGAAGGTGACTGGAGAATGAATGTTTGCAGGCTTTCAGGACAAGAACCAGAGGATATCATTTGGAGCTACGAGATGGCAGATAAAGAACAAACATAAGATGATGATGTTTTGGAAAAGATGTAATTATGCTCTGGAATTTCATGCCATGCCATATGAGATGGGTGTTAGAAGTTTCCATTTGCTCAGAGGGGAACTGGATAGATTCATGGAGTAAACATCAGGTGGGAGTTACTAAATACACAGGCATCCCATCTGGTGGCCTCTGAGCTGCCATTTTCTGGAGACCACAGAACTACTTATGGGAGGAAGGATCCCCATGTGCTTAGTTTGCTCTTACGTTTTTCCTTTGACATCTGCATTTAGCTGTTTTTCTAAATATAGCTTATTGGTCTGTGTGGATCGCTGAACTGACCTAGAATAGCCTTTCTAATATCATTGTGCTCAAGTTCCTGTGTCTGCTCCTTTTTATGGGATTTCTGCCCTCGAGATAATTCATGCCAGTTAATGATTGCAACTTCAAAGCATTTTGTTGGGAAGCAAGACTGTATAGCTGAGAAAGAGGGCAAGACTTGACTTTAAAGTAATATATTTTGGGTATTGGCTGTATGATATAGGGAAGAACTGGCTACTTGAAGTAAAAATTACATTTCTGATGGTGCAGATCAAGGACTTGAATCAATTTTTGAGTCTTCTTCAGGTTGTCTGCATGTAGAGAATTCGTGTAACTTCTGTGTCTCCCACTTTCATATTTCTAGTAAGAAATTTTTCCAGACCAAAAAAAAAATAGAATTGCTTAAGACCAGTAGTTCTTTTCAAAACATGTTACCTTTGAAAAAGTGTTCTGAGAGAGTTGAAGAGAGGTGAGGGAAATTAGACTTAGTTTTTTTCTTCTATGTGAAAGTCTCTGCATCATTTACCACGCCTTTAAGTATGCTTGAAAAGTATTTTGTGTTACGTCATTTTACAGTAAGCTGCCTAACAAAGTTGTTTTGGTATTGAGAATGTATTTTGGGCATCATTCAGTGGATTGGTTGCTGTTTAGAAGTTTGAATGTGTCTCCTGGTCTCATGCCTGGTGCTGAAAGCTGAGCACCAGCATGGGTTGGTTGCCCAAGTGAACTCTGGTAGAATCTCCATCCTTGGACATAGTCCAAGTGAGCCATCTGGAGATGGTTCTGGACAGCTGACTCTAGGTGGTTTGGCTGGAGCAGCAAGGATGTTGGACCAGATGATCTCCAGAGGTCCCTTCTATGATTGTGAGCCTACACAGCTTGTATTCAGAGGAAAAAAAACCAACACCAACCCCCCACCAGAATTGTAGGGCAGTGTTTTTATGGCAATTTTTTAATAGGAATTTTTTTTAAAGGGAGTGTGGGAAAAGAGAAGAAAGACATGCCATCCTATTAAAAGAAGGGGAATACTGGAGGTTAGGTTGGCTTTCCTTTGTTTCAGATTGTGTTAGAAAAAATAGCCTTCATAATCTCCTGTCCTGCCTTTTTGAGAGTAAGGCTCTTAAAGGAATAAATTAACTTCTAGTTTCTTCACAGGACAATTGAAAAACACATGGTTTTATTTACTTAGGAAGTATAGAGCTTGTCTGGCTTTTTGAGTGAAAACAAGGAGAAAGGAGTTTACTGAATTCCACATATGTATGCATTTCCTATGCTATGCTTTTGAGGCTAGTAATAAAAATATACTTTGAATGTCTGATAGAAACAATCTGAGAATACTTAAAGCTGCTTCAGCCAGTCTGGAGGCCTCCAATGAAGTCTAAATGTTGTATATATGTTCTCTGTTGCATATTATATAAATATTACTTAAGCTCATTTCCTGCTTACATGGAACCTATGTTGGCAGTAGAAATCAGGTCCAGTTTCCATGGCAATGCGGTGGCACTGAGAGAAAGGCTGATGCTGTACTGTGGTTGGTATTTTTATGCAAGGGAAGAGATGCAGACCTACATTTTTATAGGAAATGTATTTCAAGGCACAAAAACATTTAGCAATTTTTATAAATTTGTTGGATAACTAGATACGTCTAACAGTAGAAATTGAAACCTATTGTTTGCTGTTTGCAATAGAAAAATAATTTTTAGTTTTATCTAACATTACAGAAAGGCGCTGTTCAATACATACACAGTTTCAGCTGCTATATTTGCATGGAAATAGCAAGGAGACATATGTACAAAGGAAGTTTTGTCCTGAGACAGAAAAGAGACAATATAGACTGAGGTGTAGTCTCCTAGCATTTTCATTCTAGTTTTCACCTTCTGAACTCGTTTCAAATGATTTTCACAAAGAAATTGTAGAGTCACAAATACTTAAAGAAAAATGCTTTTCTCTTTTTTTATGGCAGTCCTTTTGCTCTGGTTCTGGATTTACAAAAGATAATCCTTGCTTGTTTGTTTTTTCAACCCTCTGTTACCCTTCAGTGGTACTTAGTACTGGGAGTCATTTTGGGGAGTGATTTCTTAATCATGCAATTTCGATGTGACTAGGATGAAGCTTTGTTCATCTTGACTGTTGAGTGGGTGGTTGAGTCACTAACCCTGAGGCGTTAAAAGATGTGTATATGTGGCGCTTTGGGACATGAATTAGTGGTGGACTTGACAGTGCTGGGTTAATGGTTGGATTTGATGACCTTAAAGGTCTTTTCTGACCCAAATGATTCTGTGGTCTCTTTGCATTTCCGTATTCCTCCTACGCACTAAGTACTTGCTCCACCTCAGTGAAGTGGGATGTTCTGAGAAGTCAAACCTTCTGAGAAGATTAACTGAACTGGAAGCAGTATTCTTTAGAAGTGTGAACGGCTCTGTTCATCCCTATGAATCATCATCTTTCTTTCCCAACCCTGGCACTATACAGTTAGTCTGTGTCTGATGTTGCCTAGCAACAATTCATCTAATGTCTAAAGGGAGCTGATTTACCCTAGCTGGGACTCCTGTAGAAATCCAAGTGGATAAAATGTTCATGGAGGAATATTAGCCTTTTCCTATGTCTGGCACCCACACTATCAATCAGGATTAAGCTTGAAGGCATTTTACAGCTGTCCAAGGCTTAGCTGCCTTGTCATGCTGATGATTTAAGGATGTCTCATTTTATAGTGGAATATCTCCATCCTGTCCTGCAGTCTGTGCTTCAGCTATCACGTTTTCAGAGGCTTAGAAAATCAAAACTCTCAGTGCTAGCCTGCATGCACAGCAGCAATGGCTGCGTGTACAGATCTTCATTCAGGAGGAGAAACTTTGTCTCTGCAGTAACTATAGATACATTAGTGGAGATGATCCTTCTATGCTTCCAGTTCTTCTTAGCCTCATCTCCTGAAACATAGTGGTTCAACTCAAGAGTTTTCTTCTCTTCACCATTCATTATTACTCAGAGTCTACATAGCTTGAATACTTCTGTGAAGCTTGTTACTGAGCCAGTGGCACAGAAGACTTTAGCTACCTTTGACATTGTCTCAGTGAAAGTCATGGTGTTGGTGCATTTCAAACATACATGATGTGTCACAGTTTTATCACCAGTCAGATCAGAAGCTTTATCGCCATCACTTAACATTTACATTTTCAGCAGCAATAAGCTTGCCGTGTTCCTTAGACCATAGTTTCTGTGTGTAGAATGTTACGGGTTCAAAGTCATACTGTCACTGTCCTTTACTGCCATTAGAACTCAGCACCACAGTGTTTCTGATCTTTATTATGTCATGCCAATTATCCTGGTCATTTGACTTTCGAAACCTAGAATAAGAAAGTTGTTCAGTTTGTCAGAGCTCTGTGTGGGATCAGGTGCAGCAGACACCATTCTCCTTCCATGACAAACCCTGAGATAAGGTTACCCCTGGAAAATAAGTGAACTGGAGGCTGTGGACTCATGGAAATAATAGTTGCTGTCCACTTCCTGTGGTAAACTGGGTCCAGAATTTACAAGGTGAGGTTCCTTTCCTGAGCTGTAGAATTTACTGCCCTGGTAGAAGAAACTTCAATCACAGCATTCTGCTAGCAAGACACAGGGTATGGAAAGGTCCCACTCTCGTAGGCAAGTGCCTCTTGAATAGTTGCATCTTCTCTACAAGGGAGACAGTTCATCTGGGATATCACGACAGCTGGGATTCCTTGAATGCTTTTCCACCATGGATGAGACTCTTTCTTGCTGTTGAAAACAGGAATATTCCAATAAGTGAGTCATCCAGCATCCATGCTGTGAGGTAAAGCATGCCAAGGCTGGGATGAGTCAGATGGTCTGATAACCCTTATTCTCAGACTTGCTGACACAAAATAGATTCCGAAAATCTCAACAGGAATTGTCACAGTATTTAGTATACAAAACTGCCTCATTCAAGCCAGCTGGACAGTGCTCTGTAATACTGGGGTGATGTTCCTAACTCTACTGAAATGGCTGCTTGCTTATTGAAGATCCAGTAAAATGAAAGATCCTTCACTTGCAAGCTTTAAAAATAATGGAAAGCTCCAAAATTGCCTCTACAGCCCCCAAGACAAATACTTGATGTGAATAAGGGATGGAAAGACATTTCCCTAGAAACAACTGGAAAGACAAAGGGCACATGGAGGAGTCTTTCAGACTGAGAATGAAGACCTCTTCATTGAGGGAATGTAACAGGAGAGCGTGCTGAATGCAATGGCTTTTGGAAACATCTGCATAAAATAAAATATGCCATATTCTATGAGGTTGTTGGGCAAAAGATCAACTTCAGTTTTGCATTAAGAAGTATGAAAAGTAAACTTTAAAAAAATGAGATTAGACACTTAAAAAATATACTTTTTAAGCCAAGGAGCTTAAGTAACTGCTTTCTTAAAGATCAGTTTATAAAAGTTATCCAAATAAAAAGTGTTTTCATGTGTTTGAAGAGCAATAATTGCTACTGCCTCTAGGAAGACAAGAAGACAGAAAGATTAAGTAAATGGTCATGAAGCTAAAAACAGCTGCTTGTTATTTATCTGTAGTTGGGTGAAAATGTTTTTTGTGAAAAACATCTGTGATTTTTCCATTTGCTTGCTTTCAACTGCAGCTGGACTCGGCAATCTTGTTGCTGCTTTTACTTATTTCTGTTAGGAAAATCAGTGCTTAAATTAACAGGAATGAGCAATATACAGAGAGAAACTCAAAGCAGACATTTCATATATTGTACTTACGACCACGTATACCCAAAATGGAAGAATATTACTGACTACTGAACAGTAGCAAAAAGTTTTTGCATGATAAGCAGCTTTGCAACTTATATCTAATAGTTAAGTTGAAATGTGTTGAGTTGCTTGTTTAGCTTGCTTTTATCATTTTTAATGATACTGCAGTGGAAGCTGGGTACTTCCATAACTGCTAGTAGGAATTGTGAAGAAATTTATTAAAACTCTTGTTTTATAGAGGAAATGCTACTGGGACTTGGAAGTTTGGGAGAGGAGTTGAGTGTTTTTTGAAAGATTGAGTTAAATTCTTTATTTTGAAAGAAAACCTGTTAGTGAAAAGGAGTTATGTTAATGTAAAGAGTTAATGTAAAATGCTCGTTTCGGCTTCTTGAAAGCAAGGAGAAGTCTGGTATCATTAGAATTCCAACTGGAGCATTCAGAATTTATCACTGCAGTGAATGTTTGTATTTGCTGCAGACAGAGAGGTTCTTCTAATTGCTGGCTTAGTCATGCAACCTTGTTCCTTCAGGCTCTGGTTTTTTCACCTGCCAGTTCCGTCCCCCAGTGTTTGTCCAATGCAAAATGCCTGTCTGCTTACACTTTTCTCATAGCCTGAAGAATTGACTTCCCAGACATAATCCAGAGCATGATGCATTTGCACTTAACGGGATGAATGGGTCTTCTAAATATTAAGTAAACATGGACATGAAAAATGCATTTTTGCACTGAGATGATCACATGAAGCAAGGATTACATTTTACCAGGGTGCTTTAGGGGTCAGAAAAAAGCCAGCCAACCAACGGCAAGAGGTACTCTGCTGTTTGACTGCATTTGATGTTAAGTGAAAGGTTAGAATTTAACAATTCCTATGAAATCTTTTCTACTAGGCTGTTAAAGAGGTAAAAAGGGGAATGAAACACTGCATTTGTTGGTTCACTTAAACTCATTTTGCTTCATTTGTCTTCAGTTGTCTTCATATGGTTTCTAACATACAAATGGAATATATACTTCCATGAAGGAGTTATTGTCTTGTGATAAAGACTAAATCCTGTATTTTGTACTTTAGTTGCACATTCATATTTCAGTCCATATTTGACCTCAAAAGGTCAGTCACTTTAACTGGTTTTGGTGCCAAACTAAGTTAAATCTGCTAACTTTTCCAGGGTCAGTTAGGGCTGTTGGAGAGCAGAGGGTGATTCTTCCCCCTCCCCTTCAAAACATGTAAATTTGTTGCTAGTGGCAACTGTAGGATACTGAAGCAACAACAGCGTGTTTTCTGAATATATCTTATTAATAGAAAGACTAGAGACACTATAATTTAGCATGCCAGAGAGAAAGGCAGAATATAATACTACAACATAACATGCCAGAAAGAAAATCAAAAATTAATTTCCATTTATACACTTATGAGTCATTCTGTTAAAAGTAATTCATCGTGTGGCCATGGTGAGAGGAAAAAGAAGTTGAAATAGTGGCCATTTCTATCACCGTCTGCTAATGTTTTCTGTCAGGTCATCTTATGGGTGAGAAGTGGAGGTTGCTGCACATAGAGGAAGAAGCTTTGCAGCATGAGAAGGGATTCTTGAAGAGAATTCTTGATTCTTGAACTTCAAAGAAGTTGAAACTGCATGTGTGGTTTATGAGACTAGCTTATTTTTTAACATTTTTTTTATCATTGCACTGAAATGGTATTCCATGCCTGACGTACTTCAGGTGGAGGTTTTATTTTTGCTTGTTAGGATGTATATATAATAAACTGTCTTCTCCACTGATCAGTACATAATACATGGATTTATGACAGCTCTGTTTCTCCACTTTGGCTCTTTGGAATTTCTTAAATTTTTTTAGCCAGAAGCTCTTGTGGGGCCTCCTGATGAGGGTGTTGCCAGAGCTGCAGTGGGAGATTAAAACACAGTGTAACTGTCCCCATGCCTATGAAATACAGCCCCTGGTGAGTGCAAGCAACCACAGCAGGCAAACAGGGCATGAGGAAAGGCTCCTCTTCACAGAGGCCATTCCACTGGCAGAGTGGAAGAATCAAGTACATGCAACCCAGGAAACAGGCAGCAGGCTCTGATGTCTGGGAGCTGTTAACTGCAATGGACAGATGCAGTAGTTGGTGCAGGGAGGTGCAAAGAGGCACCTGCATCCCCAGTCTCAATTAATGAGACTTGCTCAGGGTTGGTCTGGTCATGTCTCAGAACTCATTCCCTGGTACCTGCTGGAGTCACTGCATCAGCTGTGACAAGGACCTCCATGCAGACACATCTGATGATAGGTGTAGGTCTTTAGGTCTCAGGTTACCCCGTGCCTGATGTCTCTCTGTGAAGCTGGATATGACAGTCACCTCTTCTGCAAAAGCTGTGTGATTGATCTCTTCACTTATGTGATTTGTGACAGGACTTGGGGAAGTGGCATCAAGTGAGTCAAGGGAGGTTTAGGTTCAATATTGGGAGGAAGTTTTTCACCCAGATTGTGGCTGGGCACTAGAACCCCAGGGAAATGGTCAAGCACCAAGCCTGACAGAGTTAAGAAACATTTGGACAAAACATTCAGGCACCTGATGTGATTTCTGGGGCTGTCCTCTGAAGGACCAGGAGATGGATTTAATGATGCTGGTCGGTCCCTTCCAACTCAAGGTATTCTATGATTTTAACATACTCAGCCTTCACAACACTACATTGGTGACTAGAAATACAGGTAAGGTGTAAGCTGCTGAGTATCTGTTTATGTATTTTCTTTTTGTGCTGCCAGGTTGGTCTGTATTTTTTAATTAACTGTTGACTTTTTTCATTGCAAGTCTGTAATGATGACTTGTCTGGAAAATAGAACTCTGTGAGAAAAACAGCATTTGAGGAAGAGAACATTATTTTCACAAGTACAGTTAAGATTGGGGCTTTCTGGATAGATTTGGCTTCTGGTTTACTCTCTTAAGAACATTATAATAGAATTGCACTGAGAACAAAATTTCATTTGGGACTGACTTTCGGAGCTTGAAACCAGTTACCTTTGGGAACTCGGTGTAACTGTCAGAGAAAAGCCATAAGAGCTAATTCCTAAACTTAGCAGACTTAACTGCTTCATCCTAGATGTGATTTGATATAATGGTAGGCTGCTACTGGGTCCCCTCAGCTCTGCCCGTGGTGATGTGTTCTTCCTGTGATGCTGGGCTGGGGCGGTGGCGTGGTAAAACTGTAGTACTTGCTGCGTGAAATGGCATTTATTTATAGTAGCCGTTGTTTTGAACAGAAGAAGGCAGTGTTCCTTGGCATTTCACATGGACTTTGAGTGTGCATTCAAGCCCAAGGTGGCCTCCAAAAGACTGGTAAGCAAGATGGGAATGAAAAATTCATTCTATGTTAGCATTTGAGGCTACAAAAGCTACCGTGTCTCAGCCTGTTTCCTTCCGGGAGGGATTTTTACTGGTGCTTCTATTAATGTTTGGTGGTAGGATGGTATCTTTGGAAGGAATGTTAATAGTCCCAGGAGGAATTCTAATTTTTTTTGATAATGACCAGATGTAGAAATTGCTTAATGTTTGTGACATACCAGCGCTCTCTGTTTTTATGCATAAATTTTCTAGAATTGGAGATTATAGTGCGGTTTTGTACTAGAATAAGAACACAAATAGTGCTTTTCATGTATAGTGGAGGTGTCCCTGGAAGTTCACATAAACAATTTCTTGGAGTTAGTTAAAAACACATCTCCTTATGCCCTGTTTTCTTCTGGATTTGTAGACTTTGTTTCTGAAAACAGTAGATGACCTCTGGCATAATTAAAAATGATTGAATTACAAATAATTTATCATAACTATTAAATTTTTAAAATATTCTGAATTATAATCCACTTAAAATCTTACTTGAAACATGGATTATCATTTTGTTCCTTGAGTGATAACTTCGGAGTTACTTTGATCTTTCTTATGTTTTTTGTTGTTTTATGTGTGTGAATTTATTTAGAAAGCCTCCATTTAAGGCTGCTTCCCGTTCAAAGAGCTCAGTGTTAGAAGGCACCTGTCTAATTAAGCTAAATTTGCATTTGAGAAAAAAGAGCAGGCAAGAATTCAGCTCGTAAAGCAGACACCATTCGAACAAAGAAAGAGATCCAAATAGCAGAGTCTTTCAGCAATTAATAACAGCTGTAAGAAATTTGTGTATAGATATTTCAGACTTTTAACTCTACAGAACAGAGCCTTGCCCAGGAGCATAAAAGCTTTTGCCTTCAGGAGCTGGAGAGGAGCATAGCTGGAGCTCCTTCCAAATGGACTCACACTCACTATTAGATTTTATAAAGCTCCTATCTCTTAGGAGGCTTATAGCATAATTCTTCTGATGGTCATCCTCCCCCTTGCTTCCTCTTTTTTACCACTTCATATTGAAATTCCCTGTAGAACCTCTGTGGACATGGCAGAAGGTTCATAACATTGTCAGGATATAGTTTATTCCATAATTTATTAGATATATGAAGAAGTCATTTAACCTAATTTTAATTGCATTTTCTGTTAGCAAAAAATGTTTTGGTTGTGTTCATCTGAATATCTATCTTTAAGGGGAGTTTTGTTTTCCCCTCAGATTGAGGTAGTTCTTAGTTTAATCTGACAAATATCTGTCTCCGAAATTTTTTTTTCATTTGACACAATCTGTTTTCCTTCTGAAACTATGCTTTCCTAAAGATAGGAGAATCAGGTGCAGGTTTTAGCTACTTTCAAGGTAAAGCTTTGTTTACCTAAAAGTAGTCACTATGAGTGCCATACAGTGTTCATAGAGAGGGACTCCTGCTGTTGTATGCCTGTTCACCATGGGAACAGGTTTTCCTCAGGTAGTCTTCTGCAGAAGTCTTGCCTGCAAGACATTCTGATCCATTACTTCATAGTGAAAACATATTTTTTGTCTGTGAGGATTTTGGGTAAAGAGGCCTGAAGTCTGTCTTGGTTTTAAGTAATGGAAATCTTTCATTTGTTGAGGAAAAGAAAGGAATGTCTGAAGATGGAGTGGCTGCATGAGGACAGACCCAAGGTGCACCTACGTTCCCTCTGGCCAGGAGCAGTTTCCTGGGGAGGAGTGCAGGGTTGTGCCCCAGTGTGCTGAATATTGTTCCGCATTCAGTGGTCCCAGGCTGCTGAGCTTCACGAGCCAGAGGCAGTCCTGGGTTAGCCATCAGTCAGTTTTTCTTCCGGGAGGTTTTTTTTTTGAGNTTTTTTTTTTTAAGTTTTCTGTCAATTTGGCTCAGTTTGTGTGGGGCGAGGCAGTGGACAGCCATTTCCTATTTGCCTTCTCGGTAGCTCTGAAGATTTTGTAGCACTCTGCTGTCTTGTTTTCCTGGCTGAAGAGTTCTGGTATATTCAGACTTCCCATATGGAAGGCATTTTGTGATTTTAATCACTCCCACTGCTCGTTTTACCTTTTCCAGAACAGAAGAATAGCAAATGACCCTGCAACATCAGCAACAACAACAACAAAAAAATGGAGTTTTCTGGATTTCTCATAGTATAATATTCTCAGCATTTTAAGGTTTGAGTGTTAAGGAGATTGATTTTACTGTTGGCTGTTACCCAGTGGGAGCATAGAGCAACATGTCCATGAGAGAACAGTAAAATTAAGTTGTCAGAAATGCTGTGTTTCATAACAGTGGGCAGTTGATTTTTTGTAAGACTCCATGCAGGGTTTTGACGCATTTTGCTTCAAGTTCACTCTAGAGGAGAAATATTTCAGCTTTTGTTTTGTCTTTTACTAAGTATTCCCTCTAAGAGCAGTTTAAAAATAGGATTTAATTGTATTTTGATTGGACTTTGCTGTAAATTTATTTTTGCCCATGGAAAAGGCAGTAATTAAAAGACAAAACGTGCAGGCTAGTGTTTGCTAATTGTTTTTAGTGTTTCTTTCAATACAATTATAAGGTTTGTTATTGTAGCCTGTGGAGCTGGTCAGTTCTCTGCATACCTGCTGACAAAATACTGAGAGTCTAGAAATGGTGTGTCGTCTTCTTCTGTTAATTAAGTGTTTATGCTTGGATGGTGATGAACAACCTAATAGTGGTAGACCACAGAATACCAAGTAATTACTTCAGAAAAAAGAAAAAGAGGTTTAATATTTATCTCTGCATGCATGTGTTATCTAATGCATATCATTACATAGCATTTTAGGAATAATAAAGACTAGTAACTTGAAACAATGGTTGTTGAATAGCTTTTTATGTTATAATAATATTTGACACTTCTATTTCTGAAAAGGAAATGGAGGTTACTGAAGTGTTTGTGAAGCACAGGTTTCTAAGTGGTTGGTTTTTTAATGCCAACGATGTTTTAAAGTCTACACAAAAGAAAAAATAATTTACATTTTAGCAGAATATACTGGAAAAAATGAAATCTAAGCTGAATAAACTGTATATTCATGCCCTAAATCGCAAATGAAGATGTTGTTGAAGCATTCATCATAGCTTATCTTTGCAATTCAATAAAAGGGCCCCTAAGAAATAGCAAAACTGGAGTTGTCTCATTGATGTCCTTCCTAACACTGTGAAACTGAATTGGCAGAAGAGCAGGATTGGGGATGCCAGGATGAGTTACTCAACCTGTAGGCAGAATTTAAGGCATCAAGTGAAGTGTTGAAGACTTGATCTTTACATATATCCTAGAAAAGTAAACATGAACAAAACCAAAGAACGATAAGAATCTCTTGCTAAGAATTCTAAATTAGAGGAAAAAAAATGCCAAAAATGCAGAATTAGCAGTCAGACTGCTGTAATTCAGCATGTTTCTTTCCCTCCCTCATCTTTCTGTACTAATATTTGATTGCTCCAAAGATGCAAGCAAAGCTAAATGGACAAAACCAAGATTTCCTCAGTTTAAAGCAGTGTTTTGTTATTTGCAGATAAAAATCGTAAATACCTCTGGAAGGAAGTACAGTAATATCTTCCCTTCCTTCCTGGTGTCCACAAAGGACAGTAAGAAAACACTTCAGAATATAAAAATCAACTGGGATTGAAGACAGGAAAGATAACATCTTTCAAACCAAAATCACATACAGTAGCTTGAGAAAGACTCAGAAGCAGTCCTGTTTTCTTCACCCATTTCAATGAATTTTTGAACTTACACCATACTGCGTTTCCCTACCCTACCCTGGACTTTCCTATAGTTGTACCATTTCATGTGACCAAAATAGTAACATGGACACTTGTGGTCAGAACAAAGTAAGATGATGTTGCCATCCAAAATAAGGAGTCCAGGCACTGATGGATGTGTCTGTGTTCCTGGCACCCTGCTTTCAGACATATTGATGAAATGCAGGCTATTTCACTATGCATTCTTTTTCTTGCTTGTAGAATCATTTTGGCTGGAAAAGACTTCTGAGACCATCAAGGCCAACTCTTTGTTTTTAGTATTTTAGTGTTCATAGTTTTGATCTGTGCATCAAAAATGGTCCAGTGCCCAGCAGGCAAAGTTTCAGGGTTTGTAATGTAGGTCCTCTTATGATGGTTTGTTGTATTAAAGCTTTCAGATCAGGTGCGGGAGTTGTCAGCTGGCTGACACTGTGAAACCAGGCTGGTTCATGAAACCAGGAGGGTCAGTAATCCAGTTTGTAGGAAGACTAGCTGGTCAGAGAATGTGCTGAACCTTCCATTTGCAGTTATGTTTCCTCTCAGTGTACCAGATAAAGACATCTGTTGGGAGCCAAAAATGAAAGAGGGAGGCAGACAACCAACATAATTTTAAGTAGGAACACGTGCAAATATGTTTATTTTTCATCCTACAAGTGAATCCCTTCTTTCTCTTCTGCCTAGTTTCCTGTGGTTAAAAGATGATGTAAATTCATTTACTTTACTAGATTTCTCATCATCACTTAAATAACTGATAAATTAGTTCAAAATACCACTTTTTAAATCTGACCATTTATTGACTAAAGAATTTTATTATCTGAAAGAGGGGTAGCAGGCAAATAAAATTTGGTATGCAATGCAGCTTGCAGTGATGTCCTTTTAAGCAAAGGTGTAATAGCTGCTGTGCAGGTGGTGAATGTTGCCAGTGGCATTTGTTTCTGACCAGCCATGTTCTCTTTGACACCAAATGCTCTGTCTGTCTTGAACAATTGCAGTGTGTAAAAAGATAAAGGAATTATGACATAGAAGTGGCATAAACATAAGTACAGTTTTTACTCATGATGAAGTATTTGGATCTTAATTCTGGGTGCTCGAAACATCAGCAAATTACAGATTCCTGTTTTTTTTATGATATGAAGGACAAAATACTGTGTTTTTTAAATATGGCTAATTTGATGTAGATATAAATGTCAGTTACAGCAGCTTTTGATGGCACAGATGCTTTAAGTTGCTTTGCAAACGTATTTGGAAAGTATATCCTTCTAATTCGTAGGAAGTATGAACACAAAAAATAACAGCATCAACCTGTTTGGGGAAGGCTTTCTTAATTATATGACAAAAAGGTCGTATCACTTCAACCCTGGACTTAAGTCTATTGGAAATGCTCAGTTTTGAAATGTGAGTAATTCATAGTTGTACCAAGTACAGCTTTCTTCAGAACAGGCAATAGAATATATTTCACTTTGGTTGGATTTTTTTTTTTCCAAATTGGAGCTGTAGGACAAAAAAACCCACCCGTCTCTAGCCTGGTGGTGTCAGATTTCATTGATTTTGTTACTTTTTAATTAATTAGTGCATATTAAAGCATGTGATATGCTCTGGGATGAGGGTTGTAGGCTACCTAGGAAAATTAGTTTCTTTCTCTTACTTTCTAATAGATGTTTTCAGTATTTTGTATAATGATACAGCTTTCCACAGTGTTGGCAGCAGCTGCAGAGGAGTAGTGTATTAAGATTTGGGTCAGTGTCTCTAGAAGATTGTTCCTTGCTGTGCATTAATGAGATCTTTCCTACTTCAGCTAGCAGGCAGAAGCTTTTGACTAACTTGGTATTCTTTGAAAAACATTTCTCCTCAGTTGTGCTCAAGAAGATGGGTCTAATGTCCCATTTGCTCATCAGGAGTTGCAAAAGCTCGTCTGTATCTGGTTACATACTTTGTGTCTTTTGCAATATGTGTCTTTCACTGGAGACCTGCTCTTGGTTTGGCCAGGTTCCTCTCTGTCCACGCCTGGGATGCTTCCCTGGTTTTTCATGCCCCCGAAGGGCTGGGCTGCCCCAGTGAGGAGGCTCTTTGCCAAATGTGCTCTCTGTTGTGTTTGCAGGCCAGAGCCTCAGCAGAAAGCTCCCTCTGCACCCCCACCTCCACCCCCGCCCCCGCCTCCGCCCCTGCCGGAGCCCGCCCCGCCTGAGCCAGAGGAGGAGATCTTGGGCTCCGACGATGAGGAGCAGGAGGATCCCGCAGATTACTGTAAAGGTGAGTGCAGTTCACCCCTGGTGGTGAGGGTAGACACTGTCATGCCAGTCTTAATTCAGTTTCTTGGGGGATTTTTAAAGACCTGATCATTAATTATGGAATTTACTTATACAAGAATTAGTAACAGGTCTTCATTTCAAGTCCTGATGCATAATTGTCTTCAGCATTCATTTTTCACTTAGCCATAGCTTGTTTATACATTTTCCAATAAATGTACAAGTATGGCATCCCTGTATTCTTGCTGAGGTCTCAGTTATAACCTTCCCTTGATTCACATGAGTTGTAAGAGAAACAAAAACGCCCAAACCAAGGAAAACAACTCTTCTCACACTCCAAAACAGTCTAAAATGTCTTGGTGACTTTAAGAGCATTACTTAAATTTATTTTTCTAGACTGTACCCTTTTTTCCTCCTTTCTTCTCTCACTTGCACTAGCCTAAGATGTTATGTGCTTCTTTTCTACATGGTGTCTTTCACAGCTCTCAGCATTGTCTGAGGCTCTCTACATCTTCATTTTAACTCAATTTCCTTAATTTTTGTATTGGTTGTATTCAGTTTCTAAATATCGTTAAATGCATAAAAGCTTGAATGTGGTACAACAGTGTCAGTACTTAAGTTTATTTTTATGTCACTGCTAAAGTTGCAAGTCTGTTCCCATTAGGGTAGAATGTACACTGTACTCACATGAAAATTGATAAATAACAGTTCTATCAAGTAGATTTCAAGAATACAAATATACTTACATCAGAATTTTATCACTTCAGATGAATATTTTTGAATAGTCAAAAAGCACTCTATGCATCCTGACTATATCTGGTGTTCTGTATTCCTCATATCAGAAAACACTTCCTGTGTCAAATATGATAATGTCTGCTTAATCAGAAGTTTCTGTATTAGCCTGGAAATGTGCTATTTTAAGAATTCCCCTTCGCAGCCTGGAAAAGTGTTTTGTATTTACATATTTAACAATGGAAAGTGATATATCATTTTGGTGTAAGAAGTTTTATTGATATGCTATGTTTCAAATGTGTAAGTGGCTTACAAATATCAGTAGTGAAAGCCAAACAGTAGACTCAAACTAGATGTCAAAGTCTGCAGCAGGGAAAAGAAAAACATGTCGCTGAACCATGCTCAAGTATTCTGGTTTTTTATTATTTGTGTTAAAATACTTTGTTATGTAAGATAACTCTTTTTGTGTCTTTATCATGTTCCATCAGTGAATAAGGGTTTGTTGAAACATCTGTGTACCCGTAAACATCTGTATTTCCTTGCGATTAGGCATTTCAAAGCTCTGACTTTATTCTTTCCTGAAGTAAGGGCTGCATTTAATTTCAAACAATCCATTGTTGTCTGTTTGCCAGTATCCCTTACAAAATGTCACCATCTGCAGAAGCTAGATCAGAAAACAAAAAAAAAATAGTCTAAGTTGAGAGCCTGCTTATGAGTTACCTGTTTAACTAGAGCAGGTCAGTAGTAAGATTTGTATACTTTTGGAATAAATTACATGTTACACTAAGAATACATGCAGGCTTCCTGAAAAATTGAAGGGAACTTCTATATGCATAAAGGTTCTTCTGAATTCTTCTGATCCTGAGGCTTTGAATTTTTGAAGGTATATGAAGGATGATTCAAGCTTGGGTTCATTTGGATGTCATGATCATTACTTGTTTCTACAAGAGCAGTGCTTTTGTTGCTTCAGTCGAGGATTTGCTTATTTTCTGACCCTAATTTCCTGTAAGACTGAGCAGTGCATTTCCTTCTTTCAGTCTGCTGGCGTGGAACTGAAGAAAAGGCCACCATAAGGATCTGAATTCCATGACCACATTGGGATTTGTTTATATATTTTATATTCTCTATAGGGAATGAGTAAGTTATTTGGTAAAGAACTCCAAAATGGCTCTTAGATACATTTTCCATTTTTTTTGAGAGATGTTTTATTAGTTTGAATATCTCTTTCTATTTTGGGTAGCCTAATCTGTATTTACAGAGCAAAAGATAAGGATTTGGAAATTATAATTTATCACTGGAGTGTCTCTTTTATTCCTAATTTTGTCTTCAAAATGGCAGTCTTCCAGGATTTTTGACTGAGGCCCAAAACATACTTCTCAACCCCAATCTGAAATTTCATAGGAAGAAAATTTTGATGATGAGTATATAATTTTTTTTCAGGAATTCAACGTATGACCTGTTAGCTGTACTTCCGGTTGAGTATTTTTGTTACTAATTCTATTTTTAAGGCTATGTTACTGTGTGCTGGGCTTGCATCTTGACCATATTAATTACATTAATAAGTAGTCATAGTAGTGGTTTTTAATAAGGAAATTGGATCAGTTTATATTAGCACCTGATGTGAAAGAGACTGACTAGCAGCCATCTGTGAAAAGCAGACTAACTTCCATTCCCTGGGGGCCTCCTCCAGGGCCTGTTTAAATCTGTGACATTACTTCTGTTTGTGTCACTGAATTTGCATAAAATGCTTGTCAAATATTTACTTGTTTAAGGAATGGAAATATCAAATGTCCAACTGCGTGATTTTTGGAGGGGTACTTTGTAAAGCTAGTTTTTCTTCTCTGAAAAGCCTTGAAACACTTGGAGTTGTTTTTTTTTTTCAAGAGTCTGTTGTGTCATGGATGTAATTGGAATTTTTCCTTCTCTGATCATCTTCTCTGTCCCCTGGAGATGTCTCCCATTCATCCAGTTCACAAAGGGAATAATTCCCTATACAAACATAGAATGAGCCAGCTACAATTACCAATACATTCAGGAGACATTCAGGAATAATGATCTCATTTTTCTGACCCTCCTTCTTGCATGCGTGTAGCTAGCTAGCTGTGAGAGACACTTTTTTTTCTCTGTGTGCTGCAGTGAATAGTACAAAAGGGTGGGGGTTTTTTTGTTAAGTTATCAGCAGTGCCGCTTATACATTGTGTATTTTCAAATGCCAGTGTTGTTTTTCCAAAAGTAATTTTTATCAACTTGTTAATTTTGCATAGATGCTTTCTTGTTACTAATACTTAGGAATACTTCTGGTATCATGGAGAACTTAAATTATTACATTCATCATAGGATGACACTAGATTTTCAAATACACGTAACTAAGTGGGTTATTACCTGGTTGTGCACAACCTGTAAATGCATATGTTGCTGATATGAATAATCAGAGAGTAACATATACAGGAATGCTAACTGATTATTTCCAGAACTGCTCCTGTTGTGACTTAGGACAGTGGAAAGTATCTTGTGAAAGATATATATACTCATATGCTATATATGCTACCTCTGTTGGCATCTGTCACATATGCTGGTGTATTGCTATAATTAGTTATGACAGTGGTGTAGGGATCAAAACAACATGATTTTTACATATATAGTATTGTTATGCTTCCAGCATGTAGAGTTTACTAAAATAACTTACCAAACCCCAGTTTATTAACTTTGGCGTCTTTGTCTGATTTCCTCTCTATGCTGTTTTCTTTTCTGTCTGTGATGGGAAGAAACTGTCACAAGTTTTTGATCATTTTTGACCCTTTGAAACACAAGTATGCCAGAAGCTATTTGTAGAGTCAGACTTCGAAGGCGCTTGTTTTCCTAAACTATTCCTAGAAACATATTTTCATCTGTGAAGGTGTGTTATGTGGAAGTCTCATATAAATTTTGCAGATCATCAGATTTGATTCACTTCACAAATGCAAACCTTTTCAGTAATGGAAAGGTAGAATTTCCTGTGTACTCTGTTAGCTTTCCTCTTGCATCTATGACTTCATCATCCTTCATAGAATTTTGTGGGAAAAAATTACCAAGTAATTATATTTTTGTTTGTTTTAAACCAGTCAACAGCGATCTTAAATAATGATTATATTTATCCAGATTATTAAATATCTCTGTCACTGTTACTAGAAGGATGCTTAAATAGACAAAATGAAATTTAGTTTTGTTTTTGATTTTTGTATCAGTACTGATTCATGTATTTGTGTTTATTCAGCAAAATGTCAATAATAATGAAGCTGCAGTAGACTCAGGCTTCATATGTGGCTGATATTGTTTCTGTTTGCAGATGGCTGATGTAATAGTCAACCCTTACTCTCAGTAAGTCCATGTCCCCCCTTCTCTACTGGAGAGTAAATCCAGTCAGTTGTTCCAAAAGTGATCAGGTTTTTGGATTTGGAACTGAGGAGTTCCTGCATGGCAGTGTGGACATCCTTACTGAGGTTGGCACAACTCAGCAGTGCAAATGAAAGTGTCATTATTTTACTTTGCTGGGTGAGTTGTCCTGGCAGCTTTCATGAACATTTTCCTTCCCAGTGATGGGAGGGCTGGGGAGGTCTTCCCCAAGGAAAGGGTCAGCTTTCCGGTGAAGCTGTTTCTCCTGCTTGCTAAGCTTGCAGTTACATCTTAGCACATATATATCAAACCTGTGTGTGTTTTAGAGTTTGTTAGACAAACCAGCATCTAACACAATATGTCATTTAAGCTTTAACCTTCTCCTGAGTTTGTAATTGTTGTAATTCTGTAGCACCGTTGTGTTAAATTTATTTATCTGCTCTGGCAGCATATGAGGGTTCTTAAAAGAACTGTTGAACTTCTGTTAAGGTAGAAGATGTTATTAACAAAAAAAGAATATAAATATATCCAGATTTGACATCACTCTTCCCACAGATAAAAGGAGATAACATTGAAGTCCCTGTTTTAAATTCAAGGAATTAAGTTATAAATTCACGTTGTTGTCTTAATCAGCTCTAGCAAGATTTTCAGGAGATTCAAAATAGATCCAGAAACTTTGAGAAAGTAGTCTGAGTTTTTTCTGATTCTAAATGGGTTAGTCAATAACTGAGGGTCCTACCAAAGGACAATTGGGCATGACATTGTGAAGGACCAGAAAGAGACAAAGAAGTGGTTCTTTGAAAGCTGCTCTGAGTTTGCTGCTGGTGATGTCCTGGAGGGTTGCATGGTGCAGCTTTATTATTTGTTTGCAATTTAGGCAAAATTATGGATGTTATTGTTGGTGTGTTTAGGTCTGAATAAAAATCATGTGTGTTCATTGTCTTCCCTGTGTTTTAACTAGGAGTAAGAAAGTCTCCCAAAATACAAAGGAAATAAAAGGCTTCATTACAGCTCCTAGAAACCTGAGCTCCAGCTTGCTCTGTCCTCTTGGCTTTTCTGTCTAATGGGGGTGGAGAACATGTGTAGTTGTTGAAATTTGGACTGCAGACTTTAGTTATGAAAAAGCAGTTCAGACAAAGGCCAGAGCTGCCTGCCTTCTCTTCTTACTCCTCGTTGTAAAACCCTCAGACGTCAGAAAAATGCACTGCTGGTGTGTATCAGGAGCCAAGTAGAAGAGCATCAATGAAGTCTGCATTGTTCTTAACATTTTCTCAGGGAGTATTTCATTGCTGCTTTTATTACTCGAAAGCAAATGGGAATTAAAACAATCTCTGTTGAGATTCTGCAATCATCCAAAATAATACTGGAGAGGCTTCAGATATGATAAAGAAATAATGTAGATCTTTTCTGTACTGTCTATCAAGTGGAAGATAAGCCCGAGGAAATAGAGAACAGATGGTAATGTTACCATAAATAAAAGCCATAAGAGAGAAGGATGAATAAACTCTACAGTAGTTACAGGACATGAGGTTTTTTTCCCTCCAGGCCAAGCAAGGCAGAATTTTTACCATTAAAATTGTCTTTATGTTTCCTGTTTATAGTACAGGACAATTTCAAGAGGAAAATATATGCTACAGGAAAATGTGAATTATTGTTTATTTTCTAAATATTCTTTTTTTTTTTCCTACTCGTTTTTTTCATGAAAGGAGGCTATCATCCAGTGAAAATTGGTGATCTTTTCAATGGCCGGTATCATGTTATTAGAAAGTTAGGATGGGGACACTTCTCTACAGTCTGGCTATGCTGGGATATGCAGTAAGAAAATTATTTATTTCTCTATACTTAAAACTTTTTTCTTAATACATTTTTTTGTTTGCAGTAATGTTTGTTTTATGTGCATGATAAAGTTATGTAAATGTTTGCTATAATTTTGTGCAAAAAGATATCTATAGTCTTATTTTGCTCTTGATTAACAGTGTAGTTTATAAAAGCTGTCAGAAGTAAGTATAATTCTGTTTTCTTAGACAAATTAGCTTTGCTTATTGAATTTGCATGTTGTCTTGAGCATGCAAGAATAAGCTTCTTTTTTATTTCTTTTGTTTCTTTAATGAGAAAATATTACCTTCATTAAATGATAAAATGTGTAAGCAAATTCCTCTCTTAGAGACACTAGCATCAAGGAGACTAAATACTCAGTAAGTTACACTGTTAACAGAGTATTGTTAGAAGTTGTTGTTAAGTGTAATTTCACCATTTCATCTAAGAATGTATTAGACTATGAAATACCTTATTTAAAATTCCCCATCCTTCAAAGTATGTTTGTTTTAGCTCAGTGTACTTGTTGAAAATGTTTTTCTTCTTTTCAAGGGGAAAAAGGTTCGTTGCAATGAAAGTTGTAAAAAGTGCCCAGCATTATACAGAGACAGCCTTGGATGAAATTAAGTTGCTCAAATGTGTAAGTATCACTGTTGCAATACAGTGTTCAATAACAATAACAACAAGAATAGTGAATTAAAAAAATCACAGAGAATTGATTTCAGACCCTTGTTTTTTTTACATATTGTCCTCTTAAACATTTGGCTTACTCTGAGTTAACATGTTTTCTGAGGCTCCAAAATACTTAAGTTTGTGTGGAAATCTAACTAATTAGTATTTTAAAGTGAATTTTTTCTTAAAATGTCAGTGTTTGCATTCTTGGTTTAGGTTCGTGAAAGTGACCCTAATGATCCCAACAAGGATATGGTTGTACAGCTAATTGATGACTTCAAAATTTCTGGAATGAATGGAATTCGTATCCTTTTGAGAACATGGCATTCTCATTAAAAATGTTCTACTGAAATAAGTAAGCATTTAGTTCTGGATTTTTTCTAGTTAATCTTACTTCAAATATACAAAGTGTAAACACGAAAATGTATGTAGATGCAAAGAGAAGTACAGTGTGTAAGGCACTCTGTGGTGAAAGTAACTTAGCTTTTCTAAACACAGTGCAAAATTAAAGTCTTATGTATCCTGTCATGGTCTGGTAGAACTAGAGATAGATTACTTAAAAAATAGAGTTTACTGGAGACATTTGTGATAGCTAAAGCTTACAAGAAATATTTTTTGTTCTAGATTGGTAAAGAGAAATTGTCAGTGTCATGAAAAAGCTGTTTTCTGCTTTCTTGTGGGATGTGTGAGGTCATGGAGATGCTTCTCTTGTTCATATAATCATCGTTTTGCCAGGTGTTAACCTTGTTTTTGGCAAAGGTTGTAAACCTTTGTCTTTGAAAGCTTCCTTTAAAAAAAGCAAAAGAGAGGTGGTAGAAAAAGAGAGAGATAAAGTAAAATATAACTGAGTCATTCTCGGGATAAATTTTGGGTTTATGAATATATTTGATTTTAGAGTTGAGCTAAACTGAGTTCTCCCTGCTAATTATATTAGGTATTTTAGCAGCTTATTACATTACTGTGCTGTCATTTACTGTTACAGCTGGACTTATGTGTGTACCTGTTGTGTTTTGGAGCCCAGTAGCAGACCTCATTGTTCAGGGGTCGTATTGCCAGAGAGACAGTTCCTGCTCTAGAGAGCCTCATTGTACATTGATTTTGGTGATGTGCCTTCAGTCTTCAGCAGATCAGATTTAAGGTACCTTTCACCAACTCCCATCCTCTAGGAGAGGAATGTAGAAGGTCAGTAAAGAAGCTGTCAGTAAATGCAAATGCTCACTAGAAAGCAATCTTCCAGACAGAAGTGGGCAAGCATTTTTCATCTCGTTCATCTATATCTTGGCATAAGTTTGGGTGTATGGTGAGAATGAGTGTGGGGTCAAGTGTTCTTAGTTACAGACTGGTGTCTAATCTCCTTTTCCTTTGTCCCATTTTTATTTGTTTTCATCTGACAGTAGTACAAGTGAAGAAAAATTATTTTTAGAAAACAAAAATTTTGTTTTACTGTTTTATCATAAAACACTAATATGAAATAAGGAGTATGATAATGCATTCATAGCTATACCTAGAAATAACTTACCTGTTTATCAGAGCAATTTCCCAATAATGTTCTTAAATTCTTGATATGATTCACATGTATTTATACAACTATATTAAAAGTGAGGGCTGTTTCTAGGTGTGAAGAGTAAATTTTGTTAGTGATAATACTTCAAAAGCATATCCAAACTTACATCTTTTTGCAATATAGCACTTACACTGAGAAAGCCAAAAGAGACCATGTGCTAGTGAAAAATAAGAGGTCAGGTAGCTTTGTATTGGCAGATTAAAACTGGACAGCTGATGTTGATCTATTCTATTTAAATTTTGTCTTCTTGTTGAAAACAGGCAGTACAGAAATTATTATGTAGAAGGCAAATGTTCCTGCCTTACTGAAAAGTACATTTTCCAGAAAAGTACCAGTATCCTGGATAGGCTGGTACTGGACTCAGATTTAAATTGCATCTGGAAGTCTGTCAAAGTCCTGATGGCCAGCAAAAATATGATATCAAGTATCTTATGCCTTGAGTTTTCCTGAGAACAGCTTGTGCATCCTGAGTTTCTTCAGCAGTGGTTGGCTGCACTGATTATTTTATCAGCTCCTTTTTAAGTTCTAGGGAAAATAATCTTTGATGTAGGTTCTCTTAGGATGGAGCAGGTAATTGATTTTAATGTTTTGGTGCTGTTTGCTTTTTAAAATGCCGTATTAGTGCTACATTAGAGTCACCGAGTTGTGCAGGTTGAGAGAAAGAGAGTAAGTTGAGATTTTTTTCCATGCTCTGCTGTTTCCAGCTTCCTTTGGGCAAGTCACTAAATATCTGTTGCTTGACTATAAAATAAAACAGCATATGCTTAATAGAGGCTTAGTTATTGGTTATGGGATGCATTTAAAAGCTAAAACAAGACAGAAAAGAGGAGGGTGAATCCTTTGGATAGCCAATACCACAAAATGGAGCTTCCAAACAGGGAAGATTGTCAAGAACCCTGTAGAGCAGAGCTGGGAATGTGCAAAGCCATTGACTTGCACTGTGTGACTGTGAACTGTCATCTTTCTCCTAGGAGCTGTTGTAAGTGTTTATATGCAGAGGAATTTTAATAACTAGACTGATAATTTTTTAGCTACTTGCATATTTTGCAAAGACTGCATTTACGACTTTTTAATGAAATAACGGAATTCATGATCTTGGCCACTTTGGTGTTTTCAGGAAGTGTAAATTATTGTTTGTTTGCAGTGGATGTTTATTAGAGCCATAATAATTGTTCATCTCAGTGTAGCATTTTTTTAATGAAAGATTCAGATAATCACGTAATGAAACAAGTGTTTTGAGAGACAAATGGAAAAAATAAAGAAGGAAACATTCCCACACAATCAGACATTATAATGATTGTAATAAATGTATCTCTAAAGAATATAGAGTATTAATTAAATGTCATAGTGCCTAAATGCTGCCCATCCAAAAGCAACCGAGACGCATCCTAAAGTTTTCTGTGCTGGGACTAGAGCTTAACTAGCCTTTTGCCTTTGTCATATTTCTAAATGCTTGACTTACGTGTATTTGTAGGTAGTTACAGGTAGGATTTGAGTCAAGAAAGAACAGCTCTCAGTACTTAAACCGGTCAGCTGATTAATGTTACATTTGCTCTGACTTTTGCTGCTGTGCTTAGTTTCCTCCTGTGAGACACCCCCTGTGCTGCTTTGAAGAGCATTTCACAAGGAGCATGTCTGCTACATGGGCTTCAGGTATTTTTTGCTGCAGGACTTTTTGGACCTGCTCACTAGTCAGGTTATGGGTGCTGTAGGAGGATCCTGGGACTTGCAAGGCTGGCTTCATAATAGTTAATGCAGAGGTTTTCCCAAACTCTTCATTCTGGACAGTCTGGCTTAAGATTAATGTTTTTCAGATCAGGATAGTAAATCAGACAGCAGGCACATTTTTGCATACCTTCTCCCAACACTGAGCCTGCTGTATGTCTTCTCTCCATTCCAGTTGTCTCTCCAGTATGGAGTGTCCCTTGAGGTTGTCTAAGTCCCCCCAGCAAAATGTTGCAATCTTTTTGTTTCAGGTAGGCATCTGCCTTTCTGGTGACCCTCCTTCTGCCTGCCTCTGCCATTCCTCTTACATCTTCCTTCTTGGTGCTCTCCACTTGCCTCTCAGCTGTTTACTTCCCTACATCCCTTTCTCTTCTGCTTACTGGCAAGGCTAAACATTTCTGTAAGTGCAAGGAATGTCAGGAATGTGCACTGGAGAGTCTGCAGCAGCAGTGGTCTGAAGGAGTGTGGGCGGGTGTCCTATATTTCATTTCTGAATGTTGCAGTGTCCTGCCTTTTTGCAATCTGTGTTGCTGTAGCTTTGCAGCTTTACTGCGTGGGCTCAGTTAATAAGCCCTGCAGAGATCAGGAGTTTTGGATGATGGCTGTGTGCTCCACTAGGGACTTGTGTTCACTGTGGGGTAAAGTAACCCAGACTGTTTCCTCTTCTGAATGGAACAGAGTTCTGAGTACACCCAGTTGATGTGAGTGGGAAGTGACTGTTCAGTGTCTCCTCTAATACAGGAATTCAGGAATGTGAAATGAGATGAACAGTTGACAACAGTTGTGTTACAGTTCTTCACACTGTGCTTTGACCAGTCTTGGGACCTTTTGCTGTTGGTGTAACTTCAGTATGGAAGATGCAGATGTTAAAACCTTTACGTATTACCTTTATGTATATAGGCAGGAACTTGAGAAGAATGTGTGTGATAAACTGACAGACAAAGTAAGTTTCATTTTGACACAAGACAGTGACTATTAAAACCATTGCCAAGACTAGTTAATAAAACCTAATAAAACCTGGAGAAGTTAAGTAAGATTTCTAACAGTGTAGAAGTGGTCATCTGTATGAATGGTCTCTGACGTAGTCTAATTCATTGAGATTTTCCTGCAGTATCCATCAATACATTTTTGGTTATTTGTATTACATTATTCTTTGCAAGGTTATAGTATCATGTAGTTAAGATTTTAACATCCTTTATGGTTTCCAGGTCCATTAAGGTCATTCCCAGCTCGTGTTTGAGGATTAATTTGGTATAGTCTAATTGTGTAAGTTCTTGCCAGAGTGTTGTGGATGGTAAAATTTCAAATTAGCTTCAATATCTGAAGATTTTCTCCATAAAAATATAACCTACCCAGGCATGTAGTCAGCCCAGGACAGTGTAGAATCTCTTAACTTGGAAAGCCCTTGAAGCAAGAAATCATAGGAAGTTCCTATATCATGTTTTTTCCTAATAATCTCCCCTGATAATCAACTGTTTGCCTCTGTCAGGGGCCAGTAGTAAACGTGTGTCAAATTAAACATTTTGGCATTGTGTTTTTGCATGCTGCTTCTGAGTTCTGCATTTTTTTTTTTTTGCTTGAGAGTTTTTTGGTGATTGCAATTACTCGCTGCAGATAAAACTTCAGGTTTGAAGAGATCCATTTTCATACTATGTTAATATTTGTTGTCAAGTGACTGTATTGAGCTTAATAAAAAATGGTTATTATGGTTAATTTTCTAAAACACAGTTGCTGCAGACTTTTGTTACTAAAACCTTCTATTCATATAATTTAAAATTTATTAAAAACTAGAGTTCGTAGGCCAAATTAATACTTACAGCTATTTCTAAGAAAATAAAAATGAGTTAGTTGCTTTTTACAGTTAGTTTCTTAATTATTCACCTTAATGCTGTCGCTAACATGTAGAAGTAATGGACAAGATTTGCATAATTAAAATGTTTTATTTTAATTTGTTCTGTAGTTGGACACTGCTTCTGTATGGGTTTCTATATAATTGAAACAAGGTACCAAAGCTTGTTTTTAGGGGGAGCCATTTTTCCTCTGAAGGGGCTGGCAACTCCTTTAGCCAGAACACAAGCCAACGTTGGTGCTGATCTCATGAACAAGTTTATTTGGAAGTTGTCCTTAATAAAATTACAGATGTCTGCATGGTCTTTGAAGTACTTGGACATCATCTTCTAAAATGGATAATCAAGTCCAATTATCAAGGCCTTCCTATCCGTTGTGTAAAAAGCATAATTCGACAGGTAAGTTTTGTTAATATTTTAATTAGGTTCTTCCACAATTGTTAACAGTTTGAAGGTTAGAATTATGATATTTGAACTGACCTCTTACTGCTATCTAAGGTAATTTTATTTTAATCTCAGTTTGCAACAGCATCTTAATGGGTAGCCTGCACTTCTGCATAAAGGGGTTTTTGGTGTGTTTGCATTGTGTTTTTTAATCAAGGTTTGGTATGATAAGGGAGTTTCCTGAGCTGCTTTAGAGAATAAAAAGTTGAAGCAATGAGTCTTTTTCATAGACGTGAAGATAGTCACATTAAATTGCAGTTTTGGTTGACATGTCATGCTTCTAAATAAAATCTGGACACTATGATTGTAACTGTGAAAAATAACAATACCATGATGATGATGATGATGATGAACAAAAATGGTATCTCCCTGAAAATGAAAATAGCCTGCTCTTTAAAGAAATTGCTGTCTGTCTGTATTTTAAGTTTTTGTAGAGTCAGAGTGATAGCAAGTTGAAATACTTCAGAGCATTTCATTGGGATGTGTTCTTTCAAAATATGTTATTTTGCTAATCTGTGAAAATCAAGTTGCTGAGAGGCAATTTTATGGAGAAAGTGTCTCAGCAAGGAGAAAGCATGTATGTAATACATCATAGAGTGATTCAGGTTGGAAAAGACCTGAAAGAGCATCAGTTCCAAGCATTAACCCACTGCCAAGGCTGCCACTAAACCATGTCCCTAAATGCCACATATTCTTTTAAATACTTCCAGTGGTGGTGATGCTATCACTTCACTGGGCAGCCCATTGGCTTGGCAGCCTTATCAGTTCTTCAGGAAAGAATTTTTTCCTGATATCCAATCTAAACCTCCCATGGTGCAACTTGAAGATACTTCTCTGGTCTTGTCACTTGTTACCTTGGAGAGCAAAGTGACCCCCACCTGGCTACAGGTGGTTTTAGGTTTTAGGCAGTTCTAGAGTGAAGTCCCACCTCAGCCTCCTTTTTTCTACAGACTAAACATCCCCAGCTCTCTGCATCAGACTTGCATTCCAAACCCTTCCCCAGCTCTGTCGCCTTTCTCTGGACTTGCTCCAGCACCTCCATGTCTGTTGTACTGAGGGCCCCAAAACTAAACACAGGATTTGAGGCTTTGTGTCCTCATCAGTGCCGAGTACAGAGGGACAATCAGTGCCCTGGTCCTGCTGGCCACACTGTTGCTGATACTGCCAGGCTGCCATTGCCTTCCTGGCCAGCCAGGCACACACAGGCTCGTGTTCAGCCACTGTCAACCAGCACCCCCAGGTCCTTTTCCCCGGGCCACTTTCCAGACACTGTCCCCAGGCTGTGGCACTGCCTGGGGTTGTTCTGACGCAAGGGAAAGACCAGACCCACCACTTGGCCTTGTTGAACCTCACATAATTGGCCTCAGGCCATTGTCCAGTGTGTCCAGATCCTCTGCAGAGCTTTCCTGCCCTCCAGCTAGTCAAGGCTTCCACCCAGCTTGGTGCCATCTGCAGGCTTTGCATGGCTGCACTTGATCCCCTTGTTCTGGTCATTGATAAAGATACTAAACAGGACTGGCCCCAGTACTGAGCCCTGGAGAGCACCACTAGTCATGGCTGCCAGCTGGATGTAATTCCAGTGCAAAAGCTCTGTTCCTCACCAAGGTCTTGTGCCTGGTGTCCACTCAGGTTTTTACCCAGCAAACAGTGCACAGTCCAGCTAGTTCTGCATTTTGGGAAGTAGTTGGAAGTGAATTGGATAAAGGCTCTGAGCAGGCTGATCTGATTCTGAGGTTAGATACAACTTTGAGGGTGGTGTGACTTAGGTGAAGGTTTGAATCACACAGTCTTCCACCCTGAGTTGCTTTTTGAATGTAGACAAAGGTAGTTCAAACACTTCATACCTGAGAAAAGAGGAAGAGCTTAGTCCTGAAAGATTAAAAAGCTTTTGTTTTTGTGGGGCTGGAATTAACTGTTTGAACTAGTGTGAGTGGCATTGTTTGGTAAGGCTTTCAGGTTGCTTTTTAAGATAGTGTAGATCTTTATTCTTTTTCTACTTGGACAAAACTTATGCTACACATGTTTTAAAACCTGATTTCTGAGAGTTGAATATGAAACAATTCAGTCATTACACTGGTGTTGCTGTGCATCAAACAATTTTGCTTCATAAGCTTCTGTAATTCCATGCTGCAATGGAAAATTAGGTGGTTATGCTACTACTTGGTAATATACTTTTTCCAATTTTTGGCTACTTTTGAGCATTAGGATAAAATCAGTGTTATTTTAAAATGCAGCCGAAGGCTGAGTTTCCTAATAAATTTAGTTGCAGTTTGGAGCAGATATAAAAAAAATCTGTTTGTAATTAGGTGCTTCAGGGTCTAGATTACCTACACAGCAAGTGCAAGATCATTCATACGGACATAAAGCCAGAGAACATTTTGATGTGTGTGGATGATGCCTACGTGCGCAGGATGGCCGCTGAGGCTACCGAGTGGCAGAAAGCTGGAGCTCCTCCCCCGTCCGGCTCAGCAGGTATGAACAGGATATTCAAATGCAATGTGGGAAACTACCATCAGTATATTATTGCTAACAGTATTTTGTTCAGTGAAAATTCACATTTTAAATAATTACATGTGAAAAAATGCATGTCTGTTTAACTTATTCCTGCTCTGGAAACTGTCAGAAATGTCATCCTTTCCTACTGGTTTTTCACATTCAAGTTTTCATGGTCCCCAGATACAGAAAAAGATTTATTGGTATAAACTTATTCCCCTCCCATCCCACAAACTTTAATGCCTGGGATTTAGTCACACTGGAAGCTTGAATCTCTAATATTGACGATTATTATCTTATATAAATTATGTCTAGTTCTGTTACAAGTTCATCAGCATCCTTGTGGAATCATCTGCCTTTGTCTGTTTTAACTTACTCTTAAGATGCAGTGAAAAGTTCTACATTCATAATTTTTCACTCTTAAAAATGGAATTTATTGTAACTAACTGAACTTGTGGTAAGCCCATTTTCCTAGGGGTATAAAATGTTTTATGTTAAGCTTGCCAAGAGTTTAGATAGGAACTGTACCTTATGTTTAGCTAGGAGAAGCCAAGGTAAAGAAGTTCACAGCAATAAGCAAAGACAAACAAGGAGGAAGTGTGGCTTTTCTAGTGATTTTCTTTTTAGTACTATGTGCTATATATTTTTAGTACTATGGTTGCTACTAATTTGCCAATTGAGCACATCAGCTACCGGCAGTGGGGAAGTAATTCCCTTTGTAATATTGTCAGAACATATATCACAAGTTAAAATCTGTGTGGTATGCTAAAAATACTTTCTATGTCGGGAACAAATACAGTGGTCAGAATGCATTTCATGGCATTATATACTTTTAGATGAAAAATCATATAAATGATGAATATATTATATTGAATTTGACATAATGTGTAATCACATAGCTAGAGATTTTATGTTATTTGTGTGGACATTGCATGAACAAAATCAAGTTGCCTTTATGTTACTTCCTGACATTAAAATAAGTATTACTTTAAGGAGTGGCATTCTTATCACACTTCATTCTTAGCAAATTGTAGTTAAATATATGGCTTTCCACTCAGAAGCTGAACATGTGTTTTCCTTACAGCGTTGCAGAAATAGGTTGTGTGTAATTTCCCTTTATATAGCAGTGATAGTGCTCAGGTTTAAGAATCTTTTTGAAAACCTTGCCCTTTCCGGGGCATTCAAGCAGGTTTTTCCCTGAGCTTAGCAGCAGGATCTGAACCTATAAAACAACTCTTTTATTTGGCATTCCTTAATTTTCATAGGCCTGTGTGTCTGAAGAAATTTGTGAGAGGTTCTCCCCCGTTCAGTTCCTCTTGCTCACTTTCACTTTGCTTCTGTCTCCCATATTTGGTTATTTCTGTTGGGTTTGATCACAGGGGGAGGTTTTATGTAGCTTGTGGTGCTCTGTGCATGTGACAGCATTCCAATCTCATCAGACCCAGTCACTGATGGGATCCTGCTCAGAGGTGCTTGGAAGAGACCCATGCTGGAGCTGCTTTTTCTGTGATTTGGTGTGGTTTTTGCCTTAGACACTTCTTCATGCCTCCCGCCTTAGCAATCAGACTCCCTTGTTTCAGAGTAAAAAACATGAATATTTGGCTTTTCTGTTGTGTACAATGCAGTAGTTGTATCTTCGCTAGTATTCCCTGAACTATTTAAACCAGTCTATACCTGCTTTGCCAGCTGACTACATACATTTAATCTGTGACAGATCTGCAGTCATTTGATGTTTTCTATTTACTCTTTATGGTTCAGCCTTTTATTTTTTGAATTTCATGAACTCTCTGCCAACTGCAACACAGTGAACGTAGCTGCTCACTCCTTCCAATCTCAGATGCTCTAATGGAGACATCAGATGATTTGAGGCAGCACGTACTTGTAAAGAGTAAAGAATCTGGCTAATGAAGTAAATACTGCCTTATTTAGTTAAGAATGTTTTTAAATTATTTCTACTAGGTTTTGCTTTTATAGAGTTAATTTTGAAAAAGAAAACCTTTATTTCATTTATAATTTATGTTTTGTCTTTTTAGTGAGTACAGCTCCCCAACAAAAGCCTGTAAGTATTGTTATATAATACAATTTAACTGCCTTGTTTTCTGTGTTTCTCTGGGTATTAATATGTATTAGACTGTTAGTAGCCTCGACCCTTTTAAAAGGCTTCCTTTGAATAAAGCTTTTATCTTTCAAAGAACATTTTTCTTTTCATGTCTCTGGCCTTACCACTCTTAAGCACAGTATTTCTGTGATGGAAATTCTCACAGACATACAGTTCTATAGCTATGTCAAACTAAGTTAAGCACTGCCATTTTCTTGTCTTGAGGAATAATCCATTTGTTCAAATCCTGACAAAAATGGGTGAATGCACTAAATATTGTGCATTGCAGATATCTTAAGGGCATAAAGGCCTTAATCATCAAGGCCTCAAAGTTGAGGCAATTTTATGTGGTTTGAAAGATCTCTTTGCCATATATATATAGCAAATTACCAATGGTAATAACAGCCTTTCAGAAATATCTGTGGTCAGACCTGCCTTCTGTGTGTACAGAATATGTATACTTTCAGTGGATATACAACATGGATGGAGATGATTAGGGTTGTGAAATTTAATGTCTTGTTCAGACTATCGTATGGCTTTTTATGAAGATAACAGGATTTAACAGATAAACCTTTGAGGAAATCTTTCTCTCTGTTCCTCATACTTTATTTTTTGATTATATGAGGATTTCTTACTGTGATATTTAAACAGTGAATGAAAACTGGATAGATCTAATTTACCAGGGAGTAAAAATAGAAGCCACAATTCAGTTAAAATGGAAGGAAGTGTTTCAGTCCAAGCTCTGATATGTTCATTTTTCATCTCCTTGTTGTTGTACCTGAGTTTTTAATCCTTATGTTACATAAAATGAGAAACTACATAATGGCCATCTGCTATTTGTAATTCATATGTTTTGGGCCAGAAGGGAGTAATAAAAATGCTTTCCTTATGCAAGAAAATAAAATAACACAGGTTTTATTTAAAATTCACTGTTTTCAGTCTCTTTAGTTTTCTCATGTCTTTTTTCTCAGAATACTTTTGCTGATTATTACCTGCATTATACAGAGAGAGATCAGGTATTAAATTTATATGCAAACAACTAATATGATGCCCTATTATTTTCTATATTCAGTATCATCTGTTAATCTGGATTGAAGTTTAAGATTATTGTGTTTACTCAGGGTTATAGGATCAAAGGAATTTTATTATGGCATTTTAGATGTATAGCTGTATTTTGCTCTTGTATCTAATACTGACCATGTAAAAACATGATTAACTGTGTAAAATTTTGGTGGATTTTGGCCTCATATAATCCTATATCATTCTTGATTTGAAGTAAACTGGAAAAAGCAATATAATTACTAAATTAATTGCATCTAGTATTTTCAAAACATGGTAATCAAACTGTAAATGAGTTTGGTGTGAGATGCCTTGAAAATAATTAATTACATTTTTTTCATTCTTTGGTATTAATATTTCAGGTTGGAAAAATATCCAAAAACAAAAAGAAAAAACTGAAGAAAAAACAGAAGAGGCAAGCTGAGCTGCTAGAAAAACGCCTGCAGGAAATAGAAGAACTAGAGCGGGAAGCTGAAAGGAAAAAAATAGAAGAAAATGTAACCTCAGCTGTACCATCAAATGAACAAGAAGATGAGTACCACCCAGAGGTGAAACTAAAAACAGCTGATATAGAAGAGGTAGTAGATGAAGAACCTGGAAATGATGATGGTTGGTATTACATGTTTTTACTGGCCCTGAATTTTCTGTTTCAGAGGAGAAAGTAATTGTGCAGTGTTGCATCTGGTGCAGTGAACAAAATCTCCAAACTGTCCTAGATGACTATGTTAATTTTCTCCTGTTGGTAAAATTGTAACTACAAAACATGAAAAGGTAAAAGAAAAATGAAACCTACTACAGAAGTGAAGAGAACCATCAATAGCCGTCTATAGCTATAAACAACTCAAAAAAGCTGGTAGAAAATTCAACAGAACAGTCACCATGCCACATTAAGTGGAATAACTGAGTATCCTGGTGAAGTTGAAGAACAATAAGATGCATTTTTCTACAATATTATTGTAGTAGTTGGCGTCATCATTGCTTTCCCCTTTTCTTCTTACAGTGGTTGTTGTAATGATGTATCAGGCAACTTCACTAAAATGTTTGATGTGTCTTGTTAAAATTCCTGTTCGGTTATGGTGACTTGGACCATTATGGTGCAGCTCCATTCTGGCTTCCCTGATTTTCTTCTCAGCTCTTCAGTCCTGATAAAGATATAACTACTGAGACTGTAGTTCAGTTTGGTTTGTTTTTGTTCTGCTCTTATAGAAAATTTTCCTACTTCTGTGATGACTCCCTGTTGACACAGATGGAATTCTAGATTTTTAAAAGCTTGCTTTCAAAGCCTCATTCATCTTACCTTCATAACATTATTTTCTTCTGGGTTGTTCCCTCCTGAGCCACTTGCCATTGTTTGGTTTTCCAACAGCTTTCCTAGTCCTTTCTATGGCCTTTAATTTAGATTTTAAGGTTTACATATTTCAGTGATAGTCAGTGTTTCCTTGTGTCATATATCAGAAGTCAGGTAGTTAGTGAAGAGGTAAAAATGATGAATGCTTAATTTTAGTCTGATTTATTGATATATGATGTAATGTGTTGCTTGCTGAATTTTTTCAGGTGAAGCAGAAGATCAGGATGAAAAAGAGGACACAGAGAAGGAAAACACTGAAAAAGATGATGATGTTGAACAGGAACTTGTCAACACTGACTCTACAGACCCTAAGTGGATAGAATCCCCCAAAACAAATGGCCATATTGTGAACGGCCCATTCCTATTGGAACAACAGATTGAAGATGAAGATGAGGAAGAGGAAGAATGTCCAAATCCAGAGGAGTATAGTCTCGATGATCCAAATGCAAAAAGTGGTTACCCTTATAGCAGCTCCTATGAACAGTTTAATGGTGAATTGCCAAATGGACGTCATAAAATTCCAGAGTCCCAGTTCTCTGAATTTTCAGCGTCAGTGTTCTCTGGGGCTCTAGAGTCTGTAGCTTGTGGTTCTGCTGTTTCTGAAGGATCAACTGTAACTGAAAGAGAGGAGAGCAGCCCATCTCATGACAGGAGCAGAACTGTTTCAGCTTCCAGCACTGGGGATTTGCCAAAAAGTAAGTGTTTATCTTAATTACTTTTGTCTAGTAGCACGGGGGTGTATTGTATTAAATAAAAGAGGCAGGTAAATGGAATACAAAGGCAGTGGTTAGGTTAAGAAAAGATTGTTTAAGTAAATTGGGTGATTTTTCTTGCAGAACTGTGATTTGTGGGTTATTTTCCACGCTAGAACTTGCTTTCAAGGGGTATTAGATAAATAAATTATCTAGAATAAGTATTTGCTCTGACAAGTCAGTGTACACATGAAAGAGGAAAGGAAATCTATAGTTGCAAATAAGCATCATTGCTGTAGTTTAAAGGTAGAATATGAGCGTGAGATCATGATGTCCTTTGTTAAAAAGTCAGTAGTATACCATCTTTTAGGCCCAGTAACCTTTATTGTTGGCTTAAAACATATTTTTCGAAGATAAAAATACCTGTTCTTAAATGGACAAATAAAATTATAATCTAATGTGATTGAATTGTGGTTCCACTGCTTGGTACTCTGAATTGTTTTAGAAGAATTGTAGCAAGTTTGAACTTGTCTGGCTGCAGCTTCTGCTAGTTCTTATCACATCTTTTCTCAATCATATTGAAAAATTCTGTAATATGCTGTGTTTTCATTCATTAATTGTTCTTTCTTTGTCAAACAGTTCCTGTCTTAACCTTTTATTAATAATCAACAGGGCATGTTGCCAACCCTCAACTCATTATGGCTTTTCTATATTCAGCATGGTTTTGGACATTTAAATTCTGGCCATCAATCCAGAACTTTTGCCTGTAAATCCTGTTGGCCTGTAAGTCCATTTGAAGACATGGAAGTTGAAATCTTGGTGTCATTGCAAAGAGCCATTGAATTAAATAGCTTCAGGATATTACACATAGGTCTTTCTTACAGTGCCAGTGGTTAAATGATATATGTATGGCTTTCAACTTTAATAAAGAAAATACTGAGACTAAATCTGTAAGTGGATAGAAGAAAATGGGAGCTTAGGGAGAAGATCACCAAGCCTGCCATCAACATTGTCACAGATGAAGTTACTGAATTTAAATAGAACTGCATTGAAAAATACAGTGAAGTGTATTTCTTGGTTTAAGACTTTAGAAGAGCAGTTCACACAGTTTATTACAGGGTCTGACAGATAAGGTAAGAAATACGAAATATATTACAGCTCAGTAGAACTGCATTTCTGGAAGATCCAGGCCAATAAGGCTTATAGTCCATCTCCTTATACTCTAAAGTCCCTGAAACAATATAGAGGAGGTTCCTAGATGCCCAGTAGTTTCTTCCTTTGTTCTGCCAGCTGTATATAGGCAGAAGGACTCCACTGCTGTTTTCCTGGGGTGGTGTATAAAATCCTCATGTCTTCAGAGATTAAAGCTGCTTTTGTCCTCATGGAATCAGCTTATCTCCATAGCTGGAGAAACAAACCTACTTTATTCCTCCTTGATGTTATCCCGTCAGTTGACACACCTTTCTTGCAAAGAAAGAAGACAGACAGTAAATTCAGGGATAGTTGACTTTTTTTGAAGAAAGAGGAAAAGCTGAACGTAACACATACTAATGGCATCAATAATAATATTGAGTATAACAGTAATAAAACAGATGAAGGTATTTAGAAAAAAGCAGTGTACAGGAGGTAGAGGCTATTTAATATTTTAAATTGTGCTGCATCATTTTTCACCATATCTGTATTATCGTTTCCTTGTGCTGAAGTAGACTTTAATCTGTTCCTCTTTGTCTAGGCATTGCTGTGCAGTGTTAAGTGACATGGTCTCATCTTATTTTTTTGGGGTACTTGCCTTACTTGCCTTACTCGGTACACAAACCAATTTGTGTTGAGTGGATGAGCAGTTTTTATCTTTTTCATGATCAATGCCCTGAAGATAGATCTGTAATTTCCTCATGACTCTCCTCCTCTTTCCAGAGTTTGAATGTTTACTAAGTACATTGTCATGCTGAGACTGAGAGAATTAAGGTGATATTTCTTAATTTTTATGGAACTAGGACACAGAAGTGTTCACTAATTTTGTGCACAGGGTAAGCTTATTCGGATGCTTTTTTGTGAGTACTTTCTAGAAAATACACTTGTTCTGACTTCCCTTTCAGTTGTAAATGATCTGTGTTTGTCAAATACAAAATCCAAGAATTCATCTTTCAGAAGAGACAGGACTTAAGCATCATAAGTTTTTAGAAAAACACAGAAGTATAGGCACTTCCCTGTTACCTGCTCAGGTCCCTCTCTTAGGAAAAGGTTGAAGAAAGCTGTTGCCTAATGCCATGTTCAGATGTCTTAGTCATGAGGCTTTTTTTCTCCCCCTTCATTCCACTTTATTTACTGCAGTCCTTCAACAAGACATGTGGGAAGGATTTATCTAGCATTATCCTTTTTTATTTTTGCAAAGACTACTGAACTGAGAAAGGTCCTGTTATTTCTTCAGCAATGCGTGTGATTGTGTTAAAAAAATTACACTGTACTACGCAGCATGTTTTAGGGGAACACTTTAATATTAAGCTTACTAGTTCCTATCTTTCGAGTGTTTTACTTCTATCCTTATGTTGGTGCCTTTTATAAACTTGAGTCTTGGACTCCATTCCAGCTTTTTTTGAGGGCTGTTTATTGAGGTCACTGTCCCCTTTGCTTTTTGCTATTTACTCCTGTATTTTCATTCCCTATCTCCTCCATTTTCTTTTCTGGTTGGCTAATACTCTGGTGACCCATTCAGGCTTCCTGTGCCTGCAGTTGAAGATCTCCATCTGATTTCAGTCAGTCCTAATTCCCCATTAGACATCCAGTATTTTTTGTCCTTGTCCATGTCTGGTATTTTCTCTGTGTTTTCCTCTTCCCAGTCTTTCACTAGTTTATCAGACCATTGCAGTCACGAGTACTTTTTTGGATCTAGTACCTTTCCTCTCTTACCTTCAATTTCCAATTTACACCTTGTAGCTCTGGGACAAGGAAACAGACACCAGTCCTGTGCTTCCCTGTGATTTGTGATACCTGGTTCTGTCTTCTGCCTTCAAGTCATCCGCTTTCTTTCCAGGGCAGTTTAGGAACTAGCAGGTGGAATGTCAAAACAGAGAAAAGCAGCACCTCCACCTGTCTCTTAAGGTTTCAGTGTTCCAAGAGCCTCTAAAGATGGCAAGATAATTCAGATTAAAGTTCTGTCTTTTTAGTCTGGATCATAATTAATGCAAATAGAGCCTTCAGAGAACTTTGAAGGCTGAATTATTTGTGAAAAGGATGGCAGCCCCCTGGGCTCTCAAATTAGCCAGGTTTCAGTGAGTCCTTTACTTCTTGGGATAGGTTTACAAAAGAAAACAAACAAACAAACAAACAAACAAAAATCCAGCCAGATTTTATTTACTGTAGCCAGGCATGGAAGTGCAGGATTTATTTTCTCAACCAAACTGTTCCAAGAACATATCTTTCATGTGTGTAGTGGGTGAGTTGCTGGAGTCTGAGTTTTAACATTTTCTGTCTGAATCTGTTCTGGGAAACATATACGCTGGTTTTGCTTAGAAGTTCTTCTGGATATTGTAATAATAGTAATTTGACAGCTAAAAAATGCAAAAAAATTTGCACTTGAAGTGAATAAGGATATTTCAAAATCAGGGTAAGAAATCCTTTTTATGTTGCTGTAATTTCTTGTAACATTCAGCAAATTATTCTGATGTCTTCAGTGTATGACAATGCTGAACAAAGTGTCAAGGCAGAACTGCTTAGGGATAATAGTGGGCTTAACATACTAACTGTTTTGCCTTTTGCTTGTGTTAGCAAAAACTCGTGCTGCTGATTTACTGGTGAATCCATTGGACCCAAGAAATGCAGATAAAATTAGAGTTAAAATTGCTGACCTGGGGAATGCCTGCTGGGTGGTAAGTGTAACTACTTTGTTTTAGCTGTTCACTGTTTAGAGCAGGTTTTTTATAGTCCTTTTTTTCCATTAATGTGGTTCTTTCTATTTTAGCATAAACACTTCACAGAAGACATCCAGACAAGACAGTACAGATCCATAGAGGTTTTAATAGGAGCAGGTTACAGTACACCTGCTGATATCTGGAGTACAGCATGTATGGTAAGAACAATGCAATATGTATTTTACAAGAGTAGAGCTCCTAAAAAGAGTTGTTTCTTAAGTGAGGAGACCTGATGGGGATGGTTTTGACATTTTGACACAAATATATTATAATAAATGATGTTGTAATAGATAGCTCTGATGATTTCTTCCCTTCCTTTCAATTTCTCAAGCCTTAATCAAAAGGAAATGTTTTGGAGAGCACATCTAATTTTCATGTGATGCATTTTAAACTTGTAGTCAGAAGCATGCAAGTTTAGAGAGAAAATATGTCTATTTTGAATGACAAAACATAACTGAAAAGTTAAAACTGCTTTCATTCTGGTCTTACAACCTGTGCTGCTGTTAGCTGTGATTACATTTCTTTTGCTTGTGTAAAGTAGCAAAACAGTGAAATACTTCAAATTGGTGCCAAGTGCAGTGAAAACATGGATTGAATTAGGCTTGGTTCTGAACTTTCAAGAGAATGAGTTCGGTTTATTGGCGTAAAATACGTGGTAGCATTCTGTAGAATTGGTATTAACACAGAACTGAAATTATAGCTTAAGAGTCTTCAGAGAACAGAAAAAGTGAAAACTTAATCATGCAACTTTCTGAAACACTCTAATATCTCTTTGAGGATGAACAAACTGGATGCATCTTCTCATTAAACATAGTATGTATTTCCAGAAAACAAATATAGAATTACCTTTGCCTATTTTAAAAGTGAAAACTTAATCAAATCTTTATATTTTACAAATTCATGTCTGATAAGAGTAAGTGTATGAGGAGGAGGAGAAGACTCAAATACTAGACACAGTTTGCAGGCGTGGGTGATGAGAAGAATTACACAGCTCAGAGGGAGAGGAGGAGGATTGAAAGGAACATAAAATCCTACAGATATTGTAAGTTCAGCAGGCCATGTGTTGGAAGTAACTAACCCATAAGTGAAATCAAAGTATGTTTTCTCTGGAGTTTAATACTAGCTTTACCTTTAGAACACAGAAAACCCATCCATTTCCAAATTTGCTCTTCTATTTGGGGACCATATAGAAACCAGAATTTTTCTATTACATTGAAAAGAAAGCATATAAAATATTCCACAGCTTGTTCTTAAATTCTTTTAATTATTCTTCTCTTAACTAACTACAAAATCATTATAGAGACTTTGTTCTGTTACCTAGTATGTTGTAAACCTCAGTTGAACATGATAACCTTTTATTGTATTGGACACCCTGCATTCATCTTGAAGTGGTACCTATTGCTGCTGATTTTATAGTCTTTAGTCTTTTGGTCTTGTAGCTAAAGGTACATAAAGCAGGCTGAAGTCTATCTAGAATTGTCTTTAAAGATAGGGGGGTACTAAATAGCAATATCACACCTAAGGAATATAATATTCTTGCAATATTTGGGGCTGCCCAGCCTATTACAACTTCTTCTGTTATATAAGTGTTACTGCTTTCTTCAGACTCAGGGAAAGAAGAAAGCCTAAAGCATCACTGTGACTGGAGGTATCTTATCTCAGATTAATAATTATGTATGAAATTTCAGTATTTTAATGAGAAAAATGTATTTCTGCTTTTTTTTTTATGTAAGCCTTGCAGATAGTAAAGCTGTAATTCTGTTTTCTGTCACAGTCTTTAGGTTTTTGTCCTTAAGAAATGCGGCAGAAATTTTATGACATTACAGCAGTGACGTAGAGTTGTTGAATTCAGTTGTCATCATGGTGTAGTTGTGTAAAAAACAGAGATCAGCCTCTCAAACTCATAGAAAAAAGTCATCATTTGAAAGCCCCCAGAATCTCTTTGCATTGCTCTGTGGCTGAGAATATCCATCAGAGCACTGGGGATGCTGATCCTGGATCAGATTGCAAACAGATCTGGGGATTGCCTTGAAGACCTTAATACCTCTTTCTGCAGAGGACTTGTAACAGAGATTAATGGCCAGGAAAGCATTCCCGATGTGGAACTGCAAACTCCCAAATAACTTATTTAGGCTGTCTTTGGAAATTATGATGTGAACCTCTCCAATCCCTAAGGCAGTCAAGAGCTGTGAAGTGCCAAAGTGTTTTGATGCTTCCACAGCCCCACTTGCTTTCTCAAGTTTAGTTTCCTTGTTGCACCTAGATTTGGTTCAGAAAATGCCCTTCTAGGTTATCTTGCTCTTGTTTCATATTTAGTTCACTCTGTTCCATGTTTACTCTGTTTTCAAAGGGATTGTGTGCTGGAGCAGGTGGTGTTTATTTTCAGCCAAAATATGGCCCAGGTACCCTGTTCGCCTTGTTGTCCAGGACTCCCAAAGGAGGGCAGAGGCGACTTTGCCTGTTCAAGTCCTGAGTCATTAAGGACATTTTTGGAAGCAGTGCTGTGCAAAATGAGTGGTCCAGCAGTATTTCCATTACTTTTTCCTTGGCATGTTTCCATCCACCCATACTTTACCTACTGTGACAGCACCAAGCATACATGAGCACTGCTTAGCTTGCAAAATAGAAGATTTTCTGCATGTATTTTGTATCTACTGCTGTGTCAGAGATTCTAGCTCGCATCTCCATTTAAAAATTGCAACAAAAAAGGCCTTTCTTGGAACTTAGTGTCTGTAGGGTTTCTGTGTCAGAGATTTATGTGTATGTAAAACACATCAATCTTTTTATGTGTCCTGGATTATATGAAGGATGACTTGGAATGCTTGGTAGCAGGATTCACCTGGAGTCTTAACTTGGTCTTGTTCTTTATAGATCTCCATTTGAGCCTAAGGTTTTCCCTGCCTGTTGCTTGCTAATGAAATCATCTTGCTCACTGAGCACTCACCATGAGTAGCCCAGCTACTGGTTATTGTGTTGGCTTGTATTTATGGCATAAAGTGTGCTAAGCACAGAAAGTTGTGTTTTATCTCAGCAGCAGTAGAATGTCTTTTTCCATCATACCATTTGCCTGTCCATTTTACACAGTCTTTAATAATGAGGATGAAGATGAGGTTTTTAAACAAGGCCCCTGATAAACAAGCCTTGAGTATGCAAAGCATCTGTGTTCCTGTGTGCACAGCAACTTCCAGAATAGCCCCTTATGGATCTTCTGGGACATGGTCCATTGTGTCTGAATGGAGTGTATTCCTTACCTGGGCTTAGTTTGGGGTGGCCTTGTTTGGCCAGGAGCTTGATGGTTTTGATGCAGCTTCCAGGAAAGAATGGTCCTGTTTTATTTGTATTGACTGTAGTATGAGACTAGCCAGTTTCTGATCAGGATTACTTATGCTAGGAGTGTAAGTGATCAGAGCCGTGTAAGGGCTCTACCTAAACAGCAAAAGAGGGCAAAATAACTCAGTGCTAATAATTTTGCAGTGCTGTTTCTTTGGTGTTACGTCAGTAAGGAGCATTGCAAGCCAGCAGCCTGTGAGATGAACCTTCTAATTTTAGATAGTTTAGCATGGCCCAGTTCTTCTGCCCCAAACTTCTTTGAATCAGGTTTAAAGGATGGATGTGGATATCCTCAGACCAGTACCAGTCCTCTGCTCAGGTGATCTGAGTTGCAGAGTCTCTAAGAAAAAACAAATAAAGGAAGGGAAGAAAGAGGATAATGCATGTCTTTGGGGCATGCATGAAGTGCTGTGAAAGGGGTTAGATGTCAGTGGGCTTTTCCAGACCGTGGTGGAGTTGTTTGCTTGTTCAGTGCTTGGCAAAGAATTCCACGAAGAGTAACTTAGATTTTTTTCTCTAGACTTTGGTGATCTTGGTTGGAATGATTGTTGCTGTCATTTGCTGGACTTGTGTAAGTTTGATTAGGGAAATTGTACAGTGCCCTTTTATTTTCCTTTTAACATTGTGGCCTGTTTAAGTGGAATACTCAGCTTCTCTCATGGAAAGCTAGACTCTGGAAATCTCTCTACATTTACAAATTCTAGATGTTCCTTTCCTGTCCTAAGCCCTAATTTAATTCTGCCAACAGGGAGGTGCATGTCTCATTTTCACCCAAAAAAAGGAATAGATTTGGAGCCAGCAGTACCTTTGACAGGATTGAAAACACTCTTGATGATTTAGTCGTATTGGTTTGAATTTCCACATGAACAATATTGAGCGGGTTGCTTTCTTTAGAGCAGAAACTGAACAGGCACTGAGTGATTTAGCATTTCCTAAATCCCAGAAAACATGGAACACAGTACTCCACTGTTGCTGCCAAGAAATCCTGGCAAGATAAGGGAGTTCATACTGGCAGACAGCATCCCTTTGTATTGCTTCTGGAAATGACTGCAAGCACTACGATTCCACTGCTTTTCCTTGTTCCAATCTCCTTGGATTGGAGACAGGAAAAGCACCTGAAGTGGTGAATCTCATTATCTGACTTTTGTTCATTACCTTTGGTTTGAGCTGCGGGGAAGAGGTGACTCTGTCACAGGCTGGGACGATAACAAGGCTTTTAAAGTTTTTAACACTTTTCTGAAGTGTCTTTTGTGGAGAGTTGTGATTCCTGCAATCTTCTCTTTGTAATAAGACCTAGCAAACAGATGACAGCTATAGATCAGCAGGAAGTCAGAGAAGGTGAAAATTGTACTTGGTATTTTATCTACCCAAAGAGATTACAGATGATGAAAGAAAACTCTACCAGGTGTGAGGGAAAGGGGACAGGCAAAGAGCTTTTGAAACAAGGGAAATGCTACTAGAAGGCAAGCAAGTTTACAGCAGTTGGGTTTATTTGTGGGCATTTCTGTTTGTGAGAGAGAACTCAGAGGAACAGAATGAAGAATGAGCAGGATATTGTAAGTTATGGTGAAATTAAACCTACATGTAAGTGCTCGTAGGTAAATTGCAGGCTTGTGCCCCCAGTTTACTTCTATGTGTGATGTTCTCTAATGTGGAGTAGAGAGGTAACTGTCCTTAACTACTCTTCCACTGTTGTAAGCAGGGAAAAAAATGATCATGTCTCCATGGGATCGAGTATCATCATGTTAGTATGTGTGAGTGGCACATACCAAAGGTGTGATGACAAGCCTCAGTCTGCACAGAAACAGTATTTTGAGGAAAAATGGAAAATCAAAAATCTGGTTTCGAGGGGAGAAAAAGCTGAAGTTGCTATGCACATATTTTTCAGTAGGCAGCTACAGTACAGAATGCTGTTATTACTCGCTGTACACCCTTTTTGAAGGTGGTGGGTGGACAACCTGAAGCACTCAAAAGAAAATGATTTCCCAGAGGAGCTGACTTTCCAAAGCAATCACTCAGTATGTGCATGATTCCAAAATCAGAGTAGAGCAAATAAAAGAACCCTGTTTCCTTTCCAAGCATCCCATGCAAGTCTCTGTTTTGTATATTTGGCCTTCCTTACCAAGCATTAACCATGCAAAATGCCTTTCATACTCTTCCCATTGCCTGGCTCTGCAGAGGGAGATGTCCATGGGAGAACAAACTGTCAGCTGGTGTGTGTATCTCAGAAAGCTTTCTGATCTTCTTTCCATGCTCCCACTGACCTGTGGAACAGTGTTCTTAAAACCAAGCCTGTTTTTAAAGCAGTTACAGTCTTCTCATTCACATCTCTTCATTTCAGCTGGGGCAGAGAAGCTCTGGCCAAGGGCTGCATCTCATCTGTCAAAATAATAATTCTGGCCTATAGCTTGTTGTTCTTTTTCAGCTGGGGCTTCAGTTCAGGGAGGCTGATGCAGTCCAAGTGAATTGTTCTTCCAATCCTCTCCCAGACAGCTTTCCCTAGGCATGCATCCATTTTTCAATCACCAGATTGAGCACACAGCTGTCACACAGTGAAAATGCAGCCATTTCCAATTGTGTGGTTAGATATGGGTCCATTATATAGTGATGTCACCAGTTCTGTGCTGTGGTAGGTTCGCATACAATCGTGTGGCAGGAAAGAAACAGAGCCTCTTCAGAGGCTACAGAACAGCAGTGTTACCATTTACATGAAAGGTTCACCATCTGCAGATGGAGAAAAGCAGTCTAGACTGGTTTTCTGTGAGAACCTTTGGAAAGTGTTAAGTAGAAATTGCCAGAACACTCAGTAAGGATGGATGGTTGCCTTGGGCTTCTGTGCCATATGTTGAGTGTGCTGTATCTAATTTTTTATGTTCATATAATAAATGAAATGCTGAATTCTCTAGATGTAAATGTCAACATTAAGTAAAAAAATCATGGTATTTTAAAGTTGGAGTTTCTGTCAAGAAACTAGTTTTTAGAAATTACTACTTTCAGAGGGAAAGTAAGTAAATATGGTTAGTCAGTATTTGTAGCATCATGAAAATTATAGACAAATTTAGGTTTAAAGTCATCTCTGGTATCTGCCTCCTTGAACAAGGGTTGTTGTCAAAGGTAGATGAGGTCACTCAGAACCTTGTCCAGTTGAGGGGTGATACAGGTACATACCTCAGGACATACCTGTAAGAATGGCATTTCCACAGCCTTTCTGAGCAGCCTCTTCCAGTACTCAGGGAAGTCTCACCAAAGAATTTTTTTCCCTCATGTTTGATTGGAATTTCCCATCTTGCTGCCTGTGGCTGAACTGTGTTGTCCTTTCATGGGCATGAGTGTGTCTTGTTCTTCTCCACTGTTGCGTTCAGGCAGTGGAATGCAGCAATTAAATCCCTTCACCCAGCTGAGCAAACCCAGCCCTGCCAGCCTCTCCTCCTGCATCCTCTGCTCAGCATCACTCATCCCCATGGTGCCTGAGGCCAGGTCCTCCCTGACCTTTCTCCACTTCATGGGGTGTCTCTCCAGCTGGTGGCCCCAGACTGGTCACAGCTGGGCAGACCAGACCTGTGATCACTGTGTTGCCCTGTCTCCTCATGTCATCACAGAGTGTCAATGACCTCTCTTATGGGAATTGGGGGTTGTATGTGCCTACAGGTGGGTGTAAACTGTGGGTGAGTACTGAGAATGCCCAGGAAGTCCAGAGCAGCAGTGGTTCCACTGCCAGAGCTGTGGCTCTCAGTATCTGGCAGCAGAGATCTGCTCTTCCAGCAGCACCCACTCGGTAACAGCACGGGCTTTCCAGTGCACCACACCTTTGGACAGTGCTTTAAAGAACAGAACTTTGACTGATACAGTCCAGAGATGTGATTGGCCTTCTTACAGCTATTTATGTGTTTATTAAATGTATCTCTAACGCTGATTCTTCATGATAAAAACCTAGATATGGGTTTTATTCTTTCTTATATGAGGACAAATTAATTTAATTTATCTTGCGCTGTGTAGCCAGTCTGTCCTGAAAATAGCGGGGAACATGCTACCAGGTTGCCACAGATGAACCTGTGAGACATTGTCCTTCATGGATGCTGAGAACCATCATTACAAATACTTATCACAGCACCTGCCTCTGGTGCTGTCCTTGTGCGCATCTGAGTCAGAAGTGTTTTGGTTCTTAGAGTCCTTTAGGGAGAGTCAGAAAATCAAATGTGTGAAGTGCTGCAGCCCCAGCCCATCCTGGGCATGGAGTCAGAGCTGTACAAAAAGGAAAAGAGAAGCATCATCATCATAATTTTCAAAAGCTTTAGTTTTTTGTTCAGTGTGAGGGTGGTCTACATATCCCAAATCTGTGAGAGCTTTCAGCTCTTGCAATACATAAACTGATCTCAAATTCAGAGTATCATAGCAATATGCTTACCTCTTGTGCTTCTCTGTAAACAGTTTTCACAGTTCTTTAATCTTTTTAGTCCCATGCAGACATATCAAGCTATTAATACTTCATTTTTGGGACAGAGACTACGTTCCTGTGTAGGCTGCCTTTGTGGTTAAATTCAGCTGCATTTCCATTTTTCTCCAGGGATCTGTGTGTAATAGCAGTGAGTTTCTCAATGTCCTCAGAAATCAGCCCCCATCAGTGTGTGCTCTCCTGGGAAAGCTGGTCCAGCTTTTCCTATGAATAAATACATTGCCATGAGATACAGAGAGGCCAGTTGGATCTTCTGTCTCATCTCAGGAGAATAACAGTATTCTCTATGTTGTGTTTAGAGATCTCTCCCAGTGATGACTTCTGGCTGCTCTGAACATTTATTTCAGTTTAGAAACCTGGTGGTTTATGTACTCCTTCAGATTTTTTTTAGCTGTAAAATGAAAACTGTCAATCTTGATCTAAGAGTGGATTAAGAAAACTAGTGAATGACTGTTTATGAGTGATAGTAACTTTGGAAGTTAAAGGCCTGTTCATAGGATCAGCAGAAATGTCAACAAGGAGTGTTCTTGGCTGCTATGTGTGATTGCAGTGGGTTATGTTGGCTGTAGCCCACTTGGATGACACAGCCGTTCACAGCTTGAAGAAGCCAAGTGCTCATAAATAGGCTAAATTTACAGGTGATTTAGCAACTCCACATTATAAATTGGAACAGAAAAGTGTCTGTTTTCAGGAGACAAGTATTTTGTAGTAAATGTTCTAATGGAGTGAAATCCCATCCTAGAATTGTGCCAGGAAGCTCTACCTCATTTTTGGAATGCTTTTCTGGATCAGATGTTTTCCCATGTCTTGGACGTGGAAAATAGTTTGATGTTTGAACCACCTGGAAAGAATTAGATTCCTGTGGCTGCTTGGGCAGTTGGTAAGCGAGAGCTGAAAGAGAAGAGTTTAACAAATTAGACCAGATGAATCCATGTCTGGACACAAATAGGGGCTCTCATAGTTGCTTCAGTGCTTTGCACCTTTTCATCCTCATTACACCCATAAAGAGAAAGTCAGTTTTGCCCTCACCTAACACAGGGTTAGCATCCCATGGAAGCATTTCCTGCCCTGAGGGGATCTGATGTCCCGATGTCTGTTCTGGATTCCCCATCAGTATCTATCTCACCATTTACTCCCGTCATTGAAGTATCAAAAAAACCTCTTTCAGATTTAGAGTCATTGAAAAAGCTAATTCAAGTGGTCAGTTACACTCATAAATGGATTTTTTTTGTTGGCTAATTTCAAGTGATTAATTATAGTAATAAATGGATTTTATTTGTGATGCAGACTTTTTTAGTTCAGTCTGCAACAGGCAATCTGACAGGTAAATACCGTTGAGATACACGTGTGGCTCTTATTAGACATTTAGAAACAGCTGATGTGTTTAGAAGTACCTGGGACAATCACCAGAGTGCCCAGGAGTGTGTAAAGCCGTGTTTAACGCTGGCTCAGTGCAGTGCAGCCGGGCTCTCGGGAGCCGCTCCCTTGGCAGCTGGTGCTGCTCTGAGCTTGGCAGCAGGGCCAGAACTGCAGGGCGGGGCTGCAGGGAGGGGCTGCACTCCAGCCCTCTGTGATTTCCTTCCCTCAGCCCTCCTGCATGGCAGCCGAGCCTGGGGCTGGGTGCGCTGCTGTGGCTCCAGGCCCAGCAGAGCTGGACACGGGGCTCTCCCCAGAGCCTGGGTTCACGCTGCTGCTGCAGTGCAGGAGTGATGTCCCCAGGTAAGTGGCCTCTCCTTGGTCTCAGATCCAATCATGGGCCTCGAGCTTTGAATGTGAATTCCTTCTCTCTTCCGAGGCAGCTGTGATGTTTTGCTGACACCTTACGATCAAAAGCGTTATTTCTGAATTACCCATGACCGTGTCTGTTACGTTGTAGGCGTTTGAGCTCGCGACTGGAGATTACTTGTTTGAACCACACTCTGGGGAAGACTATTCCAGGGATGAAGGTATGACTCTTTTGAGGTATTGTAAGAGTTTCTTCATATTTTCATACTCCTTCTCTTAAATTTCCAGTGAGCTTACAGTGGGGTTTAAGTTTTGTATTTGAGTAAAACTGTTCACACACGTTATCTCCAGAATATAAATATGATTTTTTTTCTTTTTAGTTTTAAGTTCCACCACTAGCAGTGGGTGGGCAAAAACTCCCTTCTGCAGATACTCTTCTACTTAACAACTGCCTGAAGGAATTAAACTTCCCTTCTTGTAAGATTGCATATGTGTGGAAACCTGATTGAAAATAACAACGTTTTAGTTTAGAAAAGAAACGACAAATTTGAACTTTATTATATTATTCTTTTTACAAGAGTGACACTGGAATAATGTTTACATTGTATATTTTTATTTGAATTAGGCAATTACTAATTATTTTTTTAAAATCAGAGTTAACTCCTGCTTCCATCTGTATACCTGTCCATTTTCATGCTTGTTTGCTTGTAAATGCTCTTTGCAGTGGTAATGTGGGCATCATTCATTGTTCCTAAATGCTACTAATGATGCCAGAGCTCTGCTGATCCTGGAAACCTCTGCATGGATTTGCTGCAAACATTGTTGATTTGAAACTATTTCTGATTTTTTACTAATTCCAGTTTCTTTCCTCTTCTTTTTTATCCCATCCTTTCCCCGCCCCTTCCACTCCCGTATCCTTTTTTTCTCTCCCTCATAGACCACATAGCACACATCATAGAGCTGCTAGGCAATATCCCAAGGCACTTTGCTCTATCTGGAAAATATTCTCGGGAATTCTTCAATCGCAGAGGTAGTACCTCTTCTTTTTGAAAGGTGCCGTGATGCAGACAGAAGTGGAATTGCTGTTGCTGGTTGTATCATGTTCCAGCATGGAGCATTTCCTGAAATCACACAACAAAATTTTCATTTTGAAAAAGCAAAATTCTCAGGAATCTGACAATTTTTTTTTACCCAGATATTCTGAAAAATAACTATTGTTGCATTCTGAATTACATGGCAAAACTTGTTTGTGGCAGCTGACCCTCAAACATTGTTTTGAGGAGGAAGTTTTGCTGAAAGCATCTTTCCAAAGTAGCCACTGAGCAAGCAGTGTGCACCTGTGTTTTTTACCAGGATCAATCTATTTCTGTCTGTACCGGGCCAGTGTTAGTGTGTGCATGCAATGTACTGATTAAACTGTTGTATGTTTCTGTTTTGCTGGCAATGTTCTCCAATGCAGACCACATAGCATTGATCATTGAACTGCTGGGAAAAATCCCTCGAAAATACGCTATGTTGGGGAAATATTCCAAGGAGTTTTTCACCAAAAAAGGTAACGGTATTTATGCAACACTAATTTAAAGCATAGTACTATCCAAAAGGAGAATATGTTCATTTATGGGTGCTGAAGAAATACATCCATTTAAATGGAGAGCTCTTACTAAAGGAGAACTTCGGTGTAAACTTGGCTTTCTGGGAAAAGCCACAAGTTGTGGAGTTCATTTCCATTTTCATTTAAAATTCATTTGGGGATGTACTCAGCGAAGTGTGGATGTTAACAAGTGTCTGTGTGAATCTGTTGTCTTAATGTTCATGTGAGTGTGAGGACTCAAGGATATGTAGCTTGTAACGTGGTGAAAAATCATCTGTCAGCAGCTTTGGATCCCAGCTAGTGGTCCAGCAGGTGCTACTGGTAAGGAGTGATAGAGGTGGGAGGGGAATACCTGGGCAGTGGACACGGAGCTGAGTGTGGCTGCTGTCACACCCAGGGAGCAGGCAGAGCAGATGGGTGTGTGCCAAGCCATGGAACTTGGCCCAGGCTGCTCTTTAAGGCGGGTTTTTGACTCGTGGGGCAATGTGGTGATGCCTCAAGTGTCTTTTATCTCCTCAGTGTACGAGACAGCACTGTGCTGTATGGAGGGACAGGGTCTGGCAGGAGCATCCTGACATGGTGGGGGAACACCCAGGGCTGTCAGCCACAGCTGGGGAGGGCAATTCCCTGCTGACCAGAGCTGGGGATTGCCCTGCCCACGGCTGAGCTGGGCTGTGCTGCAGTGAGGTGTCTGTGTGCAGGGGCTGAGCTACCCCTGGGAGTTCAAGGTTGTGGGGCAGGACACAATCAGCGATTCACCCTCCCAGGCACGAGGGCTGCCTGTTCTGTGCTGGATATTCCTGCTCCAGCAGGGCCCTCCCTGTGCCTCCGTGTCCTTAGGGAGGCTGTTAATGGCCGTGCAGTGCAGAGAAGAGCAGCAGTGATGGTCTAGGAGGGAGCAGCTGGCCTTTGGGGGAGGCTGAAATGCCTTGGGGCTTTTGAGTGTGGAGTAAGGTTTACATAATCAGCAAGTCAGTGGGTAAGCTTAAGACAGAGCTGCTGTTTGCCAGCACTCACCATGTAAGAGCTGGGGCAAAGCTAGTGAAATGTGCAGAGGATGGCTTTAAACAAGTGCTTCCTTGCACAGCAGGCAGTGAGCTTCAGGAGCTGGCTGCCACAGGGGGCAGAGAGAGGGGCTGTGTCAGCAGGGTTTGAACAGTCTCCTGGTGACTGAGATGTACAAACTTGAGGCTCACAGGTCTGGAAATGTATGAAGCAGTAAGAGGGCTGGGCAAGAGATACCCTGCAGCACCTCCAGACAGGGATTGAAGCTGCTGGAGTGTATCTCAGATTCCTGCTTTTCACCTTACAGTAGACAGGCTGGCATTTTCTAATGATGTCACAGAACTGTAAAATGACCTTGCAGTTACTCATAATTGCAGTGTTGGCAGTGCACAGGAGAGGGCAGTTTGTAAAATTCCTGTGATGTGGAGAGTCTCTGGTGATTCCATGATCATTTTCATTGCAGAGTGTCACTGTTGTCCTCTAGGGCCTGAATGGCAGTGACATTCCTCAGAGGCACTGGGGGTGCCTCTTAAATCGTCAGGATGGGATGAAAGGCTTGGTTCACCAACCACACAGCATACAAGTGCAAGTTGTATGCACTTGCACATGTACACTGTATGCTGTGGAAGATTGAGTAGATTGGATTCCACCTGTTTGTGCTTAAACTTGAGAATCTCAAATGCAAGACAAAGGAGTAACAAACCAAGCTGCATTTTCAGATCATACCAGTTATTCTGCTGTTGCAAGTTGGAGAAACTGAAATGTTTTGTGGAAGAAGACTGGAGGTGGCAAGTGTCCTGCTTACTTGAGCATCTTTTCTTTGCATCAGGCACCCTTTTCCTTTTCCCTGGCCACCTCAGTACTGCCAGCCTCTGTTGTTTCCAGCAGGGATTTGTGTGTGGTGGGCTGGCAGGGTATGAGGGATAGGCTTCAGAGTTGGCCAGCAAGCTTCTGCATTTTGTACTCACCTGCTTGTGGCTTGAGCACTGGAGATCAGAAGCCTCGTGGTACAGGCCTGAGGCTCTTGGGAGATTTTCTCACTGTGGTCTAAGGGTGGGCTTAGAACTCTTGCTGTTGAGCTCCTGTTTCAAAAACATCAGCCTTGGGTGAAAATCAAGAAATCACAATTTGAGTTTTGCTCCTGTCCCTGAGCAAGTTTGACCTCAGAGAGATGCTTTAAACATTTGAGTTGTGTTACTGAAGTCCCAGGCACAAAAAGAAAGATGTTGGTCACTTAAAGAGTTTACAGGATCAAGTCCTTTCTCAGTAATTACCTGAAGCAGTTGTAGACATTCAAACAAGGAGGATGCATTTGAAAGAGGAAAAGCATTTGTAAGTTAGTTCTTACTCTATGACACAAATGCTCACATACTTTTATAGGGTCTTATCGTGATTGAGCCCAGTAATAACTCCAGGAAGTCCTTTTCTTCAGTGTCTTCATGGAAGCTGTTTTGACAGTAAAAATTATTAATATGTTCTGGCATTAAAATGAAAAACTCGTTTTTCCTAGATCATGGTCCCTTCTGTTTTTCTTGCGGTATTTGCTAGTCGTGTTTCCTTGTGAGCTGAGCCTGTGCAAGATGCTGGCCAGGTGCTGGCTTTGCCCTTTGGAGCTGAGCAGTGAGCAGCAGTCATTGTGCTGCTGCTCACTTAACCCTCCTGCAAGGGCGGGGAGGGAGGGCTCCCTCCACACTCCTCACTTCCACCCACTGCGCCACCAGTGCTTGCCATAGTTCTTGGGATCATGTCATAGATGTGGAGCAGCAGATTATACCCCAGTCCTTCAGCATCATCCATGTCTTACAGTTCAATAATCCATCCTCCTCTTGCCTGGTGGCACATCTTAAATTTGTCTTTGACAAGCTTTATAGACTAGCTCTGTGTTTTTTTGTATTACGGTGGACAGAGGAAGCTTTAAAGAGCATTTTTCCCCCTGGTCCTTCAGAAATTTTTTTAGTAATTTCCTTCTGGCTTAACATTCCATTTTTCAGAGGGATCATTGCTGCCTCTGCTTTGGCAACAGGAGTTTTACAGCTCTGACAACTCTGTTGTCCTCTGCGGATTATCTCCTGTGTGCTTCACTATAAAAAATCCAAATAAAGAGCTTCTCTGAGGAAGTTCTCAGTATTACATTTTTAGCACTTCTTTGAAAATTCATGCTAATGCCCTGAATACAGATGGTGTCAGACTGGTGGGGCTTGTGCTCTTTTAATTTCTTCCTTAAATGTAGGTACAGCCTTGCTCTCCTCCAACTACATGGTACAAACATCTTGGACTAGATGAAAATATGTGTTGGCAGACACCTCCATTTCCTGTGCTACTCTCATGCTTTAGGATGGAAATGATTCTCATTTCCATCCACACAGGACCCACAGGACCCTTATTTCTTAGACTATTTACCCACCTGAGTGGTGTTAATTGTCTTTAACAAAGGTAGTTTTTGCTGTGTCCTGTGTTTTTAAGCACCTTTACAATCTTCACAGAACTTCTTGTGGAAAACTTCAGCCACAGTGCTAAAATAGTTTGTTCCTTAGCAGAAAAACTTCTCAGTGTTGTGCTGGCCTTAGCATCGGCATTCACAAACTGAGGAGTACTCAAACAGCAAGAACTCTCCTTCCACAGTGGCACCGGGAGCCTCATCATGCAATCTACCTTATCAAGTCTGAGGGAGGAAAGGTGCTGGCAATGACAAAATGTGAGTGCAAAGATGAAGGCAGTGCTGGATGGGAACACACACCCACCCTCCCTCACAGCTAAGCCTTACTTGGTACATGAGTACAGCAGCCTTTGCAATGAATGCTGGGAGTTGGAGAAACCATAGACGTGATTATTTTTTTTTTAGTAATTTTTTTCCTTGCAGTCAGTAACAAGTCACTTTTCTATAACTTTGGGCAGTATTTGAGTTCATGCATTCCTGTTACATAATTACTGTCTGTTCTTGTAAGTAGTCACCAATACACTCTTTTGGAAACCTTCCAAAAGGTAAGATTTTCAGCAGTTAAATTTCAGTGTTGCACAGAGATTTAAAGGACTGAGAGTAAGCCTGGAAATGAATATGCTGCTCTAAGATTTGCTGTCCTGGCTGTTGTGTGGGGCAGTTGTGGGCCCAAAGCAGAGCCTTTCTGTGTCTGTGGGTACTGATGGGACGTGCTTGTACTGTGAATGCTCACACATAAACCAGAACATGGCCTCTGCTGGCATTGCTCACTGTGGGCAGCACACCTCGAGTTCCACACCTGACTCTCCTGCAGCTTGTGGGTGATGGATTGTTTGCATGCTTGCCCTTGTGGGAACTTTGTGACAGCAGGTGGAGAGCTGCCTTTTAAAGCACTCCACCCTGCCTGGGACCTACTGCTGAGGGCTGAGGCAGCAGCAACAGGGTCTGCTGAGCCTTTGGGGTTTTTAATCCATTGTATTGAGATGTTCAGCCCCTGGGGCAGTCGGGCAGACACGGGTTACTTCTCCTGCCCCGGAACTTCTCTCGTCACAGGGATGTGCAGAAACTCTGGCCTGTGAGCTGATGTCTGCTGGCATTTTGTGGGCAGTAGGTTACAGCCAGGGACAAGCACCACGCTGACAAACCACTTGGCTTACAAGTAGTATGTCCTGGATGCCCCAGTCCCGCGTGGTGAAGTGAGGTTGTGAAGCCCTTTCAGCCTCCAGTATGGGGTGAGACCCATCACTCTCCTCAGTGCAGAAGCACCACAGGGCAGGGGTCTCTCAAGTGCTTTTTGCCGTGGCCCATGGAGACTGTCTGGCACATACATATGCTCAAGAAGAAGGGAGATGGCCATGAGTTGCATTAAGAGTGTAGAATTCGGCAGAAAACAACTGCCCTTGTGTTTCAGCTGGTCCCCTGAGATCAGAGGGGCTGGGTGTGGCAGGGCTTAATTACTGATCAGAACAGATCAGGCACTCTTAAGTCTGGTCACATTCAGTAAGAACTTTCACACACACAGATTCATGGCTAGTGTAGTTGAAGCATGAAGGCCATAGATTCATTAGAGTGTTGGTGATAAATGCACTGCTCTACAGAGTGTATGTGCAGTACATACAGGTGTTCCTGGCTATGGTCTGACACAGTCAGAAGGCAGATGTTACCAAAGAGATGTCCCTGATTTGGAGAGGAGAGAGGAGGAAGCCTGTTGACTTGTCTGCAAGGTGGGGTCCTATTCTTATCCTCTCCAAGGGGCATTTCAAATGTCAGATTTATACTTTTGGGAGAAGTGGAGGTGTGACTGCAGTCATATTCCCTGTTAGTGCCGTCATGAATGGTGAGGGGGCAGCCGTGCCACATGTAAATGAGGGACATTGAGAGCCTGGATTGCAAAGGCTGTGGGTCTCTGCAAGGTGACACCTCAGTATTGCTCCCTCCTGATGGCAGCAGTGAGGTCACCCAGCCTGAAGCTGCTCGTCCCTGTCATGCCCACAGTAATCCCTTCACCATGTACCTCATGGCACATCTCATGGTTTGGGCCTCATTCCTGCACAGTGGAGGAGCAGGAAATGGAATGCTATGCTGGATGACCCATGGACAGACGTGGATAGTTTTGCTGGTTTGAATGGCAGAACAGTTCTCACCTCCTTCCTTTTGGTGTGGGATACGTTGCCAGGTTGGCAGAAGTCCCTGCTCTTTGGGGGAACTCCAGTCCTGCAGCTGCCACCACCACTTGTTTTGGTGGTTGGTTGAAAGGGACCTGGGCAGCAGCGGGTGCTTCCCTCAGGAAAGATTTGGACCAAGCGTCCAGGGGGTGTTTGCCTGGGAGATGGAGCAGAATTTCTGGAGCACCAAACCTCTGCTTGGCTCGATTATGAATGAATCAGTGCTCTGCTGAATTGCTGGCAAATGCCATATGGCAAGACAAGGACCTGTGTTTCTGAGGCCTCCATCTTGGAATTGGAGCAGGTTCTGTGAAATTTGGGTTTGTTGTCTGATGAAGAAGGAGAAGCCTGCAGTGTGGTTTGTCCATGGTGTGAGCATGGGTGTGAATGAGTGCCTGTGCATGGGAGAGTGAAGGCGGCAGGAAGAATCAGTGGAGTCCAGGTGTAACGTACTGATGGCTGTAGGAACAGTTTTTGGCTTCGGCATCAAATGTACTCGTCTCCTTTGAGGACCTCGAGCAAGCTTGGTGTGCGCTGCCCTTCCTAAACAGTGATTCCCAGCCCGGTCAAGGTGCTGTGAATGGAGAGTGGGAGAAAAACAAAACAGGAATTAGACATGAATAACAAGGCGTTTTTCTAATGCCATTAATATTTCTGTTTGCAGGAGAACTCCGACACATTACCAAGTTGAAACCTTGGAGTCTTTTTGATGTGCTTGTGGAGAAGTACGGTTGGCCTCATGAAGATGCTGCACAGTTTACAGATTTCCTGATCCCCATGCTAGAAATGGTCCCAGAGAAACGCGCTTCAGCTGGGGAATGCCTTAGGCATCCGTGGCTGAATTCTTAGCAGAATCTTCCAGCTGTAAAAAAAAGAAAAAAAAAAGCCAGCAACCACTTTCCAATGCGTTGGACCTAAATGGTGACTGTCACAAAATCTTTAGCAGGATCACACGTGAGCTGGCTTCAATCCTCAGACCTTTATTTTGCTTGAGGTACTGTTTGACATTTTGCTTTTTGTGCACTGTGTTCTTGGGGAAGGGTAGTCTTTTTGTCCTCAGCTAGTAGTTTACTCACCCACTTTCTTCAGAAAACACTTAACGTGTCTTTAAGCATTGTTTCTTGTGTTGTGTGACATTCAGATGTCAGATTTTTGAACAAAAGAAACTTCCCCCCATGTGTTTTGGCAAGTTTTGTAACTATTTATGAAAAAAAAATATTTTAGCTGATGCATATTATATAATTTACGAGTGTAAGAAATTTATCAAGTCAGAACTGAGTTACGGCGAGGAATTGTACAATTTTATCTTCTGGCAAAGGGATGTCATTCTTGTATTATAGTGTATGTAAATGCACCCTGTAAATGTTTATTTCCATTTAAATATGGGACTGGGGACTCAATTTCAGAGTAAAGCGACTAAGTTTTAGAGAGCTTTATAGCAAACCAATTGCATGTAGTGGACTTTAAACCGCTTTAAGGAATTGTGTAAACTTTCTATTCTGTAGCAGTTCCTGTTCATTGGGTTTTAAACAAAGTGGCTCTGGTTTACAGGATTTCATTCCCCAAATGGCACTTTAAAGGAAGGCTAGACTTCTTTCTCAATAAGTATGCATTATCATTTAGCACTCCCTTTTAGAATTTTTGCCTATTTTAAGTGCTTTTAAGAAAAGAAAAATAGCAATTTCCCTTACAATGTGATAGTGAAGACATGGTACCATATGGTGTTGCCTTTTTATAAGCACTGTAAGTTGTACTATACCTTAAGAAAAAGAAAAAAAATTAAAAGTAGAGCATGAGAACCACTCTCTGTGTAGAATTACTGATCTTTTATAATAAAAGTGTGTGCTTGGCATCAGTTAAGGAAGGATAGAGCTGCAGATATTTACAGTGCAGTGGGTAAAATAATCCAAGACGCAAGATCATGCTCATTCCATTCATAGCTTTACATGTTTCTAAAACAAATTGCACTAGCTTTATTCTTTCCCATCCGTAGACATACGACTGCCCATTGTAAGTTGCACGCAACAATTATGTGTTTCCTAGGAAAAAAAGCTGCATAGGCTGAAGCTTATAGGCAATACAGATTTTAGAATGTACAGTACGGAGGTGTGTTTGGGCCTCTTTTAGAAGTCAGTGGGATGAATGTAAGCTTACTCCTGATCTTCATGTAACTACAGTGCCACTTTTTTCTTGACTTTGTCCATATAAAATTTATTCACATGCCTTTGCAATAACTAGATTGTGAGAAGATAGCCCCATGCTGTAACAATAACCAGTTGTTTGAGGTGCTTGCAGTTGTCTAATTAAAGTGTTTTGTTTTTTCAGACAGTGTTGCTGGTCATTGGAATCTTTGCCTAGCCACGACTCAGCTGTGGGGGTGTTGGAGGGGTGGGAGGTGGGGCTGGCTTGTCCTGGCCAGAGAAAGGCACCTGCCCATGTTCAGTTCTGAAACACATCACCTGGTGTGGATCCACAGGGTCCTGTGGCAGGAGGGGCTGGGTGGGAGTGGTTTGCTGGGTGAAATGTGACCAAAGAAAAGCATCTTTCCTACCAGCTGTTCTGTAACAAAGTCCTGTAAACAAGGGAACGAATGTCCTGTCCCGAGGGCTGGGGCAGCCACTTCTGCAGAGAACTGCCAAGGCACCGCAATGCAAAACACTCTGGTCTGGGGAAACTTGTCCAGTTGGGGTTCAGGACCGTGTGCCTTCACCCTCATCCCTGGAACTGCTTTTAGTGGCTGCAAGGACAACGCTGCCCAGACGGACGATGCCACAGTGGACTCCCGCTGGAGGTAAAAATTAACATTCAGCTTCACACCCAGCCCAGCTCTGTAGTGCCTGGTTGCTGCAACCAGTTACAAATGTGTTCTTGAATACACAGAAAACGTTGGCACTGCAATGCCAGGGGCAGCCCAAGGCTGGCACAGCTCTGCCCTCTGCCTGGCCTTGGTGCTGCAGCAGCACTGGGGAGCCCTGCCCAGGCCTTATCCTGTTCTGCTCCCGAGTGCAGCAGCTCCCTGTTCTGCACTAAGACCTTGCCAAGCACAGTTGGTATTTGTGTTCTCTTTTATTTGTGCTTTCTTGTATTTGAAATGATGTTGTCACTTCCTGGAGGTATGGAAGAGGGGCAGACTACCAGACCTGAATGCTGGGCTAGACAGATGATGTGCATTCTCTTCCAAAACAGAGGGTGGGTTGGGTTTTTCTGCTGTTTTTGATAGCCTAATGCTGTCTTACCCTGCACATGCTAGTGAAAAATGTGAACTCCAGTGTGTGTTCTGCAGAGCCAGCAGGCATTCAGGAAAGCATTTTTAGTGCGTGATTTTAACTAGCAACATTTTTCAGTAGTTAGAAGCAAATTAGAATTTAAAGTGGCCGCCTTTTTCTTTTTTACATGTTAGAAAGAATTACCACTTTTTTTAGTGGGTAGGAGCAGCCACTTCCCTCCTGTGCTGTTTCAGCTTTCCTCACACGCTGGTTGTCCTCTCTGGGCTGAGGTGGAGCCATTGAGCACGGTCCTGTTGTGTGAGCAGCACTGAGAGCAGCGATGCTGAGATGGAAGGACGCCCTCGCCCGTGACAGAGGAACTGCACTGAAGAGCACAACAGCACCATCTTAGCTGCTCAATCCTTCCCTTACAAAAACCCCAAACTGCTACACAGTTTGTCACATTCTGTACCCCATTACAGCACCACCCACTCAGCTCCCCCCCTACACCCCAACTGCAGGGCCTGAGGAGGCACGAGAGAAGGGAAATAGGAAGGTACTGCAGCAGGCAGATGCTTCCCTGCTCTGTCACCAAGGTCAGAACACCTCAGGCATAAAAATACCCATCAGTGCCCCTGATTACCCTATTGGTGTACTCAGCCAGGACTCTGCTGTGCTTGGGGTGATTATTCCTCAACCTCTAAACAGAGCAGGAGAAAGAATCCCCCTCCTCCAGCCTGTTCCACATCTGTCTGTGCTACAGCAGTGAAGCCACAGCTGGAAACTGCAGAGAAGTGAAGAGCCTCACAGGGAGCAGGGTAGATCAGAGACTTAAGGCCACTTTCCTGCTGATATAGCACCCTTTTAGGACAAGTAGGTAAAACTGACATAATTGTGATTTATTAACATGAATTAAAATGCCCAACCAGTGCTGCAATGTGACAGTATATTAAAAAAAAATTAAAGATCATATACTGTACTACTTTCACAAAGATCACACCTTTTTTTGCAAAAGACTTATTATATACAATACTATATCAAATGAAAGAAGCTTTAAGCAACTTTACAAGCGAAATACAGTATTTACAGCACTCGTCCGAGACATTAGAAACAGTCTATACATTAAATTACAATTTCTGCAAATAACTGATGAAACAAAAAGCCATGTCCACACCAAAACTATAAAAATCTGTATTGCATTGTTTCCTATCTCTATGCACACAAAAAACTGTTGACAGAAAATGGAAAAAAAAAATTGTTAGTGCCATCACTTAGCCTGTGTACTTATTTAATTACATATGTATAAAAGTAATATAGAAAACTTTCACTAAATGAATTTAACTGCAACAATAAAATTTTAAACATTATGCAGCATCAAACCTACTGCCAGAAAAAACAGCTGGAATGTCCACTTACAAAATAAAAAGAAATACCTAATACTGGCTTAACAGCACGTTTTCAGGAATTTTAAAAAGCAAAAAATGGAAAGGATACAATGGAAGAGCACTGGTGTCTGCTTTTATACAAAGTATCATGTACAAGCTTTAAAAAGTACCTTGAACAGGTACATATTAAATATACACGGTTTATATTACAGAACATTTTAAAAATGTTTATAACTAAAGGGATCTGTTTTAATGCCACCCCGACCCATGGTAATTGTTCTGAAAGGTGGGTGGCACCTGTGCTCTGTGAATGGGGATCTGTCCTGGCACGGGCGAGGCCTGCTGCTGCCCTTGCACTCCGTGGGGAAGGCTCACGGAGCCGGGGTGAGGGCAGAACCCGGAAGCAGTAGGTGTTGCAATACTGTTTGGTCCTTGAGGTTGGATGTGAGGACCCTGACCAGGGAGTGGGCAATGAGGTCCTGTGCCAGCAGGCTGATGTTGAGGTCCAGGTCCTAACGTCGTGTGATGCGGGGCTTGGGAGGAGTAGGAGGAGACGCTTGTGTGAGCACTGGAAGGGAAATGGGGGGGTCCTTGGTGAGAGGGGTGGTGTAACCCTTGTGCTGAGGCGGGGTGGTGCCCCGAGCCGATGACGTTGGAGGGAGGGGGTGGCGGGGGAGGCGGTGCCGAGTTTACAACGTGCTGGTGTTGTGCTTGCAAACCTTGGTGTCCCGTCGAAGGATGGGGAGGTTGGTGGTGGGGAAGAGGACCTGGTGGTGGAGGTGGCGGTGGCAAATGGTGACCAGCAGCTTGAGAATGAATGTGTGACCCAGGAGCCACTGCCATGGCGTGAACCGGACCGACAACATGTGCTACAGAGTGCTGCTGATGAGTACTTTGCTGCTGGACAAGGTGGGGTCCTGGAGCAGGTGGTGGTGGAGGAGGAGGAGGAGCAGCAGCAGATGCCGATGCCTGGTGATGAATACTGGGGTTCTGAGAGGGCAAAAAATGCCCTGCAGCTACGTGGTGTCCTGGCACTGTTTGCTGACCCGCAGTGCCAGGAAGTGCTTGATTTGGTCCAGATGAAAACACAGTCTGTTGGGGTATGCTGCCCTTCAGCTGGCTGTAGCTCTGAAAGTTTCCAGAGGGCTGCTGGCTTTGATAGTAAGTAGAAGAAGGGGGTGGAGGGGGCGGGGGAGGTGGCGCATTGCTGTTCAAATTTTGTTGGTTAAACTGGCTGTAGGAAGCTGAAGATTGTCCTGATGATGTCTGAGTGAAGAGGGGGCCGCTGGCCTGTGCCTGATTACTGGGCTGGAGGGTTGGTGCTGCCGGGTAGAAGTTTCTGTGTGTTTCCCTCTGGGGCGTTCCAACTTGAGGTGACTGTGGATGATGAGGTCTGTATGGAGATCCCAGCTGCTGTGAGTGAGGCTTTGGTGAAAGGTAACCGTGCTGCACAGGCGGATGAGGGGTAGAAGACTTGGGGGGATTTTCTACGTGAGGCGAAGGGGGGCAATGCAGCTTCAAAGGTGCGGAAGGCAACTTCTGTGAATGTGAAAGTTGCTCAGCAGAGCTGCGCAGATGTGACTGAGATGGATGAGTTTTTGAAAGTGCTTGGACGCTGTTTGTCAGCTGTTTCTGTTGCAGCTCAGATTTTGGAGGATTCGCACATTCAGTCTCAGGTGCATTAGGTGCAGTTTCCCAGTGCGAATCTGGTTTTGTGGGTGTTTTCCCAAGTGGCTGTGCTGAAACTACAGGACTCGGTGAAGAGGGCTGGAATGAAAAGAAAGGCAGTCAGTGCTCAATGGTCAAAATATTCAACCATGCATACGATAAACAAAGAAGAACATCTCAGAACACCCTCCTCCCAGATAGTGAAAAGAAGTGCTGAGGTGCAGGATATATATTTGGTGTGAAAAAACCCCAACAAAGTAAGCTTAAGAAGGCACTATTTTTAGCAAGTATATATTAATAATTTCTCCAAGTCAAAGCCTATTAAAGTGTATTTGAAAGTTGTAACAGAAATATGATCCATTAAGTAAAAGTCTGAATCCATTCTTTGTTCAAAGTTTTAGATTTCTGAATCTGAAAGAAGTAATTCCAGAGAAGACCACTTACAGAAATAAAGGAATTTTTAGTGATTTAACATTTTAAAGCGGGGTAGTACAAGCAAACAGACTAAATATGACAACCTGAATTACTTCATTTAATATGGCAACTACTCAGCATCCTTCTCCGTGTATTATCAGAGCCCTGAGTGCCAAACCCTGGCAGAGCAAGAGCAAGCTCATGGTAAGGGTGAATCACACCACTGCTGTTGGTTCTGAGTGCCAGTTCTTCAGCCTTCTTCACAGCTCAGAACAGCACAGATACAACCTCTTCTCTGTCTACAGAGTGTAGGATCATCCATAAACATGTACAGCTACTGAAAGCATAGCATATAAACCCACTTTCCAGTGGATATGGACAAATATTCTTGCAAGTGTCTGTGTTAAATTACTGCACAGATAGATGAACATGTGTGTAAATCCTACAATTAACATTTTTAAAGGTAAATCAGAGATGGATGGAGCTATTCCTGTGCATACTGTGCAAACACCTTGCATTACCTTGCTTGCTTTTGATGGACTCTTACAAGTCCTTTGTGAAGTATCTGGGGATGGACATTCAGAAGTTGGCTCTGGATTTTCAGAATCAGGTTCTACAGAAATAAAGCAGAGATAAATATCAAGGTGGGAAAATGAAATCTTTTGCAGAGATCACTAAGCAGTTTTTATTTGACTTTACAAGAGCTATTAAAGCTGCTGTTAGACTATTGAATATGTCAAGTGTCATACAAGGTCCTCTGCTTACTGACCTTCCGTAATTTCAGTGAAAGAAGGGACCTTAAGCTGCAACTGGGAAATGAGATTTGAATGAGATGGAGACTGAACATGAGACGGTGAGCATGGCCTACAAGGTGATTCTCCCCCTACAGATGAAGCAGACCCAAACACAATATTAGAATTATTACAGATTACCATGGGGGAACTGGTTAGATTCATGTATCTTCAAAACAGTGATCAACTCACCACTGTCCTTGTCTTTCCTATGATCACTGAGAAGTAAAGCTCTCTGATAACTTCGTTCTCTCACTTGTTCCACAGAGGTTGATGCAGTCCTGCAAGAGAAGTCCATTTTAAATTTAAGAGGATGTACTCCTGTGGACCAAATTTAGCCCAATGTATATGCAAATACCAAGTCAGAGAAAGTTTACAGCATTGGCTGCATGTGACAATCAAATAACTGGTTGTGCATAAGGAATACTGTTACTTAAGTAGTTTGTATCTGTTTTCTCCCACTTTAAATACAGTGATTTCCTGCAACCTTGTTACATTAAAAAGGGGCATTTCCTCTTCTTAAGGAAGTGTATCTGCAGATAAGTGGCCTTTTCTTTCTCTAAACAACTGAAAAGTTAAAAAATAGAGGTAACAAGTTACTGGTTCATAGTCTCAATTTGTAGAAAACTGTCTTCTTCCAGAACTGGAAATAGTTATCTTTTTTGGTTTTAAGAATCTGCTCTTTAATAGCGGATGCACAGCTGTAAATTGGGTACCACTGCTATCACTGTCTAAGCTTCTACACTTGAATTGCCAAGTAGTGGGTATGCAGTGACAGTCAAATCTCATCTCACTACATCTCTCAATCACAACCTGACCAAGAACATCGTAAGTGACAGCGCTCCACAAAATGATTTTCCTTTCAGGCAGGGACATACGGCATCACTTCACAATACTGCTGCACTGCAGTAAGTTTTGGTGCTGCTCTGCAAGGTTACTGCAAATCTGAGTAATAAATTCCTCCCTGTTTAGCCTGTTCCCACAATTTAGTGCAGTAGCTTCTGCACAGAGAACTTAACAGCCACTTATCAGTGAAACACTGAAGAATGCACTTATGTTCTCCCTTCAACTGGCTTAACAAAATCTTTTCTGGAATAGTTGGAACATCTGAGCAGAAGGATGTTCAACTCCTAAGCCCATAGTTCATCCCCACCACAGTCAGGCCTTCACTACAGCATGAAAAACATCTGCAGGATTCATTTTACACTAATAATGTTCTGGAGACAGTGTCACCACAGTTGACCATCTATTTTAAAGCTACCAAAAACTCAGTGAACAATCTGTGCAGCGTTTTGCACAGACTGAAGCCACTCTACACTCCACCTCTCCTCAGGATCAGAGGTTGTTTGGAGTATCTGGCATTGCACACACTGCCCATATGGTCTGCAAGTGAGGGAACCGCTGAGCAATCACCAACAATGCTGTGAGTGTCACCACATGCTCCCACCTGAGCAGGAGCTGCTGGCCGGGCTGCATTCACCCCTGCACAGGGCAGTTCAGCAACAGCAAATATCCCACACATGTTCCAGCCACATGACTGAAAACCAGACCTCCTAAGGTCTTCCAGAAGCCTTTACTAATCAGTATAGATTATTCTCCTGTCCTTCTGCCCCTACAGTACTTTTGGAAAGGCTTTGAGATTTAACATCAAAAATTCTCTTGATCTCACAGACAAAGCAGTGGAAATAAAAGACAAAAATGCTCAAATCAATACCTATTAGAAGATAAAAAGCAGAATTAAAATAATTTAATAAATATATTATGGGTAATTCTTCATGTATTCAAATCATGAGGCGCCTGCTGTATTTCTGAGGAAAAGGTAAGACAACTCTTTACTAAGCTGGAAGAAGGGCGTCCCAGTCAGTAATCTGCAACAGCAGCCTTAATGAAAAATAGATTTCAAATACCACTGACTTAGATTTACAAAAACAATTCTTCTGAACTTAAGTCCTGTAGTTTTGTGGCTTACCACTGAACTTCTGGTTCACTCTTCTCGCTGGAGGAAGATTCCTTCATTGCACAGGTGTTGCCAGTGTCTTCTGGAGCTGCATTATAAACAGTAGTTGGCAGTGGTAAAGGCAGGCTTGCAGTGTTATCAGTTTGCTCCCCATTTTCACCACTGTTGTTATACCCATCACTAGCACCATTGTTACTACTTGTATTTCCTCCAGCAGCAGCATGAGATACAGTAACCAGGGGGAAGTTGTCTGTCTTTGAGCCACTTTTTCGAGCTTCACGTTGTCTCTTACGGTATTCTAACAAGGACACCTAAGGGGGAAAAAAACCCACAAACCAACATTAGAAAGGAAGTTTTATCCATTTTCTTTCTCACAGTTTCTATTAAATGCACTATATTTCAGTAAGATGTACCATGTAATTGGTTCTAAAAAAAAAAGGGCAGAGACTAATTGAAGACATTTCACCACATCTGCAGTGGAATTTACAGAGTACTGAGCTACTACCACCTGTAAAGGTGATATTAAAAAAGGTTTCTACCAAGAGAAGAACTATGTGTTCTGCCTCAGGGAAGAAGCAGATGATACAGGTCAGCAAAAGGTCCACTGCTGAAGTCATTCTGTTGGCTGTAGTTACAAGGGACTCTACAGTTTCTCCTGGAACTGCAGGATTTCACAATTGTACTGATCTAGTAAAGCTAATTTCAAGAGATGTCACATCCTGCTCTCAGACTGACTCCCTTGCATGAGAACCCACTACCCTTCTGCTTCATATACCAAAGGATTCACTAAGCTCTTCATGCCTTTCTTTTTAACATACAGAATTTGCAACTTACTTTTCCCAGTTCATTTTGAATGTCTTTACTACTTTAAGAGATTATGATTAAGAACATATTTTTAAGCCAACTCTATTACCAAAAATAATGACACACAGTTCCTATTTCATGTATATACAATCACTAGACCAAAGTTCCATAGAAAGAAACCAGTTTTGGTGGTTAGTAAATTGCCTCCAGTGAAAAAAATACATGTTCAAATGTCTTTCACCATGAATGCTTCTGGATTTGAAGTAGAAAGCTGAAATACTGACCTTCAGACCTACTTTATTCAGTAACTACACTAGTTTGGTAAAAATGACTAAAAATTTTCTTCCAGGTATCAACATCCTTGCTCTGAACCATACAGCATCCACACCAACAAACTTAAGTCCCATAATGAAACAAATAAATGTTTAACTGGCTTAATCCTCAATAAACTGGACATCCATTTCTACACAGAGACAAAAACCAATGCAGCTGCTCTGTTTGTAGTCCTGTGGGGTTTTGTTTGTTTGCTTTCAAATGGATCTATTAGAGACCCATCAATATGCCAGTGAAAAATACCCGATTTTGCATAAAAAAGTTCAGATTAAGAACTGATCTTGCTTTCAAACAATTCTGTGTTATTTCCACATCATGTGACAGGAACCCCCTGAAGTACACTGCTTTAAAGAAAGCTTAAATGTTAAGAAACCCATTTAGTGTGGCCACAACGTACAGGACTGTATTGATAAAGGACTTGTGCAATAGTAAGAGAAAAGAGGAGCAAATGACCACAGAAATGCAGAAATATGCAAGAACATCCTGCAAAGACCTACCTAAGGATATTGCTGTCTTACTTGACCCTAGGGGAAAGGCTTTTATGAGTCTCCTACAAAATTCCTGAATTCTCACCTTTCACCTTATGTGGGATCCAGCCCACCACCCCTTTTTTTAACACTGTCTGAAGTTTCAAATTTTTGAGTGTCCTCAGAAATCCTGAGCCTCCTTCTTTCAGGGGTACAGATGCAATTTTCTCTGGTTGTTTCTTCAAACTGAGACTTTTAGACAGGAATCCTGGGATTGAGGGGTGTCAGGGGGGCAGCTGCATTTTTTTTTTATTGGAGGATTAGTGTAGCATAAGCTCTCAGCAGTAACAACCTGGAACAATTCTTGCCAGCAAGAGAAGTGGGGAGGGTTACTGAAGTACTAAGTGCTCCTGGGATTTCTGAAGATTAATTTAGCCTTCAGAAAAAGAAGGTTGCCAAGTTACAGGAATTTTGGCTTATATTTTCTTTTTGGGTTTGCCAAAACAGCAGGGCTATAGTAACACACACAAGATTGATCAAATTCTCAGGCTGTGACCAGGTAAGATGAGAGCTCCTACATTATTGCCCCATTTATGTCTCAGCTTGAAGCCAGTAAACAAAAATCCCGTTCTGATGGAGAACTACTGAAGAAAGACTCGTCACTGCTCCCCAGGAGGATGCCCCAGAGGAGCAGGCATGTAAACGGGCTGCAATGTGACCAAAAAACCCCAATCCCACTGTGCAGGCGTGTACACGGGCAGAAAACCCCTCCTCTCACTACTTCCATGAAGCAGATCAATCACACTTTCCAAACAAGAAAGGTTACTAGAGTCTGTAATGAGACAGAACAGGTAAGCTGGTACACTGGAGACCACTGCCTTTCATCTTTGTCATTCTTTCTGCAAAGGGAGTCAACCTGACACTAATATGCAGTCTAAGAATTATGCAAAGTAACTTCCAAACCTGGTTTGAGTTACCCATGACTACGTCACTTATCTACAAGAACTGTTTAATGAGACTAGCAAATTTAGATTGTGCTTGTTTTTCAAACAATATTAAAAAAAAACAAAACAAAAAGAACCACCAAACCAAAACAAACAAAAAACAAAAACCCCATCAAATTAAGCCAAGAAAAACATTTCTTGGAACTAAGGATTTCTGTGCAGTTCTAACTTTAAAGTCTGAGTAGCATAAATTTTTTGTTGGAATTTCATGCAGTAATTCCTAACAGATGTTCACAGTATATGGTTTCTATGATACTAGTTTTATTCTGTATAACAGAATACTGTAACACCAGGTGGCATAAGCAACCATTTTCAAAACTGAAATGTAATTATTTATTGGGCAGTTCATTTAAGACTCATATGAAATAGAATTTGTATCTTTTATGCTGAAAAAATAAATTTACTAATGGTTTTATGCAGCTTTGCTCGTTGGCCTTCATTACTTCTGAATGTCTACTACACCGTAGTATGTAAATATGAGCCATCAGTTGGTTTATTACATTGGGGTTCTTTCTGTTATAGAAATATCATTAGCAGACAATGGAAGACAGACCAAATGATTCTTAAAGTTATAACCTTTTTCTTTTGTGGAGGGTTCTGGGGTGTGCAATTTCCATCCATCAGACTGTCGTTATTGACAGTCCTTCCAAAGCCAGGTGCAATTCCATCTTCTGAAGTACAAAACACAGATGCTTCCATGAACATGCCTCTTGCATCGTCTTGAATCAGGCACTTTGACTCGCTTATTCTGAATCCACCTCCTACCTCCAACTGATGTGAAGGGGTCAAGTCCCTCAAATTAGAATTCATTGAGAAATTTGCACCTGTCCTGTCAGGACTTTTTACCCAGGAAGAATAAATTGTGCCCCGTCCACAATGAGCAGTTTCTAGTTGGCTGTTTGAATCAGTCCTATCATGTGGGGGGGCTTCCAGGTTTTTATGCAGTGCACTCTGCTCAATTACTTCGAGTCCCAGCTGGAGGTCTGACACAGATTCCATTTCTCCAGTGCATTGCCGCGTGACATCAGTCCTATTTCTTGGACTAGAATATCCAATAGTCTTTATTTCTTGCAGGCCCATTTCTGTCAGGTTGGAATTTCTGAAAGAATTCAGTGCTAGAATCGATGTTCTGTCATAACCCTGCATGAAGAAAAAACATGTAACTATTTTTTCACACTCCATCAAACCTGCAACTATTTGACATTCAGATGTGCCTTTAAGTAGGATTAAAGGCCTTCCAGCACCATGAATCTATGTTTTTAAGAAACAATTCTACAGCCAGACACTCAGTTCTACTATTCCCACACATTAGGTTAAAGCATTCTAATAAAATGTATGTTAACCAAAGTAAAAATAAACATTAAGCACCAGGTTTTATTTATGACTGGCAGAGGAAGGGGAGGAGCTTCAAAAGGAGCAAGTCCCAGGCCAGGAAGCTAGAAAGCACTTGCTTCAACATAAAAGCAACCCTCCTCAGTGTCAGAACACCTATTTCAAAGAGGGAGAAGGAGGAAGTTGTTTTCCCAAGACACTCTGGAATTTTAGGACGAAGCCCCACGGCAGGACACATGTATCCTGCAGGCTGGGAGTACACAGGCATATTCCAACAGCGCTTGCCCTTCAACTAATCCATCACCTACACTGACTCACTATGTTTCTGCTCCGCTCTCTCACTTTGAGTATAACTGGGATCACCAAAAACAATTAAGAAATGCTGGTAACAAGGCAAAATGTTATTCTGAATCTAACTAGAGCCTGGAAAGCAAAGCATCCTCTTTCTGTTCCTATCTACAAATTGCAGTAGTTATTACTTTCCATTACAGGAGTTGATCCTGATCCAAAATCAGGATTTTTAAGTGATACAGAGAGAAACCAGTTTAAAATGGAGAATATAATAGGTAAAGTGGAAATTTAAAGCAGTAAGCAAGTAAAACCTATGGGGAAGTCACCCTTTAAATTCTCAGAAACTTGCAATGGTTGATGAAAAGCATTCAGTAAGAACAGAGCAGCCATCCAGGTGAAACTGAAGTACCATTCACAGGTTTTGCAAATTTCCTTACCTCTTGACTGTAAGCTCGCCTTTTTATTTCTGGGGAACTGTCAGGTGAGGAAATATTCTAAATAAACAAGAAGAAATTGCAAGTCAATTTATTTTTTAGCCTAAAGAAATACCTCCCCACACACATTTTGTAGCAGGAGGACAAATACTGATTTACGCTGCGATGTCTGAACACTTTTTCTGAATGCTCTAAAATTCATTATAAATCTCACCTCAAAGTGCATGGTATTTCCATGTATACATGGAGTTACAGGAGTAACTGGTGAATATATGGGTTTGTAACCATTTCGACAAGCATCATCTTCTGTTTTTACCCTGGGAGGGGTAGCAAACAAGGATGGTTCGGAGGCAGTGATGTCAGCATGGGTTGGTGTGGCATAGGGAGAAGGAGTAGGTGTGGAGGTTTCTGAGAAAGCAGACTCCAACAGCTGATACAGCCTTCGTTTTTTTAGTGGTGTGGTTAGATCTGTGTGTTAAAAACAGAAAACAGTTACAAGATTTCTAGATATAACAATCACTTACAGTTGTTTAAGTACTTTAGTTAAGAAAATTGCAAATTCCAAATTAAAGAATTCTAAGATTTAAAAAGTCTCTGAAGGGCAGGCTTCCTGAGAGATTAACTTTTAACAGCCTACAGGCTTCCTGAAAAATCAACTCCTAACAACCTATGGCTACATCTGTAACTGAATTCTGTGTGCTAGGATGCTGGGAAGAACTGTCTGTGTCTCCAGAGAAGGTGAAATCAACTTCCATGCATTTTTAAGACTGTTCACCTAAAAGGTGGTTTTATTGCACTCCTATTTTCTATTATGCCTACAAGATTACACAGCTTTTCCCCGCTGTGTGCTACATTGGCCTACCAAGCTTTAAAGGCATTTTAAGTATATAGAAAGCATAGAAAATTAAAATTATAACCCGACCTCCTAATACTAATACCAAAATCATTAGTCTTTTGTTGACTGTGAATGCCAGGAAATATAATGGCTTCTTATCTAATATACATTTAAGGTTGGAAAAAACTCCCAACCACTATGCACTTTATTTTCAAAGAAAGTATCAGGAAAACATGCAAATACCCCTGGAATATTCATCAATTCATCACTTCAAAAAACACAGTGCCCCAAAGTCAGCTACTTCAACATAGCTGTTATGCAGTGTATTTACAAAAGCTTCACACCTGTTAAGGAACAGCTGTCATTCAGTAATAAAGGACTTTTATGTTCACCATTGATTGCCGGACTTCTAGATCTCTCTTGGGATGGTGAATTAAATCTGTCAATTGTTGTTGAATTTTCTTCTTCCAAAGCCTGCTTCAACCAACGCTGTAATACAACAAGAAGCAATACAACAATTAGTGACTTAAATCTTTAAAAATGAACTTTTCAAAATGCGTAACATGACTTGTTTGCCAAAACAGCCTTTTTTCTGCCTGAATTTATGCTAGTAAATAAAGACTTCTTTTTAATATGGGATAGAACACCGTAATGAAGGGAAGCATTACCTTCTTACAAGAGCCAGTAATGTTTTCCACAGGTTCTTTTTTCCTCCTCTTTTCTGAAAGGAATGGAGAAGTAAAACGGATATAGTGCTTTGGAGTTGAATATACGTGTGGACTGTAAGTGAGACCAGGTAAAGAATTCAGCTGAGTAGCCAGAACTTCAGGGTCGGTGGTTATGCGCAGAGGCCTCTCTGGTAGAGTGTCTGTAGGCTTCCCTGCTTTATCACTCTTTTCACTTAACCATTCACTAACCAAGTGCTAGAGAGAGAAAAAAACAATTAGTGTTTTATGAGTGCATTTACCAGTGGCTTTTAGAAAGTGTTTACTTCAATTATTCATCTAGACAAGTATTACGTAAACCAGAAACAGATTGTTTCCAGGCTCCAAGTTTAAGAATACCTGGCAAGAATGAGGTCAGTTTCAGAGAAATCATGGGGACAGCAGACAAAACCAGTACAGATTTGCTAACACACCAGTTTGGGAGAGGGGCGGGGTTGTTTAGTGGTTTTTTTTGTTGTTGTTATTGTAAACTCCACTTAGTTCTTTTGCATTTAATTCTCACTGAACACTACAATACAAGTGCCCAGATCAACTGTATTTAGGACGTCAATTTAGTAACAGAATTCTAAAACAAAATTTAAACTTGTGCCTGAGCACCCAGGCTGAGGAGAAACAGTGTAACATTAATAGCCCGGAGTTAAAGAAAAACCCCTCATTGGATTTCCATTCTGTCAGGACTGTGCCTCTATCAACAACATGTCAGGCAGCTGCCTTGAACACTCTTCAACTGTAATAGTAAATGTGTAAAAAAAAAATATGCCAGTAGATTTTAGTTTCTATTAACAGATAAACTAAGCTCCTAGATTTTACAGTGATTCAAAATTAAGGACAGGCAACATTAAATAATATGATACTAAAGCTTTAACACAAATAATCATATTTTATTTAAGACTGTCTTTAAAAAATCCATTTTTATTTAATTAATTTTTAAAGCAAGACCTTCTCTGCACTTAGGGCACAATTCAGACATTTTAGAGATACCTGAAGCCTGAATTTTGCTGCACTTTTTTGCTGTTTCATAGTATTAAGGATACCTTCCTCCTTTTCTGCAATGCAACAGGAAAGAAAGGAAGAAAGGGTCTAGCGTTCCCTGTCACAAGAATGTAACAGTGACGGAAATAAGCAGGGTTGCAGAATGACTCAGGTACCTTTTGGAAAAAAAAAATCTGAATTATGTTTGGGGGTTTAAGATACAAAAACATCTTGAAATTGTTGGGTTTTTTGGTTTTTTTTTGACAAGAAGTTTTAACCTGACTTCCTCCCCCTTTTTCTCCACTGATTAAGATTTTCAGGACTTCTTACACATACATTAAAAAGTACAAATACTTTTTAATGCATTCTGTGAATTTTTAAGCAGAAAGCTGTACTGCTTTAGTCGCACTTGCAGATTTAAGATTTCTGAGTGTCTTGTAATATCTTGTGCCATTTTGTACAAGTTTTTTGCACTGCAGTCCAATGGAAAGAAATTGAAAAGCAGAGCATTAAAGAATAAAGAATTTTCCCTCCAGACTTGCACATACACATTCGGAGTGTTTAGATCCAGTGACTTCAGAACAGACATCTGAAAAGTAGTAGAAATTAGTGATTTCCTTAGAGATATTGTTTGCTATCTGAAGCATAAAATGAACAAAAGAAGGAAAGGCAACTTTTATTTCCTTGGGTTTTTCTTTAAGTTCAGCTTTAATTATGTTTTGGTTATGTATATTATTTCAATCCATTTAGAAAGCCCATTCAGAAAACATTTTGACCCAAAATGGCTCTGAAGATGTACTTTGGAAGCGTCTTAAATCCAAACTAACTTCCACCAAAGGATGTTACACATCTATTTCCAGTGAGTGGCTATACAATGGTGATTTTTCAAGAAATGAGTAAACATTTAAAAAAATCATACATGCAGTTGCATACTGATAAAGCAGCCTATAATTTTTTTAAAACTCTTGTTAAGGTCCATCTTTTCCCCATCCCTCAAGAGACTTACCTTCTTTGTTTTTGGATACTTAGTAGGGCATTTACTAAGTGCTGGAGCTTCTGTTTCAGTAACCATTTCTGTAACAACAGTTTCTGTTTCAGGCTCAGCTACCAGTGCTGCATTCTCAGTTTCATTATGCTGTGAAGTTACTTCCACATCAGGAGAGGAGGGCTGGATATCTGAACACATGCTGACTGTCCTGTGCCGCCGGCGCTGCTGCCCAATGTGAGTCCTACTCCGGGAGAAGCTTTTTCTCTGTTTAGCTCTGTTAACTTTGGCTGGGGTGGGCTTGGTGGCAGTTTCTTCTTTTGCCGGTTCCTGGGACGAGACAGAAGTCTAGTAAACAGATTCCACACACATTTAGAGCTACTTATCTTTCTTAGGGAGAGAAAAAAAAAAAAAGGCAGTTCCCTCTTCTTTTACAGGTCCAAAAAGTCTCAATCTCATTTTTGTTGTCACAACTACAATACTTCTCTCCTTTTTGCAGACAAATGACAGGATTTCCTGTAGTTTCCTTCCAAACATGTGCTGTATCATCAGCAGTACTCATACACACTCATCACCAGTCAGATCACCACGGATTTTTGTAGGAACTGACAGTCCTTTATCCATAAGCTAGAAATCAACTGCTTATATCATGATATCTTTCAGTCCAATATTCTTTTTGCAATTCATAGTTTACTAGGTATATAGCTTTGTCACAAGAAGTACTTAAGAGAATGCTAACACACATAGCTCAGGGAAACAACCTGGACTGAGAATCATTATATGAGTATTTGCAAACTAAGAGGCATCCATTAACAGCAGAGTTAAAAACTATTTTTAAAACATTAAGTATCATCTGCAAGAACTCAGAAAAAAACAGACTTCACTAAGTTCCTTTAAAATAATAGAAAGATTTTAATACTATGTGTTCCTGAAAAACCCACTGAAGAAACAAATTATTCTCCACTGGTTACAGAGGGTGCCTAAGGACAGTCACCTCCTGTGGCTGAAGTCAACACTGAAATGCTTCTATCCTGAACTTCCAAGACACACTGAATTCTACAGCTAGTGTGTGCATGTTTGCATAAATTTATGTAACTGAAATTCTTCATTAAAGAATTCTATATGTATCTTACTTGAAAAAAAATTCAGGAGCTAATAAAATATAATGTCAAAGAACCACACAGATTTTAGTCACATATATTTGAGTTCAGAGAAAAAAAATAAATTTCCTTCATCTTAACATGCAGCTCACCATCCAAATTGACAAAATATGCAATGTTAAAAGCTAGGTTTAAAATAAAGCTCCAGATAACTACCTGAATAAATTCAGCATCATTGATAATCTGTGCTTCCTTGCATTCTGATTTAACCTCCGTTTTTGCTGTGCTGATTCTTTCCAAAGCCTGCTCTCTTCTTTTTTCTCTTTTTTCTAGTCTGGCAAAAGCTTGCAGGATAGCTTCCATTTTCCGTTCTTCTCTTGTCTGATGGATTTAACAATAATCATAATCAGTTTTAGTCATAATCTTTCATACACATAAATAGGCAACTAGTCTTTCGCCTATTTTTTAAGTACATCAAAACATGTTCAATGTATGTGACATGAAGATCAAGTCCAGCAGAATCTCAGATTAAAGGGACATGTTACAATCACTGCAAAAACGAGACTTTTGAAGAAAGGCTTGCATCCATACCAGCCTGACAAACAAGAGTCCTATTCTGGATTTAAGAATTTGCTTAATTTTTCAAATATTGAACACAAAAAAGCGCATTTTAAGATGCTACTTTTATTAACACCGTTCTACCAAAATCTGAAAATTAGGATTTCTGAGACATTTTATTCAAGTAGGGAATCCAAATAAAATAGGGGAAAATCTTGATTCCCAATGCTATCTATAAAAATGGCTACTACATGACAAGCAATAATAAAGAGCAAATAATTAGGTCTAAAACAGGCATGGCAGAAATCATCTAAAGACACTAAAAAATTGCAGGCAATTGAAGATAAAATTTTGTCAGAATGCAGTGATGAACCCAGATGAACTGTTCTCAAATAGCAAGCCTTGCATTTTAAGGGTAAGTTCATGTAAGGATCTGACGTTGCACATGCGCGGATTGTACAAGTCCACAAAAAGGCAGCAATTAGCATGGGAAGAGCAGGTGTCACTAAGCCTTAATGATGCCTTTCAGGCAGCTACTTGCTTCCCAACTTACCATCTTCCTTTTCCTTTCTGCAATCTGCTCCTCTGATTCCATTTCTACTTCATTGCTAACGGGAGTTTTTTCTTCTATATCATCAATAAAATCTGGCTCCTGGAAGATGGAAATTACTGTTTTACAGAAGTTCTACTCCTCTTACAAACCAGAGTGAGCTAAAAGCTACACAGAACTAAGAATTCTCAGATCACTACATCAAAAGAAACCAACAAATCAGGATGAAAGTATTCCATCCCCACTCCCTCATCCCATTAAGCAAAAAATAGTATCAGAATTAAACCCTCAAAACTGAGGAAACTTCTGGGCACTAACAATGCCCACTGCTCTAACCACATTATAATCAGTTAAATAGTTAGGAGCTTTATATTATATACCCACAAAAAACAGTATTAGTTTTAGTGAAATAGAATGAATGCCCAAGTAAATGTTACCAATTACATAGAAGTTTTTCTCAGCTCAGAAGTGTATTCAACTGAAGTCACATTTTGCGTTTAAACACTCACTCTACAATCTAATGACAGTGCCATACCATACAGAAACACAAAAGTTACCTAACTAACAATGGCTTTCCATTTTGAAACAAAAAGCAAGCATGGAAGTGTAACTTCGAAATTAATTAAGTGCTCACTAGTCCCATATGCAATTTCACTTTTACATAAAGGACTAGACAAAGATTTCAAATTTGTCTTAAAATACATATCTAAACATAGAAACCAGGCAATTAATAGCTTTTTTCCTGGGGTGATATATACGATGCTACCATAAAGAAAGCGTATGGGAAAATGTAAATGTACTTTTAATAGCTTTTTTCTTCCCACAATTCCTACTCTTCAGTTTTGTAAAACAATACAAGTTCTCCTGAGATTGTTCTATATAAGCACTATATATTACATTAAAAGATCAGGAGAAGATTCCATATACCAGCTATCACTTCTTGAAAACATGACACAAAACACAAATCAAAATTCATTTAAGATTAGAAAGTTTAAATACTACCTCTCTGGAGACCATAATTTGCAAGTCACATGCATGCCTTCTGGACTTCCAGGCATTTTTAAGCTATTTAGCTAGTAACACGCCAGAACAATTTATCATCTTAGGAAACCTGGGTGTCAGTATGCTTATTTTTACCTTATTTTCTTCAGTCCTAAAATGATGTTATAAGAACTAGGAATTGCTCCCTTCCAGAATAATTCCCTTTTCTCTGTCCCTAAACCATCACCAAAACCCATCATATTAAAAACCAAAAAGTCATCACCACCACCCTCAAAATGAAGAAATATAGACAGTTACTAAGGTAACAATCTAATCATGTTCAACAGTTATCTTTAATAGCTGCTCTGAAAATTAGTGATTTATGTCATGGATCCCTCCCAACAGTTCTTTCAAACTGACATATTCAAAAAAAGACTAATTCGGAATTTACTATCACAGTACATTAGCAGGCAGCTTTACCGTATTACCTGCACAGTTTCAAAACACAGTTTCCTCCTCCCAACTGGATTAAACATGGAGCTGCAGAGTTCCATTAAAAATGGAGCTGCAGTCAACACTCAGTATTCTGGGTTTGAGAGGGCTATGTACTGCTATATTGAAAATACTTCTGAGTAACACAGACAAACTAACCAAAAGGCACTTCAGGATGGACTGGGAGCTCCTGAAACCATGACATGAGGCCTTCAGAGGGTCACAGAGACATTCAGAGGAAAACAGTCCAATATACCTTTCATTACAACTGAATATTAAGGAAGAGTGAAAATAATAAAAAAAATTCTAAACAGTTTATCCATCATTCTGACTTTTGATAAATCTCCACACTGCTTTTCAGTGACTTGTTAAAATTCCTTTAGTTGCTATAAAAGGATAGTATCTGTATTTAAAAGCTTTTCTTTCTGATCATCTTTGTGTCAGTACCTGATTATTAGAAATGGACAGTCTGAGAGGAGAGAGCTTCCTCTGTTTATTTTCTGCAATTTTCATTTTGGTGGCTGCTCCTTCACAATCCAATGTGATGTTCTGATTTTGAGTCTCCTTTTCTCTTGAAACATCTTTCTCTTTCTTTCCCTTTTTCCTTCTAGTTTCATATCCAGTATTGATGTTTTCTGTAGGCTCGGAACGTCTGAGGACTGGACACTCAGGATTTTCTTTGAGGCAAGCACAATCCACTTTGTATTTACTGCAAGTCATTAAAAGCAAGAAGGCATATTTGATTAGGTTGTACAGCAATGAGACCCTTCAATACTAAATCACTGATATTTCACAATAAACATCTGCTATAATGCAAACCAACCACATTAAAATGCAGGTGACTCAAGTTTTCACCACAACGTAAAACACTACTGTAATTTAAAGACCTTTTCTACCAGTTAACTGAAGTTTTGACTTCTTTAGCTTTGCCACACAGTATTCTTTTAAATTTGAGGTTAGTATTCTTCTTGAAAGACAAAAGACATCTAAGACCTGAGTATCATCCTGGGTGGAAATATAATCAACACAAAACAAACAGACACATGGAAGTCAGAGAGTTCATTTTATATGCAAAGATGGCTGGCACAGTTTACAACATGAGCACACCAAACTCAGAGTCATTTTGCACAATTTTAAGCTCCACTTGGATACACAGGAAATGTTATTTTTACAGGTTCAACTGAAAGGGGCTGTCAGCTGTTTCAGGTACTAAACACAAGCACTAAGTATTTTTAGAAGCAGTATGTCCACCCTTAACAGTGCCCAGTATCCTGAGATAGTCTGAACCCCTGGAGATTACCACATGTACTCTGTGCTCATACATAGTTCAGGTCAAGTCACAGAGGCAGCACTGGGCAGCACTGCATCCAAGCTGGCTTAAGAGCAGGCCACAGAAAAGCAGTAATAAAAATATACTACTCTGCCCACACACACACTGTTCATTGTATATACAGTGCCTAAGGAGCTTTGTGTTATTAAAACATGCAAGAAAGCAAATGATACAAAACCAAACCCATTCTGAATTGCACAGTAACTTAATGAGCATTAGATGTATTTTAGAACAGCATTCTGAAATACTTACCAATTTCCATAATCAAAATCAAATGCTATGGTAATCTCTGCTCCCTTTGGAATGTTATGGATGGAGTAAATATAAAGATGAATTGTTCCATCTTCAATTACATGCCTCACCTATAGTCAAGAAGATATTATTAAATTATCACGAATCACTTTCAAGTTCCTATATAAAAATTGTAGGGACTGCTCAAATAATCAGGAATCTCAAGGAAAAGGAGATTCCTAAGTAAATAAAATGTAGTTTAACTTTCTAATTGTGCTCACCTCTGCATTTGGTGTACACGAACGCCTGATAAACCGAGCTTCATTTCCAAAGGTCCTTGCATCAACACACATTTCTAGCCCATGGAATTTGGAGTAAAACAAAACAAATGGGTAGGGCCTGAAGAACACACAAGAAAACCAGGAATTTCATAATTTTTGATGATGCTAAATAGTGCTTATTCTTCTTATTAGTCAGCTTTGCAATATGATGCTTGGCACAATACACCAAACGTGGAGGTTAATCAAAGAATGACATGTTTATAATTAAGCTCCATGATTTTAACAGGCACATTCCCCAAATATATTCTTGGAATACCTCAAAATGGAGTTACAGCCTTGTATCATCTGCATAGGATCTAAAGGGAGAACATTAAGAGAGCAAGCACTAGACATGGAAGGCACACAGTTCACGTTTTAAAAATTTCTTAAACTTTTCTTATGAAAGGGCCCAAAATGAAACTCAGAAGTTTATATGCCACATAGAATAATTTTTTAAAAAGACCACCACATCCCTGCTTAACATCTGCAGCATGACTAGCACCAACCCTCCTGAAGGAAAGGGACCTCCAAATACTTTGTGAAGTCATGCTTATTTAAGTTTTGCTATTTCAAGTGCCAAGGAACCCTTCTATTTTTACTGGGCAAAAGCTGTGCATTCTATCTCCTCCAACAGGCCTCCTGCAAATTCCCAAATAAGTGTGTTCATGCAGTTAGTGGCAGCATGGAAACCAATCCACAGGAAGAAGGAAGCAGTCACACACAGCTCAGTAAACTAACTGGAGAACACTGGCAGTAACATGGCCCCAAGCTGACTTGTGTCCAATTGCATTCTCAGCCTCATGGACTTAAAATCCATTTCTCTCACGAAAGATAAAGCCTTCACCATTAACATATGAATTGTTTTAGGATGGAAGAACCTGTTCATTTCCTGGTTTAACGTGTACAACTACCTAACTGAGCAGGCAGGAACACTGTAATCAGGGAGGGACAAAAAAGAGAAAACTAGCTCCTGAACAAATCTGCAAGGATATCCAAAAGAGAAAGGGACAAAAAAGGCTCCAGCTGCCATTACTTTTATCCAGACAAAGGAGAATATAAGACTGCTGGTAACTAAGATCCACTTGTACTTGAGACAACAGTTTGGCAAACACCACTTTAACAATTACTTTACTGAAACATTAGGAATGAACAAACCTTTTAAAGAAATATCCATTAGCTTCAAATTGTTCTCTCAGCATGAACTTTCCTCTGTATTCAATAATAAGGGCATCAGGAGGCAAGTCTTTAACAGCCTTTAAAATTTTCTTGTTTTTTTGCACATAACTCTGTAAAGACATTAATTCGTTAATGAATTTTCACATTATACCATTTTCCATTACTATTAATAGTAGATTATACTTTCACAACTATTAAACAATTCTATATGAACTAAAAAACCCCTCCTTTTTTGTAATTAAACCTCCAGACTGAACTGACCAAGCTGTCCTGCTCCCCTAGCAATGCTATTAGTTATCAATTTAGATAGAAGGGATGCTGTGGCCCTAGCTCTCCAGGACATGGCTGAAAACCAACACTCACGCTCTCACAATTCAAGTACTATAGCCTTTAGTGCACTGAACTCTCACCATGACTAGGATAAATTGCTGCATTGTTTTGCACAACACTTTCACAAGGCTTCAATTCCTTTGAACAAAACAAAACATGCAGACAGAAAATGACATTCACAATTCCTTCAAGGAAAAACAGAACAGGGAAATAACATAATAATTTAAAAAAAAAAGAATCCTGACAGAGTTTCCAAATTCATTTTCATATCTTTAGATGGAAGGATGGCTTTAATTAAAAACCAATACATACCCTGGCAATTAGTGAACTCACACCTCTCATAACTGTCATCACCAATCAAAAAGGAAGTAGCCTCTATGTAGGCAAAAGGCTCTGTAAGTAGGGATATTCCTCTAAGGAGGGTGTCCCATATGCCATGATGGTCTTTGAGAAAAAGAAGCAAAGATGCTTCCATTAATCTGCTACAGTAACTACTCCTCGAGATTTTTGTTACAAAATGCTAAGTCTTTTACATGGCTCTGCTTGTAAACCTGTAAATAACTGATAAGTAAGGCCAGAAAAAGGCACTGCATGATTTCTTCATAAACTACCAATTACAGGATCACGAGTTAAAAAAAAAATCAGTATAAGAAACACCACTCATGAACATCCAGAACACTGACCATACCTCAAGAAAAATGTAGACAATGAACCTCTTGATACACATAGTAGGGGGAAAAAATTCCCAGTTTCATTGATTACTTTACTCTAACCAAGTGCAGGTATCCCTCACAGAGAAACAGCAGCAAAGTTGACTAAAGCTGACTGTGTGTCAAGAGACAGTCTAAGGGCAACACAATACTCAGGCTGAGACTAACACCTAGCCACTTTCTGGAATAAGTGATATGCAAATGTAAACAACCAGGGTGGTACAGAATACATAAAAATCAGTTACAAATTCTGAAAAATGTGTTAAAATTTTGATGCTCAGATGTGGTGAGACAAGGACAGAAAGTGAATGCGAAGTCCTTTTTTTTCCACTGTTTTTATTTTTGTGCGTTTGGGGTTTTTGATTGGTTGGGGGTTTTTTAAAGTATCTAATGTCATGGCACACGGCATGCAGCAACACAACAAGGCACAGCTCATTACCTCTACTGGAGGTTTGAAAATCAGATTGCTGGTGCTGACTTCTTTTTTGTCATTTCCATTGCCTAATCTGAGAGCTATTTTTTGTGCCTCTCTCTGGACACCTTCACTGTATTGGTTATTATTTGCTTCTTCATAACGATCCATCCATGCCTTGATTTTAGTTTCCCATCCAAAGTTCGAACTGTCAGTAGGATCAATCTCTGGAGCTGAGCCCTAAAAATTGAAGTAAGTGACCAGATATTAGAAGGTAAGGTACTAAAATAAAAAGAAAAATACTACAACAAGACGCAAAATGATAGGCAAAGGTATGCCACTGATTTACGGTTTGGGTTTTTTTAGCAAGTCTGGTATAAAATTTTGTTTTACATAAAAACATTGAGTTAAATTCAGTCCCATTACATTTGTCCTTTCAAAAATTTCATTATTTAGTAATCACCCAAGTTCAGGAATACTTTCCCTCCTCAACAGTGATTCCTGCTCTTAGTGGGATGAGAATGGAGAGTGACACTGTTTCCTCCCACAATTACAGTGCATCATAAATCTAAGTGCAGGAATTGGAGGGTCAGATCTCCCTGCTGCCCAACTCAACTTTTGTGAACATATGCAAATATAGAGAACTCCAGCTTTTATCCTATAATACACAGACTTGATATTCCCCTTTCAACTTCCAAGGTCACGCCGTATCTTTTCTGCCACTGCATAACTTGCTAAACTTTACTAATCATACACCTGCTACATGAAGGTTGTGATTCTAATGTTACAGACTTTGCACATAACATTTTTCTCTCCTTAGCTGCTCCTCACTATACAATTTTCTTCTGCAGTGCTTCAGATCCTTTCACTCTTAAAGAAAGTGCCATTGTACCTCCAGACCTCACAAGCAGCAGCCAGGCTGCAGCCAACCAAAGCTCCTTACGGACAGCAGCAGCCAGCCAACGCTCCCTTTTCTATCCACCTGAGCAGAGACACTATTAAACATTAATAAAACACAAGCAGTTCAGCAATTCAAATTACCTGTTTACATTTCTTTTGTGAATGAAGCAAACCATACACACAAACAGCATTTCAAAGGAGTGATGCTAAGACAACCGTGAAAAAACAATGGAACCTTACAAGCACCATATTAAGAAAACCCCACAAAATTAGAGATTTTTCCTCCCCAATTCCTTCTCCACTGTTCTCAAGGCACATCTTACACATCTGAAGTGGAAATTGCACCGCACTTGCTTTTATATATACCAAGCATGAATGAACTATGGAAATACCTCGTTCTCCCATCATGCACATTTTTATGTCAACGTCACAGAGAATTTAAAGACTACTGTAACACTTAAATCTTAAAAAACAGACATTCCAATTCCCTCAGTCTATGCCAGTATCGGTGAGTAAAATCCTGCCAGATACACAGGAGTCCCACCAGGTCTAGATGGAGGTTTGACAGAGCAGAACCACTAACTTAGCTTTCAAATTCAATATGGCCATTTCATTATTTCACTGCCTAACAGTTAAGAAAAGCTGGAGCCACTAAGTTCAAATGAGGTGTTCACACAATTTTACTCCCTTGCATAGTACACATGAGCCCAAATTAATCCACTGGCTCTTGAAATAAAAATCTGCACTAATTATTCCAGGTAATTTTGCAGGACAAAGATGTAGTGCTCATACCTTAATTTAAAATCACTGTGATACATACATAATATATTAGTTACCAAGAAGACAATATTGTAGTGCTTAGTGTATAGCCCCAATTATATTCTTTATACTTATTATTTATGTCACGTACAGTTAAGGTCTGAAACAAAACACAAACAAAATCACATTACCTTTACTCTTGAAGATTTCCTGGATCCTTCTCGAAATGCCTGGAATAAAATTAGATATTCATATTCACTGGAGGAAATACAAAATCTCTTAAGGAACTGAAAACCTATTAGCAAATTAACAAATTTTCAATTAAACATGCAAGATGAAAACAACAGAACAAACTATGCTGAAATCTCAAGAAGGTAAGAGGTTACATCTCACAAAACGTATTTTAAAAACCAATTCAGCATTCCAACCTAAGTGCACAGTAGTCAGGTACCTCTACCTTTCTCTCATGTTACAAATTGACCCTCCAGAATTTCAGAATCCAAGCCAAAATATCAGAGGTAACAGAAGAATACATGGCAACAGATTTCTAGTGAGAATTGTTCAATCAAAAGGAAACATTTTACTAAAGATATCCAAAAAGACATCAATAACTTATTCTGACTTTCAAGTTTTAAAGGACAAAATTCTCATCCAAACAAAATATGATATAACTATGAAAACCACTCGTTTAGAAAGTTCCGTGTACTTTACTTCCTCACAAATGTTTTGTCTTCACATATATGCTGTTTATACATCTGTAGCTAAGCAGTATAATCTCAGTATTTTCTTACTCTAATTAGTTTAGCAGCTAGCTTCCTGACAGCACACTTCCACACAATTTCTACTCAAATAAATGGAGTCGCATCAGGACAACTGATGGTAAATATTTCTGTACTTAAAACCACCACAAGTGAAGACTTCCAAGGAATTCTTCTTTGGGTATCCCAAAGCTTGTTCTGCACCACCTCCAACTATTTAAAATGGTCCAGTAAATGCAATTCCTGTGGTGAGATTCTGCCGCAATTATAAAACTGAACTTGCCCAGGCAGGATATATTAATTTGAAACAAGGAGAAGTCATGGGGGCCAGGCACCCAGGAAGACTCTCATTTACTGCAGAGTAATACATCTCAATCTAAAACCAGGTATTAAAATAGCCTTATTTTTAAACTAATGTCTCTTGTAAGAAATGTCACATAGCTATAATTTATAATACAAAGTAATAAGAGAAATTACATTCACTTACCTTTTTACATTTTGCTATGTTCTGTTCTTTCTCTCCACTTTTTTTCCTCTTCTTATCATTGACTTTTGTAACTCTTGTAGCAGTTAAAGTAATAGTCGTTGGTGTATGTTGATAAGCAGTATACAGTTCCACAGGAACCTCATCACCACTTTCTGTTGCACTGGTGTCCCCATCTTTAAAACAAAGAATATTCTGTAAATAATGAAGTACTTCAGAAAGAACATTCACTAGTTACTCTACATCTGCTTTCCAAATAAAAATTCATACTGACAAATGCTCCAAGCACTCCTATGCAAAATTCACCAACAGTTGCAACAGCATGAAAATGAAGGACCAATGAGAAACTGGTAATTAAGAGAGGTTTGTAATGCAAGGTAAGAAAAAGGTACCAGATTAAATTCCATTCTCTCAACGGAATTAATGATCATATTCCATTTTAACCAAAATTAGAATCAGAACAAAAAAGGTAAAAAAAAACCTATTAGCTCAGTCACTTATATATATATAGCTTTTACTTGTAATATGGCGTTTGGATTCTCTCAGATGACTGCACTCTAGAAGGGATTAAAATTAATGACTGACCAGCATTTCTTGTGAAGCTCTACTAATTAATCACATGTAAGTCATAATCAACTATTTCAGCTGCAATCTGCACTGTCAAGTGCCTTTCTCAGGGTTACTATGTCAATTTAGCCAAAAGCCTCTTGTATTCAAAATCCTCTAACAGTAATATTGTGCTACTGAGGAAGAGAAAAGAGACGATCAGAGACAAACTGACAGATACTTTTCCTTTGTGCTGTGCTCTCGCAGACCTAAAGGCCAAAGCCTGAAATTCAGCATACATCAGCATTTATGTCAGACAAACACATATCCTGACCTGAAACAGGATTACCCTAGTTCTGTCAAGATGAAAGACTATGAAGGATGGGGAGGATTGGAAGAGAGATGATGCACACAGATAAGAGACTGCTGTTTCCATGTGCTCAGTACAGGCTTCTCGCATTTTAGCAGCTTTTCTAAACATTCTACATTCAGTAAATACACTTCACACTAAGCAAAACTGATACAGCACAGAGGCAGGCTGTACAAGTACTTAATATGAGAGCAGAGAAAACACTCCTTCTGATCTCAGAAGGATGTTGCTTTAACCAGTGCACTCAGCAGTCCTAATTCTTGAAACCGTCTTTACTAAATAAAGAACTCCAGCTACTGGTTACTCTGGATTTTTCCTGCTCACAACATTCCTTAATAAGATTCTTCTGTGCATAGCAAACAATTCCATTTTACCATCTTGGTTATTCTTTTGAAGACCTTATCAGGCACATAATTATACTTTATATTAGGAATTGATGATGTTTTCTGAATTTATTTACACCTCTGCTGAGAATATTTTCTAAATGAGCACAAAAAGCTCACAGAAAGAAGGAATGTCTAATCAAAGAATGACTAGCAGAATAACCAATGCCTGAGAAATAGAAACCCCAGAACAGAAACTTAAAATAGCCCATACACTAGTGCCTACAGAATCATGACATCACAGCCACACACCTCTCCCCCTTGCCCCAAACCCCACAAAACACTGTCTTCCTTAGGGAAGCAACATTTCAGTATTGTTGTCTACACCGTGCTCTAACTTACTGTAAAGAATAATTACCTCAACTGAACATATAATTACATGGAGTTGTTTTGAGACACGCCTTCCTAACCTACATAACCTGCTCTCACTTTGAAGAGCCTTGGCAAAGCACCTGAGGGGAGATTTTGAGTTTGCATGTCAGAAGCAAGATACAAACTCTCCAAATTTCACAAGTTTGGGCCCAGATTCATTCACCCATAAGCAGCAAGTGATCTCAACAGCATCAATTTCAAGACCAAACAGCTTAAAGCAACACCCTTGTGTAAGTTTTACATCTAGATATTTTATCCCAAAAAAAACCCCCAAAAACCCAACAAGAAAACCAAAACGAACCCACCAACCAAGCCCCAAACAGTATCCAGCTGAGTATGGCTTAACAAAGTTGCTCACTTCACTGAACCATAGTAGGTAATCCACTGCACAGAACTGCACTTTTATACCAGAAAAACAAAATCAACATCTCATACAATCACGGGCCCCAGAACAATGGGCCAAAAATGTTGCCAGAAAAAACAGGTGATGTGGTTACACATAAAAGCTTAACACACACAATTTTCTATCACATGTAATGTTCTATTACAAGCTCTTTTCTTGAAGCAAACCAACTGATCTATTACCTTCTCCCCACTGTCTACCTTTGGATGAAACACAGCTAAACCAGTAACACTTTAGAGATCTTTACAACAGAAACATTATACTCTATAAAGTCTTACCCTTTATCAAACACCTGTAAATTACTAATAGTTAAAAGTAACATTCTGCTTCTTTGGATACTGTTGAGTATATAAAATATTGAAAAGATCCATTCAAATTGATGGCACTTTTGTTTTTCTTAATTGAAATCATCTGTGAAAAGTGCCCATTTCACTGATGTCTCAGACAGTTTATACCCAAAATCACTAAGTCCAACTGAACTGTACAGCAGTCAATGTAAAGCGCATTCACCCACGCTAAATGGAAATCAAGAGGTGGAAGCACAGACATTCAAGTTATGCATTATAAATCAATCTGTATCAATACTGCACTTTGACCACATTTTAGATTAAAGAGAACCATAATTTGCCTTTCTTTTTAACTGTTTAGATACTTTTACTTTACCATTCAATATTTCCTTCTCTACAGAATACATTTAACTGATTTAGAATACTGATCATCAACACTGAGGAGGGTTAAACACGAACTTCAAAAGTAAGATCTCATCAGCTCCTCCTAAGACTTTTAATCTCTCTTCCCTTAAGTTTACAGTAAATGATCAGATAATGTACCTACAAATCCCAGGAGATTATTTAAATAGCTCAGATCATCAACTTCCCCTATTCGTTACGAAAATTCAAGTTCAACCTCACAGTATCATCAGACCACTCAGTAAACTCATTAGCTCCAAATGAGTTATAAATCTACCTGTTCTACTATTTTAATAGAACCAGCAAAAATAATTTTAAATTCTAAACATTTTTAGAATTTAAATTTTGTTGACCTAGTAGATCAACCAACAGTGCATATAATAAGCTTGGTCTTGTTAAAATTAAAACAGACAAAAAAAAAAAAAAAAGATTGTGGTTTTGTAAGTAGCTCATTAACGCCTTTAAGGGACTTTGGGCAACTCAGTACCAGACAACACCAAGTGTCAACTGCACCAAGAAGCACATTTGTGTCACACATCCCCCAGACTCTCTGACGCCATATGAGTGGGCAGCAGGACCACACCGATATGGTACTTTTAAAAGAAATTTTAAAATACACATAGACACTCCACTACTTCAGAGACATGACCTGGAAGTAAAACATGTTAGGATTAGGAGGATGACCTCCTCCCAAGTTACTACTTTTGTAATAGAGCTTGAAAGTACCAGCTGTCAACCAGGAATTCTACAACACTTTGGTAATGGCCAGACAGAACTCCTGAGAATGGCCTGACAAGACTCCTGAGGTTTGAAATCTCGTGAACAGGTACAAGAACTTCTTGTATAAAATACACAGACTGAAATGGGTACTTGCACCACACACCAGCCTGGTTATCAAGGACAAAACCCCCTCAAAACATCATTATTACCTACATCATATTAACTCAGTTTAGCAATTTTTCCCATTGTCCAAACAGAGCCAGAGCCATACCAACACACCCAAACTACATCCAACAAATAAGAATTAGGATTTCTTCCTGAAACTTTTTTCCAGCATGAAAGTAGACTTAGAAACCCTCTCTCACCCCAAAAGAGGAAACTTAAAGCTTTTCCAGCTTATTTTCAGCACCTTGGTCAAAGGAGTTACTTATTATAAAAGCAACATTGCTTATTAAGAAACCTGAACACTGTTCAACAGATTGCATTATTCTGTACTGCTATAAAAAAAACCCATAGTGCTAAAAACCATTAATAAAACAGGTGGAACTACAACAATTCTGATAGGATGTTATCTTGGTAACAACAGAGTCAAGTAAAAGGCACTGATTTACTGAACCTTATACACTGAAGGCTCTCAAAACTGCAGGAACCAAGTATGCACTCTTAAGTCCATATATGCAATTTATACTTATTTTATGACCTTTACTATAGAAAGAGCTTTAAATTTTACTCACCTGACATATTTTCCCTTTTCCTTCGTTGCAACAGCACTGCTCTTTCTTTATCTAAACTCCTGGAATTAGAAAATAAATCAGTGCATTTAAGTATTAAACCAGACCTCTAGTACTTCCCATTGACTATTACAAAATAAACAGTAAACTAACTGAATGTTCAGACACTTAGGAAAGTATCACTTGTGCACTGTTCCATTCCATTTTAGAGTTCAAAATCAACAAAACTACTTACCTGGGTTGGCAACGTTCACACAGATATATGTCAGGAATATGCTGTCTGTCAATCCCCATGCAGTCAATGTGCTGCCAGACACTATAAAAACACCAAAACAAAATCCCAACTTTGAAGTACAATTTCTAAAATTATGTGCACAATATACAGAGAAAGGAAGCTGTGGTTTTTTTTTATTGTCATCTTTACTCAGATTCAATACTGCCTAAAACAACATTGCAATCACTGTCTTTGCCACCACTCTGCTAGCTGACTCGTTTTCTCTTGGAAATTTTTTCTCTAACATCAGAAATAAAACGGTAGATTATCACAACAGAGAATAAGATAGAGACAAATACCCTCAGCAACAAGACTTATGCTTTCCATAGCAACAAGTGGTTTGGTTTTAAACAGAAGGATTCAATTCCCTTTTAGAAGCAGGTACATAAAGTATTCTTATACAGACAAATATACACTAAAACACAGTTTGAGTTCCTTATATACTTTAAGAGAAAAATAAATACACATTTTTATATACCCTTTTATAAACTGGTGGTACTGTTGTACAGCATAGAAACAGCTTTAAATGCTTCCCAGAGTCAGGGCAGAGACTGCTTGCTAGACTGTAGGCTAACCTAAACCAGTAGTTTACACTCATCCCTACACTGCTAGAAGGATGAGGGACACAAAAATAGTTATCTTCCCACTTGGACAGAGTTGTGGTAAATTCATAACTCCTCACAGAGAATATCTTCTTCAAAGAAAAAAGATGCTACCTAACTGGTGACTGCCTACTTTAAGATGTTCTTCCACTGCTGGAAGAACATCTTAAAATATCTCAAATAATGAGCAAGACTACAAGAATCAAGGGACATCAGAAATTACTAACAAGCTTGTTACACAGGCAGACAGAAGAATGGAGATGAAATTAATATTCTGATTAGCTATAACTATCATTTTACAAATACACAAACATCTAATGAACCCAGCAATGTTCATTAATTGATTGTAAAAATACAGGTTAATATTGAATAGAAACACAAGATTTGTCTTCTCTTGTTAAGTATCAGCTCTAAAAATTTCTGATCTTATTTTTCCAATTCTAAGTATTTAACAGCAGCCTCTTACTATACTATGATGAAGTAGGTGCCTAGGCATAAACGCAGAAGTCTAAACATTTAACTTCAGGTTCTCCAACAAGAATCTAGGTTAGTCTTTTCACACTTATTAACAGAATCCTTTGAAAAATAAAGAGTAATCCGAAGGATCATGCACAAAGAAACCAATATTTGAGAAGTTTCCTTCACATTACTTTGCATCCTTTAAGTTCTTTGATTCACATATACATAATTCACCAAAATGCTTTATTACTCACTACATGCAGATCAAGTAAGTAGGTCTTCATTTTACCATACTAACAAATAATTTGAGATAGAGTACCAAAGACATCCTTTTTAGGGGGGGGGGGAAAGGTATACCCATATTAAGCAGCAATGCACAAGCAAGGGCATGACCAAATTAATGAGTAGTCAAAACTGACTAGAATTAAATTACAAAATACTCACTGGCCTTAACTGACTATGTTGCCTATTAGAAAACCACACAATCTTCAAGCACTTTTCTGATGGAAGGAAATTTCTTGTGTTTCAACATAATTAAAACACCATTTATTTGCAATTGCTTTCAGTGCAGCCTTAAGTTTTAAAGTCATTTTTACTTTGTAATTTATTTTAATATGCATTACCTGCATTTGTCACAACAGATCATATATCCATCATCATGTGTAAAGCCACAAATGCATCTGGTAATATCCGTTCCATAGCTTCCATCCTCTGACGTACTGATGGTAGTAGCACTGGAGGTTTCATCGAAGTTGGGAGTGGTAAATATGCCTACTTCATTCTTGCTTATAAGCACTGATGGAGGAGGAGAAGCTGGAGGCGTTGGAGGAGGCCGAGCACCATAGTTATGGTCCTAGAATTTTGTTAGAAGGTAATTTATCATAAATGCTCATACACTGATCATTATTCAAGCCAAAATGTAAGAATTCCTTTGGCAAACAACTTCAAGCTTCTTATTTTTGTGGTAAAAGGTTAAAATTTTTGTTACATCCCAAGTGAATCTTATTTTCTAACTTCTCAACTATGCTGCACATTTAAGTGCAGTGTTCTGCTTCTGACAGACCATTTTTAGCCAGCTTACTCAACCCCCAATAAGATATAGAAATATAAGCATGAATCAGTTTTGCCAGATAAAAATAGCAGATTTTTACATAATATATTTTGTACATAATATATTTTCACACAAAACTTACTGCATAGGGCAAACCAATGTAACTGTGTGAATGCGAGCCGCTGGTATACAACTGGTGAGGGTAACTGTTCGATTTTTCAACTACCACAGGGCTAGCTTCTACAGATTCTGGTCTGCAAGACAAAAGACAGATGAAGAACAAATACAATTACTATGCAATTTATATTAATAAATTGGAGGTGCTTGCAGCACGAATTCTAATTAATTCCCTGCTGATTCTGTTTAAAGGAGCATATGGGGGCAGGAACAAACTTGCGACCCCCCAGCAGCGCCCTCACGGAGCGGTAACAGAGGCTGCCAAAAGGAATTCGGCCCAAGGACCGACGCTGCCTGCCGAGGGCTGCGCTGCCGTGGAGCCCTGCAGCGACACACAGCGGCAGCGGCGGGAATGACCAGCCACCCGCCCCGACTGCTCCTACAGGCAGAAACCCCAGCCAGGGCAAAGCGTCTAAACAAGGCAGTTTCTATCGATTTGTCTTAATAAAAAGAAAAAGGTGGTAACAATTGTCAAGGCAAGGTTAGCAGTGCCTTCTTCAATGCACAAACCATGGTTTATATCCACTAAACCACAATGCAAAACAAGAAAGATAAAGGAACACTAGAACAGGAAGATCTATCTAAGCACAAAAAATTACATCTTCATGGCCTTCCTCAAGTGGTTGTTCATGTGTGCATGACTGAGATAACTTGCAGGTTTTTTGCTGCTCCAGATGACTTAATCACACTAAGACACACGAATCCAGGTTACCTAAAGTAGGGGGTTTTTTAAACAACAAAAAGGCACCACAAAACATCAACAGTCAAAACTGAAGTGGACTTCATTCACATTACAAACCAGGTCTGGTTCAGTTTTCTAATTTTATTATGTGTGAATTCTATTTCCTATCACATATCTTACTAATTCCTTGAGCTGATTTTTAAAATAAACTTGGTATTTCTGAATCTTAGATTAATGTAGATACTGATGGGATTTTTCTTACACATTAAGACATTTAATAGAGGCTTTTTTGCAACGCCATGAAGCAATCCTAGTTTGATTTAAAAGGACACGGCAATTTACGTTTGTTACTTTTTGGAAAAGATATATTATAACATTAACTTTCTGAACAAAATGCAACAGTTTCACATCTCTTTGAAAGTGTCCTACTAATGGGTTTGCTGGCCCATTTCTTCTTATGAGCTTTTTCCCCATGTGAGGTTACTACATGATAAAATTGTTTAAGAAGAAGCTAGTTAAAATCACTTCTGGGGGAGAGCTTTAGTTTCTAGAGTCCAAAGAAAACAATCTTTTTTAAAAGATTACTGTCTCCAACAGTTGTCAGCTGCCTTTTTTTTTGAGACAAGGAATAAAGGCGTGAGCACGCAAATCATGTGAAGTACTAACATTAAAAACACAACTTCTGACTAGCATGAGACAAACCAAATCTGACAGCACTTGCTCTTTGTTACCTCATAAACCCAGAAAAATCCTCATTTACTCTCTTACACCCCTTCACAACTTGAAAATACAATTTTATTTGGAGTTCGTTAGAATTAGCTTCTAGAAGCAGCTTAGAACTTTAGCTTATGACTAAAATAAATACAGAAGATGAAAACTATGCCTTTCCAACCCATCTGCTTTTACATATTAGCCAACACATTTGTGCTGTAATCACACTACTTTTCTGTGCTCCAGTAATCCTTCTGATGACCTTGGCAACTAAAATGCAGTGAATGAGGCATTAGCTATGCATCCATCATGACTAGGGCAGAAATGAGCTTCTCCAGTAATAAACAGCTCTTAACCACTGTGTGCCTCTGCTGCTGTTCTTCCCCATTTCCTGAATGGGATAAACATGGGGACTCTTATTCACTCTGCCTTCAATACTCAACCTACTCCATTTCCAGAGCAGGAAGGCTTACTAATAAAGGACAGGCAGGAGGGGATTCTGGTACAATCCATCCAGGATTAATTTAGGAGAGTTTCCTTCATTAAAAATAAGTATTACTATGACCTAAATACCAGCTACTTAAACACAGAACATTCAGTGAAAAGATACCAGAATGAAATTGTCCTAAAAAGAGAGGTTGTGTATTTCATCAACTGACTACAAAAAGACAGTCCAGGTCTCTTTCAAGATATGAGGCAAGACAATACACCCAACACCCTACATCCATTTCTTATTACTCCTACAATTTATAAACTCCTTAAGAGAACAAAATATTTAGAGGCATAACAGTGGTGGGAAGCAGAAGTGTAAAGCTTCCAAAAACATTCATTTATCACCAACTATTTTAACACTCAAAAAACAGATTCAGAGAACAGCGTTACTAAGAAAAAGGCACATCTTTACTTGAACAAGGAAAACCAGAAAAATGGTGGGAGAACAACCAGGTGATACAGAAAGGTAACTATTAAAAAACGTGGAGCACATTCAGCTTTCAGCAAAACTTTTTCAAACGCTTATCCAGGCACAGACACTATTTTAAATTATAACAGATGCTCAGTAGAGCTCTGAATGTAACTTACTGTTTCATTTACCCATCGCACTGGGCTGGGGAAGAAACCAAGAACTATGGGAAGGAGCTCCAACAGCATTCACAGAAGCTAGAAATTAACTACCATAGGTTTCCTTTACAGTCAACAGCAAAGTAATACAGACCCCATAAAGCAGTACAGAATGGGCACCACTTTTCCAGAGAGTCACAGAATCAACTTTGACAGGGTATTGAATTCCTTATTCCTCCTGGTTTTGCCAACCATGTGCACGACCTTAAACAGAAAAGACACCCTCTGTACTCCTGTCTGTTCAAAGGTCAAGCCCTTCTTCTGAAATAGGCATCTCAGAACTGCACAGCTTTGAGAAGAAATGCCTCTTGGCAAAATAGTTAATTGTACAGATGATTAAAGCATGAGATACTACACAATTTAAAACTTAAGTTTTACATTTTTTTGGGCTGAAGTACCAGAGCCCATGCAGCAAGGCACTAACTACTATACTACAGACAAACACCCTCTCATCTCACCACTGGCAGTCCTACAGCCATCCCAGAAAGCAAGTTTTCAAGAGGAAAAAGCGTAAGCATTCAGATCCGTGAGAACACTGTGAGGCTTTCCTTGCTTGTGTTGTTGGCCAGTAGCCAGTTCTCTCAGAGACTGAGGTACTAAGCCTGTCAGCCTTCTTATCATACCACATTTTTTCAGCTTCACCTCAAACAACTGCAGTCTTACTGTGCAACTAAGATATTTATTGTATTTTTGGTTTTCATCAAAACTGCAATGTTTGTATTACAACAGGTATATTTGAACATTGATCAAAATGTTAATATTATTTCCTAAATAAACAAACATTACTGTAATAAAATGACCATAGTATTTTGCTAAAATATCATATATACTTGTTATGTGTTGTGGTCAGTAATTCAAAACTGCAAAATGTTGACAGGGAACAAAACAAAAAGCTCTACACAAAAGCCTTCCACATGCTCTTGGGCTGCAGATTTAAGACATTCCTGTACCTTTAAAACAGAAATATAAAATTTTCTCTAATCAATTAAAAAAGACACTCATTAAAAAAAAAAAAAAACCTCGAGAGACTTTTCATATAGCAAGTGAAACAACTGCATGTTCTGGGTCGTTTCCTACTGCTGGAATCTAAAATGGAAACAAATTATTCTGCATGTTGCCAGCAGATGGCATTAGTGAGAAACTAAAAGCAACAGTCCAGACCAGTTATTTTACCAAACCTGAGTCCCCACACATTCATAGTTAACTTACATTAAGGAAATCAACCAGCAGTGACTCAAAGAAAGTCAGTTCGTCTCTACAACGTGATCTCTCCCACTTCATTCCTTTTAAATATTGTTTTGTTTCTGACCATTTAGTAATAAATTAAAAAAAAAAGAGGAAAATAATAAAAAAAAGCACATAATTTTTGACTAATACCCAAAATACAGTCAGTTACGATTTGGGGCCATCAACCCACTTCCATAAATATGTATATATTCAAATGGGAAACAAAATCTCACTAAAACTAAAATGTTCCAAGACAGATGGGATATCCAAGTTTTAGGCTGCGAAAACCTAGCTAAGAGTACTTCCTGAAAATGTGTCAAAACTCCAAATGTAACCTCAGCAACATCAATCTTCCACAATCCAGTTTGATAGGTCTAATTTTCAAGGAGTTCAGGTTTGTTTCCTGTTTGTACCAGCACACCTGAACACTATCTAGCTGAAGGTCATTTCAGATAAAAGAATACAATATATTTTGCATGAGAAACAACATTTTCTATTTCAAGACACGTCATCTAACCAAAGACATCTGATAGGTTTCAATACCTAGACAAGAACCAAGGACTGCTTCTCTACCAGGGAGTGGGTTCTGCTACCTAAGCACCTTGTAGCAGGCCCTACAAGTACAGGCTGGCCTGATATTATCTGCATTTAAGACTACACCAATGTTCTTTTTCTCCTGGATACTGAAGTCAATACAGTGATCTGTACACTGGGATTGCAAGGTTTATCATACAGGCCTTCTAAAAAACATGTATATATATATATTAAAACCAGAAAAGCAGTTCCATCAATGGCATTTCCCAATGTGTAGCTTATACTTATACTCTAAGCTACACAAGCACTCTCTGAAGCCAGGAAGTGCATTTTGAACCCTCAGAAATGGCTTGTTCTGCTTATTGCTGCAAGGTATTTACCACTAAGGAGTCACACATCCTCATCTTTAGTAAGATCTACAAGTAAAGGCGAAGTACGTGTATTTTGACTATGATGACACAAAGATCTATCTGGAGATCCTACTTAAGTACATATAACTTAAGAAACAAACTTATTTCACCCGATTTTTAAAATCCTTAAACCTCTTAGTAGACTATTCTACACCCAGCTGTTTGCTACAATTATTAAAATACTATGTGGAACTATTAGTCATAGAAACTATCTCCTTTTTTAACAGGCTTTTGCCTTGGTTTGAAGCACAAGGAAAAATCCTTCAGCACTAAGAGACAGCACTACACAAAGAGCTTTTCCCTAAGCTTCTTCTCCTGCATAATCAAGTTCGCCACTCCCCCATTCTTATGTTTGCTGGTGTTTCAGCAACTGATGAAGCAATATCAGACCTGCCAGTCACAGTGGAAAAATTCCAGCTCCTCCCTCTTGGGAAAACCCCAGAACTTGCTCAAAGACCATCTAGGACTGTTATTAATATACTCTATATCCAACATGCTACTCTCTGGAAGAAAATGTACAAGAATAAAAGTAAACCACATAGATGGTGACAGAAAAGGCCTACAACTGTGTAAGCTGGTAGGTTAGGGACACACCTTTGTGTCACTTGTGACAGTGACATGCCTTTTGAATCAGCGTACACCAATCATGCAACTACACATTTCAGCGTGACTACAGCAGAGATGACAAGAATTAATCTAACTGGTAACAGCCACTTAACATCTGAAGAAAAGCAGCTCCTAACTGGGTCGCTCTGCCACAGTATCAAGCAAATAACACATTGTGAACTCTATCTTGTTTATACTGACAACTAAATTTATTTATTTTAATTTCAGCATGACATGCTGTGTCTGCAAGGAATGTCAGCAACCTCAGGAATCATGACCTTCTCTAAACATAAAAAAAGCACAGGAAAAGATAATGAAAAGAAATGTGAATGGTTCACTACGGTTAAAAAAATTTCTGCACCAAGGTAAACAGTGCTCATAATATGAAAAAATAGAACAACTTTAGAAATTTAATGTACAAGAAATCTTGAATTGCAAATTCTTGGTTTTCTTCAAATCAACAGCACAAACCTAGAATAGCCTCATATATAACTGGAAGCACTGGAAGAACTGGAAGTAGAGAAACATCCCTTTAAAAAGCTGTTCTAGAGTTCTGCTCAAACTTTCCTTCAAGGTCTGGAAGAAAAACTATCCGCTTCTTAAACATTTGACAGTCATGCTGATGTTACACACATGGAAAGGTTTGTTTGACAAGAAACATCCAGTCAGAGATTAACAATACCTAAGCCATAGTCCATCAATACTGTACAGGAGACTACAAGGGAAAGAACAGAAAAGAACCACAACACAAAAAACGCACAACACCCTCCCCCCCCCAAATTAACAAAAAACCCCACAAGTCACCCTCCCCATCCCCAAAACTCAGAAACTCACTACGTTACAATATTTCATGCAAAGCCAGAGTTTACTGAATGCATGATTTCACTGGCTCTTTGTAACCCTTTATACAGTTACTAAATGAATGATTTTCTACTAGCTTTACAATTAGAAATAACTTTCTGAAGACACAGTATTAGCCATTTAAGCTAGACCTGCAATTTTCACTAAGAAGTGCACCCTTGTCTTAATTACTACTACTTTCTTGCAGTTTAACACACCAAATTAATTTATCTTTCTAATGTGCAGAATGCAAAAAAAATTTAAAATGTAGTTAAAAAGGAAACCGAAATGGCAAAATATCTGAAGTATAAGAAGTAAACCAAGAAGCATTTTCATTTCTCAGTCGGATAAGCAAGAAAAATATTCATTTATAGAAACATTTAGCTTCTCTCCTTTGCTCTCCCTGAAGTGGAAAAAACTGACATAAGAATAAAGTGACAGTTATTAATTTAGGTAATTAAAGATTCAACAAAACTAAGGCAACTTTTAAGTTTTCTCCAACTGTATTCAAAAAACAGTCATGAAGGAAAAGAAAAAATAATTAAAAACTAAGTAAGAAAACTTACGAATTATGCTCACATACTTACTCTGAGCCTGCAGCCATTTCCAAATAAGAAGTATCTGCTGTGTCAACCCCCAGTGGGATCACTATGCTCATGACGTTCGTTTCTGATAAATTCGATTACTACGGAGTCCTATGCATTGGTATCCAAAACACTGGGGCATGCCAGCCACAGTGCTCATTGCAAACATCTAAGTGCATCCACAAACCCTGTCAAAAACAAAACAAAGCATGCAGTTCATTTTAAACACAGGCAATTCTACATCACATATTTATTTTAATTAAAAAAATTGTCACTTATATCTGTGACAATTACTTCACTAGTTTTATTTTACACAAGCAAAAGGAAAGGAAAACATTCAATCTTCTCTAAAAGTTGACTGCAAATAAACTTCTTTAAAGAGTGTGATGATCTTAACACCTGAACTTGAAAATATTACAAAAGGACAATCTATGATTAAAAACCCCAGCACAATCAGGGAAGTGCCAGACTCACTTTACAGCAGATTTACTAAACATGAAATACACTGACTTACTACTCTGTGTTGTCAAAGCTGTTGCTGTACCTTTCAACAGAAACCCAGTTAGAGAATTTGCAATAGGTCTTAGGCAGCACTGTTCACTTTTGTTTTGCACTTAAAAAAAATTCCAATGTCTTAGTTACTGTTTAGTATTTTTTAAAAAACAAAATCATTCCATTAATTCACAGTAATTATAGGAAACATTTTCCATTTTAATAAACCACTATTAGAAGATACTACGCCTGTTCAGCGCCACTTTTGGAAGTGATTTTTTTAAAGGAGTAAAATAGAAATAATCAGTAGTAGTTTTTAACCGTAGAGCAAACTACAATGTGCTTGACTCACACAAGTGAATACAGGATTCGACCCGTAAGCCAGTTACTACCAGTCCCCCACTTGCCTTACTGCATCGGGCAGAACACCCAACCAAGTACAGGAGAAATGCAAACAGCTCTCAGCTACTCACAGATTGGCAAATTCATTTACACACTAATACAGACAAAGTTTTACACGTGACTAGCTAATTCAAGTAAAACGGCCCAGTATCTTCAGTACTTATGTAATGAATAATTGCTAACTCTTGCCAAAATGTCTAAGTGCAAGACCACAGACCACTCTGCAATGAAGCACGTACTGTGCCTAATAAAGACACTTCTCTCCTACCACAAAGTGGTGTATCTTAGCTGATGTCTACACGAGCACAACAATTTTGAGGTCAACATATTTTCACAGTCTCACAGAATGTGCTGAGCTGGAAGGAGCCCACCAGGATCAAGACCAACTCTCAGCCCTGCACAGCACCATTCCTGAGAGTCACCCCATGTGCCCGAGAGCATTGTCCAAACACTTCCTGAACTCTGTCAGGCTGCTGCGGTGACCCCTGCCCTGGGAGCCTGTTCCAATGCCCAGTTCCTCTGGGCGAAGAACCTTTTCCTATTATTGAACCTAAATTTCCCCCAACACAACCTCAGGCCACACCCTCGGGTCCGGTCACCACAGAGAAGAAATCAGTGTCTGTCCCTCCTCTTCATGAGGAAATTGTAACTGCAGTGAGGTTCAGCCTCCTCCAGGCTGAACAGACCAAGTGACTTCAGCCACTCCTCACACAGGTTCTTCTCAAGGTCCCTCACCACCTTCACTGCCCTCTTTTGGACACTCTCTAATAGTTTAATATATTTTTTATATTGTAGTGCCTGAAACTGCCCCCAGCACTTGAGATGAGGCTGTCTCAGTGCAGAGCAGAGCAGGACAATCCCCTGCCTTGCCCGGCTGGTGATGCTGTGCCTGATGCCCCCAGGACACACTTGGCCCTGCTGGCTGCCAGGTGCTGTTGGCTCACATTCAACTTGCCACTGACCAGGACCCCCAGGTCTCCTGCTGTGGTGCTGCTTTCCAGCCTCTCATTCCCCAGTCATCCAGGATTGCCCCATTCCAGGTGTAGAATCTGACATTTTTCCTGGCCGAACTTCATTTTAACATGTTATCCTTGCCAAACTGACAAAAGGCAAAAGCCCCTGGTGAAAAACGGACTTCAGACAAAACACTGTGAATTAAATCTGAATTATCTTCTTTTATTGATTAGGTCAGCAGTTCCGGGATGACAAAGTGGCACGTACAAGATATCTCTAAAGTATGAGAGGGCAGCAAGTCTTCCATCTAACTTCCTAAATTTTGTAACACTATTGAAACTTAAGAACATGCCAAGATGTTTGAAGTGCCTAAACCTACAGTTAGTTCATTGTCCTTCTAGACAGCAAAGGTGTGTTTTGCTCCTATTGTGTGAGACACCATACAAAATGAACTGGAAAGCTATTGAGGCAAGCAGCCATTGAAATATTCTGCTTTCCTCATTTAAACATTGAGCATTTTCTTACTAAGTACCACAAGTAATAAACTGCACCACTAGCTATGCAAAAAAAGTAAGAAAAAACATACTATTTTCAAGAATAAGTTAGCAAGAAAAACACATTAAATCAAAAGGAGGTATAGAATATTTTCAGTAGAAGGCTTGAAAAAAAACTGTAAGCCCCTCCAACAGTTTAAGTGAGCACTCATTTTCCCACCATATAGATAACTCCACTTGCAGGGCAGAACCCTAAATGGCTGCACCAACAACTTACAGGAAACATCAACTCACAATTTAGTTCCTACCTTCTGAAAAAGTAGAAAATTTACCCAATAACTGAAAGGACACCAAGAATTTTTATAATTCAAGGAAAATCAGCTAGCCCAGGGTTAATGGCCATTCCATTACTCCCTGCAGTGTGACCTATGCTAACAAATCATTAGAAGAATGGAGTTTTTACTTTATGCCTGTTAGTTACTAGGTAATTCTAAAAAAACAGCTTTAGTGGTTCAACATAGGTCTAAAAGACATTGGACAATGCTGCCTGGGATCCTCACTCAAAAGGATGTTTCCTGCACTTAAACTTGGTTTTGGTGGTGGTGTGGTTTTTCTTAAAACATTTTCTTTAAACACTTCTGAGCAGGTAGAGCATCAGCTGTAAAATAACACAAGCAAAAACACTCTGGAGATTGATGGAAGTGAAGAACATGCTTAGACAGCTGTGTCATGGGCTGGGACATCTCCAAGCTTACGTAAAACAACTGAGGTTACCAAATCATCATATATTCAAGAGACCTCGACGGCCAACACAAAAAGAGATTTGCTTACCAAATCTGATAATCAAGTGATATTTGATTTTTTTTTTATGTAATGCAGAAAAAAGAAGAGTTATGCATGTATTTTTAGAGCTATGTATAGATTGAAAATCAATGGCTAACACGTCACAATTAATGACAATCTCTGACAAAGCAAATACATCACCATTCTTGCTAAAAAACCAACCCCCCCCCCAAAAAACCAAA